>CM070874.1:83519757-84719757 GCA_036365515.1 Torymus aiolomorphi | reverse complement strand
CGCGCGCGTGTGTGTGTTGTTGAAAAATTGGAGGATAAAGTTTTGTGGGTAGAGGGAGAAAATCGAGGGAGCGGTGTCGATGAACTCGGTGAACTACTTTATTCCTGTCGACAAGTTATTCAAAAGTTTGCATAACATCATTGCATGTATACCTTATATAATAAATTTTGCTATTCATCCAAATAATCAGAAAGTATTTCCTCGTCAAACTCGCCGACAATCATGACATTTGCGCATAACTACCGAGGCATTCACGGATAAAGACCGACCAATACCGGCCAATCTTTTTCCGCCTCTTTTGTTTACGAGCGACGGGACAGCCGAAATGCTCCGGATGAAAATGTCAAGACGAGGAAAAGTCCTATCGAGTCGTGCCCTATCGGTGAAAAAGAGAGAGACAAACAACGTCGCCGACGTCGCCGCATCGTATCTCAGCAGACTCCCGTGTTTCACTAGCGAAAAATTTTTCTCGGAGAGGAGGAAGAGAGAGGAAATATTCCGCAAAATAAGCGCACCATAAGCGTATCGAGCAGGTTACTGTGGACTTTTTGCACCAAGTTTTCGGAACCGCGGTAAAAACTCGTTTTGATGTGTGCTTTTTTCCAATGAACTGAATAGGTTTGCCTTGGAAGCAGCAAGATTGGGAGGAATGCGAAAGTCAACTGTTATCGATTAAATAATAGTGTATTTATATATACTCGGAATTTAGAGTTACTTCTATAGTCTTCAAAGTTTTTCAAGTATTTCGACAACAAATTAAGACTCATTATTTATTGGAAATTCTTCAAGAAGGACATTTTGAAAAGGTACGAGTTTTAATAAACTTAAAAATAAATTAAATATTATCCATAAATTTTCCCCATAACTCAATTATGACCCCTCGCTACCCTCCAATTTCACCAAAACGACACGTATATATAACGTACCTAAAAAAATATTACCAACCTCATTTAATTTGCTCATGCGATTTTCCGCTCGCTAATTAAGCTTTTGGCAAAATTTCTTATCGGGGAGTTGAAGAGCGCTAGCGCTCTTGATCGAGCGCGCAAAGCGTCAAGAGCACGAAAGTTCATTAATTCGCGTTTTCTCCTCTCCCAGCTTAATTAGCGTCGAGTGCACGAAGGCCTCTGTAGATTGCTGTTCCAGGAATTTGGAATTCTTTTTTTCTTCTTCGGGGTAAAATGAACGTTGAGATGTAATTGGTTGCGCATTAATGGAATACTCAAGGGTGAGGGGGTGAGAAAGATTCTTTAGAGACATTTTTGGCTTATTCAGATTTTCAGAAATTTGGAAAGCATTTATTCGCTGTGAATTAAAATTTATAAGATAGTAATGAAAATTCCGTAAATTCCAGGTGACGTTTGTGTTTGCATTTTTGAGCTCTTGTAAAATTTTTAATTACTGAAATTCTCTTGAACACCAAATCTTCTTTTTTTCAAATTCACTGTCAGTAAAAAGTAAATGTAAAATTAATTTGACCAAAGTCTAGTTTGAAAATTCCGTACTTCTGTTAAAATTTAATTAAAAAATTGTAAAGCAAACGAAAATACGCCTGCCGATCCTATAGAATATTCTGTTTTTTAGGACCCTAATGTACTACTCAAAATAATATAGCAAATAAAAGAATTCTCAATACAGAATATTCAAAAGTATAGGCTTTAATTTGTGCAAATCAATTAAAATAAATGTCAAACTACAACAAGCCCGCAATTAACCTCTATAATCTGTCACACAACCACACATCGATCAAACGGATATCACTCATCGCTACACTCAAAGCAAACTCCGCGATAAACTGCCTACTACTATATGCAACACACGCAACACACGCACACATACTCACGCTTTACTACAGTATATATATAACACGCTCAGGTGCAAAATGATTCGAGCGGAACAATGGTACGATAAATTCGCCGATCCCGTGCTCGGTGAAAATTCAATCTGAATTGAGTGCGCAAAAATCTCGAGCGCGCTCGAAAAAAGTGAGAAAAAAATGAGAAAGAGAGAGAGAGAGAGAACTATTCGTCATTCGTTAATCCCCACAATGAGATGACGTCACGGCGGCGCGTTGTTAAGAACCGGAAAGATTATAGGAAGTCGGTATAATTGCGACGCGAGATAAAGATTTAGCCGCGAGAGCTTATTATTTCGCGGAGAGGTTTCGCGGGATTTTGAAACGAAAAGTCAATTAAGCGCTTTTTGTGTTACGTGGAACGAGAACGTTGTTTTTTTATTGGTAAAATTTACCGAACATAAAGACTCGTGCAGAAGCTCTATAGAACAATATTCGCATACATGTCATTGTACCCCGTACAATAGAACCCCGAGGCGAGAAATTAAATTTTATATATGACCAAATAACTCCCGACAATATCCCATCAAACAAACGTATAATATAAAAGCCGCGCTAATACGCACAATAAACAAAACAACCTGTCGTCCCGTTACATAGCGCCCATATCCGCAATAACGTTATTCCGACAAAAATCCGTCGCGTATATACTCCGAATGACCCGCGAAACATTGAATAAGTATTATGTTCTCTCGCGAGGAAGCGAATAAACCCGCGGGGTGATCGCGTCCCGGCCAATGACGAATTCGCGCCTCGAGGGGTCTAGTCAGATACGTATACGTAAAGGGAGAAAGAGAGCTGGCTTTTCTTTACGTCGCGAAATAATGGCGGGCAATAAAAACACAACGGAAGGAGGAGAGACAAGATAAACCCGATAAGGCTCTAATTTCGTTCCGTCTGTACCCTTTACGGGACGATACGCGACTGCTCGTCTATACAGCGGTGATATACCGTCTTCGAGGAGGAGATGAGGTGCTGCTGCTGGTACTTTGTAATTTAAGGCTTGCTTGGTGCAAAGACTGGTGTAGAGGAGAAAGCTTTTTTTTGTGTTAGGTTTGAGTGCTGAGGAATACGAAGAGTTGAAAGAGATTGCAAATATGTGGAGGAAATTCCAGTGGAGAGTATTAGTATATAGTGCGCGTACTGAAAGACACGTTTGGTAAAAAGTACATCATCACAGGTAGTCATATCTAAAAGACTTATTTGTATAATAGTTATTGCTTCCTCCTAAAGGAAGCTTTGTAATGGTAAAAAAAAGTTTTCGAGAAAATATGTTAGAAATGTTGTTTAGCACATTTGGAATCGAAATACACTATTTATTAGAAAATGTCTGCATGGATGTGTATGTGTGTGTGCGTATGCATGTGCGTATGCGTGTGTGTGTGTATGTGTGCACTGTTAAAATTCTGCATGAAAATTAATGTATGTACTGGAAGCAAAATTTCATTGCAGTACATTAAATTTAATGCAATGTAGATTAAATTTAATAAAATTTACATTAAGTTTAATGCAATTTACACTAAATTTCATGTACCGTACATTAAATTTAATAAAATTTGCATTAAATTTAATGTACTGCAATGAAATTTTGCTTCCAGTACATACATTAATTTTCATGCAGAATTTTAACAGTGTGTGTATGCGTGTGCATGTGGGTGTGTGGGTGTGTGTATGTGTGTGACCGTATACGCTGATATCTCATGATTTACTGGACCGATTTTAACCGGACAGGGCTCTTTTTTTTGCTTGCACAATTTAAAAATAAACGATTGGTTCATGAATTTCAGAGATATTTGAGATTAAAATTTATTAACTTTTTCAAATCGTAATTTCTCGAGAACGGCTTTGTGTATAAACATGAAATTTATAGACAGGTTTATATGTGATTTAGGTAGTATGGCTGTAAAATTTCATCAAGATTATATGATTAGTTTTGTCAATTTTCGACATTTAAAATTTTAGTATTTTATACAGGATTCAGAAGAAATCAGTTTTTGATTATTGGCATTGAAAATTAACACAATCGTTATCGTAAGAATAACTTAAAACTTTTATAATTTTTACTATTTCAAATAATAAATGTTAAAGAATCTCGAATTCGCCTCTCGCATATAAAAGATAATCATTATACTCCATATTTTTAACTTTACAATATACTCGGACTCCACATAAACTATCAATATTATCTAAAGCGACAATATGAAAATTAAGAACGACCAATAGAAATTTTCACTACAAATTTCGGTAAAAATTTTAAGAATACCAAAGAAATGAAAATATTTCTCTGTGCGGCACTGTTTACGCAATTGATAATGGGACACGTTATTATACAATTAATTGGAAAACAAGTAAATAATTAACTGAAGGACCACGGTCGCGATTACATAATCAACCGAAGGATCATCATCATCATCATGTGGGTACAATCAATCGAAGGACTATCATTTATATACAATCAATTGGATGACCAACATTATTTATACGATCAATCGAAGGACCGACGTTGTTTTTACAATCAGTCGAAGGACGAGAAGTTCACGTATGCAAAACATGTTCAAAGTTTGGCACCTTTAAATGTTCGCGCGCACACGCAAACGCGAACACGCGCGCGCGTTTTAATACCATTTCGTCATGTATAGCAGGTTAATTATGTAAAAAAAAAACATTAATCTTGTTATCCAAAAATGTTTCTTTTTACGATTAATTTTTCTTCGAACTCATCGGTAGAGGTGTATGCGATATGACTTTGATTGTGATTTCGTCATTAGCATGCATTATTCAGTAAAAACCCGATGCGTCAACTGTAGTTCGAATTTATTATTCAACGAAACAACATAAAAATTTTGAAAATCAATACTACGCTTCTACACTAGAATATTAAAATGAAATTGAAGAAAATTAAAAATATAGCTTATAGGTAAACTTATTCTTATAATAACAAAACATTCTATAAAGAAACGAAATTTAGTTTAAAAAAAACATAAATCGTTTTGCAAACTTCATCATAACGTCTGCTAAAGCAATTATTGATTTTATAAATAGACGAATTTCATAAAAGTAGAGGAAATCCAAAAGCGACCGCAATTTATAAAGACATTGTAAAAGTATGTACACTAAAAAATTTTGAATTTCTTACTCATTTTTTGATAGCTTATGATTGCATCTTACATTGTTACACATTTATAAGGCTATCTACAACTCTTCCATTACGCTTACTCTCAGCTCCCGCCGAATACTAAAAATCGATTTCCTCCATTTAAAAAGCTTCGAAGGGACCTCAACTCACCCCGATCCCATCACCCTCTCGCACCCACACAAAAAAAAATCAATTCCTATTCCCCAACGCGCAATGGTATACCCCTTTCACCCAGCCGCACGCGCGGCGTATTACAGCCGGCGCTATCGACGACAAGCGTCGTTGCACAATTCGTGGAACGGATTTTCTGCACAGCGCGCACTCGCGCGATATTTATAAGGATGATCCGCCCGTGGCGCGCGCACGCACCCGGCATCGACAAAACAATGGTCTTTCGCAAACGCGCGCGCACGCGCACACCTAACGCGCGTTGAGCTCGCTTTCCTAGAAAGCATCGCCGCTTTTTCGGTGTATATGCGCGTAACGTGCAAAAGTCCTTTGATTGGATTGCGTCGCGTTACGAGGCAAAAATGGAGTCGAGATTTTGTCGAAAATCGACGTATACGGGCAGTGATGCGAAGGACTTTGAGAGAGTCGAGGATTGCGATACGCGATTGGTGGGTGTGGGGATTTTGCTTCCTCAAAGAGGAGCTTTGTATTTTTTTAGTTTTGCGGCGTTGGGACGTTGCGGCGAGATCGCGAGATGGATGTGCACCTGATGAAACGGGGGGGGGGTTAAGTAATTGAAACGAGGTTTTTCGAAGTTGGCTTGTCGAAGTTTATTTAACTAAAAAGTCCATTTGAGAGATTTTTTACACAAATAACTGTTACGGAAAAAAATTCTCAATTTTGCTTCCTCATAGAGGAAGCTTTGTGATAGTAAAAAAAAAAGTTTATGAGATAATGTGTTAGAAATGTTATTTAGCAAATTTGGAATCGAAATACACTATTTTTAGAAAATGTCCGTATGGATGTGTGTGTGTGTGTTGTGTGTGTATACGCTGATATCTCATGATCTACTCGACCGATTTTAACGGGAGAGTGATCATTTTTTTAGATTTTGCTTCCACAATTGGGGTCAATATTCTATTTTTGTAAAATTTAATTTTTTTTTATAGCCATTTTTTAATTTTCAAAAATTTTTTTTTCGATTTTTTTAATATTTAGAACAAATATTGTTTATATATCATGAATTCTCTATATGTAGGATAAAATTATCTACAATTTAAAAAAAAAAAAATCGGTAGCTATATTTCGTCATGAGTTATTGATGAAAACGTAATTTTTTGTAAATAGGTTATATTTCGAAATTAAAAAAAGATATTAACATGAATATTTTTTTGGTTATAAAGGATAGTACTATAACTTACTAAATTTTTAGGTTTTTTTATTCATTATTTTTTGAGAAAAAAAATAATTTATAAAAAAAAGTGATTTTTTTTGTCGTTCAATAACTATAGTAAAATTGGCTTAATCACTTTGAAATTCTTTGTAGGGGTAGATTTTGTATACCAATCGAGTGAGTTCTTTGGGCAAAGGATTGATTCATAAATTTCGAAGATATTTGAGATTAAAATTTTTTTCAATTTTTGTTTAAATCGTAATTTCTCGAGAACGGCTCTATGTATCTAAATGGGGTGGATGATATTCGAAAGAGAATTAAATTACCTATATTTTCTAACAAAAATTAATTCTCTAGCTATCACGGTTCTTTTGTTATTAACAAAAACGTAAAAATTGAAAAATGAAAAAAAATGAGTTTTATATGTTCAACCATTACAAGAGTAAAATTGTCTTATTCGCTTCAAAATTCATTGTAGAGATATATTATTGATAGTTCTCGGATGAGTTCTTTTGGCAAAGTGATTGGTTCATAAATTTCAGAGATATTTGAGGTTAAAATTTTTCTAGACATTTTTAAAATCTATTTCTTGAGGATTAATTTATAATTTTTTAAAATTTATTTTATAATTAAATTAAATTTAATTTATAAAAAGATAATTTTAGTTTATAATATCTCTGAAAATTATGAACCAATCACTTTGCCAAAAAAACTCTGCCGAGAACTATCAATAATATACCTGTACAATGAATTTTGAAGCGAATAAGACAATTTTACTATCGTAATAGTTGAACATCCAAAACTCATTTTTTTTAAATTTTTAAATTTTTACATTTCTGTTAATAACAAAAGAACCGTGATAGCTAGAAAATTAATTTTTTTTTAGAAAATATAGGTAATTTAATTATGTTTCGAATGCTATAAATTACATTCAAATACATAGAGCTCTAAATATCAGTTGCAAATTTATAGGCAATTGTGATATATATTTTATGTATGTGAAATTTTGTGGAAATGTATAATCTATAAAAATTTGAATAAATTATGTTGGAGTTTTGTTATTTCTGTCTTTCTGAAGTATTAAATTTTAAATATTGGAATTAAAAATTAATTAAAGGAATCAGTAAATTAAGTTTGAGGAAGCTACGTGCCAATGAATTGGCAGCGGTTTTTTTTTAATGCGAGACACACACTCGATTCTTATATAATTGATTATCTAAAGTAAATATGTTAGGTGTAGTAGAATTTATGAAAACCAATAAAATGTGAGAAAATTTAAAAGATCTTTTTCATAAAGTTAATCTATAAGAACGTAATAACATCGAATATTTCAAATAGTAAATTTTGCAGAATAACAAAGCCTTTCCTTGTGAAGAGGAAGTACTGGATTTATGGCAAAATATTTTTCAATCAAAAAATAAAAATAGATATACTTTTATTTTTACCCGTGTATAGCAGAATCATGATATGATTACTAAATTAAACAAATAAACGCTTTTGAAAGAAATTAAATATTTTTTGCGTTTCTAAACCTGCCGTCAAAGGGTTAATTCAAAACGGATAGAATTTCCTCGGTAATAATATTCAGCTTCATCGTACTACAAAGGGAAATTTTCATCAAATTTTGAACGTGAATGCCTGTTCTTACAAACCATATAAACCTCGAAAATGAAAAACTGACCTTTAAAGGGTGAATTGAAAACGTATAGAATTTCCTTACGTAAATAATACTCAGCTTCATCGTACTACAAAGGAAAATTTTCATCAAATTCCTAAATTACTTGTCATTAACGCGAATACCTGTTATTACAAACCATTTAAATCTGGAAATGGAAAAAACTGACGGTCAAAGGGTTCAGTGAAAATGAATGGAATTTCCTTGGTAATATTCAGCTTCATCGTATCGACTACAAAGGGAAATTTTCATCAAATTTTTGCAAATTATTTGCCAATGACTGTTATTACAAACCATGTACGGTACACAGGTAGATCCCGACTCAATAAAAACGGAATATATTACATGCAATTTCCGCGTCAAAATTCTGATTTACGTCGCACGCTATATTTGACGCGCGCGCAGGCTCCGCGGTTTAACACGCGAACACACACGCTCACTATAAAGGATTTTATTGTTTCCCGTAAAAGCGATAATTGCGAGCGCTATTGTACATTAAACATATGCTGAAAAAAAAGAAAAAAAAATTGGTACTGCAATATTCGTGGAACCGTTACGTTTAATAATGCCGTAGATGGCCAAAATAGTAATGAAATATGATCGACTAATGGTAGGTATAAGATCCAAATGCGCTGTATGCGACAACCTACACGACGAAGATTGATTGACTGCAAATAAAGTTCATTAAAGTTCTCCGTGAAATGAGTTTTTTAGCGTGGAAAAATATGGGAACTCTTAATTGAATTTAATTGAATTTTTTTTACCTTTGACTTGTGCACACCGCAAATATCGAAATAAATTAATTAAAGATTGCAATAATGTAGTGTATATAATTATACGTTACGTTAGACGATTGTAAATCATGTATTATATATTTAGTGCAAGGTGAGTCACGATTGGCATAATGGGCATGAGAATTGAGAATTTTAAATGAAAACATGAAAGATAATGACGGTAATCAATGTTATTTTCTGTTTGAAAAGTTTGAATAGTGAAATTTTAAATGATGGCCGTGATTTGTCATGCCTATTGTTAGAGAGACGGAATGGGATTCTACACGTGTACACTGAGAAAACTGTCGTAGGAAAATTTACTGAAAAGCTAATAAAAATTACTATTTTTTATAGCAACGATGGGATATCATGGAAATTTAGGTACTTTTGCTAACTAATATAGTAATTTTTGTAGCCAAGCTTAAACTTAAAAAAAATTGATTTTCATGATTTTATATCTATAGGATACCTAATATTTATACAATATTTAATATATTATTAATTAAATTTAGCTATACAAGAAATAAATAAGGAAATAAAAATTTTTTTTTTACGGTGGTTGTGTATTCGAACCCTGGACCCTCCGCACGCTAGGCAGATGCGCTAACCTCTTACCCACGTGAGCTTCTTGAGTACAAAATTTTGGAACTGATACATTGGCTACCTTCGCTTACGAGAGAACTTTGATGATTATTTGATAGCAATAAATAACTATGATAATATAAAGAAATAACTCATAGCTCACCTGCACAACGTAAAAATAAAACAACTGAATCGATATTGTCGATGTTTTTGATAACTTAAAAGGAAGATAATCTCAAATTGCGGGAGAAACATAACCTCAATCAGACACGTGCTCCCGGCGTGCACGCAATAAGTACTACATGTAGAGGGCACTTTTTGCTATGTGTAGTAGTAAAAATTATTAAGATACCTTGTAAATATTCCTGAACTATAGCAAAATGTTTTATAATTTGCTTATATCCCCGCGTTGCTATCAAATATAGTAATTTTTGTTAGTTTTTCAGTAAATTTTCCTACGACAGTTTTCTCAGTGTAGCGGCAGCAATCTCAAGTCAATCAGTTCTTCGTAAATTTCGCGATAACAGGCTTCGAATGATTTTTTTTGATTCCCTACAAAATGATCTACCATATATAACTTCCCTAACATCGTTATTATCGTGCCATATTTCACATACTATTATCAAGGAGCGCGGTAACGCTCCGAATGCAAGTTACTATACACATATATTAATCAGTGACTGTTATAGATTTAAGCCAATAACGCTTTATGCTTAAAAAATATTATTTAAGCAGCGTGGACTTTTATTTTTATTATTTTTTTACGTTTTGTCTGCCGCTGACACGCATTTCGTGAATGCTATTCGCTTCTATTTACTAAACGTCGTTCATAACTCATTTGGAGGTGTTATATCATCATAATTACACTTTATCGCGTATTTTGTGTAATTTTATTGTATTTACGCCGTATTCGTCAAAAACAATTTACTAAATTTATGATTAAATCAGAGATTTCTTATCGTCTAAAATTTAACATAATTATGTTTCCCAAAAAACTAAAGGGTATAACCAAAACAATAACAAAAAATCAAATAAAATAAACAGATTTTGAAAGCAAGTAAAAACCATTTCGATTTTATTTTATTTTATTTTATTTTATTAAGAATAAACGGGAGTTATCCCTTGGTTAATACAATAATAATAAAATAATAATATTCAGTACAAATTTGTGTATATATAAACATGTATAATATAATAAATGGTGACGCAGTGAACATAATATGTAAATTAAACTATGGTGTAGATTTGATTAGTAATGTTTCAGTATGTGTGGTTTTATAAATTGTTTGAAGGCATACAGTGTTTGGTGATCGGATAAATTAATGTGCGCTGACAAACATAGCTGATTCCAGTCTCTTCTAAGCCTAAAAGTACAGCAATTATATGTAGAGGTTGAAGTACAACTATGTTCAATGATGTTACAAACATCTCTGATAGGATAGGTATATGATTTAAATTGGAATAGATTAGCAACGGATGCATTGTTGGGATTAGATGTGAGCAACTTGAAGGTGAAAGTGGCATCGTAAAGGTTATGAACCGATTTGATTGTATATATATTAAAATATTTGGAAACCGAGCTGAAGTCATGGTCAAATCGGTTCTTGGGCACATGGAATCTGTAGGCTAGATGACGGAGAAGCTTGTGTTGGGTCGCTTCCAGCTTTTTTATGGATTCTTTGATGTACAGTGTCCAGATAATGGAGGCATATGTTAAAACTGGTAATACCAAGCTTTTGTATAAAATGATTAAAGAGGATGAATTAGAGAAAGACTTAGTATTACGAAGTATGAATCCTAAAAGGCTAAGAGCTTTGGAGCTTATCATATCTATGTGAGAATCGAATGATAGTTTAGTGTTAAATACTACACCTAAATCCTTCATAGAACTTACAGAATCAAGAACCTTGTTATTTATATTGAAGATTTATGACAGAAAATTCGGCATGGTGTGGTTTGTGCACATAAGAATTATGCACATATTTATTGTGCACACTTTAGCATTGGTGTATATCTATATCTATGTGTATACTCCAATGCTAAAGTGTGCACAATAAATATGTGCATAATTCTTATGTGCACAAACCACACCATGCCGAAAATTCAAATACATGAAAAAAATAGCATCTTGCAAATTATTATTTTGTACGTGAAAAATAGACTTATCAATATATAACATTCATTTATCTAAAACAGTAAACATCATTAAAAATTTAGTGAATGATATAATTTTTTGGTAAAACCTTATAAAAATTTAATAATATTCACTATTTCATAATTAAACTTTAAACAGTATTTAACGAGTTTATCCTTACATACAAGAAAAGTTAGATTTCTATTTAAATAATAATGATCAATAATTGAATTGTACGTTTCCGTAACAATATTTGTCATCGAAGTAAAAATACATCTACGATGAAGATGAAGTGCATGAAAAAATACTTATTTTTTGTAGACGAAGGACGGATTCGTCATTGTATTTCTAATCTATTATTTCAAATAATAGAATAACATTATTACACGTTCGAAACTTTTCTCTACTTCAAGTAATTTTTACAAAAATTTATAGACTTATTTCCCTTCATTTTCAATATTTCCATTCCCTTTATAGCGCTAAATTTTGTAGAAAGGACCTATCCCAACTTCAAAACAGAATCCTCACCCACATTTATTATAGCTAAATATCGTCTCTACCCAAATAGCCAGATCTTTTACAATAAAATCTTTCCGCTCGCTTCTAGAATCCACTTTCACACAGGCGCGTTTTTCGCGTGACGCGCTCACACGGAAATTTCCACTTTCCTCCGCCGTCTTTACACACGCACACAGGAGTTCCGATATATCGACGGCTTGCGCGAATGTGTGATGCAAAAGCCGGACGCGCGCCGAATTCGCGAATTTAACGCCGGGCGAATTCGATCGTATATACGTACATAAACACGCAGAACGAGTCCTGGCTCCGCGCGCTTTTGCCCAAGTAGGCCATGGTTCCCCCCTCACACATGCGCCGTCGTGTACAGCAGATATCGTAAGGACGCGCGGCGCGCGCGTATACTTATCGGCATTGCGCAGTTTTTTTCTCCTTTTTTCGCGAGGCTAGGAGAGATTTTGGGGAAAAATAGGTTTAGTGCGTCGAAGTAAGTGTGCGCGTCGGATGTTTGAAGAAAGTTTATGGTGGAGTTCAATGGCCATTGTGGCTAAATACACAGGGGGCGCTTCCCCGCTATATTTACGCGTCGAAATTAATTGCAGAGCTTATGTAGTCTGTAAAAGTTAGCGTAGGCGGGTAAACAAGCGAGTATAACGATGCGTTGCGTGTCCTATAGCCGAAACAACGGATATATAATATCCCGCTTGCTTGCCGCATGCAGAACTTTCGCAATTATTAAACGAGTCGTACCAATGCGCGCGCGAAATTCAAGGAACACTAATTGACGGCGAAAGAAGAGACAGGAGGACAAGGCGCGCGTGGCTGCGAGTGTAATTGCCACGCGAGAGTCTTGTAATTACGCGCCGCGAGTGACGAGTATATAAGTGAATGAAGATGTGTCGGTGTCGTTACACGAAAAAAAAAATGACGAGTCGATGCGCGCGTGGTAGTATAGGGGGGAGACAAAAAAAAAGAAACGTGACGAGGACGCGTTTATTGTTTGTTGTGTGTTGCGCTGGTTTTCCTTGTCTTGGGTGGTAGTTAGTTGATGTTTGTGGAATGACTCGGTGGATTTTTGAAAAACATTCGATCGCGTTCCGGAAAATCTCAGATTTATGACGGAGGAAAGCTGTATTAAAATAAAATGACATTTTTTTGAAAAATGTATTGTTGGATTTGCATATTGTCGAAGCATAATATAAATATTAACGTACAAGGGTGCACATGACCGTAACACTCCAAAAACTTGGTTGTAGAAATTATTAGTTTTATTTTTTTTCAATGTTTTAAAAATGTTTCCTTTTCAAACCTAAATTATTTAATCTAGAAACGTCTTTCACATAATTGAAAAGGAAAAAATAAGACTGAATAAAACAAGCTTTCATCTGCTTTATTCATAACTAAAAAGTCTTTTCAAAGATATGCATACTTTAAATAATTGAGCAACGAAAATGCACTGATAGTGCTTTTATTCTAAAAGAGAATTCATCTATTTCAATTTCAAAAAAGTTTTCATTAGTTTTATTTCTTTTTACGTTATGTAAAAGATTTTTGTAGATTAAACGATTTGAATGCGAAAAATATGCATTTTTCAATATTTAAAAAAAATAAAACTAAAAATAAAACTATTATAATGTTATTAAAAATATTACTTATGTCGACTGCAATTTACTATCAACTGATAAGAATTTTTCCATCGGTCTTACAGTCTTACAAATTAAATTAAAATAATTAATATTTATGGCAGTTAGATTGCCCTTGTTTATAATCACCCCCGCAGAATCTGAAATAAAAACTTAATTAAAACCTGGAAAAAACTTTGTTAGTAATGGACGATCTGACTGCCCCCACCACCAAATTGTCCAACGTTTCGAGCCCGCTCCGGCTCCTCCTCAGGTCCCTGAGGACTAATTTCAAGAATTTTTTCTGAAAAAATAGTTTGGCAACTTACATTAAAAAAGATCTAAGAAAATTCGTTAAATTTCAAAGAGTGTAAGATATTATTTTTTGGTTATCGAATCTCATCTTTATGGTTATTGAGGAACTACTTTAAGCTTCCAAATATATACGTACGCTGTAAAAATCCAGTATAACAGAAAAAGTTTAGTATAAATTACAGTTTTACAAAAATTACGATGCGATTTTGGAAAGTCACCACCGACTTTCCAAAATGCCAAAAAATATATCATATTTTATGGGAAACTTTACTCGAAATATAGGAACTTTTATTACATTGTATTGTAAAATTTCTTTTATACAAAACATTATACCTTATACATGTACTATACAATATACATCATTTTTACAAAACTGTAATTTTTATTATACTTTTTCTCAGTGTACGAAAAACAAGATTAGTTGCACTAGATTAGTCGGTTAGACATTTTCCAACGACTCTAACGTACATTAAAACGAACAACTTACATTTTGTCAACCAATACTCGAATACCTATACTATAATCGTCTAATCTTACCATGACAAAATCTCGCATCAATCACCGGAACCAATCATGCTTCCCGCGCGCAATCATAAAGCACCAGCACTGCTTTTGTTTGCGCAGTTTCGAGCCGGCGAAAAAGAGGCGAGATGCAGTTTGTGGGGCTTTAAAAAGTGCAGCAAGAGCTGATAAGCCACTTGGTATTCAAAGCCGCTCGATTGGCGAAGTCGAAACGCCGCCGATCGCCGATAACTCGGGCACGAGTCACCTTCGCAGCGAAAAATCAGTGCCAAGGGACTGCGTATGCGCATGGTCTGTTATTTTTTCTGTCGTTCCGTCGACGAATGCTTAGATAGGATTATTTTTGGTATTTGAAGTACTTTTCGTCAAATGTTTGTATAAAAGTAAACATTATAAATTCGGAGTAATGAAGATAGTCACTATAATAATATAAAGGACAATTTTACTAAAAATACAAATTTCCTATGAGTTTTTATATTATTATGCTATATTTAATTGTAAGTACTCATAAATTTATTCCTGTATTCCTCTATACATTTTAGGACAATCTTAGTAGCTGGATATATCTATAGAAGGTAAATAGTTTCAAGGAATTCGCCAAATACCTAATTTTCTATTTACCTTAGTGCTCTACTTTCTCAACCTAAATAAAATATCAACATTGCAATCAAAATATACCTGCAATTCCGAGAAAATAAGAGAGAATGTGTATATTACTCCGTTTATAACCTGTGATATGTTGCACCTAATAATGCAAAACTTAAGGTGACTCTTCCCGGTTTTCCGAGTGAATTTTAAGATTTTTTGAATGATTTTTTTGTTCGCATACTGTAATATAAGTAAAGGTATAACTTGAATGTAGGAAACTTCAAGTAACGAAAAACATTTTTTGTAAGAAAATTCAACTTCTCTTGAAGTAAATACAGCCTCCTAAACAAAAATTCAATAAAACACTGGAATCTTTTTCTATTATTATCCAATTTTTATTTGGAAGGAATCATTTTGTTCCTTGATTAATTTGAGAGGAAAGTACCAATATAAATGAAAAGCTATCAAGGCCTGCAAAGCTACATTTATTAGTTTATACAAAAAAAAAAACACGCACATATGTAATTTTGTAGGTCTTGATAATTTTTCATTTTTGATATTTGTACCTCCACCTCAAATTGATTAAGAAAATGAGCCCGTCCAAATATAAATCGAATAATAATTGAAACAAATTTCCGTGTTTTATTGAATGTTTGTTTAGGTGGTTGTATTTACTTTAAGAAAAGTTAAATTTTTAAAGGCACTTGAAGTTCCCTTCATTCAAGATATACCATTACTTATATTAGAGTATGTGAAAAATCATTTTAAAAAAATCTTCATTTACCCGGAAAAACCGGATAGGACCGCATCTTAATGAGGGTAAGAAAAGTCAATATATAGCTTGGTCAATAAGCCGATAACAATACGTCGATCTTTGATGATCATCAATTACCACCAGAAAGGTCTGTTCTCTAAGGGAGAATGTTTTTTAATACGAAAACGTTTACGAACGGAATAGAACTGAAATCGGACTGTATCAGACCGAAGCCGAGCAGATCGGAACAACGCAGAATGGTACTTATGTACATTCTCCCTAATACTACATTTTATAGGACGTATTTTTCTAATTTAGATTCCTATCCTAAAGTACTCAACAAAAAAAAAAAAGATAAATATTGATATGTTTACAAAATAAACTAAAATCGATCGTATCGGAACAAAAACACACCTTCGTGAGTATATAAAAATAAACAAGACAGCGTAGAGAAACACCGTGAATCTAGGAGGGCGAGTGTTTACACACGGACGAACAATATGCAATGCTTATTTGCCGTCCTTAAAATTGTATATATATACTATACTTACTTTAAATTCTCCAGTCGAACAGATGTGTGTCTCTCCCTGAACGCTCATCGAATCCTCGCTTTACATTACGTGTGCGTGAGTACACATACACAGGCGGAATTTGCAAATTGTCGCAGATATTCTAAGTATCGTAACTTTCCGCGCACTAGGACGAATTTGGCCAATAGAGCAGGGTTGGACGATTCGGTGGTCAAGGTGACTGTTTAATTCCTCGGCGGAGTCTGAAGGATTATGAATACGTGTGAAGTAATGCTTTTACAAGAAAATGATTGGAGGTCTTGACTTTTATCGGCAGATAAAAATAATTAAGGCACGTGTTTCTTAAGTTATAAATTAAGAAACAATGTTGAAGCACATCATATATTTTTATCAAACTTAACTTTTACGTTTCCAGACGAAAAACGTAAGAACGCGCTTTGATTATCTTCCAAAAAGACACAATCAACTATATATCACGAAACGACCTCAAACCTTCAGTTTAACCACACTTGACACTTAGCCTGTCCTTCGAAGTCACATAAACCAAAAGATCTTCCAACTAAAAGAAAATTCAACCGCCTATTCTCGCATTCCGTCGCGCTTACTTATCTGAACGCTTGCAACAAACCAACTCGTGACGTGTTCTTCACGCATCTCTTCGCATCCCATTCAAAATCTTCGTCCTTACACGCACACGCGACACGCACGTTATTTACGCGCGAGACACACGGGAATTAATATAGTAGTAATAAGTCGCGAGCCCGTCGCGAGAGTGCCAACTGAATGGGAATATTCGCGCGTGTGTCGTGCGCGTGTCGCGCGTGTAAGTATATAAGTAATCAGAAGAAAATCGAAAGGCCGGCGATTGGCTGCCGGGCGATCAGCGCATTTTCGTCACGCTTTCGCGCTTTCTCGATGCAATAAGCATTTTCTCCTCGTGTGTGCCTGTGTATTTATACATATAGGTATGTGTGACATTGTTGTTCAGGTGACAAAAAAGTGGGGGTTGAGAACGTCGGAGGATTTCGGACAGACAGTTGTCGGTGATGGAAATGATGAAAAGGGTGTCAGGTATATGAGCAAGGAGATTGGTGTCTTTAAATCATCGTAAGTAGTGTGCGTAGTATAGCTGTGGTGTTCGAATTTGCACCATTTGATTTCAAAAATTGTGCAAAAGCCATCTGCCGCATTCCACGTGAAGTTCCCTCTATCGTCGATAAAACGATCCTCTACACTCGTTCTCTACGACTCTACCTTACTGACTGATGTACCTGCGCACAGCGCTGTCAGTGCAATGCGTATAGCGCATGCGCCAAAACTTCGATATTTTCAAGATATTCGAAACTGGCCTACAGATGGCAGCACGTATCCGATTGCAAAGCACTTTGGTTTATCCGTTTACGTTGCATCTTGCACTTTTGCACCTCAAAATGGCCTCATAGCAGCGTTGATTTCACTTTCACTTTCCGGCTACGCTCACAGTTCATGACTGTTTGCAACTAGCGCCACAGTCGGAAGTTTTCGTAAGTTCAATACGTATGCAAACGAAAGCGCATGAAAATTTTTTAGAATGTCTATCTAAAGAAAATTCCAACCAAAAGAAGAAGATTATGATGTAAAATATTGTTTATTATACACAGAATCAATAATCCAAAATATGTGTGTGTGTGTGTGTGTGTGTGTGTGTGTGTGTGTGTGTGTGTGTGTGTGTGTGTGTGTGTGTGTGTGTGTGTGTGTGTGTGTGTGTGTGTGTGTGTGTGTGTGTGTGTGTACAATTATCAAATTTGGGAAATTATATTTAAAAAATGCTAATATTAACAGAAAAAAAAACCTTAAATATTTTCATTAATAAAATTACATTTTTATTTTATATTTAATCTGTTAAAATGTTTTTTAAAGTTTATGATGAAAATGTTTAATTAACATTAAATATAATCTTTTAAAAGTTTTTCTAAACTTGATAATCATATTTTAAATAAAATAATAATAAAAGTACGTAATGCGTATTATTTGATCAATGTAAATGTATTAGAATTAGTAAATATTGATATAGTAATAATATAATACAAATGAAAAGAATCACTTACAGTCGCTCTTTTATTTTAATTAACATGTAAGTAGTTTTACATATTAAAACTTTATAATATATCAATAATACATTGCATAATCTTATTCAATTTATAATCGTCAAATAATTTTACATGATAATCTTCTTCTTTTGATTGAAATTTTCTTTAGGGACTGTTTCCATAAGTATGCCTGTGCCTAGGCTCACTGACTCTGACTCAAAAATGAACCAATCGGAGCTAAGCCTCCAAGCTCGAGGCTTGACTTTGAATACTCCGATTGGTGTAGAGTTGAGTCAGAGTCAGTGAGCCTAGGAACAGGCACACTTATGGAGACAGCCCCTTAGGAACTGTCCACATAGCATCTCATGTGCCTTGTCTCTTGTCTCATGTCTCAAGCGCGAAAAAATCGTTGTCCGAATTCTTATACATTTATAGTTTATGGAAATAGAAAATTATACAGAAAAAATTACCATAGATTAAAAATTATTAAGATTGCGGACAACGATTTTTTTCGCGCTTGAGACATGAGACAAGAGACAAGGCACATGAGACGCTATGTGGACAGTCCCTTAGATAGACAAATTTGCAATTTGCATGCACTTTCGTTTGCAATTTGCATACGCACTGAACTTACGAGAACTTCTGGCTGTGGCGCTAGTTGCGAACTGTAGGGGACTGTGAGCAGTGCGTCGATAGTGTCGATACCTTAGGGATAATGTACATAAGCGCTGCGCTACGCTGCGCTGCGCTACGCTGTCGCATTGATCTTGTAGACCTCGTCGCTGATTGGCTAACATTTAAATATTAGTCAATCAGCGACGAGGTCTACAAGATCAATGCGACAGCGTAGCGCAACGCAGCGTAGCGCAGCGCTTATGTACATTCTCCCTTAGGGACTGTCCACAAATGCACTGCGCTGTGCTGTGCGGCTGTGTTCTGTGCTGTGCTGCGCTGTTTTGTGCGTTTCGATTCTAATAACGAAGTCGTCCACCTATATGTTTACAACCTATGACCGGGTTCGATACATTCGATATATCGCGGTTAGGGTGTGTCCAGAATAGGACGGAAACTGCTTGCGCAAATATATGCTTTAGTAATTTCTAGTGACAATTTTGGGATATCTGGTAATTAAGGTTTAAAATGCAGAATTTTCAACCTTAATTACCAGATATCCCTAGATTTTCACTAGAAATTACTAACGTCCTTTCCACATGGAGTACGTCGTACGCCGCGTTCCGATCGCTTGAATACAGCAACTGTATGCTGATTGGTTAATTCCTTTGACGAAACTAGATAGTAAAAGAGAATTAACCAATCAGCATAGAGTTGCTGTATTTAAGCGATCGGAACCGCGGCGCACGACGCGATGCATGGCGCATGACGCACTCCATGTGGGAGGAAATACAATAGGCGCCGTGCTCTGCTCCGTGCCCTGCTCCGTGCTCTGCGTCATCTGCGCCGTGGTATAAGCATTCAGCTGATTGGTTAATTCTATTAGGATCATAGAGCATATGTATATATCTAATGTCGGGATGGGTGGAATCAACCAATCAGCTGAATGCTTATACCACGACGCAGATGGCGCAGAGCACGAAGCAGGGCACGGAGCAGAGCACGGCACCTATTGTATTTCCTCTCTGTGGAAAGGACGTAAAGCTTATATTTGCGCGAGCAGTTTCCGTCCTATTCTGGATACACCCTTACTATGATCTTGGTGTATTTTAGATCCATGGTTGATGCTGATGTGAAAAAGGCAGGTCCCGATTGAACTGGACATACTTAAAAAGAAAAAAATTACATCTCTGCTGCTACCAGCAGAATCAGTAATCAATAAGTCATCAGTAATAATAATCAGTAATCAAAAAAGTAGATTTGTTACATTTTTAATTATGTTGTTATATATTTATCCATTTTTCGAATCACGTTATTTAGATTACTTTTGCAATGTAACGTCAAGATAATTATTAACGGTATAATTAAATCCTATAAAATTAGTATCTAGATAAATATTAACAATAAAGAGATATCTGAGATTTCTGTAATTGTAATTTCTCAACTTTACAAGTGAAAAGTTAGGTTAGAGTCACGTAAAGTTCTTCTTAGACACGTAATTACGTGATTTTGGTGCCAATAGCCACAGCGATTGTATTAACTTGCCTTCTTGAAATCTTCACTGCTTTAAAATTAACCATCTGCACATTGTTCTTAATCATCTTCATTTTGGAGCGAAGGTTGTACTCGTGAAAACGTAATTTTCATTTTCGGAGCAATCGAAAATGGAGCAATCAACCATGGATCTAAAATACACCAAGATCATAGTAACCGCGATATATCGAATGTATCGAACCTGGTCATAGGTTATAAACATATATGATATAGAGTTAGGTCTTCTGGCGCCTGCGCACTAGAGGCCTTCGTCGATTGGGCGCTCGAGCGGCTCTAAAGTCTAACGGCGCACAGTGTTCTATTTTGAAAAAAAATGGACAAAATGAAATATCTCGCGAACGGATATCGATAGCCGGATGAATCTAACTGCATTTTAAAGTTGAAGTAATGTATAATAAAGGAAAAATAGTCCAGTACTGATCATTTGACCCTGTGACCTTAGAAATGAAAAATGAAAGTCGAATAAATAACGAATTTTCGGCTTTTTCATTGTAGACTTTGTGGCTATCAATTTTTTCGATCAAAAAAATATGTACTCCTGTAGTGTTTGATGCAAGGAATCCGAATTTGATGTCAGAATTGTCCTATCGCACACCAATTTGTTTTTAAAGCTGAAAACTCCATAAAAATACGAAAAATTCACCCTGGAAGAAATGGAATATTATTGAGTAATTTCGACTTCGGATTTGGATTCAGCTTATCATAATACATGGGTACACAAACGCTTGTATTTAATACAATTTTATTAAAGAGCATGAAAATATTGTAAAAATGCCATTTTTTAATAACACTTAAATTTTAATAATTCATATATGCACCTACAAATTTGTGTACTTGTATTTATGTACCCATGTATTGTGATTCGCTGAATCCGAATTTGAAGTCGAAACTACTCAATAACGCTCCATTTTTTCAGGTTGAATTTTTCGTATTTTTTATGGAGTTTTCAGATTTAAAAACAAATTGGTGTGCGATAGGACAATTCTGACATCAAATTCGGATTCCTTGCATCAAACACTACAGGAGTACATATTTTTTTGATCAAAAAAATTGATAGCCAGAAAGTCTACAATGAAAAAGCCGAAAATACGTTATTTATTCGACTTCATTTTTCATTTTCAAGGTCACAGGGTCAAATGATCAGTACTGGACTATTTTTCCTTTATTGTACATTACTTCAACTTTAAAATGCAGTTGGATTCATCCGGCTATCGATATCCGTTCGCGAGATATTTCATTTTGTCCATTTTTTTTCAAAATAGAACACTGTGCGGCGTATACAGCGCGCGCGTTCAAACAGCGAGCGCACGAGTAGGCGGGTCACGCAAGGACTGAACATACAATGAAGTTACGTAGATGAGCGAAACTAAGCGAGACAATTATTAAAATTATTTCTAAACCCAAGTAGGCGGAGGACGCGAGGTCCCCGCATGTAAAAGAGTTACGTAGAACTGCAACACGAATATTTAAATAATTTTTAAACCCACGTAGTCGGGGGATATGAGGTCCACGCGTATAAGGAAATCATGTAGACATGCAACAATAAACAAGACAATTATTTAAATAATTTTTAAACTCAAGTAGCCGGAGGACGCGAGGTCCACGCATATTAGGAAATTTCGTCGACGTGCAACAATAAGCAAGAAAATTATTTAAACAATTTTTAAACCCAAGTATACGGAGAATATGAGGTCCACGCATATAAGGAAGTCATGTAGAAATGAAAAAATAAGCAAAACGATTATTTAAATACTTTTTAAACCCAAGTAGGCGGGGGATATGAAGTCCACGCATATAAGGGAGTCATGTAGACACGAAAAAATCCCTTATATGCGTGGACCCCATAACCCTCGCCTACTTGGGTTTAAAAATTATTTAAATAATCGTTTTGCTTATTTTTTCATATCTACAATACTCCTTTATATGTGTGGACCTCATATCCCCCGGCTACTGGGGTTTAAAAATAATTTAAATAATGGTTTTGCATATTTTTTCATGTCTGCATGACTCCCTTATATGCGTGGACCTCATATCCCCCGGCTACTTGGATTTAAAAATTATTAAAATAATCGTTTTCCTAATTTTTATGTCTACAATACTCCTTTATATGTATGGACCTCATATCCCCCGCCTACTTGGGTTTAAAAATTATTTAAATAATTGTCTTGCTTATTGTTGCACGTCTACGAAATTCCCTAATATACGTGGACCTCGCGTCCCCCGGCTACTTGAGTTTAAAAATTATTAAAATAATCGTTTTCCTTATTTTTTCATGTCTACAATACTCCTTTATATGTATGGCCCTCATATCCTCCGCCTACTTGGGTTTAAAAATTATTTAAATAATTGTCTTGCTTATTGTTGCACGTCTACGAAATTCCCTAATATACGTGGACCTCGCGTCCCCCGGCTACTTGGGTTTAAAAATTATTAAAATAATCGTTTTGCTTATTTTTTCACGTCTACATGACTCCCTTATATGCGTGGACCTCATATCCCCCGGCTACTTGGGTTTAAAAATTATTTAAATAATCGTTTTGCTTATTTTTTCATGTCTACGTGACTCCCTTATATGCGTGGACCTCATGTCCCCCGCCTATTTGGGTTTAGAAATAATTTTAATAATTGTCTCACTTAGTTTCGCACGTCTCCGTAACTTCATTGTATGTTTGGTTCTCGCGCACCCGCTTAAGAGGTGTCTACAACCAGGATGTGGCGCCGTGTTCCATGCGCTTTGCGCCAAGCCAAAAAAAAATCGTTGTCCGATGTCTAGCATACTCGTGACCCATGCCAGAAGGAGAACAAACTTATGTAGCAGCTGACTTCGCGACTTTTAAAAGTTTAAATTGAAAATTGTATGTTTTAATAATAAGTGCAATGAGAGGTCAAATTATAAATTTAAATTGCTTGATGCTACTATCTGTATTTGTACCAGGATGAATAAATTATTGCATCTATTAATCGACATACCAATAAAACGATAAAACTCTTCTTCGTCATGCATTTTAAAATATTGGAATAGTATATTACTAACGCGGGCGGAAGAGGATTATTTACCTCATGCGACGTTTTTCGGCCGAGCGAAGCGAGGTCGAAAAGTCGCATGAGGTAAACATTCTCTTACGTCCACGTTTCAGTAACGTATTTTTCCGTCCGAGGCCGCAAAATGACATTTAAGATGGCATTTTGAGGTTAAAGGGCGGAAAAATAGTTTGATAACCTCCTAGAACATCTCGAATGTGAGTCTGTATATGAGGTCTTACCCACCACCGTCTTATTACAAGAGCTTTTCTCATGCACTGTAACCTCTTTAGTTTTAACAACAATAATAGTAGCATCAAGCAATTTAAATTTATAATTTGACCTCTCATTGCACTTATTATTAAAACATACAATTTTCAATTTAAACTTTTAAAAGTCACGAAGTCAGCTGCTACAATAAGTTTGTTCTCCTTCTGGCATGGGTCACGAGTATGCTAGACATCGAACAACGATTTTTTTTTTACTTGGCGCAAAGCGCATGGAACACGGCGCAACATCCTGGTTGTAGACACCTCTTTATTCCCTAATCACATAACCGCGTACGATCGCGTACGTCTGCGTACGACCACGTCTGATGTTAAGGAAGAATCTAGTGATTTTCGCTGTTGCCAACAACGGCAATGTCAGTGCAATAACTAGTACTACCGAGGTACAGACCTACGCACACGAAGCGCGGTAGATCGGAGTAACGCTTGCTTGGTTATGTCTGTTGTCGTTGGTGTAGTATAAGGTCTTTCGTATATGTAGGTCTGTTCCTCGTAAGTACTAGTTATTGCACTGACATCACCGCTGTTGGCAACAGCGAAAATCACTAGATTCTTCCTTAACGTCGGACGTGGTGGTACGTAGACGTACGCGATCGTATGCGGTTATGTGATTAGGGCATTATACTCGTGCGCTCGCTTTTTGAACGCGCGCGCTATAGGGACAATGTATATAAGAGCCGTGTCGTGCTGTGTCGTGCTGTGCCTTGCCTTGCCCTTGCCGTGTCCTGTCTTGCTCTTGCCGTGCCTTGCCATTTCGTTCCTACAGAGATATAGAATACATGTTTATAAACCGACAGAAATAGAAACGAAACGGCAAGGCACGGCGAGAGCAAGGCACGGCACGGCAAAGCACAGCACGACCCAGCACGACACGGCTCTTATGTACATACATTGTCCCATAGGCTGCGTCTACATAGACGCTTTTAACGCGCGTTCGCCGCGCGTGTGGGTGTAACTGATACCGACAGACGGTAACCGGGTTTAAAATAAAACACTAGAAATAGTACTAGAGATATTACATAGGCGTAACCTGTAAAAGAGCGCTCGAAAGTGATCTGCAATATTTAGGCACGAATTCATAGTCGTAAGTGAGATGTGAGACGGACTCAAGTACAGTATATATAGATATACTAATGCATGGATTCAAACCTTACTTGAGTCCGTCTCAGTGTCTCACGTCTCACTTACGACTATGAATTCGGGCCTTACATCTGCTCCATCTGCTCCAATCTGCTAGAATGAACATTATTGCTATACAATTTATTGCTATACAATGTAATTGCTATACAATGTAATATCTCTAGTGCTATTTCTAGTGTTTTATTTTAAACCCGGTTACCGTCTTTCGGTATCAGTTACACCCACACGCGCGCCGAACGCGCGTTAAAAGCGTTTATGTAGACGCAGCCTTACTCATGCTGTTACGAACCCAGTGGCCATAAATTAAAGTCTTTAATATAGAGCGGCAAGCGAATGTAATATTAGACTAAGGAAATTCTAGAATGGCCTTAGGGTTTATATAGGTGATGGGATCGTCGTTCAATTAAGTACAAAAGTACAAATAGCACAAGAAATAAATTTATTACACTTTCTCAAATTATAAATTAAGTGACATATATTGTTATTTTATAGTTCTTAATTGAACTAAAGACTCTACGCTGTCCTTAATCCTTAATTGAAATTAATAAAGAGAATCTATTACGTATTTATATTAAGTAATCTTACTAATCTTACATCTTAAATTCTTAAAGACTTATCTACCTTATTATGCTATTAAAATACAGAATTAATTTAAACAGTTAATTGATTTATACTTTAAATCGTAAATTATTTATCCTTGAATTTAGTTATTATGATTTGAAATATTTTAAAATAAAGTGTAATTTATATTAAATGATCTTAATAATTTTAATAATCTTAACTTCTTAAAATCTTCTTTGTTCTATCGATACTAACGGTCGTGCTGTCCAAGGAGTCAGGATGGTAAATGACAAGCCGTGTGTTTAGCTTAATGTCGACGTTTCGGACTCTTTTTTTATTATTGAGTCCCTTCTCAAGACTAAGAAACAATAGTCTAACAAATTTTTAGGTGGTCACAGCGATACCACCAGTCAATATGTAGTTAGTATCGATAGAACAAAGAACTCTTGAAGCAGCTGTCGTTAGAATCATCATCTCAATCAATTCTTAAAATCTTATCTAATTCGTTATTCTTTAAAACACGGAGTTAAATATAAAGAGTGAATTAATTTGTAAAATATCTATCCTTAAATTTGCTATTATGACTCGAGTCTCTTAATCGACTTAATGACGAGACGATTTGCAAATATATATATATGTATATGTTATCTGATTTATCCGTCGGATTCGGTGTTGATTGGGGCTCTTCTTTCGATATGGATGGCCGTGGATCTAATTTCAATCACCCGTTGTCCTGGTATTCACCATGAAGTCCCAAGGAAAACCACAGCCTCAAAAACCTTGGGCAGGACAGCTCTCCCTCCTCTGATTGGTGAGGTTGTTAATCCTTTCGTTGTTGTTGACTTGGTGTCGTTTAATGTAGTTGACTCGTCGAAAGATCGTCAAGGTAATTGAAACTTGTTGAAAACTCGTTGAAACTTCTCGAAGCTCGTCCAAACTCGTTGAAACTTGTTAAAGCTCGTTCAAACTCTTGTAGCTTGTTGTAATTTGTTGATACATGTTAACAGTGAACTTGATGGAATTCGTTGAACTTGATATAATTCGTTGAAATACGTTGATCCTGGTGTAACTAAGGTAAAAGACCCAGTACTCGGACACTTACGCACATACAACCTTTATAATCTCTTATATCTTCAAAATTAATCGAAATATACATAAACATATGATCTGAGTGGATAGTTCAAACCTTGTAATAACATTTTCCTTTCTTAAATGTCTTATTTATTAGCTTATTTATTAAAATAATAATGTTTAAAGAAAATAGCTACAGGCCAGTGTAGTTAGACAAGCTATATTAAACTGGGATCAGTACTCGGACATCTTTAGGACCCAGTAGTTGGACTATGTTTTTAAATGTGTCCCACTACTGTGTTATGGAAATTGAGAGGTACCTAAAGTTGGACAGATGCTAAGCCATCCGCGCATCGAAAACATAACCTCGCAAAATTTCTATCTCGTTATATAAACATTTGAGAAATAAAATCAAAACAATGTCATAGTGACTACGTAGTTAACATCACAAAGAATGCTAACGAATTAATTTTTTTGCTGTCCAAGTACTACGTCCAAAATTCGTGCTGTCCGACTACTGGGTCTTTTACCTTATATGAATTCGGTGTCGGTGCTGAATAAGCCAAGGTTGGAATTCTTTCTCTAAGCGGGACTGTCCGTGGTGTGCTGGGCTCCCTTTTATATGGTGAGCGCGGACCTGAAAGCCGTTGAGGATGATCCCTCTCCCTCTGGTGGCGAAAACTTGAAATACACCTATAGCCTGTGGAAGTGCTGAAGGACCTCAAAATCTGAAAGGAGGCTCCGCCCCCTTCTTCTGTGGTGGGAGATTCTGCTTCTCTCATTGGTTCCTCCTTTTGGCCGGTTACCTACCACGTAATTTCATGGAATTGTTTACTACCTAGGGGTTCTTGGAATAAAATATCCGTTAGAATACTCTGCAACAGATTGTCATGTATGTTAGATTACGTTTAATAACGTATTATTAATAATAATATTAATCAATTTATGCAACTTGTATCACCGGTAATTTGTTGTTACTTTATTTATTTACCCGGTCTCTTCTTTATTAATCAAAATGATCTCAATTTATTAATGAAAAGTGCTTAAAACAATAAATTGTTAACCAACTGATAAACTATCGTGAATAACTTTATTAATTACTCAGTTTAATTGTTTTAATTAATCTTGATTAACCTCTCAAGTTAGATTTATATGTTATTATTATTAACTATACAATTATACATTGCATAACATTGTTGCATATTGTCTCAATTATCTATTAAATTGCAATTATTTTCAATATTATTTATCAATACCTCAAACTAATAGTTATCTATAAAAATATACTGGAATTTGTTGCTAAATTTGTTATCAAATCACGTGGATCAACAATTGTTTATCCTTGCTTATATGGCAATTATCAAACACCCTTGATGCATTTACTATTAACATTTCTATAGTCATAATGTTATTAATTAATTATACGTTCAATTATGTTTTATTACGCAACTCTTAACTTTCTTGCTACTCGTTGACAACTTGTATAAACAAAGCCTTTATTTATTTATTGCAATTGACATTAATTATCCCCGAATTGGTCGTAGTTCGTTAACTTTATAACGTTGCATGATATCATTAACCTTCAATTTACGTTGAGCAACGTTTGGTTACTATTGTCCCGGAAAACTACTTAAGTATAAACAATTGTTGTTATTACGCGTCAGTACCTCCAAAAATAGCCAATTATCCGGATAATTCGAGATTGTTCTTAAATTTGTTGTTAATTATCTATAATTGCGTTTTATTGTTTATTTTTAGCCCTTGTGATAAATTATTGTTATTAATATTATTAATATCCTTAGTTGGTTATGATGATTGTTGCTAATCAACTCCTTAACTATTTTTAGTTATTATATTTATTTATTTACACAACGTTGCACAACGTTATTATCCTCCGATTATACGTCGCGGAACGTTTGCTATACAATACCGCGCATTCTTAAATAATTATAAGCGTTATATTTTAACAGTTAATTATCAGCGTGGTGATGCTCATGATTTGTTAATTACTGTCATATTGTTGAATTATTATGTTCTTTAACATCGCTGCATCTGTTATCCAAATAATTATCAGAACACCAATTATTCCCAAGATTTTAATAGAGTTTGTAGTATTGTTAATAATAATCACAGTATTTGTTATTATTTTATCCTATTTATTATTTACTCTAATATTTCGGTTGGGCTCATTCTCATGTCAGCAATCCACATGAATGAGTAGTGTAAAAGGGTTTGACCGATTTGTACTCATTGTAAAAGGGGCTCAAAGTCGGGTCTATGTCAGTTTCATACTCCAAGGAACGCCAGTTCCTTAGTGCCCTAATCACATAACCGCGTACGATCGCGTACGTCTCGCGTCCGAAGTTAAGGAAGAATCTAGTGATTTTCGCTGTTGCCAACAGCGGCGATGTCAGTGCAATAACCAGTACTTACGAGGAACAGACCTACATATACGAAAGACCTACTACACCAACGACAACAGACATAACCAAGCAAGCGTTACTCCGATCTACCGCGCTTCGTGTGCATAGGTCTGTTCCTCGGTAGTACTAGTTATTGCACTGACATTGCCGCTGTTGGCAACAGCGAAAATCACTAGTTTCTTCCTTAACATCAGACGTGGTCGTACGCAGACGTACGCGATCGTACGCGGTTATGTGATTAGGGCATAAGGCACGGTCCATTTGTGGCGAGTCCCTTACAATGCCGCTAGAGCCGCTCGAGTGCCCAATCAGCGATGGCCTCTAGTGCGCAGGCGCCAGACTACAATAAAGATATTGACGCACTGTCTATATGAGTATAAGTCTATGCTACCGTCTGCACTCTGCAGTCTGCTCCCAGTCATTTTCCAGACAACATCACCTAAAGTAAGAACGCAATTTAAAAGCTCTTTATGAGAATACTACTCAGTAAGTACAGTGAAAAGTGAAAAATGACTCGACACGCAAGAAATTGCACGGCTGGTGCGGTCTACACATACCACGAGAAGAAGAAGGACGCGTCGGCGTCGGGATACGGCACCAATAATCAGAGAGTTGGAAAGGATTCCTTGAGGGATTTCGACTGTTGCTGCCTGTCACTACAGCCCTGCAGGAATCCCGTTATTACGTAAGTTTCTGCATCGTTGTTATTTGTTTCCTTGATTTTGGACTGCAAATATCAGAAATTTGTAGTACTGATGGGCGTTGTGTACTGTTGATGATTGAGGTTAGGTTCGAGTTTTGAAATATTTTGTGTTTAAAATCAATCAGTGGCAAAGATATTCATTATTGTATTTGTATTATAAATATTACTTTTACAATATTTTTTTCTTTAATATGAAAAATGGAAATTAATTTTGGAACTAAAATTTATGTGGAAATGAAAGATTGAGGTTAGAGTCACAGAAGTTTAAATGTAAAAAAATATAAGCTTGTGTACAGACAGATTTATTATTTTGATCCTGCTATGTATCCGTCAGATGTAAAGTACATTCACTCAGGGTTATAAGCTCCAAAATAAACGTCTAATATTCGAGCAGAGGCACATTTTTTTAAGTAAACAGATTGTGGTTATGCTTTGTTACTTTTAAAAATATAAAAATTAATCGAAAAATATTAAAAATCAAATGTAGAAAATGTAGAAATCTGTAATTGAGTATATGGGTCTTAAGTTTGCATCGTTAAAGTGCAACGAAATAATTTTTAGCAATTAATTAAAGTTATTAAGCAATGGAAGTTTTATCTAAATCTTTGTTATAAAGTTATTTGGTACTATAAAACAATAAATCTACATGCAAAATTAATATTAGTTATCATAAACTTGAAGGAAAATTGACTATTTTTTTTTATTTCATTGTACTACAACGTTGCAAACTTCAGACCCATTTAAGTATGGTCTCCCCTGTTTGTTTTGGGTTATCATTTGAAAAGACATATTGTATCTGTTTACGCATGTTATTATTTTTTTATGCTCCCAATACATTTTATATGAACTAATAATAAAATGAACTAGTCTAATGTAAAACATTGTAATTTTGGCTTTACAAAAATTTTACATAAAGTTAATAAAAGCCAATTCGCTAGAACTTATAAATTAAAAGATAAATAAAATTACAATTAGTTTGCTGTCTTAGAAATTAATATATAATATATAAAACTACATTTAAATTCAGAGATTATAGTTCTTTATTATCAACCTTTGAAAAGGTTCCAAATGCTAAGGTAAAAAAAGAAGAAAAGTTATGATTTTAAGAAAAAGGTTTTAATAAGTCAACAAATATAAATCTAAATCTGTAGAATTGTATTTCAAAACTGAATTTCATTTACGCAGGTTTTCTTATAATACATTGAAGCTCAAATTATTCTGACTAGTTATAGAATAGTACAAAGCTATTTTCTATACATATTGAATAAATATTAACCAATAACCTTTAATTAATATGTAAATGAAGTCAAAATCAAATTTGATTATTGATGCATGGCTTAAACTTAGAATTAATTATATATTCACTATCAATAATATTTTCCTTATATTCTAAAATATCCATTTAAAATTACAGGAAAGATGGCTATCTATTTGATAAAGAAGCTATTCTTGAATATATTTTATCAAAAAAGAAGGAGTATGCAAGGAAACTGAAGGAGTATGAAAAGCAAAAGAAGAAGGAACAGGAGCAATCCAAAGAGCAAACTGCTAATGAAGATTTGGAAAAGCTACAGAAGTTCCTTAAAGGTGAACAAACTATCACCTTTAAGAAAACTGGAAAAAAAGACGATGCTGGTACATCTGTTTCTAATATGAATAACGGTAAAGATAAAGAGCTACCGAGCTTCTGGATACCCTCCAAAACACCAGAAGCTAAAGAAACTGCTTTGAAAAAGCCGGATAAAAACATATACTGCCCAGTCAGTGGAAACATCCTGAAACTGAAAGATCTTATGCCTGTAAAGTTTACTGAAGTAAATGATCCATATGATAAAAAATCACTGATCGTGAAACAGGCTCGATATATGTGCCCCATCACTCACGATGTGATGAGTAACAGTACTCCATGTGCTGTCATCAAAACTACGTAAGTATTCAATCATTATAAATTTATTCATAAAACTTTATTTTGCATTAACTTTGTAATAACAAAATTGAAATCATTTGATAACAGTACATTTCATTGAAATTTTTGTGTTTTTAGTGGTGATGTTATAACAATGGAGTGTTTTGAAAAACTTATAAAGAAAGACTGGATTAATCCTTTAGACGGCACAAAGCTCACAGAAGCTGATATTATTCCACTTCAAAGGGTATGTATTTAATATTAATATCTTAATTAATGAAATATTAAATTGTATAATATTATTGAAAATAACGTAAAAATAACAATTTTCAGGGTGGCACAGGATATTCAGCTGCTAACGATAATTTACAAGGAAAGCATGAAAGACCTGTTTTGCAAGCTTAATTTTCATGTACCTTTGTATTTTTGTATTATAATGGTTTTACAATTTTAGTAATAGTTTAGTTTTTTAAGTGTCAGTTAATGGTCCAAATCTAATGTAAGACGATATATTGAATTTTAGGAAATTACTTATTCATAAGTGACTTATGTGATATCACAAAAATATTTGAATATAAATTCATATTTATTCCACAGAAAATAGATTTTTACAATCTGTTGATGAACATTTATATAAAACAAGATATCATTAAAATTTGTAAAAACTGTAAATATAGCTAAATTTTGTTAAATATAAGTACACACTTCTACAAATGAATGTTTTAGTTACTTTCGAATAATACTCATATACTGTACATACGATTGCCTATTCTCCTCTTTTAAAAAAACGATGGCCGGATGTTGTGAAGCATTTAAAAATTGATTTTGATTGGTCTGTAAGGAATAGGCGCGAAGATTCGCTACGTCCGCTATACATTTGAATTTTTAAAATTGATTCCTAACTATTTTTCTTAACTATTTAAAACTAAATAGTTAAATTAAAATAAAAGGATTAATTTGTTCATGCTTTAAAAAATTATCTGATTATCCTATCATTTAAACTAATTAAAATGAAATCATAATGAAAAATTGTATATTCACAACCTCAAAAATAATATGGTACGCGCGCAGCGCGTTTGGATTTTGCTAGTATCATGAAAAACGCGGTTATATCTGTGTACACAGGTTTATACGCGTGCATATTGTGTAGTACCCAACATTGGTTTATGGAAATACAAAGAGAGGTGCGCTGAATTGAAGTTATACCGACGTCAATTGGGTAGGGGAAGGCGGGGCATGGCGTGTCAGGTAGGTAAGTTTGGCACCCTCATATTTTTAATATTAATGAATGCAAAAAATGTAATTTTTACATAAACCTAATTAGATATGCTTTTAGAATTTTCCTCTATACTGTTGAGATTATAGATAATGTTTAACATTTAATTTAATAAGATTGAAAATCGGTGCTTAGAAACAAGGTTGACTTCATTTTTAAGTCGCTTGGAGCAACGAGAAAATGATTTTTTTTCTAAATGAGACCAAACCTATTTGATAGTTTCAACTTTTATCTTTCAAGCCCTGTTTTTGTTTTTTTCAGAAAATCTTTATAAATAATATAATTAAAAAATGAAAATGGTATTAAAATGGGGCATGACGTGGCACCCGGGCGGGGCACGCGTGGCACACTCGGGCGTATCAGTGCGCCGCGGCGGCCGCCGAGCGAAGTGATGTAACCTACAAACCAAAAATGGAGCAAGATGGGTTAACAACTATGCAGTGCAATAATTTAGTTTTAAGTAGTTTTTAGTTTCAATTATTACATTAATAAGTAAATAACGATTATTTCAACTGCGTATTAAGTTATAGAGTAGAAAAAACAATGGTAAGGAAGGAATCAATTGTAGATACTCAAACTGCCTTTTTCAATGGTCAGGTAGTTCAAATATGCTACATAGATGAAAATGATGCGAAATCTTTAAATTTAAACTTATTGTAATAATAATGATAATTTGTTAATCAAACAAAAGTATTATGTTGTGATCATATTTTATAAGAAGGAATTTATAATATAAAATCATTTATTAAAATGTAATAATTTATTTTAAAATAAAAATTGTTATGTTCCTTAATAAAAATAAAATTTTAAATTTTCAATAGACTGATTAATTATTTGATTTTTGAAAATTTCATTATGGCATAATTATTAAAGTATTAATTACTGGAAAAAAGAATTGAAAAATACCTATAGTAAAATATTAAATTTGACCGTGCCATGCGTGCCCCGTCGGGTGCCACAATCCACCCGCCGGTGGGGCACGTAGAGCATTTTTTTCAAAATTTCTTTTCTGTATTTTATCAATAATTAAAAGAAAATGAAAAAAAAGTTAATAGTTTATTTTATTTTATTTTTTTCTGATCTAATTATTCCGTTTTTGTACATTTTGAAATAATACACGGTTTAGTTGTTATTTTTAATCAAAGTTAGGGTGTCACACGTGCCCCGCCCTCCCCTACAAGCGAGATTAAAATAGGACTGCAATTATTGTCTTAACAAAACAATATTAAATCTGGATATATTATTATGTGCCCCTATCTCGTATTGATATCTGTATTTGCAGTATATAAATAGCAATTATCATTAACCTTATGTCTCGAATTTCTTATAAAGATATGGATTAACTGAATGATCTAAATTTAACCCTGTTAATTCATGAGACGTTTTTCATTGTGCAGACAATAAAGTATATCTTTATGACATGTTCTCTAAGTATTTTAAGAAGAAATTCTATTTATAACTCTGAGTATAAATAACAATAATCAAGTAGATTAAACAAAAACTTGATAGAACTTTACAAAGTTAATTGGCAACGTAATTTTCAAGTCATTGAATCTTCCAATGTTATATTTTTGTTGACACTCCTTGCGCAAAGCTCAATTTCGCACACGTTCAAATAAAAAAGCATGCGCTAAATCAAGCTTTCTACACGTCGTGTCAAAATAGTTATTTTCGATACAAGTGTGAAAAAGTGATTTTATCCTCGTGTGGACGTTTGCGCCCGAGCGAAGCGAGGGTGAAAAGGCCACACGAGGATAAAATCACTTTCACGCACTAGTATCAAAATGTATTTACTATTTTATTGTCAAATCATTGAAATCTGATTCTAAACTATGAAAGAATAAAGTAAAATTGAAAGAAAATAATTTTTTTTTTAATTTTTTTATAGTATTTTCCTCGCGTACCTACAAAATTCACGGTTTATCTGATATCTAAAATTATATTATCCATGTTTAAAAATTTTCAAAACACCACATTTTCCCTATAAAAAAATTTTTTATGAAACCGAAAAGAATAAATTGAGTATTAAACGCATGCTATGCATAATTACCCATACTAATATAAGTATGCTTTATCCATGCCGATTAGTACCTAACGCACTTCCATCCACTTTGAATAATCAAAATCTCCACCAGCAGCTACACATATACAAAACCCTCCAAATCCACAAGATTCATCATCGCCTCAACGGCAGCACTCGCCTCCCATCCTCGTGAGGTGCTGCCGCCTTTACACCGCACTTCTTCGCGATATTCGTTTTTTTTCTCTCTCTGCTGCTACTGCTGGCCTGCTGCGTCGACTACACTATTTACCCACGCACACAATCGCACACACGCTATCACCGTCTCTCCTCTCCTCGCGGCATAAGTATATATGCACTCATCGCATCGCGCTGCACTGTGCGCGCTAGTCTTCGCGTATGCCCCCGCACGTCTGCACATACGCGAGAGCGTGCGATGTGATGCCGCATTCTTTCAGCCCGCGCGCAAATCGTAACGTGTAATTATACGACAAGTGTGTGCCGAATTTTCTTTTCTCCCGCGGTGCAGTGTACCAAAGCTCCGTGCAGTGTTGTTGATATATATACAGGATACATCGTAAAGGACAGAGATAGAGAGGAAAAGCTACCAGCAGCATGAGGATCGGCGGCGACCTGTTGCGCCTCCTTCCTTCGACGTGAGTGTGTCATGTAAATATATAAAGTGCCCTGAAGCGAACGAGCTTGAGCTTTTGAAAAGAAAAGCGCGACGACGACGTTGAGGCTCATCATAATGTGCCTTTCAGACGAATCGACGCGGCAATGCGAAATATATTGGACGAGGGGTGGGGGCATGTATAGACGCGCCGATACGACCTTCGCTGTAGTTTGTTTTTCTTTCTCGGCGAGACCATGGGCTCGTATTATTATTACTTATTGATTTGATATATTTCGAAGTGCAGAGTGTGCATTTATATGTCGCGGTTTATACTAGCCCGCGCGAGCATTGCATAATATACAATACCTCAAATATTTATAAATATTCAAAGTCACTTTTTTACGTAATTTATTTGCGACAGGAACGGCTTTTTTCTCTCGCTGCCGCGTATAATTGGACGCGCGCGACGACAGTGCCGAGCGGTCATTTAAAAAAGTGTATGTACAAAAAGTAGTGTAGTTTTCGAAATGTACATGTGTGTACCGTCCTGCAGCATATATACTTACATTATAATAAGCGGTGGATGAAGCAGCATCTTCGAAAGCGGAAAAATAGAGACTCGCGCGTGCATTCACGATTTTCCGCACCCGCGCGCGCCTTGGAGAAAAAAACAACACCTCTCTCGCGCGACATGCAGTATATATATATTATAAGGAACCGCGACGCAACTACTTGCTTACACTATGTATATATATATATATATATATATATATATATATATATACGCGGCGCAAGGTCGTAGCGAGCCAGAGAGAATCCGTATAACGACGCCGCGGCGGAAAAATCGAACGGTGATTCGTGTCAGTGCATTAAGAATTCCGTTGAAATCTTTCTTTCTGCCGGAGAGAGGGAAATTATTATCAAGCGTGTGTGCGAGGCTTTTCGAAATTACGCAATTGCGCCGGTGCGCGTCCGTTACGTCAAAGATGCGCGCGCGCGTCGCGTATATAAACATTATCGTATAATTGATTTATAACGCGACGTGCAGTGTGTACAGCATACGAGAGCGATGCTTTGTTGCGAGCTGCGTGTGTGTATGGTTATGTTATCGAGTTGATTTATGCTGGATTATTAGAAAAAAGAATGCGGTAGCGGTGGGGTATTTTTTGTCGGTTGTATTAATATACATTAAATGAGGCTTGGAGAAATCAGACTTACTATTTATATAGGAGAGTGTCCGGGATCTGGATCACGGATTCGACTCAAATTTTGGGATATGTTTTTAGGTGTACAAGTGCAAAGAAAGCGGGAATATTAGACCCTGACGCTCCAAAAAAACTCAAGTTCTGGGCATTTTAGTTCTATTTTAGAAAAATCTTGAGAAAATTATCTTATTCAAACGGTGATCATTCTACCTTATGTTGAAAAGTCTTTCATACAATTCCAAAAATTAGAAAAAAAAAATAGAAAAGGGAGCTTTCATTTACTTTTCACAGAGTTATATATAAGATAGTTTAAAGCCGAGCACCGAAATGCATCAAAATACGTATGAAGTTGTACTGCGAATTTTCATCGTTTGTCATTGCATTTATTTGCATTGCAGGAGACTGTAATGCTATCATTACTTTGGAAGGAATCAATATTTAACCTGAAATTGTGTATTTTATTGAACAAATGAAAAAAGTAACAAATTTAAAAGAAATAAAAATTTTCATATTTCATATTTTTTCTAGATTATTATTAGTATTATTAAGTTCTATATAAGTTTTACATAATAATAGCTTTTAAGACTTCATTTTCATTTTGTGCTTCTATTAATTTTTTATACATACTTATTTAGTGTTTCGTGTGTAGAAAATAAAATAAACTGAAACTTTAAATGCAACTTGCATTTTTTTAATAACTTTATTTAATTGTAAAGAATCGTTTCGTTTCCTGTTGACATCGTCTATAATAAACTAGAAACGTATAAATTAATAAAGTTAATCTAATAATTAATTAAATAAAAATCGAATGAAGACTAACGACCAAAATCAGTGAAAATCTTAGCGTTGGAAACTCATTGAAATTATAAATGATTTCTCATGTTATTCCTAAGCCCGCCTAACTTCTTTTTCTGTTTATTTATAAAATCTATATGCTGAAGCGGAAAAATCCATATTTGCGCGCATCGCATTATACATAGGTATAATACCATCTTTTTCCATATCTCAGTTTCTCACACTCGATGTCATTATATTTGATTCCGCGGCGTATCGTTTTTCGTCAGCACGCGTAGTAGAAAATATCTAAGCCGATGTCGCAAGCCGGTCTTTCAGGACCGTTTTATCGCCGCGCTTCGCGCGCAGTTCGTTGCGGTTATGTGCCCGCTTTTTTTTTCTCTTATTTCAATTACGTATATAGTCGCGGGGTAGCCGTTTGTTTTTCTGCGCAGTTTTTGCTTTTGACCGTGAAAAAGCCGGCGATCTGTCTGCTAATTATATGGAAAATTGTCATTGAATTGAAATAAAAGTACGGAAAATCTCGGTTTTTCGTAAATAAGTATCAGTAAGGAGCCCTAAATAAGAATAATCACATTTATTGAAAGAATTAAATGTTCCAGACATACATGGGTGATTAACGAATAAGTTAAAAGTTTTTGAGAAAAGGAAGAGTCTTCCGTTTTTTTCAGAGGATAGTCTCAACATCTTGAAAAAATAAAATTCCCTTTTATTACTGTTGCTGAATAACTTACTTTACAAAAATTTAAATCTTTTTTCCAATTAATTTTCCATTTAATTTAACTCAACTTGTAAAAAATTTGATAAAATTTCTCATCGGTTTATTACGCATTGAATATAGGTAAACAAAAGGTTTGTAAAAAAACATTAGGAAATAATAGCGAATCAAATATTCATTAACTTTTCACTGTGGTCAATCTAGTCATCAATGAGTTTCATAATGTGAAACACTTTAATTTTGATGCGAACGATTTCAGTTTAAAGTCTGATTTCAGTCTGATAAAAATTGATTATTCAAATAAAAAAGTAAATTTGTATGGGTAAATGCATTTTTATGCATTAAATACATTTGTATGCAATAAGTGCATTCGTATGCAGCATACGCACTTGTATGTGTTAAAGGCACTTGTCAACACCCCACGTACTTATATATGTATTGAATCTAAACTAACCTGGCAGAAATTTCGAAATTAGTAAATGGATAAGAAAAATAGCTAATTATTCGGTGGCGGTGAAACGATTATTCGTCGGCTTAGTGGAAAAAGCGGACACGTCGATTTTTCGTTGAAAAAGCTGACACATCGATTTTTCATTGAAAATGCACATACTTCGCGCCAAAGTTTAAATTTAATATTATTTGAGTTGAGATCCACTGACACTCTCTGTACTTTATGTATTTTCTGGTATCCCCATTGAATGGAGAGAACGCTACAGTCACGTAACCTCGAAATATTCGTCTAAATATTTCAGAGTAATTTAATTGCATAATTAAAAATATCTATCAAAAAAAATAGTTTACCCAAGTATAAATAAGAAATACTGAAGTAAAATTTATTTGCTGCATACTTAAAAGATATAAACGAAAACAGAAATTTTTCACTTGATTCTGTCTCTCTCACTCCTCGCCATAATAGCAAGCCTCTTACTAGCCATTTTCTAACTAAAAAAACTCACCAACTTTGAAATCTTTTAAATACTCATAAATGAGCTAATGCAAATCTGTGAAAAAACTTATTCTATTATTCTGCCCATTAAATCGTGAATATGATCGGAAAAATCGTTTCATCGGTGGATAGAAATGGCCAAGAAAAGTGTCTAGTTTTGGCCGATTATTGGTAAAACTATAGCTTTTTATTAGGCAAATAATAGAATCGATTTCTATCAGGGTATAGCTTCGATAAATAATTTTAAACCCAAATATTATTGACATTATTGTAGTTCATATAATACAAGAAAGCTGACTCCAAGAACTTCCTATCAGTCTTTTAAGTAGAATGATAATAATTTTATAAAAAAACTTTTCACACTTTTGACTTCGTATGTAAAACACATTTAATGAAGCATAATTCTGAAGGGATTAATAATTTTAATTATTAATAACAATTTTTCTTTTTCTCTCCCTGGTCGTAATTTTTTCATATGGATAAAGTGTCTGTCATCACTGGTGTTCTTCATTGCTATAATATAATGTCAAAAATCATCGCAATTAGCATTGAAAAAGAGGCTTGACTCTTCGGCTCATCATTTTTTTTTTAGATAAGCGATCAATAACAAGCGAATCCTATAAGGTGCCAGTTTCAGACTTCCATCTTGACTATATTTGTCCAGAATATAAACTTCTGTTACTTTAACACTTTCTTCACGATGTCTATTTAAAAAAGTGCTATACGTTCCAACACGTTTTGCTACCCCAGTTGAATCGGTCTGATAAAACCAGATAAAAAGGGTGCAGAAATCTAATAACCTATGCGGTTTTTGCACTCGAATTTATATATTTTTATTAGTTTTTATCAGACCTTTTCAAACGTGACATCATCCCTCCCGCAACGAAAATGAACCTTACAAACATATACCTATCAGTAGATCCAAAAAGCGCATGGACACGCATTCCAAACTTCCCATCCCTTCAAACCACTATTCTATCCTAAAAGCCCTCCGCGCCTGCCAAATCAACGTATCTCGGCGCATCTAAACCTCTTCTCGATTTTACATGCGCGGCGAACGATCGCGGTGGTGTTCTATATTATATCTCGTGCACGAATCGGCATTATCATCAACTCTCCGTCCCAGCCGCACGCGCGCGCGACAATTTTCCAGTCAATCTGCAGTGCGCGCAAAAAGCGTCCATCTCTTGCTTTGCTCTATATAGACATATGGGAGGATTAGCGATGCAGCAGTGCAGCCACGGCGCGAGTCGAGTTAGATCGAGATTAGGCTAGGTTCGATGCAGAAGAAGACTGAGAGAAAACGATGTCGTTGCGCTTCGTACTGCAGGTCTTCTATATAGAAATTGTTTCTGCTCTGCGCTACGTTTCTGTAATGTGGTTTATCAGTAAAACTAATTTTAATGTAGTAAAATGAGAGTTAGAATAATAGAACGTGTTTTCCTTGAACTGTCGACTATACAACAACAAAGTTCATTATTTAGTCATATAATCGGCTTGAAGCGACAACGATAGTTATATTACAAAGTCGATTTTCTTTTTTTTTTTAATTGAATTATAAAAGATGTATGAATCATGTTTTTTTTACCAATCTAAGTGGAAAAAATGAATTTTATTATTTTAATTACTATTTGATAAAGCAAAAACAGTTGATTCAATTAAATGCCACACAGGCCCAAATACGACTGAACCATTAGTCATATCCGTTAGTGCCGATCCATATTCAAATTTTTTTTCTCCCAGTGCAGTCGAGTGTGTATAAAAAAGTAATGAATCAGGTACTTCTTGTGTGCGTCTCTTAACACTAATTAATTTATAAATGTTAAAATTCATAATTCTTGGCTAAATCGTGGGATTAAGTATAGAATACCTCTTTCGCGGAAACGTGTTTTCAGTAGAAAAGCTAGTCTACACTGTGGTTTCGTCAAAAGCTATCTTTTCAGTTGACGCATCATTACAATTTTTTTAGTTTATTATTTGTAGTAATGTCATAGTGTGGCCAAATTTACGTGTATGGCCGAATTACCTTGTTAACACTTTCACTGCTACTATCAAAATTGCCTTTTTTTAAATAGTTATTTTATTATGGAATTGATTTACATATTATTATCACATACTTTAAGAAATTGCCTTAATTAATTTACATTATTGTTTTTCTCTCATCTGTTTTACGTTATTAGTGTTTTATAAAATTATCACAGGTGCAGTTTTACATTTTGGTTTGTACTTTTTTTTTATTTTTTGATTTTTGCATTTTGGTTTCATACTTTTTTACATTCTCTCAATTCCACGCAATTATACATTTATATTTACAGCGATATCTTTTCCTGTATCTGAAAACTATCTTTTCTCTCTCTCTCTCTCTCTCACCCACACACACACACACACACACACACACACACACACTCCGTGCTTATGGATACCTTGTAACGCTTCTGCTTGAGATTTCTTACCCCCTTATTAAAAGTCATTTTATTTTAATTATAATAATTTTAGAAAAGTACAATTTCAATTTCCATCTGTATCATAATTACATACATATATACGTACATACATAGAACAAGAATGATTCACCATTGTCTTGTTTCTATAAAAATATAGTAACAACTAATATACAACTTATGGATAACTCATACAGCAGTGAAAGTGTTAATCACTCCAATCAATTAAACCGTGGGTCTGAAGTTTGCAACGTTGTAGTGCAACGATAAAAAAATGTATCTAATTTTACTTCAAGTTTATAATAATTAATATTAATTTTTCATGTAGATTTATTGTTTTATATTATCAAATAACTTTATAACAAAGATTAGATAAAATTTCCATTGCTTAATAACTTTCATGAATTTTCAAAAATCACCGACCATAACTACCGTAGAATAAAAATTTTCCCAAATTTTGAAAAAAGCTCTCGTATATAAGTACCGATCAGAAAAATTCACCCTCGCACTTACGACGCTATACCACACCTTTCTCCTTCAATCTATCTTCTCTTTCTCTCTCACTCAGTTGCGAGAGCCGCCGATAAGCGCCGTTCTCGCGAGAAAATTTCATCGACCGCTGCCAAGGCGTGGCGGCTACATTACACACACATTCAGGCGGCAGACGCGGATAAAGAGAAACAAACTGGTTTGCCGATTTTTCTTTCCATTTTCATATATATATATATATATATATATATATATATATATATATATATATATATATATATATATATATATATATATATATATATATATATATATATATATATATATATATATATATATATATATATATATATATATATATATATATATATATATATATATATATATATATATATATATATATATATATATATATATATATATATATATATATATATATATATATATATATATATATATATATATATATATATATATATATATATATATATATATATATATATATATATATATATATATATATATATATATATATATATATATATATATGTCGAGCCGTCCGTCGTCGTTTGCCCAATTGAGAGTCATTGTGGAGTCGAGATGTCGGGACGATTGATGACGACGATACCCCGTTATCGCGCTGGTTTTGTTTTGGGCGGAGAGAAATGGATTGGTTTGCCAGTGATGTAACAGCTGGTTCGTTGGCGCTTGGTACAATGGATCGAGTGATCGTTAACAACGTAATGTAAGAGATTCATTCATGAAGGTAGCGTTTATTAAAAAGGGTTCAACGTGTTATTGAACGTTGCGTAACCGGTATTGCACTATCGGAAAATTCTCAACGAAATTACTGTAACCGCGCGAGTCTACATTGTTGCGGATACATACTGAACACGTATATAAGTGTACAGAAAATTTCTCATATGCGTCGGCAGCATTAATTGATGAGCGATCGCATACGTTGCGAGGAAGCGTATGCATATATACGTATCTCTTACATAAATAATTAGCGTTGCTCCTATATGCTTCACGTGAAGTACATCTGGACGGTTGCGTAATTACGGTGTATCTTGCGCTCGCGGGGAGCAGGATGTGCGAACGCGCTTTGCAAATTACGCTCTCTCTCTCTCTCTCTCTCTCTCTTTCTCTCTGTTCCTTTCGGTAAACTGTATAGGTTCGAGCTTTGTGCGTCATGTTATATAATGATTGGCGACTTGGGGTTTTATTTACGGAACGAGATTCGTATATTATATAGCAACGATGCTCGCGTTATTTCACAACGAGAATATCCAAATTCTTATTGTGTCTGTTTTATAAACATTTTTTATTTCCTTGAAATCGTAATATGTATCGAGAAATACCAAGTTTACCGAAGACAAAATTTTCAACTCGTACATAAAGCGTTCTCGCGCGCAGTGAAATGATTCTATAAATTCAGCCTACTCCTGAACTGTGAAGCCCACTGCGTCACTGTGAAGAAGAGTCATTCGATGGTATTCTTGATAATTGCTCAATTGGTCGTTCGATATACACTTCCATGTTGCTGACTCTGCACGTGCTGACGAAAAAAAAAATTTTAATTTATGTATAGATTTGTACATATGTGTAAGTAAATAAAAATGGCAGAGAGAATTAGAAATGTAAAATTAAACCGTCTCTCGCGCATCTGCGATAATCATCTGATTTACGGGAATAACGCGTAATGATTCAATTTTGAAAATTGCAGTTGAGCGAATCGGAAAAGAAACATAGTCGCTAATTGCGAGATGCTTATATTTTTTCAATGTCAATCATTTACAATTTACATTACAATGCTGTAAATCTTGCAAAAAAGTAAATGGATTTTCAATCTCATTTACGTTAAAACCGTATCGTTTGTCTGGATAATACAAGCATTATGTAATATTGTTGACAGTTAGGTAAAAAATTTTCCACAGTTATTACATTTCAAAGCACTTCAATTATACGTACTGGAACGAAATCACATTTTGAATTTTTAAAATAAAAATTTATTTCCGATGCGTCGCTTATACATACAAGCGTATTTATTTTACGAGTACATTTATACACAACGAAACAAATTTTATTTGAAATGTCGATTTTTTACATACCACAGCCAATTAAATCCCACGCATTTATCCCATGGATATCACCAACTCCCCGCATTTCCGCATCGCAATGATACCGTTCGACGTTCGACTCACCGTCCAACAATGTAAGTAGCTAAACAACCTTGGCCGTCGCGCTAATGCTACTCCGAAGTTACTCGCGCATCAGATGATTCCGAGATGCACGACAATGACAGAATTATGTCACTCTCGTGCGCCTCGCGTGGGGTGCTTCACCTCACGAGATCGTCCGCACTGAAGACTCGCGAACGAGAGGAGGCTGCGCTCATATCACGAAGTTCCTCGAATCGTAATTCGTCGCGCGTGCGAGTGTTTGTTAATTGCAAAAAAAAGAGGCGGTTAATATTGACCAAGCGCATAATCACACATGGACATCGAACGGCTAAACGGCGATGACATAACTGTGAGCTAATCGGTTATACTCCTCGAGGGAAACAAAAAAGAGAAGAAACGTCCGCATGCATACACCCACCGCCGCTATAACAATATGCCGCAAGTCGTTACGTCAGAGAGGAGAGGTGAGAGAGAGAAAGAGAGAGAAAGAGAGAAAGATGAAATGTGTATAGTACCGACAAGTCCGCCCCCCGCGGGAAAATTCAAAAGTGGAACGATTCGCGACGATAAGACGGGTCGTCGTGTCAAGTGGGGGAAAAAATTCGCGCTTTGTGGAAGAATTGGAGCAGATTTTTAAACACAGATAAAGATAGATTTCTTTTTTAGTCAAGTGGAAGCTGGGGCTTTATCAAAATAAACAAAATTTAAGTGCTGTTTTAATTTCTGGCCAATCAGCGAGCTGGAAATTTTTGAATAGCCAATCAAATTTCTCAACACCTCGATAATTTCGCCTTGTATACCATACTCGATAGAGTTGCGCGTAATACGGCGCGAAGCTTATCTCTCGACTCTCCGCGTTTATTTGTGATTTTTGCTTTTCGTATGTAAAACGCGACAGACGCATTGTTGGTAATTATACACTGCAAAAAATATTTTAGTTTGTAGAAACCATAGTTTCGATTTGCTGTACTAGCACTATCTTTACAGATCATTTACCCTTACAGATGGCCGAAGCAGTCCATTTGTATAATGTAACGGCACTATTAGTTATATGCGGAAAATGTATTTGTACAGCTTTGACAACGGTACGATTTAGTTTTGCCGCCTGTATTTGTGTGTTGCCAACGCTATAACGCGAAGCCGATGTTTATGTTATAACCTGAAGGAGTCAAAAAATCCGTCGCATCAACTGCGTGTTCGCAATCTCCTTTTGCGTATTTCATCTTTGACCCAGTGTATTTATTAATCGAGATTATTTTAATGAAAAATATGTATGTATGTCGAATCATAACCTATTTTATGCTCCGATAAAAGAACTCTATACATTAGTGCTTCCATTGCATCTTGTACGACTCTCACAACTGTACCATACAATTACTGTACCTAAAAAATTCAGCCAAAAGAAAATCAGCCAAACAGTATCGTTGTCAGAGCCGTATCTACTTTCAGTTCTCACAACGTAAAATTTTTTTCACTGTATACCGCGGACGTTATTTCGTAGCCTACGCGCGCGTATTTTATTGCCGTTTCTTCGTATAATTAGGCGAGCTCACGCTGCAAGTGACTTTTATCACTTCTCGCGGTCTCTCGAGGAAAAAGGAATCGTGCTTTGCATTTTTTATTGAGGTATACATAGTGATGCGCAACTGAAAAACTAATGGTCGGTAGTGCAGTGTGCGTTAGTTAAGATACGCCGAGGAAAAGTGAGGTGATTCGAGTGCGTTTGTATTATGTGTAAAAATTAGAGTTGAATATTTTATGATTTGGAATGACTGTTTTAATTTTTTGCTTTTTTATCGTATTACTTGATACCCTTCCGAAAACTGACAATTCAAATTTATTACAAATTACTGGAATTAATTCAATGATATGGAAATTAATTTAAGTTGATTGGATCTCAATAAATTTTAATTAACTTCAATTGCCAGTTTACGACGGGGTAAGTAAACAGTTTTATACGACGAATTTCGATAATCATTTTGTCATTGAATTTAAAAATAAGTCGAACTATGCACTAAGATTCAATCCAACATCTCTCATGAGCTTTTCTGCCATGACTAAACGCACAATCTTACATTGTCTCACGAACCAAACGTTCTTGAGCTATCAGAAACTTACATATTATCGGTGCCAATTCCCTGAGTGTACTTTTAAGCGATTCAACTTTCTACGTCATCACCCGATCTTAAAATTGCTACCACTGCAGTCATCAAAGTTCCAAGTTTTCGTCGCACAACTTATATCATACGAAATAAATAATATCAAACGCGTTGTGTTTTATACGCTGTCAGAAAACTTCCATATATACCTATAGATATATTGCGTTTACATTTTGCGATTCCAAGTGTATACATTGTACACCAATATATATATATTATATATATATAGTTTTCTGACAGTGTATCGTACAATTGTATCAGCCGCGTGAGTACATAATAATAACGAAAAACAGCCGCGCGCAAGTTTATGTTGCGCATTGCATAATATTGCACTACAGCCGAGCTATAAAGCAATGACACGGCAATATTGTCTACATTTTTGTACCTCGACAGTGTACAAAGGTAGTCCTTGTGCCAATACCAGTCAGGCAACTATTACTTCAAAACTTTTAAATTCCGCGCGAACTGCAGTAGTGCGCGCGCGTATGATATGTATCGCGTAATAGAATCTCCGGGTTACTTAATTGATCTGATAAAACGCGAAACGGTTCAGAGCGACTTGCGTATTCGCGAAATTCCGAACAATCGAAATTACGCAACGTGTCTTCGTTCTGCTTGGGAAACAATTAGTATTAAATCTTGGACGCACTCCTCGCGCCCTGTGCATGTAACATTGATAATGGGATTGATGTAAAGGGAAATGTATAACATGCTATCTGCGCGTTTGCGATTAAGGATTGTCCATTCAGCTTCATTGCGTAAGGTACTGTCAAAGAATTCGATATGATAATGGCAGTTGCTGCGGACAACTGAATTAATTAATAGCTATTATGATTCGAGTTGGCGATAAATCCAGCCAGTTCTTGTCTCTCAACAATACTATAACCTCATGTCCCCCCTGTGGAGTGTAGCCAGTACGGCTAGGGTGCCTGTCGCCATCTATAGGCCACTAACTCGCCTAAAATCGCCACATTGCGAGCATGAAATAGCCAAAATATCGCCGCAATCAGAATGAACAGAAACTACCCGAATTGAGTGGAAGGAGGAGGGGGAGGGTGGGTGGGTTTATTTAAATCTTTAAATTAAAAACTATTGTTAATTAATTATTAAAAATAAATGCTGATATATTTAAATTGAGAAGTTTATAATAAATAAAAATATGTTTGATAAATTAATTTATAATTTTTTTGTAAATAATACAAATCAAATTATACGCAAAATAGGATCATTTTTTTTATTATATTTCTTCCATGCTTATACACGGAATTTCATACTGTAACAAATCTATAACTTCAAATACCAATTCTTCCTGCAACAAGCGTTCTTTTTCAATCTGATTTTTGGGATACACTGTTTGATAATTAAAATCTGACACCATTTTAGAGGTTGGAATAAAACTTTCGCAACAAGTGTTGCTTGAATAAAATCTTAGCCTTATTCTTAACAGAGCATCTAGCATATCTATTAGTAGTTTATTACGGAGTTTTGTTTTTATAGTGTTCATTACTGAAAACACCCGCTCTACTACAGCGTTATTCGATGGTAAGCTTAGCAGCGTTAAAGCGTAGGTAGCAAATTCTTTGAAAATGAATTTACCCCCTGCCTTTTTAAACGAATATACAGCCGGCCAAAACTTGTAGCTGCTTTCAAAACCACCTTTGCCAAATGTCGCACTCCAATCCACTGTTAGTAATCGGTTCCACTGATTTTCCATGCTACTCAGCTGTTCCACACTTGCAAACTCTTCCAAAAAGGGAAGATCGGAAAAATTTGGCCGAATTGTTTGCGATAAACAAACGGCTGGGTCCAAAAATTTCAATTTGCTGTAAAATTTAAAATTTTCTGGTAGTCTATTAAAAATTTCGAAACACAGCGATTTAATGAAAGTAAAAGCGCGATGTTCTATTTCCGTTCGCTGTTCATAGCTAATGTTACGTTTAAGACTAGCATTTTTATAATCAATGCCGTAATCGGCAGATTCCACATCTATAAAAGTTGAAGGATTTTCAAAATTTTTCAACAGTGTTTCTAGATTGTTGCTCATGAATTGCGGTTTTAAAACTTTTCTCATTAAAAGAATACATAAGTCACTCAAATCATCGAACGCTTTTCCTAAGTCTACATCGTTTTTTTGGAACGCAGCATTAATGTAATTCAATTCTCCTAATATAGGTTTCACTATTAATAGGTATAAATGGTTAGATTCGTCGTTTAACATTGTAGTCAGCAACCTGGCCGTGTGACATTTGTCCGTATTGGTCTGCATCTGCACAAATATATTAAAATGACTCTGTAATGTTCTATAGTTTTCTAAAATAACTTTAATGATATTGTAGCGGACAAGCCATCTGGTTGCTGATAACTTAATAAATTTTCTATACCTAAGATTTTCTTTCCCGGTTTCAGCTGCAGTTTCTCCACCATTATCCTCAGCATTCGAATTTAACAAATTCCACGTTTGTTTGTACTGTGATTGTCTTAACGGGCTATGTGCAAACCAATTATATATTTCTCGACACAAAAATTCAATACTTGCTGGAAAGTGAGAAGCTGCTGTTGAAACTGCATTATTAAGAGCGTGGCAAATGCATCTTACTAGTTGTAATTTAGAGTTATTAGCTTTTAATAACGCAAATACTGAGTGGTGTTTGCCGCATAAATTACTACCGTCGTCTGTTCCTATATCTATTAAATTTTCAATTTTTAAATTAATGTCTGAAGAATAATCTAGGATTGCTTTATATAAACTATTAGCATCAGCCTTTTCCACTTGAATAATACCTAGGTGATCAGTTACGATTTTATTTTGTATTTTGCTGAAATATTTAATACGAAGAACCAAGAACTTAAATGATGACACATCCGTCGATTCGTCAATAATTAGGGAATAGGGTCCGTCGCCAACATCTTCGATTAAATCTCTCAGCATGTTGGGAGCCACAATATTTTTTATCAGATTTCCACATTTTGTTCTGTGCAATTTCAAATCTTTTAGTTCGTGACTCAAAATGTCAGATAGATGATTAACACTTTGTATAGATGTGTGACATGCAATATATACTGACAGTTTTAAATCCCTTTCTTTTTTCCGTTGTCCTTAACTTTTTGTGTACTGCATGCCGAATCAATCGTTTGCTGCTTTTTCGTGTCAACGCTGCCTACATGTTTAATATGGGTATCTCTGGTGCTATGTGCTTCAAAATCCGTGTGATGTGCACGCAAACTTTTACGGCACACATTACAGAACGCTTGCTGTGTAGCATGTGAGTCTTTATTTTTAGAAAGCCAACCTAAAATAATATAGATGTGTCAAAATTATATAACCAATACATAAAAATATTACAAATTTTATTGCATGTATCTGGTAAAAAACAGACGAATGCGAAGAAGGTGTACGGATGACGAACTAAAAACATGCATATGAAGGGTCGGTGCATGGGTAACGGAAATTTTGCGCAATCGAGTATACGGTTTCATAGTTTTGAATCACTGACATTAGTCGTTTTTGTCATTTGGAATGAACAGATACATTTAATTTACTTTAATCATATGTATTTTGTACATTCTGACATGCGTGCGAAGTTGAGCTTAAGCATGATTTTATCTTATAGATTTCTGAGAATTGTCGCGCTATTCACGTGTATTTTAGTTGTTTTGAAATGCGTTAAAATATTCTCAAAACAAAATGTATGGTATGCACGCGAAGAAAAGTTTGATACAGAAAAACGTTTGCATTTGTACATATAATATCTTAACGTGACAGAAGAAGCTTTTTCATTACTTATACCTTTTGCCCAGCTTTCCTTCTCCCATGCAGGGTTATAAGTATATACTCTCCCTTTTGTTTTTGGCTTTGCTCCACTCATTTTTAGTTCATCGACTGTTTAATGCTGATATATATATATATATTAATTAAAATGTCGTATAGTTAATACTTTCACTACCTTTCTTTATTAACGTTAGATAAAATGCAAGAAGCGCGTCTGACAGTTTCGAATTTTCGATCGCGAGACAGTTGGTACAAAACACAACGTCACATGGAATCGCTACAGCAGGGGCCTTTCTACATATGTGTGTTCTGTGTGTTCTGTGTGTTCCCGACAAAGACAGATAGATCTGTTCCGTTTATGTAAGACAGAGACAGACATAGAAAGAAGTTGTCTAGAACAGACAGAACACACATATGTAGAAAGGGCCCAGACAGAGACAGGAAGTATGCCTAACCTTTCTTACTTCGTTGCAATTAGTCTCATGCTTTTTATTATATATTTTTTATTTATGATAATTATTTAATAATTAAATGGCGTTTCAAAAACTAAGAAATAGTACTTTTCGACAAGGGTGCGGAAGTAAATTATTTACCTCCCGTGACTTTTTTAACGAGAGCGAAAAGTCACATGAATAATCTAATTACGTAACTAGTCTCGAACAGTATTTTCTACCACGAGCGCCGAAAAATCATATCAAAATTATGATTTTGAGGTGAGAGTGGTATAAAAATTATTTTAAATGATATTGAAAAAAAATTTTTTTAAATATAATTATAAAAACAATTATAAACGAATAAATATAAAAAAACTATAAAAAATAACTTCCAAATAGTTTAAATAACTATTTAAACTAGCGCAAAAAATACGTTGATTTATTTTTATTTTCATCCTTTTGCGTTTAAAATTACGAATTACCATTTACCGATATGGAAAAAAACTAGTGTAGGAAATCGTAATAAGCTATATGAAAATGTAGCAAACTATACAAAACTATACAAAAGTGTTTGTTTTCGGACAGTTTGCATGGTTAATTTCTACGGTTTTCTATCATTTTGTATGGCTTCGTACGATTTTGTACAGTTTATTATTTCAACAGGAAAAATTTATTATATATGCGAAAAATTTACGAATCGTAATAAAATGTATGAAAGTAATATAAACCAGCATTAATCTGTACAAAAACGTAAGAAAACGTAGACAATCGTAAGATTCATTAACACTAACGGAAATGTACGTTTTTGAACGTTTTCTTACACTTTCTTGCGTTTTCATACATTTATGCTTTTACAGACAAATTTGAGAAACTTTATAAATCATATGAAAATGTATAAAACCATACAAAAATGTACAAAAATGTACAAAACCGTACAAATTTTGTCCAAAAACCAACAGTTTCCTACGATTCTGAGGTTTTCCACAATTTCCTAAGTTTATTATTTCCATACGGGTAGTTTGAATTTAAATAATTCAATTTGATTACATTATCCATACAGATATTTACAAATATAAAAATCGTTAATAATTCGATGTGTATTATATACGTGTGAAATACAATATTATATGCAGATAATCTTAAACCCAAGTAGGCGGGGGATATGAGGTCCACGCATATAAGGGAGTCATGTAGACATGAAAAAATAAGCGAAACGATTATTTAAATAATTTTTCAACCCAAGTAACCGGGGGACGCGAGGCCTACGCATATTAGGGAATTACGCAGACGTGCAACAATAACCAAGACAATTATTTAAACAATTTCTAAAACAACCCAAGTAGGCGGGGGATATGTGGTCCACGCATATAAGGGCGCCATGTAGACATGAAAACATAAGCAAGACTATTATTTAAATAATTTTTAAACCCAAGTAGCCGGGGGACGCGAGTTCCATGCATATATCGGAGTTACGTAGATGTGCGACGTAAACAAGACTTTTTTTTATTCTTAACCTCTATAACTCAACTCCCTTATATGCGTAAACCTCACTACACGTCTCCCGGCTGCTCGGGTTTAAAAATTATTTAAATAATAGTCTTGCTTATTAATGCATGTCTACGTGACTCTCCATTATGCGTGGACCTCATATCTCCCGCCTAGTTGGGTTTCCAAATTGTTTAAATAATTGTCTTGCTTATTGTTGCACGTCTACGTAATTCCCTAATATGCGTGGACCTCGCGTCCCCCGGTTACTTAGGTTTAAAAATTATTTAAATAATCGTTTTGCTTATTTTTTCATATCTACATGACTCCCTTATATACGTGATTGTGTGGACCTTATATCCCCCGCCTTCTTGGGTTTAAAAGTTATTTGAATAATGGTTTGGTTTATTTTTTCATGTCTATATGACTCCCTTATATGCGTGGACCTCATATCCCCCGCCTACTTAGGTTTAAAAATTGTTTAAATAATTGTCTTGCTTATTGTTGCACGTCTACGTAATTCCCTAATATGCGTTTTCCTCACGTCCTCCGGCTACTTGGGTTTAAAAATTATTTAAATAATCGTGTCGCAGTTCTACGTAACTCTTTTACATGCGGGAACCTCACGTCCCCCACCTACTTGGGTTTAGAAATAATTTTAATAATTGTCTCGCTTAGTTTCGTACGGCTACGTAACTCCGTTGTATGTTTGGACCTTGTGTCACCCGCCTACTCGTGCGCTCGCTGTTCGAACACACGTGCTATACTCATGCCGGTAGAGCCGCTCGAGTGCCCAATCGGCAAAGGTCTTTAGTGCGCAGGCGTTAGACTACAGTAAGGTATCGACTCACTGTCTCCATATACTGTGCCAAGGCTCAGGCCCTCTGAGCCAAGCCGAAAACAAAAATCGGTGTAGGACATCTTGTAGATTTACGACCGAAAATAGCCGAGAAGGAGCTAATATCGCCTAAAAATTCACCATCGCCACATTACAAATTTGTGTCGCCAGTAGCATTAGAAAATCGCCAGTTTGGCGATAAATAGCCAGTACTGGCAACACTGCCCTGTGCTACCCCATAAACGTATATCACAAACTGCATTGTGCACAGGTACATACTATTATACACAAAAAAGCTCAGCTCGCTGCTTTTTTTTCTTCCTCGTATATACCCAAGTTGAACGATCCGCGCCTGCGCAGGTATTATATACAAAACGAGCGTGAAATATCGCATTGCGCAATATACGTGTTACGCACGCGAGATAAGAAGCGCGTGTCTATATGTATACAGGCATAACGCGTTCGTTGTTCGTTCTTCGCCGGGGCCTTGACACTGCAGCGCATAGCCAGCGCGTAATGCAATTAATGCTACTCGCTGCGATTACATTGATTTTCGACATTCTGTTCATGGCTATTTGTTCGATTTTCGTGTGTGCTGTATTCTTATTTGACATATATATGAGTACAAGGAGGAAACATTAACAGAGATGGAGATAAATTAGACATAATAAAAAGTGAAGATTAACGAATCGTCTTTTACCATAATATAAAAGAAAATCATTTGATACACGGCGAGAACCTCCGCGTAAAAAATACCGTACCAGTTTGGCAACAGCTGAAACGGTTGGAAAAAATTACCATGGCAATCCGATAAAAATTGTATAAGTGAATTGCCCGTAATTTTTATCGGACGGTCACGGTAATTTTTCTGTAACCGCTTCATTTATTTCAGCTTTGCCAAACTTTCACTGTAATTAAACTACTAACGCAATGACTAAAAACGATTGTTCGTAACGCATCCGAGTCAATCCTCTTACATTATTGCACCAAACACACCATATTCCTTCCACAATTCTCAACAACTTACAAATGAGTCGAACCGATCATCCACCCCTAACTCCTCCCAGCCTCCATCAACCGCACCCTACGTATATTTACCAACCCACTTCGCCTTCACGTCAACCCCCCTTGTTATATACTCTCCGCGAGCAGCTCGCGACGTATCGCGAAAAGTCGACGACGGCGGCAGCTTCTCGCTCGCGTCGTTCGCAGAATCAATTACGTAACCGAGAGAAACGAGTGACGCGAGCGAGCACGAGCGAATCGGCCAATTATGCGAGCGAGCGCAAGCGGTCGTACTGCGCCGGAACGGGGCCCCGCGCATCATAATGCAAATGCAGTATTATGTGTATTGTAATATAGAGTGTGGCTGGGTGCTTTCGTAGAAGGTTTTTTTTTATAGGAGAGGTATAGGGGTTTTTAAAAATCTACTGCCTTGGCCATAACCATGAGAATTGAGACTGATCGAAGGAAAAAATAATTTGCAAAAAGTTAAATAAATTTGCAATTACTTAAGTGGTTGCACTTGCTATTATCTTAACAAGCTCAAATAATAACTGACATAATTTTTTTTTTTATCAGCCTTAGAATTCTTTTTTTTTCCATTGTCTAATCATGAATATGTTTGGATGTATATGACGCCTGTTTCGCGCCCTCTTACCAACCAACCAAACGCGAACAACACTACCTCACCCTTTTGGGAGCTGCTACCGTTTTGTTTTCTCCCAAAAGGATAACAACAAATCAGCGCTAACAAGCGCCCGTTTTATTTTCATTGCACAATTTATCCCATTGTTCTCTCAACAACAAAACCGCACTCATCCATCATTTTCCGAGAAAATATTATACGCTATACCGCTCATGATGCAATGACCGAACACTACAAATTTCCCAAATGTTTACCCTCAGAATAGCGACTCCCGTATACGTACCCTCCACCCCCACACCATCCATTCCTCCGCTAAGTAAATATATAAACCTCTGCTTACGCGCGCGCGGCTCCATTGTCATGGAGATTCGCGCGCCCCACTTTGCAACTAATGTATATACGCCACGCGCCACCCTGACCCAGATATCCAGATATCCCTCGTTCTAAACGTCCGCGACGAAATCTTTCACCTGGAGAGAGGGAGAGAATCTATGTGTATGTGTGTGTGTGTGTATCGACAAAAGAAACGGTATAAAGCACCTGGGCGCGAACGCGTCATAGACAGACACAATAATCTGTCAAACGCAGGCCGAGAAAGAGAGAGAGAGAGAGAGAGGGAGGGAGGGACAGCTTGCGTAACGAGTACTGTCGCCCTGTCGGTATAGATACTCGGTGTATGTGTGTGTGTGTGTGTGTGTGTGTGTGTGTGTATGTGTATGCAAGAGTTGCGCAATCGGCGAGGGTTTCTGAGGGAGGGGGAGGGAATAGGCTGACCTACGCCAAGTTGCGAAACGGGTGGACTGTATACTGAGAGAATTTTGGGAACGCTGGTGTACTAGGTAGTACGGCTACGTTCTTAAATGTACACAAAGAGTTGTCCTCTGCGTTTTGGTACGGCTGATACCCTCTGTAGCACAACAGTCGTCTCTTTTCAGTATTGCTGCTGCACGAAAATCACGGGGCAACTACTCTCCTAATTTTTCGCTGCGCAAGTGTACTTAATACGGGAAAATAAAAGACAGCAAACGTCTCGCGGTTTAGGACACCAGCTCTCCCAAATTCGGTAGAGCTGCTGTGCGAAACGAACGGTACGTCTGCTGTACATACTAATTGTAAGTGCGACAGCGACCCCAAAATTCTCTCAGTGTATGATGGTTGCAGTGCGTGCGCGCGCGTTTTGTGCGGGTGTTGGTTGAGGGGGTGTAGGTGGGGGTATGATGGTGATGAGTTTGTTGGTTGAATCGAGTGTTTTCGTTATATGGTCAGGAAGTTGTAGTTTTGCTTCCTCCTAGAGGAAGCTTTGTGATAGTAATTTTTTGAGTTGTTACAAAAACATGTTATAATTGATATTCGAGGTGTTAGGAACCAAAATACACGATTTTTAAAAAATGTCTGTATGGATGTGTGTGTGTGTGTGTGTGTGTGTGTGTGTGCATGTGTGTGTGTGTATACGCCTGGATCTCAGCTTCTACTCGATCGTTTTTAACCGGACAGGTCTCATTCTTTTTGTTTTTTTTTGTGTGATGGCCGGTCAAAAATCCGTTTTTTAATTGGGCCGATTCGTTTTTGTTTTATTTCGAATTTTCGATTTTCTCAAAATTGTTTTTGGCTTTTTCTCAATGATAGAATCGAGATATTTAAATCTGATGGGTAGCATTCGAAAGAGCGAAAAAAAACCTATAATTTCCAAAAAAAAAAATTTCTCTAGCTATCCCGGTTCTCTTGTTATTGACAAAAACGTGTTTTTTTTTTTAAAGCTTATAACTCCGAAACTAAACGGTCAATTTTTTTGAGAAAAATCACGATAATGCAGAATATAAATAGCTATAAGCTCTAAAAATTTGAATTGGTTAGTTTTTGAGAAAAAAATTGAAAAATGAAAAAAACGAGTTTTCTATGTCCAACGATTACGGAAGTAAAATTGACTTAATCGCTTTAAAATTCCTTGTAGAGGTAGATTTTGTATAGTTCTCGGTCGAGTTCTTTGGGCAAAATGATTGGTCTAGAAATTTCAGAGATATTTGAGGTTAAAGTTTTTTAAACCTTTTTTTCAAATCGTAATTTCTCGAAAACGGCTCTATGTATCTGGATTGGATGGATAGCATTCGAAAGAGAATTAAAATATCTATATTTGGAAAAAAAAATTTGATGTCTAGCTATCACAGTTCTTTTGTTATGAACAAAAACAAAAACGTTTTTTTTCAAAAAAGCTTATAACTCCTTAATTCTATCTCCTGTCTTCAAAAAATGATGGATTAATTATGATATCAATTTATTAGTGGTTTGATTGGTAGGTGTAACGGGTTACTAGGTCACAAAAACAAAAGTGGTGTAGTTTCGATAAAATCACAGCGCTCACCGCGCGCTTCGAGAATACTAGTGATGTTATATATATATTTGAACTGGAATGTATTCTATAAAACAATTTTATTTTGCATTCACAAGTTATGTGATTCACCTGAGGTACGAGTAACATATTATTTAGAAGTACTGTAGAGCACTACACCAGCGCAGCGGTAGTATATGGATTTCAAATAACCATTTCTTAACTGTTAATGAATATTCAATTGACTATATCCCAAATGAATATTTCTTAACAATTAATGAATGTCATTTGGCATAAAGAATCACTTTTCTCAGTGCACTCGCTCGGGCACTGATAGAAGTATTCGTTTGCAGCAAATGAATATATTCATTCAAAATCTAAATCATCATGGTGTATTTAAATTAAAGGCAAATTTTCTTACTATTATTATAATAATAATGTACTCGAGCGAGGACTTCATATAATTATGATCGAACTTCACTTACAGGTAAATTCGTTTGATCTCCGCAATTATGTATATTAACTGTAGTTGTTTAGAGTGAACGACCGTTTTAAGGATAATTTTACATTATTTATTATTATCTACTAGAACAGACATCACAAAATCACGACCCTTGTCAACAATGGGTCTTTGATAAAACTTCGCAAAAGTTTTAGATTTTTCAGACCATCCAGCTGTGCGTCTAATTGTATCAAAATCTATACCTTTTTCAAAAGCAGCGGACGTAGCCGCATGGCGCGTGGAATGGCTAGTAAAGTTTGAATTGTTGGTACCGCTGGCATGTAAGCATTTTTTAATCCAGTTACTTATCATTTGAGTGCTGACTGGATGGTTTTCTTTGTACTTAAAAATAGATTATTACAATTTTTTCTGACGCAAGCGGTCTTTTCTATGTATAACATAATCGCGGAAGCAACGCATGGCTTCGATTTCTTTTTAAACAAGAGTAACTGTAAATGGCTGATAACGACCGGGGCCAAACGTTTTCAGCAAATCTGGTATTTTTATTTATAGTCCATCTAGGACTCTTTTAATGTTGCTTAGCTTAATGCTAGCTAGGGTCTGCGCCCTTTGAGCAGTACTTAATGCTAAAAGCATTAGTCTTTAGTGTTAGAGTTTCAAGATTTTCTAAATCTGAACTTTCTAATTTTTTAATATAATCTATCACTACAGAGACATCTCAGGTACTCTCGTATTTAGGCCTCGAAGGCCTCTATCTGAAAATTCCTTACATGACACGAGTAGGGGAGAAGCGGCTTGTTTGGCGCGGCGGTTTCGATGGCGCACCTGATTATTAGAATTATTATTCAGATTTTCGGCATGCAAGTTAGTTTTTCTTAATTAAAAATACAAAATTAATAAACACACACAAAACCATTAATATTGGAGCCTATTCTGATAAAATATTAAGAAAAGTATTTTTGAGTTACTTTTCATGTGGTTAGTATCATATTCGAAATTGATCAATTGACAAATCTGAAATGCTATGATAATAAAAACAAATACGCCATAACATAGTTTAATTTATTTACTTTCATATAGTAAAACTCGATTATTACATTTATGTATTTAATTAGGAAATAAGTTGAAATAATAAAAAAGTCCGAAGCAGCTTGATTGGCGCAGGCATGAAAATACACAGCCTAGCTTTTATTTATCAAAATGAGTGCATTCTTATATTCTCTTGTTATGATGTTTACGCATTAAGTGCATTATTTGATATGTTTACTCGCGTAGCAAGTGTGTACAAAGTAATATCGCCCTTGAGAAAATATTTTGAGGGTATGATTATTTAGATGGGCAAGATTGCAAAAAAAATACAACCAGTGGAACAAAGATAAGTTGGAAAGTGCTATAAATGATGTTAAAGATGGAAAGTCTATTCTGGCAAGTGCAGTACATTAGTTTGCGCAAGAGATATAAAGCTATATATACGTGCGCGCCAATCAATCCGCAAGCGGCGGGTTGAATGGCGCAAATTTTTTTTTAATAAATTGTTTATATTCAATAAATTGTAAATGCTATGCTGTAAAAAAGTTTTTAGTTTGATACAGTAGATGTTTGGCTATCTTCACGTATAGTTCATTTTATGTTTTAACTATTTTTTCATTTAAATAATCAAGGACAAAGGTTAGGTACGCCAATCATGGCGCTTCTCCCCTAACATTAGGGTGTTCCCCAATTTTTTTGCTCGAAATTAAAGAAATAGCACTTCTACACGAGTTTGAGCAGATGTCTAAAGGGTTAATCATGGTGCTTTTTTAATAAAGGAGAATGAAACAGATCAAAGAGAGTATTGGCATATTCCAAAATATCAGAGAAGCTTTATTGTGCAAAGAAAGCGAAAGAAGCCAAGCGTACACACTACGGAACTGGTGAACATTAACCGGTAAATAATTGTTTCATACATAGTTTATATAATTTTTCATTAAAATATGTTTGCTTATGTTTAAAGCCATTTTTAAGCATGATCAGTTTTGTAATTATTTATGTTGTTTAGCGCAACAAGTTTTGATGTATGGGTTTGGATTTTTTGGGTTCATTTTCTAGAATATATTTACTGCAAAATTACATTGAGACTTTTAGGTTACACCTTAATTTTCAATTCCTGTTCCACCATAGAATCATTAAAAATACAAGTTTTTTAATAAATAAAAAGTAACTTATGACTTATTAGCAATAGAAAAAATAAAATCAACTTTTGACTAATATTGCAATGTAAATTTCTTTGTTTGGGTACCAAAAATATGTATCTTCGAACTGGCACACATTGATCGAAAGCCATTGCGCAGAATGTTAACTGAATATATACCTTTTTTACAGGTGTTTTGGCCAGTGCAGCTTATAAAATCTCTAAATTGGACCAACAGAGGTGGTTTTGGGCTACTTTGTGTGTGTGTGTGTGTGTGTGTGTGTGTATGTGTGCGTGTATGTGTGTGTGTATATTTTTTTTTCAATAAAAAAATTTTCCTGAATAATAAAAAAAATTGGCCTCTCCTGTACCTTCTTTCCTTAATGCAGATGCTGTTGATTATGTCCGATGCATATCAACTCGTCGACAGCAGATGAAGAGTAACATTGTTACTGAAGTGTCAAAAGTATTATTAGAGTATTGTGATTTTACATAGACCAAAAAGATCTTTTGATTGCTTTGTTGAAAAAGAAAAGACAAAGGAGTTTATTGAAACTAGAAATAACAATCTGAGTTGTAATGATGCAGTATACTTATTGCGGAAAACTTGTATTGATGAGTTAGAATTAGCAGAGTTAGAACAAAGTCAATGTGAACAACAAAGTACATCTGAAAATCACTCTCAACATAATGTGATGGAAGATAATGCACGAGTGACTATGTTTGTGAAGGGATAGCGACTGAAAGCAATGATAATTCTGCTTTGTCGCTGCCCAGTCAAAATGCCACAGATGAAACGAGTCTAGTTATTCTGAATTCTGAAGAAAGTATACAGGTAATACTTGCAGACGATGACCAAAGTCTTATTGATTTGTTAGATATTCCTGTTATATAACTTGTTCGGAAAATGTATGCGTCTGTAAACATAATCCTGTAGAACGCAAAATTCTAAGAAAAAAGTTCCTTTACCATTTTTTCATATGACTAGTACTTTTTTAGTAACTGATGTGTTTAAATTCTTTGTTTTTAATAGAAAATGTATACCTATGTTTATAAGATGATATCTATAGATATACAATTCCTATTAAAAACAAAGAATTTAAACACATCAGTTACTAAAAAAGTACTAGTCATATGAAAAAATGGTAAAGGAACTTTTTTCTTAGAATTTTGCGTTCTACAGGATTATGTTTACAGACGCATACATTTTCCGAACAAGTTGTAGATGCAATATAAATAATTTAGATGAAATAAGTGTAATTGCTGATTCTAGTCTCAATAATACTGACATTGATCAGTCAAGTGATATAAAAATTATTGGTATTGAAAAAAATATTGAAAAAAGTTTAAGCGATATAAATCCAAAGAGTGTGATTGACATGAATGTTGATGAATCCACTGCTTCTAAAATAAATGAAATGTATATAATGCATGAAGCTGAAAGGGATAGTTTGAATGCAAACAAAAAAGAAGTTATGGATCAATGTAAGAGTATTCCTAGTCCTACATGACCACAACAAAGAGTCTATTTCTTTAGAAATCAAGAATAATGACAGTACCTTTACGAAAATAAACTGCAGTTCAAACTACTGGCTAAACTATTGGCTCAACTACTGCCTAAACTATTGGCTGAACTTCTGTCGAACCACTTGTCGTCAGTAGTATTTTCGGATACGATTTTATGAGTTATTAAATAACTATAGTATAACTACTTATCCGTCACGATTTCTTGTTCTTTCGAACTGCTTGCATATAATTCAATAGATGCAATTTTGACAACGTGCAATATTTTTATGCACGACTAAAACAAGTTAATCTTTTGAGCCTCTGAAGAGGGAAACTTAAAAAATGTTTCCGAAACGTTAGAAAAAATTTTCACTAATAAAAAATGTCTGCTTGGAAGGATCTTGAGTGATTTATTTCACAACTACCTATATATTAACTACTTATTATTTTTGCAGATGTTTCTTTTGATTTTGGAAAACTGCAAAATATTCCCCCAAGACTTTATAATATGAAAGGAACATTAAATTTTAATTTTTAAGTAATTATGTTTTAAAATCAATCCTTAAAACAAAATTAATTTGTTTCACGCAGATATGGCGCAAAATTTGGAGTCCCCCATTGTAAGTAACGGAGGATATCAAAAACAAGGCAAGTCTTGTAATTAGAACTCTTCGTAAAGAGTCATTTGAATGGTTAACTTACACAGCTTATATACTCTCGGCTACCCAGTGTATCCATAGAAAGTACTATTGGAGCGCCGCATAGCGGATAAATAGCCAAAGCTTACTTATTGAGAGCCGCCCATCACAAGGTCTCCTTTGTAACCGCTATGCGGCGCTTCGATAGTGCTTTCTATGGATATACTGGGTAGTCGAGAGTATACACGGTGTCTCATTTTAATCTATGCAGCCAAATATCTCCGAATGCAGACCAGATACAGAAAAATGGTTCAGATGAAAATTGTTCGTGACGATGGGGGTCAACTTTTGGTCACCTTCAATTTGACCTTGAGATCATTTTTCAAGGTCATTTCAAGGTTAAGATCATTTTTTCAAATTAGAACCCCTATTTCTGACGTCGGAATCGGATAGAGCGGGAAATTTTACGTCCAAAACCGTTCTTTAAACATTTTTTTCTGACCTCCAAAAGGTTAAATCAAGGTCAAATGCTTAAAAATTGGTCAGAACGCGAAATTTCATAGTTGTCTCAAGCAGAACAAGCCTTGATAAACCCAACCAATTAAGAAATTTTTGTGGTCGCCAATTGTGAATATGATGTTAGGTTTCCGTGGGGTGCAATGCGATGGTACCGCATGGAGGCTGAACTATCCCAAATGAGGTCATTTTGAATCACTATGAAAATCACTAAAAACACATTCTGAGAGCTTCAGGGGTCGCTGATTATAAATTCGAAGTCAGATGCGACGCTGGAGTACCAGATGGAGATTGAATCGCTTTAAGTGGGGTCAATTTTCCAATTTCCATGAAAATCGCTAAAAATACTATCCTGGGAGTTTTCGCGGTCACTTATCTACAGAAGTTCCAGCAATATTGCTCTATTGGCTTTAAGCTCTTTTTGATAATACTGGGTCCTTACTTTTAGCGTTACCCAGAAACAATGACGCGGTCGTAGTAAGGCCTGTTTCCTTTGGGGTGCTTGTTTACGTGAGTCCCCTTGCCTCTCACTGAGGTGCTTGTTTAACGTGAGTCCCCTTGCCTCTCACTGGGGTGCTTTTTTAACGTGAGTCCCCTTGCCTCTCACTGGGGTGCTTTTTTAACGTGAGCCCCCTTGCCTCTCACTGGGGTGCTTTTTTAACGTGAATCCCCTTGCCTCTCACTGGGGTGCTTGTTTACGTGAGTCCCCTTGCCTCTCACCATTATTACTACAGTTGACATTATCTATCCACGGAGTACATGTTCAAAGTTACCTCCGTTGGCTTCCAGGCACAGGCGTAATCGCCGTTGGAAATGATCCACAGTCCTGAGCAACGTTGCTCTAGAAATGGATTCGCAAGCTCTACGAATTCTATCCATAAAATCTTCCCTTGTTGTAGGCCGTTGAGCAAAAACTACATTTTTTACATCCAAACCCGTTCTTTAAACATTTTTTTGTGACTTCCACAAGGTTATATCAAGGTCAAATGCTTAAAAATTGGTCAGAATGCGAAATGTCATAGTTGGCTCAAGCAGAACAAGCCTTGATAAACCCAACCAATCAAAGGATGTCTTCTTTGTAGATACAGCTCAGCATACCGCCTAGCTGCTGCACGATAATTGCCATTACATTGCTCTAAAACCATTATCATGGTTTTCTATTTTCTATTTGATCAGCTGGATAATTCACAGAATAAAAAAGGGATCTGTACCCAACACCAGACCCATCAACTCTTATGAATTTTGATGTACTAAAACCGAATCTGGGGTCAGAATTATGCCATCACCTTCCATTTTTTATTAAAACTCAAGAAATCACCCTCCCACTTACGAAAATTCATGATTTTATGGGAATAAGCGTTACGTAAAAAAATATAAAGTAAAAGAAATTTTTATCTTTATCACAGGAATAGCGATGTCAAAAGTTTAAAATCTAATAATTGATAACAAGATTAACTAAGTAAGTGGTTAAAATACAAGTGTTAACTATTACATTGTTGACAATAAGCAAGAATTGAATTTTCAACAATTTGTATTGAATGTGTAACTTAAGTTAAATTTCCAAGACACGAAGTTTTATTTGTTCTCAATATTTTAAAAATTAAATCTTTTTCAATTGTCTCGTCTATAAGTAAAGTTACATCATGGCTGATTATCCAGCTGATCAAATAGTTGAAATGATAATGGTTTTAGGGCAATGTAATGGTAATTATCGTCTAGCAGCTAGGCGGTATGCTGAGTTGTATCCACAAAGGAGACATCCTACTGATTTGACAATCAGAACTTTAACTCAAAGAGCTCGCGGTGGCCACCTTATTCGTCAGCGCAGGCACCGCGAATACGATGAAAACGATGCTCGTGTCGTGACTATTTTAGCAATTGTTCATCTCGACCCCCATATTAGCACACGCCAAATTGAAAGAGAAATTGGTATTTCCCGTCCGACGGTTTCAAGGATTCTGAGAATTATTGACTATCATGCCTACCATATAACTTTAGTTCAGGAACTAAGGCAGAACCATATTCAATTGCGCATTGAATTTTGTCACTGGGCTTTAAGAATGATAGAAAATGATCCAGACTTTTCAAATACGTCCTTTTTTCGGATGAGGCAAATTTTTGTAGCGATAGGCGACTGAACAGGCCCAATTGCCATTATTGGTCAGATGTGAACCCTCACTGGCACGGAGCGATAGATCATCAAAATCGGTGGAGCATAATGGTGTGGTGTGGAATAGTCAATGGTTACTTGATAGGTCCGTATTTCTTTGAGCGAAATGTCGATAGAAACAGCTATTTAGAGCTAATAAGAGATCATTTGCCAGTACTTTTGGAAAACGTTGACCTAGCTACAAGACAAAGAATGTGGCTTCAGCAAGATGGTGCAACACTACATTTTGCACGAATCGTTCGAGAATTTTTAAATAACAACTACAATGACAGGTGGATTGGACGAGGAGGTCCAGTTAACTGACCTGCTAATTCACCAGATATGACGTCACCAGATTTTTTCTTGTGGGGGTACGTAAAAAATGTAGTTTTTGCTCAACGGCCTACAACAAGGGAAGATTTTATGGATAGAATTCGTAGAGCTTGCGAATCCATTTCTAGAGCAACGTTGCTCAGGACTGTGGATCATTTCCAATGGCGATTACGCCTGTGCCTGGAAGCCAACGGAGGTAACTTTGAACATGTACTCCGTGGATAGAAAATTTCAACTGTAGTAATAATGGTGAGAGGCAAGGGAACTCACGTTAAACAAGCACCCCACTGAGGGGCAAGGGGATTCACGTTAAAAAAGCACTCCAGTGACCGACAAGGGACTCACGTTAAAAAAGCACCCAGTGAGAGGCAAGGGGATTCACGTTAAATAAGCACCCCAGTGAGAGGCAAGGGGACTCACGTTAAACAAGCACCTCAGTGAGAGGCAAGGGGACTCACGTAAACAAGCACCCCAAAGGAAACAGCCCTTACTACGTCCGCGTCGTTGTTTCTGGGTAACGCTAAAATTAAGGACACAGTATTATCAAAAAGAGCTTAAAGCCAATAGAGCAATATTGCTGGAACTTCTGTAGATAAGTGACAGCGAAAACTCCCAGGATAGTATTTTTAGCGATTTTCATGGAAATTGGAAAATTGACCCCACTTAAAGCGATTCAATCTGCATGTGGTACTCCGGCGTCGCATCTGACTTCGAATTTATAATCAGCGACCCCTGAAGCTCTCAGAATGTGTTTTTAGTGATTTTCATAGTGATTCAAAATGACCTCATTTGGGATAGTTCAGCCTCCATGCGGTACCATCGCATCGCACCCCACAGAAACCTAACATCATATTCACAATTGGCGACCACAAAGATTTCTTAATTGTTTGGGTTTATCAAGGCTTGTTCTGCTTGAGACAACTATGAAATTTCGCGTTCTGACCAATTTTTAAGCATTTGACCTTGATTTAACCTTTTGGAGGTCACAAAAAAATGTTTAAAGAACGGTTTTGGACGTAAAATTTCCCGCTCTATCCGATTCCGAGGTCAGAAATAGGGGTTCTAATTTGAAAAAATGATCTTAACCTTGAAATGACTTTGAAAAATGATCTCAAGGTCAAATTGAAGGTGACCAAAAGTTGACCCCCATCGTCACGAACAATTTTCATCTGAACCATTTTTCTGTATCTGGCCTGCATTCGGAGATATTTGGCTGCATAGATTAAAATGAGACACCGTGTATATAAGCCGTGTAAGTTAACCGTTCAAATGACTCTTTACGAAGAGTCCTAATTACAAGGCTTGCCTTATTTTTGATATCCCCGTTACTTACAATGGGGGACTCAAAATTTTGCGCCATATCTGCGTGAAACAAATTAATTTTGTTTTAAGGATTGATTTTAAAACATAATTACTTAAAAACTAAAATTTAATATTCCTTTCGTGTTATAAAGTCTTAGGGGAATATTTTGCAGTTTTCCAAAATCAAAAGAAACATTTGCAAAAATAATAAGTAGTTATACTATAGTTATATAATAACCTATAAATGGTATCCGAAAATACTGCTGACAACAAGTGGTTCGACAGAAGTTCAGCCAATAGGTTAGGCAGTAGTTGAGTCAATAGTTTAGGCAGTAGTTTAAACTGCAGTTTATTTTCGTAAGGGTAGGTTCAAATTATCAAAAATAAATAGCATATTTAATTAATTATAATATTTTGTTTAGGTTCCAGTAATTTGAACATCACACAAGAAAATAAAAACGAGCTGACAATGCAAACCTCAACTCAAACAAACATTATATCAGACATGTGGTTTAAACATCTTCTTTGGCCATCGACTGGAGCTACTAAAAGTAAAATTACAGTACATGTTCAAAATGGAGAGAACACCAGCTGAAAAAGAAAGAAGAAAAGGAAAAAAAAAGAATTGGAAGCACAAAAGAGAATTTTACAACGAAAAATTAAAAAAGAAGAAACTGAGATAAAAAACAAAAACTTAAAGAAGAAAGAGAACTTAAAAAGGCAGAAAGAGACAAGATAAAAGAAAAGAAAATAAAGATAAAAAAAGAAAATGTCGAACAAAAATCGAATTTGAAAAAAGAAAAAGCTGCAGGACAGCCGATTAGTTTAACACGAAAATCAAGTTCAGGGATTGAAACCACAACAAAAAAGAGAGGTCCATTGAAAATCGTCGATACAAATGTGCAAGATTGCAACATTTCTATTGATTTAACAATAAAGAAATAAAACTTGTTCACGTAAATTAAATTCGCTAATTGTCTTTTTACCCTGTCTACCTATTGGGCATATGCTGTCTATTTACAGGTCGATTCGTCCATCTACTGGGGTTTTCACGTTTTTGCCAATTTTTTGTAATTTAATGTATTTAAAATTGCTACTAACATTTTAAAAACTATTTTATTTGATTCTTAGATATTTTATTGAATTGATTTGAAAATTTGTTTGTAAAAAAAAAGGTTTTATTTTAAATACGCGTCAATTAAATGCGGAAATTTCCTTAAGTTTCTATCTTCTGGACTGGTTACCCTAGTTACATCCCAACTACGTAAGTCAAAACATCAATGTTCGACATTTGACCAACGTGGTATACATGCGTAACAAAGTTTTTCATCTAAATAAATGTTTATGCGTATGTTTATTATTATTAAGTAGTAGTAGTAGTAGTAGTAACTATAATTGGTCTAATTACAACCAGCGGACCTATTTATTTGAAAATAAAATTACATTCATTTCAAAATTTTGGCTAACCTCAAACTTTGAATGATCATAACTTTTGAACTAAACGATAAATCTTTTTCAATTTAAAATATCTGATTCTTCAATATTTGAACTAGTTTTGCTCCAAGTTTCAACGTTTTTTCGAATCTAATTTACAGCGATGTATTTTATGTCTCATATTAATGATGTTTTTTTCTCAACGCCATTAACCGCAATGCTAATTATACGAAAAAGGCCGAAGTTTGAACGAGTATATCTCAGAAAGTAAACGGTAAATCGCTTTCAAATTTGAAGGTTATACTATCTAAATTAATTTCGCTGAAAGTTTCAAAAAGAAATCGAATTAAATCGTTTTAGGTGATAACTACCTTAAAGGCGCTTTGCCTGTTATTTACGGCTTAAGTTTTTGAATTTTTAGATTCTCTCCTCTCTTATTAATAGCCCTAGCCCTAGCTTCTTTGATTTTTTCTGCAAGGTCGCTACCATACAGGAATTCATCGACAGTCGTGTCTTTTAATATTGCTCTTGTCTCCTTTGACAACCCAGGCTCAATGACCGCCTTTCTCGAAACTGACTGTTTTTGAAAAATCAAAGTGATTAATTTGCCTACGTCATTGAGAGAATATAATAGGCAAACATTATCCAATCCTTCTATTTTTTCGTCACAAATAGTTTTTATTACTGAACCAAGCACAGATAATGCTGTTCCTGCCAATTTTTGAATTTCAAACATGTGATTGCTGAAAAGAGATTTAAGATGTACAAAGCCTTTTTAATTTACATGTACGCACATGTATAATCTTATGTATGTATATATTGGTGTGTGTGTGTGTGTATATATATACACACACACACACACACAAAATAGAACAAACATCTTACTCTCTCGCTATCGTAAATTCCTTCATTGTAGATGCGATTTGTGGATTCAGCTTAGGCGCTTCGAGTTCTTTTACGCAGGCGTATTTTCCGGTAATAGCCGCTTTTTCTTCTTTCTTGAGCCCTTTTCTAGCAAAGAAGCTCCACCTCTTCAATAATTGTGGTTGTACAGTCACTTTTAATGACTCGCTTTCAGTTGAATCATTGCCAGACTAGAAATACATAAAAGTACACCTTGTAAGCACTCAAAGCTATAATCATATGCTTTTCTTAAGAACGCTTGTTTTGCCATACGAGCAAACTCAACGCCTTTATTTTCACGACGACTCGCCACCCGAGCGAGCATGTTCGAGCGTGTTAGCCCTTTATTTAACTTTACTTAAGGGGATGCCTTACTCGTACTATTACCGACCGAGCAATTCACACAGTTTCAAGCTGATTAAAAATAAAATACGTCGAATCACAAAAAATCAAGAGAACACTCTTCTGTGTTTTTTAACGTTCTATCATCCAGTCAAAGTTTGGAGTCGAAATATCAAGCCGTTTTTTCAAAAACTTTGAACGAAATTAAATTTAATTTCGTTCAAAGTTTTTGAAAAAACGGCTTGATATTTCGACTCCAAACTTTGACTGGATGATAGAACGTTAAAAAACACAGAAGAGTGTTCTCTTGATTTTTTGTGATTCGACGTATTTTATTTTTAATCAGCTTGAAACTGTGTGAATTGCTCGGTCGATAATAGTACGAGTAAGGCATCCCCTTAACGTTTCACTTCGACCGCATTTATCAATTCGAATTTCGCACGAAAGTAGAACAAAATTACTTACTATTTCTAGCCATTCTTCATTGAATTCTTCCTCGAAATTTTCATCAAAAGAGACCTCCTGGACATCCGGCGCTTCCGAATTGTCAATTGGCTCTTTCTGCGCTGCGGTTTCCTCACGAGGATCTGCAGATTCCTTTGTCTTGTCATTGTTTTCTGGCGGAGAAGTGTCCTCGGCATCCATCTTTTTAACTTCCTTGTTGATTTTATCCAACTTTTTCAATAGTTTTCGAATCTTCTTATCCCTCTTATCTTTTTCTTTTTTGGATTTTCCCATTTTGACAAAAAGGAAATTAGCACAACACAAAAACTTTCGAAGTACCAGGACGGACTCGATAATACGTGCGTCGCCGCGCGCACACGAAAGAAAAGTGAAGAGACGTGGCGCCACGGGTGGGGAGGGGCGGAGAGGCATTTGTTTTGAAACTCTGAAACGTGTACAGCCAAGGACGTTAGGAGGGATGCTACAGTTGTAATGTATGAGAGCGAGGACGAAATATAACTGTAAATGAATACTTCTATCAGTGGGCAGTAAACCAACCCGCGGGACCATAATTTCCTATTGTTACAAATTATAATGATTAATAACAATTTTCAAGTACAAAATTGGGCTTTTTTGTATCTCTGCTAAAATTCGATATTAAAACTGACATATAAAAAGTTCCCGCGTAAAAATTTTAAACTAGTGCACATAATACATTTCAACTACATCATCGGAAAATCTCATTACTATTGTATTGACGGTATAGTGCTGCGAAAATTGCAAATCTATTGACGCTATTTGCCTTGAATGTTATTAGCAATATTTTGCCAATTTTTTTTCCAGATTCTATGAAAAAAATTAATTTAGAGCGGATATGAACCCAGAAACTTTGAGTTACAAAGATTAGCTTGCTTCTCGGTTGCAAATATTCAGCTGGTTTTGCATTATTTCATAATTATGTACCAATCTGAAATAAATTATGGCATTTGCACTTCATAAAATGTGTATTTTAAGTAATAGTAGAACTTTTAGACGAATTATATTATTTTTGCGGCATGGTGTGGTTTGTGCACATAAGAATTATGCACATATTTATTGTGCACACTTTAGCATTGATGTATATCTTTATCTATGTGTATACTCCAATGCTAAAGTGTGCACAATAAATATGTGCATAATTCTTATGTGCACAAACCACACCATGCCATTCTTGCATTATGATTTTTGCTAAAAACGCTTCCATTTTATTAACACGTTAGCTAGAAAATATGGTTAATTTTCTACCAGGGCTGATTTTCCAATATAGTAGCAAAGTATGTGCAACAGATTCAATTTTGACGTGAGTTATGAAATGAAGGTTGTTAATTTCTAGTTTGTCACTCTATTAAAAGCGCAATTAAATAATTACATGTTTTAAAAGTCGCCAGTCAAAGGCAATTTAAAGTAATTTCTGATGGTCGTACTACAATGATCAAAACATGTTGATTTCTCTAAATTTTACTTCGAAATGTGATTTTTAGGCTTGCCATTAATTCAAATAATTTTTCTGCGTATATTGCGAGAACTAATGATTAATCAAGTTTTTAACATAATTATTCGCTGTCGTTTTAACGCAAAAAAAAATATAATTTTCGAGAGAAACCCTTATACGAATAAGAAAATCTTACTATACTGCGCTAATAATAATAGAAAATTTCCTTCTATAAAAAATACCAATTCCCATACAACACGTAGGTCGAACCTCTTACTTTAAATACGTTCCTATAAAACATTGTGAACAGAGTAAGCTGTCAAGTCAGGTACATTTCTTAATTACGACAAGAAGCAACAGAAACACTGAGATGGCTCTTCATAATTGGAAGATCGTTAATTTGTAGCGCGGATTGCTCGCTGAATCGTGAAATAAAAAGGCAGAGAAAAAAACATCATCCCGCGCGACGCTGGCCTTTGCCAATTAAGCGCGAGAGAAATGCTCCATTGGAAAAATCTCATTCCGATCGTTGCGCTGGCTGGCTATATACTTACGTTTCTTTCGCTGAAACAAAGGGATTTGAAATGAAGATCTTCGTTAATGTAATGCTGAATTTACGAGGCGCGTAGTCTCTAAAAAGAATTTTTATATTGGCAGACTGAGACGTTGGAATAAGTTGTATACACGAAAGATGATATCAAGTATATAATGATTGTGTCCTCATAAAGATGATATAAAAATGATAATTCAAACAATAATATTATGGATGGTAAAAATGTAAAAATAGTATATTTTAGGCTAGTCGCCCGAGCGAAGCGAGGGTTTCCATCACACGAGTGTAAGAATTATCTTTCGCACGTGTATCGAACCTTTATTCTGCATAGCCACGGCATTTTTTATTTTTATTCGTAGGCTACTTCTTTGGTGAACAGTCAATTTCGCACACTTGTACAGAGGAATTCATTGTCAATATGAATAATATAAAATAATAATCAGATAAAATTTTGAAAATTAACGTTAAAAATATGTACGAAACGATCAGCTTTGAAGCTGGCTAACACTGTTAGAAAAACAAAAAGCCTTTAATTAAACTAAATGTACCACCTAATGTATTTTTATAATTATGTATCGTGTAAAGGGCCAATATTGCCTGTCCAACTAAATAAAATAAAAATAAAAAGTAAAAACGAAATGAAATAATTATGATAAAAATAAATTTTTAAAATTAAACATTTCAAGGAAACAAATTTAAAACACAAAAGAAGCAAATACTGTTACCAAAATATCTCATTCATCAGTAACCGCGCATCGACACGACGTTAAATCGATCTGGCAAACGTTTTCTTATACACTTGCCTCATCGTATTACACTGAGCGCCGCCACCCCACGCGTATCATCGCACTCCGCGGGACTCAATCTTGTGCTGCAACACGGGTCCCACAAGGCCTATTTATACGAGATGCGAAATCCGCAACACTCTCTTCCGTTTTCCGCTTCGGCACACGCGACGGCCGATTACATTTGGGACACTGCAAGAGTTAAATATTGTGGACAAATAAACGTTGATGTTGTTGGTTATAGAGGAAAGTTGTTTTAATGAATGGATTAGAGGTTTCCCGACGTTTTTTTACGACTCTATGCTGAAGTAAAACCATTTTTGTGGTTCATATACCTGAGGTGAATTCTGTTTACTATAGGATGATTTACGTTAAGAATGCTTGAGTATCTTTTAAGGGTGTTTGATTTACGTTACATTTAGTTCATGAAGTTTCTTCGTATTGTTGATCAATTTTAATCCAAGTTCCGTTTTATTTATAATTTATGTATCGCATTTTGGTCGAGCTGTTTCGTGGGGTGTGCAAACTTGATACAATTTTTTTCTTTTAATATTCATTCATAATTCTTTTTTTAAGTTTCATTATAATATATTATACATGTTTTTCTTTTAATAAAAGTGTGTATGATTGGTTTTGTGTTTTAGGTCATAGAGAACGCAGAGGCTGTCCAATGAAGCGCATACGTCGAGATTCCAATCAATATTTAGCGGTGAGTTGAACCTGAAAATTTCAAAAGATAATTTTTTTTAACTTACAGGCCCAAATAATGAATTTATTTAACGCAAATAATATAATATAAAAATAGATGTAAGAAAGAACGCATGATTCATCTCAAAGATACTGGGATATTATCTTACAAAAAATGAAAATATTATATACGTGATAAAAAAAAGTAGAATAGTCATGCTCATTTTACACGATTAGTCAGTTTTTATCTATATTATAAAATATATATTTAAAATGACAAATAGGTAGGAAAATTTTAATTTTTGCTATACAAAAAATACGTAAACGTATACGAGCGACGTTACATAAATAATTTGAGGAAAGGTAATTTTCCAAGTTCTACGCTCAACGACCACCCAAAAACCCCTACTCCACGCGATTTCTCATCAAATCAATAAATAATGTAAACCTAACAATTTTACAGTAGAAAACCATATGCGACAAAACCATATTACAAAAATTTTTGACCTAAACATAACAAATGTGCACCCCGAGATCGGCAACCTAAATTAGATCACGCGACGATCATTTCTCAAAACTCGAACCCGAGCCCTCGCACTTTCCTCCTGCTTTTCGACGTACACAATCATCATAGAAGACGGACTTGTACCGTAACTGGACGCTTCTTCGTAAGCGCATATTTTTCGCCGCTCGCCCGCGCGCGCGAGTGTTATCACCTATGCGGAGGCGTGCACGCTCTGTTTGGACGCAGACACACGCGCTGCGTTCACGTTATGTATAGGTATATACATTTTTTTACTTTTAATTTTACTGCGTCGCGCGCGGGATTGGTGATATTCTCGACTTGCTGTTTTTAGGTGTGTCAAGTAAGTCGCATGCGCGGAACGAGGTCTGGACGGTTTATAAATAATGTCGTTCAAAGTATAAAAGTGGGTGTCGTTGGGAATGCTGGAGTTGGTTCTAGAATTTTGGTTAGTGTTTTGCATTATTTATTTCATTTCTTTTTTTTATGTACAAAATTGTAATTGTTTGTATTTATAATATTGTAAAAAGTATCGATAAATATAAAACTGGGCATAAGCTTCAATAGAGTTTAGAGGGTATATTATAAGAGTCATTATGAATTCGCGTACACATCGATATTCCTCATGTATTCTTATTTTGTTTTGTCTTTTAGTTCCATATTTTTCGTAATTATTTTGACCACTTACTACTCTTTGAATTATTCCGAATATAATATAATTAAGATCGTTAACTAAAAAATAGTAATACAAAAATATATAAGAATATATATAGAGTTTGTAATAGCTCTGACATGCACAGAAAACCTTATTAAAATTGTCTATAGTAAATAATTTCGTAAGTAATAGCAAAATATCAAAACCAAGGGAAAAGCGAACATTTCCTTTCACCCTGGCGATGAGAGAAATTGTCGAACTGACCAGAAGTCCCGCGGTATCGTTTTACCAATCAATCGAAAGTTCGAATGACCGCTGCGGGTCGACAGCGAGAACCGGAGAAGCGAAAATTATTACCTTTCCCCCGCGAATAATGAATGTAATACGAGAATAATGTAATCCCTGAATGCAGAAGAGAAAAACTTGGCAAAATATAAAGTTGTAAGTAGTCAACTCAAAAATTTTATTGGATCCTTGGGCTCTGTATATGTAGCGTAATAAAATTACGGGATAAGTGAAAATGTCGAATTAGTAGAGGTAATTTTTTAGTAATATACTATATAATGTGTTGTTTCAATATTATTATAGTATTGTTAGAATACTGTTATAATATTACTATAATATTATCAATATATTGTCTATTATAATTGTAATGTTGAAAAGACACTGTGCAGGTTGAGTAAATGTTTTACGAAAAAGGTCACGCGGTAGAAAACCGTATCTACAGAACACAAATATAGAACAGAAAAATAAAGCCGATTTATCCGAAAGCAATATAAGAAAGGACAAAATCGAATTCGATTTCGCGTCAATACGCACTTTTAAGCTAATTTTATTTATATATTTTTAATAAACTCTAAAACTAAACAGATAATCAAAGTTATTGAAAATATTCAACAAATTTTACCCCCCAACAGTCGATAATATTAAATTATAACTCTCCAAAAAAAGATGGCCTAAATAACTCTATTTCCTTATATAAAGAAAACCACAATTATACAACCCCCAGTTCTCTGAAAAAAAAACAGCCGTCAATGTACATATGTATACACATAACATACAACGTATATTCATCCACCTGTGTACAATGCTCTAACTAATGCGATCTCTGCGAGGTGCATCTCTGCCGGGTCACTTCAAAGCCGGCGGTAATTAAGGGAAGCGGCGAATATGTACACGCGCAAAGCCCGACTTAACGATCATCGCGATTATTAGTCAATGTCGACCCTGGTGAGCTTTCGATGATTTTCGGAGGCAGCTTGTGACGCGCGAGGGGCTTTTTCGCGTGATTTTTGTACAGATGGCTATTGTAAAGGGGATTATATGTATAACGAGGCCAAGTACGCCTGTGCGTTCGTTATGGAATGCGTTGGATTAGTTAGGGCTCCGGCGGGAGAATGTCATTGAAAAGTTTTGTGGTTTTGATTTTTGAAAGTGGGATTGGGGAAATGGATGCGGTGTATAAAGTACAAGGGGATGAAGTGCGCACTACCTGTGTACAACACGTTTGCGTTCTTCGAAAAGTTTTGAACTGAATGTATTTCATTAGATTAGTATGTAACTTATTGTTAGTATAATGTTAGAATTATAATTCACTAATATTCGAATAATATAGGATTATATTAATCGTACGAAGACTATTAAAAATAGTGCTCAAAAAGCTATTTGTTAATGGAATTGAATTTTATCTTCTAAAATAATCTGTAAACGAAAATAAGTTCCAAAAGTTCCAAATAAATTTTCGATGGACATCGTCCTGTAATATGTGTACAAAGCGGGCGGCGAGACGAGTGTCGAAGCTACTTCTGTCCACGAACTTTTCTCATATGTTCCTTCTCAAGTACATTGATATCGTGTTCGAGACCCTCTGATGCAAATAATACAGTTCATATACGACGAAATCATTACTCTTAACCTTTGAAATGAACCATTAGATAAATATTGTATGTTTCAGATACAAATTCAGCATAGCACCACTCACGTACGAATCTCAACAAATAAGAAACACTTTATCGCAAATCAACTGATGATTTTGCATAGTTATCGTCGGCGATGACGATAACGACGACGATATAATATATCTTGTATTGTTCAGCACTCCTACACACACACACACACACACACACACACACACACACATACAGGGTATAGCAAAAGTACCGGAACGGCAAGATAACTCGGCGGGCGAACATTTTAGAGAAAAATGTTAAATATAAAAGTTTCAAGATTTTTCCCTGGTTATCCGATGGTGACCTTGACCTTGACCTTGACCTTCAAGGTTATTTCAAGGTCAAATGCGATTTTTCAAATGGGATCCCATACTTTTGACGCTAGAAATGAAAAGAGCGGAAAATTTTACGTTCACATATGACCTTAAGTAGCCCCTCACCTTTGACCTTGGGGTCCCCCGCAAGATCAAACTACGAGAAATTTGCAATAGAACTTGACCAACTTTTACGTTTATTGATCACTAATTACCAGCAAAAAGCCTTTTAGGTCACGAAAATTCGTGGGGAGGATAGACTATTACGGCCAAATCTGACTTCAAAATTTTCGATTTATTTCCGGTGTCAAAAGTAAAAGCATCAATTAAAAAATTACACTTTTCTTCGAAATGACTTTGAAGGTCAATGTAAATTCAGGATCACTATCGAATAACCGGGGATGAATCCTAAACAAGTATGAGTTAACTGTTTCCAAATCGATTAAAATTTTTTTAATTATTCGGCTATTGCAAATTTCTCGTAGTTTGACCTTGCGTGGGACCCCAAGGTCAATGGCGAGGGGTTACTTAAGGTCATATCTGAACGGAAAATTTTCCTCTCTTTTCATTTCTGGCGTCAAAAGTATGGTGTCCCATTTGAGAAATCGAATTTGACCTTGAAATAACCTTGAAGGTCAAGGTCTAGGTCGAAGTCAAGGTCACCATCAGATAGCCAGGGAAAAATCCTGAAACTTTTATATTTAACATTTATCTCTAAATTGCTCCCACGCCAAGTTATCTTGCCGTTCCGATACTTTTGCTATACCCTGTATGTGTATACACATCGAAACTGGAATGCTATAAATTACTATAAAATCTAAGTTATATGTTACTATAAAATCAATTGTTGTGTTATTAATTTAGTCGCCAATTCGTATAAAGGTTTTAACCTTTAAAAACGCTTTTAGGATAGACTCTTTCCGCTCAAAATTCGCGCCAAAAGCACTCATTCTAGTTCAAACATTTGTCGGTCTCTCAATTTCGATGAAAGCGTTTATGCAGAAAAGTACCTATGTATACTAAACCAACATAGAAAACCAAACCTAATAACTTATCCGAGTTTGCCATTAGCAAATATCGAAAAACTTGGGTCCGCGCTCGCACGTTCGTAATAAAAGATCATCGAGGCGTTTTTCCCGCATTTCTTATACATTTTCACACACAGAAAAATTCCCCATATTGTAAACATGACAACATATTCCCTACGAGAACTACAACCGCTGCAGCACATCGACGAACAATATATATACACTCGAAACCTTTCCCTCTTATCCGCCTATCACCCCCCCACACACACACACACACTCATCCTATATACTCGCGTGGGCACGACCCTCATTCCCCGCGCACGCGCCCTCGTCCTCCCTTCTTCCGGGGGGGTGGGTCCATCAGCCCCTTCCCACCTCCTCCCCCCCTCCGTCCGCCTGTTGCAGCGGCGCAGTCACTCCCACCTGCGCGCGCGCTACTCGACCACGTGGGTACAACTCTCTCGCGCGCGCGCGCGCGTGCGGGTGATAGATTTTCTGGTCGCGCGACCAGTCGCTCTCGTGACGCGCTCACGCTCGCGTGCAGCGCCACACCGTATGTGTACGTGTATAGGTATATGCATATACACAGAGCAGCGAGGTGGGGGAAAAAAAGTGAGATTCCGGGTCGCTTACGATGCGTTCGGTTTTTTGAATCTCTCGACGTTTGACGGTTTGGCTTTGTGGTGCGCGCGCGCGTGCATGTGTGTGTGTAGCCTGTGTTGATGCGTCTTCTTACGTCTCGCCTCTCTGTGTACTATATATGACAAGTTCTGTGCTTAAGACGAGCTTTTGTAAGACTGAGTTGTTCTTTACTTTATTTTAGGGTTATTATTGGGTTATTTTCCGTGTTCAAGTGCTTCAGTGTTGAAAGGCTCGGGATCGAAGCTCTGTCAGAAAATGTTTGTCGAAAAAGTGAAATGTAAGATAATGTTTGTTGTACTCACAATTAAGAAATCGTTAATCAATCAATCCTTCAACGAAGGATTAATTGAATTCTTATAAAAATTTTATACACGCCTTGAGTAATTACGTGATCTCGGCGAATGTAACTTTGCAATAATCGCGATAAAATAAAAATATGTTATAGCTGCTTATAATTAAATTTTTTAAACGACGAATGCATACAATTATATTAAGGGGTTAGATACACTTGTAAGGAAAAAAGGCGTTTTTTTTACAATTTTTTTTTTAAGACAGGTTCATATATTTTTTTACCAATGTTTCATCATTCAATAAATACATATTTGAAGATATTAAATTAATTTTTATATGAAAAAATAGCGATAAACAGTCGAGTTACAGCCCATCTTCCAGAGGTCCAAAAAAAAGTCGTGTTGTGGTGACTAAAGCTGCTCATAGATCATACAAAATAAAAAATCCGGTGAGATTAGTTACACCGATAACTACTTTCGCTTGTACTTGAACGAAAAATTTAACAAATATTTTAATTTTCAACAACATTTTTTCACCCAAAAAATTTTTATTCAAACATCCGCCATTTTGTTGAAAATTAAAATATTTGTTAAATTCTTCGTTCAAATGCAATCGAAAGTAATTATTTAACTAATCCCACCGGATTTGTTTATTTCAGATGATCCAGTCATGAGTAGCTTCAGTCACCGCAACATAACTTTTTTTTACCTCTGGCAAATGGGCTTTATACCTGTCTTTAAAAAAATAGCAAAAACGCTTTTTTTCCTTACAAGTGTATCTAATCCCTTAAACTATAGAAAAGAACGATATCATAATTGAAATCGTTAAATGTCTATAAAAAAGTGTAATATTCAGAATAATATAGAACGAAAATTTCTCGGAAATTATATTTTTCTGCCGAGCTTCGATTTGAAAATACCCAACATTCGTTCGCTACATAAATCCAGTGTACCAGATGCACTTTATCTTTTCAACATACAGGTGTCCCGACCACCCAACCCTTTCAGATCCTCCCACAACCATTCGCTCAAAACAGGCACTTGACCCTCAACTCAGTGCAAGCCCTTACCACCGCCCGCATCAATAAGTGTCAAAAAGATTAAGTGGCCGAGTATCAGCAGTACCACACGTAACTACAGCGGTGAGTCTCAACGGCGTAGGTTAAGTGCCACCAGCGACGAAGAGGGAACGGCACGAGGAGGGAGGAGGAGAAGGAGGCGGCCCCGTCCCCGCCGCCACCGCCGTCGTCGTCGTTCTCGTCGCCCGCGGGACAAGACATCGCCGAAGGCTCGAGGCCTTCCGAGGCCATCGAGAATGCCACCACATCCGCTACTACCTGGATGTACAGGCTTTTTGGTAACGATATACGCCTCTATTGTGCACTGATAAGTGGCTGGCTTTGCAAATTTATTTAAATTGGTCATGGAAGGAGACGATGGCTTTTGGATTTGCCGTTTTAAGGCGAGGATCGTGGCGATCTAAGTGGGTCGTTATTGGAATGGCGAATCGAGAGCTCGTTGCGAAGTGTTTTGGTGGTGAATAGCTATCGACTTTTTGCGAGGAGTATTTTTAGATATGGGTGGAGAAGTGGAGTGTGGTGTTAGTAGCTAAAGTTGATTATGGTCAGACGTAAGCACAATGTGTAAGTTTTCACGGTGGATCTTTGTGAATGAATTTTCATTGATAGCTTAAAACGAAAGCAAACGTCTTCTTTTTAGAAATAAGAGTTATGAAGTAATGTATCAAATTTAATGCAGATTTTCTACGTGACAGTGTCAAGTAATATTGATGCAACTGTATATGTTCTAATGTCTAATATGCACTTCTATAGATAAAATACCAGTTTAAACTTGTAAAAAACTATGAAATCGAGTTTGGAGAAAACTTTTTTTAAAACATCAATAAGGTTAAAGTCTAGTCTCGAGTGTAAATTTAAAAGTCTTGTCACTCAAAGAGTTTTTTTAATTTTAAATAACGAATGTATACGCACGTATAATAATTTATTATAAAGATGGTTGGTAATGCAGTTTTATAGCATTCCTTTGTAGTTCAAGTTAGGGAGGTGATTGAATGAAGTAATCATTTCGTTGACTGTTATCACAGAGATATGTAGGGCGCATCATTTAGTTTGAAAATTGATAAAATGCAATTATGTAATGTGAAAGCATATACCTGTCTTTACTCTCGCAAAAGGTCATGGATCGAAACCCGATAGAAACGGGAACTTAATTTTCAGGCTGGATGAACATTTTAATTATAGTAATATCGGTAATTCTCGGTCGAATCGATCAGACATCTGTTTTTTGATTAATTAAAAGATATTAAACGTGTATTATGACATATATAGTATTTAAACCAAGTTCGCGTTTTAATTAATAATTAAATTACATAACACGTTTATCGACGCTTGGATTTATATATGGTAATACAATTCACATGACATCTTGTTATACGCTACTCATATTCCATTGATGTGTTCTGATATAAATTATATAATGTTTTCACGTCGTATATTTTTCAATCAATAGATGGCATTTCTAAATTTATTAATGCCTCTGTATCTTTATTTAAATAGTTATATCTATTGTAGACTATCGGTGACCTTGAATTTTCATAACTTGTTTATATCACTTGAAAACAAGTTTTCGATTAAATAATCAAATAGCACATGATAATTTTATAAATATATAAAATTCTTGTATTGGATTCTTGATAAATGTATATTTATTTAAAAAAAACCGGTTCAAAATAGCGATGCTAGAAAAGTGGAAAAATTTACTAACATTTTCATGGAAAATTTGTTTTTTTCGCAAATTAATAATTCACCCGATCGTTGCATGAGACATGTAGTAATGGAGCAAATATGCCCGTGAGATAGTAGGTTTTAAAAGATTTTAGTATACTACAAAAAAATACGAAACTATTAGTTAATAGGTTAAAAAAATACAGTTCGGTAGGTAATCATAATGTACACTGTTAAATTCTGCATGAAAATTAATGTATGTACTGGAAGCAAAATTACATCGTAGTACATTAAATTTAATGCAATGTAGATTAAATTTAATAAAATTTACATTAAGTTTAATGTGCAATTTACACTAAATTTCATGTACTGCGATCAAATTTTGCTTTCCGTACATTAAATTTAATAAAATTTGCATTAAATTTAATGTGCTGCAATGAAATTTTGCTTCCAGTACATACATTAATTTTCATGCAGAATTTAACAGTGTAATACTACTAATAAAAATGAATAGTAATTTATAATTTCACAGCCCTTTTGAAATAAATAATTTTGTTATGCTTTGGTAATGCTAGTTCCAAAAGCAATGTTAATTTTAAATAAAAACCAAATATTGCATTTTTATTACTCCTCACACTACGTATTTTAAGTACTTAAGCTACCTACTTATTATAATAAAATTCTTTTTTACCGATAGAAACATATTACATAAATCGTTTTTTACTACACTTTTTTCATACTACTATAGTACATTAAATATCTTATATCTATTATAGTTCAAACTACTTGAAAACGGCAGATCTTTCTTTTTTGCATTTGATAAAAACGTTCTTGTTCCGAAAGTTTTAACACATTTTTTATCTTTAAATTTGATCGATTTAACAATTAATAATAGTATTTATATTTCCAACATTAATTTTAACACATTATGCATCGTCAAAACTCCACATTAAAAATAAGACGAATTCAATTTTTTCTGGTTATTTGATATTGGGAAACCGAATTTAGAAACGATTCTTACATTGCCAGCAAATACAACGCGACTAATTAACAAAATTTACGTTTTTATAAAAACCCTGATCCCATCCATCATAACCACAAAGTTAAAAACACCCGTCGAACCCAAAACTAAGCGTCACCCTGACCATCGACCGTTTACCCGCAGACGAGGGCGGTATCTCGCTGGGCGGCTACAGCAGCAGCGTCGTCGACAGGCTCTCGGAGTGCCTGGAGGCAAGTGGAGCCGGAGGCTGCAGCGCTGCCCAGCAACCGAGCGGCGGCGGCGGCAAGGATGACGCTGCGGTGGCGGTCGGCCTAACCGAGGGGGCGCCGGCCTACCATCATCCAACCCTAGCCGGCGGCATGGTGGCCCAGGAGAGCCAGGCCCAGAGCTACGGCGAGCTTCTGCTGCAGCAGCAGCAGCCGTCAACGTCGTCGTCGTCGCGAGGAGAGCTGAGGCCGAAGCCGGACACGGGAAATGTCTACCATCATCATCATACGCAGCGGTCACATCAGCAGACGTATTATAACCTGACACCTGTGCAAGAGTAAGGGGGAGTGAATAGGGGTTTGCTGTGATTTTTCTTTTTTTTTGCCAGCCGTGCTTTGATAGATTGGAGTGCATCTGGTGCACTGAAATGCATGCTATGAGTTTGATGCATAAATTTTCTCATCAATTTTCAAATTTTTTAATAAAAATATTAGTTGATTCTTTATAAATAAAAGTGAGCAACTGTTTGTGGGCGTGGAATTTCAGATAGCTTTCGAGCTACTAGATTTTTTAAAGAATTTCGTTTGATATAAGAAAATTTCGTAGATCAGGAAAGCGGCAAAACTTAATGTAAAAGCCGACGTAATCTTAATGAAAGAAGCGGTTATAATCAAAGTCTAGTTGTAGTCACTAATTTTCAATCGACTTTTTTTATATCTTACTTATCTACAAAGAGCTAAATTCATACAAATTTCATAAGAGTAATGAAAATTTTACCCTCTGTTTTACACTATCAAACTTACCGTCAAAGCAAAGTACTTCTCCCAATTTTTCTTTACATCTCTTACAACATAACTCGCGAATCGTTCAAAATCATTCTTAAAAATAAAAAACTTCCGCTGTATGTATAAAGTCCAGCAAAACCGACACCCCACAACCCACCAAAAATCTCTGCATCTCCTGACACTCTTGCCTACGTATTTATTCACTTAACCGAGTCATGTGTGTATTACCCCACACACAGCTAGGAAGCTACAACAACCTTTGAGCGCTCGCCAAATGGAATTACGCTAATCGCTACCGCGCGTTACATCACCGACGATATAACTCGCGGAAAAAAGTGTCGCTGCACGAGCGCAGTGGCGCAGCGCGGCAACCGCGTCGACGCGTCGCGCGACTCGCGCCCGAACAGATAAGCGGCTGACCTTGGCACATCTGACTTTTCATTTTTCCTCTGCGTATAGCATGCGCGCTGCGCTGCACCGCGCGTTTCCTCGTGCGATGCGATGCAAGCGACGGCAGCGGCGCTGCTGTTGCTGTACGCGATGCATTTTTTACGTATTTATTGAATAACAATGAGCCAAATATGATGAATTTTGTTCTTCTTTCTGTTTGGGAGTTCTTCTCGAGATATTGTTGTTGGTTGGGAGAGTGATTTGAATACAGCGAGTGCGCTGTGTAGAGGGATTCTGGGCGTGTAATGTTGGAGGATAAGGTGTATAATTTTTTAAAAGAAAATAAATCATGCGTTCTTTCTTGATTGTTATAGTTTTTGTAACAAAATTGATAATGTTTTGTAGTATTTAAATGTTTTATGGTAGAAATCGCCTACTTTTGTCTAATTTATGGAATTATTTTTATCACAATTCCTAATAAGACCTGAACCGTTTTGACAAAATGGGTAGAAAACAGCTACGAATCGTAAAATGATTGTTCCATGAGTATGAGAAAAGGGCGGTTTTTAATATACTTTACTGTAGTTTCGAGTACAACGATCATAAGCACGGAAAAAAATTTATATTTAAGTTAATCTTAGTGATTTGCATCAGCTAAATCAACTGATTTGGGGAGAAGCTGAAATGACATTATAATATAAGCAAAAGTAACTTTCCTTTCTAGTGGAAATAACATTATATTCAAAACGTAGTTTTGACTGCGTTCAAAAAGTTAAAAGTTCATTGAAAAAGGTTCATTGAATCGGCTTTTCAGAATACAGTATCCGTTCAAAGAGTCCTTTTAAAACAGAGAAACTCGTTTTAGAAAAAAACATAAACTCCATTTATTTTAAAGCTGTTTCAATGTATTAGAATGCATTCCAATCTCTAATCAACTGTCTGAACAGGAGTATTAGTTATTTATTTTTTTCCATGCACGGAGAAAAATGTTTTAATAAATTTTATTATAAAATGTGAGAAAAATTACTATATTTTATAGGAACGCTGTGACATATCGAAATTATAATAATTTTTGCTACACAACATAGTAATTTTTATGGCTGACTAAATTTAAAAAAATTAATTTTTTTTTCATTTTTTGAACTATTTTTGCATTTTAATAGAATACTTAATGTGAAAATAAATTTAAAATTAGAAATAAATTTTTTTTTTTGACGACGGTTGGGATCGATCCTGGGACCCTCAGCATGGTAATCGGACGCGCTAACCACTTACCCAAGTAGGATTCTCCCGAACAGAAATTGACTTAGAGCTAATGCCAGGGCCTTATCCGATGCCTTAAAATAATCATAAAGTCCTGACATGGCACCTAGTGAGGCCCTTAACAAGTCGCGTAATGGGGCGCACCTCCGGCCCTGGCGGGCTTTCCCGGGCATAGCTCGTATTTTTCACTGTTTGGTAATTTACTGCTTTAAATAATGCACAGCTTTGTAAGCGTTGCAAGTTATCTAAAATAATTCAATAAACTTTTTCAAATAACACAGATATGTTACTCTGTAGTAATGACATTAACGTAAGAAATGAAACAAAATTATTTTTAACCTACTAAATCCAGACATGTCATTACAATATCAAGGCTTGATCAGGGCTTCGTAAGGTGTACCGTCTGATGGATACATATCAGGACCAGACGAGGGCCATTCACGTAGCCCTAGTTTAATATCTAAATATTTTTGTAAGGCGATTTTCAGGCAAATTAAGGCCTTATCAGTCTGGGCCGGGGCCATACCAGCATCGCGTTACGCGCCTTGCTGGGGGCCCTTACGGCAAACCTAGTTAGGCCCTTACGTTTACGCAGGGCTAGCCCTATTCATTTTCCGTTCGGGCTTGAGTACAACATTTTGGAACTGACATATGTCAAACCCCTGGTTACAAAATCTCTTAAATGATAATATTGAATAACTACAATTACATAAAAAATACTCATCATCAATGTACATAATAAAAAATAAAATGATTGAATTGAGATTTTCAAAGTTTTGTTTACTTAAAAGCAAGGCCAAGTGAAATTGCAATGGAGTACATAACCTCAATTAGACCATGTGCACGACTTGACGTACGCAGAAAGTACTATAGTTGTGGCAATTTTTACTATATTGGATAACAAAATTTCTTATGACGGGTGGCTAAAATTAAAAGAATATATTTCAAATTTTACTATATCGCAGTTTTTGCTATGTTGTATAGCAATTTTTCTTTTATGTCATAATACTTTTTAACCAATACTGTAATAAAAATTACTAAAAATGTTGTAATTATTCATATAGTTATAACAAAAATGCAGCATACAGTGGAAATGTCACACTTTTCCTATACTATATAGTAATTTTTATTATACTTATAATAAAATTTATTATAACATTTTTCTCCGTGTGCAGTTATGTACTTATTATGTCTATAGACGAGGCCAAATAATCGACGCGTCGAAATATATAGTGGTACCTAGTCTGATTTGTGAAATAATATCAAACACTTTCCTGGACTTTACTGAGGAAATTAAAGTCCTTATATTACACACTTTTAACTAGGATTAGTATTTGTATCCAAACTTTTTCCTATTAATTGCACTTATACTAATTACAAATATAATAGTAAAAAATTGATTAAATGCTGATGAAGAATGCTTAAAATTAACAGATCAGCAGGAAAATACTATTTTTTATGCATTAGAAGAAAAGTCCAAGAAAAGTTTTCATTTTCAATGTTTGGTATAAGAGTCTGCATGGAAAGAAATTTGAGTTGAAGAAGTTCCTATTTCATTGAGTTATGAAAGCTTTGTTATTGCCACAATAGAAATTTGACATAAGAACCTGCTGATTCAAGTGATTCAATTCCATTATCTTACAGTGGAAATTCCACTGTGAGATGAAGGGGATTTTCTTTCTCACTATCGTCCACTATGGTTGGTGGAATGTCACAGTGAGAGTCCTCTTGTTACTGACTGGGGCTAAAAATGTCGGGCGCTGGTCAGTGGCTCTACCGCCAGAGGAAGTATCTTCTCTCCAAGAGGAATGATGTTATATATTTACACTGTGTTGGTTATGTTTAATTTCTATTTTGATAATAACAAAGCTCGGTGGTTTGTAATTTTCTTAGAACTCAACAAACTGGGAACTTCTTAACCTTTAGAGGGCCGGAAACCACTAAAATGGCACACCCCCTTATCGACACTTTGTCTACGTTCAATCAATGATATAAGATACCAATTAGTAATATTATGACGATCGTTGGAGGCAAAGTTAATCATTATGAAAAATTTCCAAAATTATCTTTACCGTTTAATAATGATTTCAACAGCCTTTCTAACATTTTTAGATCTCACGACATTTGTACAATACCGTTACTAAACAAAAGTTTGTCTTCAATTATTAAGCTAGGTAAAGACGTAACGAATAAATGGGACCGTACGAACGTGGTATATAAATTCGACTGTTTACATTGCCCTGCCACATACATAGGTGAAACGAAAAGATCTTTACATACACGTATTAGTGAGCATAGAACTAACAAAACTAAAGAGTCGGCTGTCAGTATACATCGTTTAGAATGTCAACACGAATTTGATTGGGAACATACATCTTGGATTATGAAAGTAATTATAAAAAAAGATTAGTTTCTGAAATGGTTTATATCAAATCTAATAAGCACAGTATCAATAAAAAGGAAGACATTCAAAAATTAAGTACAGTGTATTTTCCCATCATAAATGAACTTTATAACGTATAACTTGTTGGTAAACACATTTTCAAAATATATAAATAGTAGGTATGTGTTTATTAATTTAGTCGATATTAACATCTGATCGACGGATTATATCCACAAACTTTGTAATTTGGTAATTCTTTAATTCTCACATTTTGTTTTTTCTCTTTTGTCATCTTGATGGTTTATATTGTGAACGTTTTTGTGTTTGAAAATAAAAAAGGCCTGATGAGGTTGGCGCACCTATGCCAACGAAACGTTTCCACTATCAACATTCAACATCTTGTTTTTATTTTGCCTCCAACGATCGTCATAATATTACTAATTGAAAAAATGGATGGCGTCATATCTTCAACTTTGATATAAGATACCTTTTGTCCCAATTTTTTAAGGTGAATTTCCCTATCAAAATCCCGGCCCTCTAAAGGTTAAACCCACATTTCTGTCAGTATGGTTGGTGTAGTAATCACTAATTTTTCCGTAAATTCTCTATTTCATACCCAACCCGGGGACTAAATCTCATTCACGTTATCTGCGCCCTCCCAACCTCGACAGTTGGTCGATTAATCAAAAAGTCTAAGACAATTGCTTTTAACATCACAAGTCAGACTATTTTCCGAGATTTTTACAGTACATACCTAGTAATCACCTACCAGAATCAGTGCCCCGATTATTATTTCTAAGATTGACCAACTACAAATATAACCTTTCAACAATGAATCTTCCACAGAAATTCGTGTTCGACAGTGTACTTCGGCGTTCTAGAAGCGGCCTCGGGCCTGGCCGGCCGGGCGGCGGACAGCGCCACCGCCGCCAGCGCTGCCACCACAGCCAGCAGCAGCGCCACCTTGCGACAACAACAGCAGCAGCATCCTTCGACTGCGGCAGCGGGGGGCGGCGAGCCAGGCCTTGCGGCAGTACCTGCCCCGAGCGCCGGCCTCGTCGTCGCGAGCAAGGCGAGGCCGACGAGCAACGCCAGCAGCAGCACCACTACCACCAGCAACAACAACAACAGCAACAGCATAGAGGGCCACAGTAGTAATAAGTCGTATATGGAGCAGGCGAGCGCCGCTGCCACCAGCGCGCAGCCCACGGCCATGATACCCGAGCAGCAGCCCAGCGGGGGCGGAAGTGGGAGTAGGCATTATCACCATCATCACCATCATTCCAGCAGGACGTCGTTGCATGAAGCCCAGGCGGATGGTGGTGGCCGTGAGACTGATGGCGGTTCCATTGAAGATGGCCAGCATCACTCGAAGAAACGGAAGGTGTTTGCCCAGTGAGTATACGATGTGGATTTTCATCGGACTGAGATTATCTGTTAGGCAGGGCCTGAGTAGATATTTTAGAGTCGATTTTTGCGTCCTCTGTTAACGATAAGAGGTCATATTCAATTTTGGAATTTTGATGTACGGTCTATCATTTTAATACGTAGAAAATCAATCGACTATAAAATATCTGCCTAGAAACTATAATTAGTGGCAAATGTACTCTCTAAATTTGAATCAGTAACTGAAATTTCAGTTGACTTGGAATACTTATAACTGACTTTCAGTGAATTTCACTGATTCAAATTTAAAGAGTAAGAGACTGTAAGAGATACATTATGCAGGCTCGTAGTGCCGGAGGTCCAACACTGCGAGGGCATCTTGTGGAGAGCGGATAAAAGTGATTGGAATGAGAGGTTAGGTTAGATGTGAAAGAGGTGTCGGTATGAAAGGTATCGTTTCGTCCCAGGTTACCATCGTGGACTTATCAGTAAGGCTGATGGTAACCTTGCCTTAGACTCGGGGAGGATGTCCTACTAGCTGTGTTAAGCGCGCTATATATACTAATAACTCAATAACCCAATAACCGCGTCGTGGTTCGGTCGCTTGCGGGAGTCAGAACTTGGCACAAACTCTCGTGGCACAGCCGTGAAGCTTGAGCTGCTACAGCATAATATTAAAGCGCCACCTAGAGTCAACACAAGACTTTGACGATTAACAAGGTTTACCAATCTTGAGAAATGATATATTTGTTAAACGCTACCAGGGTATGTCGGAGCTTATACAGAATTACGTAATTGCCAACATTTTAGTATTATTCTTTTTCTATTGTTGATTTTTTTCGGTTACCCCTTTACGCATCAGTATATAACCATTTTCCTAAAACTGTTTCTGTCCGTGTAATAATTTTACTGAAAATAAGTATGTGTGTCTTGAATCCGATGGCCAATTGTCTACCAGGAAAGGTTTAAATAAATGAGCACCATTTATTCTTAACCGACGTTTCGGAGACTTTTGTCGTGTCCCTCTTCAGGTAATTACGTCAGGATGTAATGATAACATGATACTGTCCGTTTCGTCAGTGACAGTATCCCGTTATCATTACATCCTGACGTAATTACCTGAAGAGGGACACCACAAAAATGTCCGAAACGTCGGTTAAGAATAAATGGTGCTCATTTATTTAAACCTTTCCTGGTAGACAATTGGCCATCGGATTCAAGACACACATACGATTCACATCCTACCATAAGCGCCTTTGCCAACCAAATTACTGAAAATAAACATAAATAATGAAAAATTCGGTGTAGGAATCTGTAATTGGCCCCGACAGCCCATGAATTGGGTAGATTCGTTGCAAATTCGTGTCTACACAAGTTATAGCAAATTTTGATTAGCACTTCCAAAATTTTATAATATAATTGGAGCATCTGAAAAAATGGAAAAAAATCAAACCTTTTTAACGAATATATAGAAAATAATTAGGGCTATAGATTTTTATTCCTGTTCTATATGGCCTGTTACTTGTATTAGACTTATCAAAACACAAACAATTACTTCAAAATGGTATTTACTAATCATATAGATTGAAACTTAAAGGAGAACCTAAATACATTCGTATTTCCTTATTGTTGTACAATACAACTTGATAAGTAAAATAACAATTATGAAACGGTAATAGGGGAGCTGGGGCATAACCGAATTTCTCAATTTCTCGGTTACCACTAGAGCCATCTATATAATAGCTATATGCCCTCTTAAAGAATGTTTCTATTATCATTCTTCATACCATCGGCATGCCAACAATAGCGTCATGTAGATTTTAGAAGAGGTCAAAGATCCGGTTTTGTCCCAGTTTCCCCTAATTGTTTGAATGAACAACTATTTCAAAATTCGACATAAGGGAAATAATCGAAACAAAATAAATACGTAGTTAAAAACGAATTCCTACACGGAAAAAATAGATGTTTCATTCTACTTTTTACACAGTTGATTTGACTTGGACAAGTTAATTCTACTTACAACGATATAGCGGTATTTTTACTATAAATAAAGTTAAATTTACAGTTTTTTTTCGTACTAATTTAACATTTTCCTAAACCAGTTAATTTCACTAGTGCAAATAAGTTAGATAACCATTTTGCTTCCTCCTAGAGGAACCTTTGTGATAGTAATTTTTTGAGTTATTGTAAAAACATGTTATAATTTTTTTTCGAGGTGTTAGGAATCAAAATACATGATTTTTGAAAAATGTCTGTATGGATGTGTGTATGTGCGTGCGTGCGTGCGTGCGTGCGTGCGTGCATATGTGTGTGTGTGTGTGTGTGTGTGTACGCTTGGATCTCAGCTTCTACTCGATCGATTTTGACCGGACAGGTCTCATTTTTTTATTTTTTTTTTTGTGTGATGGCGAGTCAAAAGTTCGTTTTTTGATTTCGAATTTTCCATTTTCTCAAAATTTATTTTTGTTTTATTTTTAATGATAAGATCGAGATATTTGAATCGAATGGACAGCATTCGAAAGAGCATTAAAATACCTATATTTTCTAATAAAAAAATTCTCTAGCTATCACGGTTCTTTTGTTATTAACAAAAACGAGTTTTTTTTTTTAAGCTTATAACTCCTAAACTAAACGGTCAATTTTCTTGAGAAAAATCATGATAATGCAGAATATAAATAGCTATTATCTGTAAAAATTTGAATCCACTTTGTCGACTAGTTTTTGAGAAAAAAATTGAATTGTGAAAAAATGAGTTTTGTATGTCCAACGATTACGGGAGTAAAATTAACTTAATCACTTTGAAATTCCTTGTAGAGGTAGATTTTTTATAGTTCTCGGTCGAGTTCTTTGAGCAAAATGATTAGTCCAGAAATTTCAGAAATATTTGAGGTTAAAATTTTTTAATCTTTTTTTCAAATCGTAATTTCTCGAGAACGGCTTCATGTATCAGCTACAAATTTATAGACAATTTTGTATGTAATATAGATAACATGTGTGCGAAATTTCATCAAGATCGCACGATTACTTTTTGAGATATTTGATTTTGAAAATTTTCGTATTTTACAAAGTTATTTTCTTTGTCACATGATAACTACAGAAAACAAAAATTGATTTAATCATGTTGAAATTTTGTGGAGATGTAGAGTTTATATATTATCGTATAAATCCTTTAGGTAAAAGAATTATCTCATGATTTTTAGAGATATTTAAGATTAAAATTCTTTTACGGTTTTTTTCAAAATCGTAGTTTCTCAATGACGACTTCATGTATCAGGTTGAAATTTATAGACTATTTTGTATGCAATATAGGCAATACCTGTGTAAAATTTCATCCAGATTATATGGTTATTTTTTGAGATGTTTGATATTTAAAATTTTAGTCTTTTTGAAAATGACTTTCTTTGTTGTCGTACAATATAACTACATTAAAATTGTTTTAATTTCTTTGAAATTTGATGGAGATGTAGAGTTTGTATATTATTTATTAGAAAAGTTCTTAGGGTAAAAGAATTCGTTTATGAATTTCAGAGATATTTGAGGTTAAAACTATTTTAGCCCTCTTTTAAAATCGTAATTATTCGGGAACGCATTTATGTATACTAGAAAATGGAAATGACATGCGCTATATGCGCTATGCGCCAATGCGCGTGTGTTGTATACCTGCTTTTGTTTTACAATAGCCATTTATTATTTTTAAAGTTAGAACCTTTTTGTTACATCGGAAATTCCAGAAAGAGCACACAAATACGGACAGGTATACTACTAGAGACAAGTACCCTATGTATGAAATTTCACAAAGAAAATATAATTTGAAGTAAAGGTTATTTAGGAATTTTAAAAGGTTTTGACGATAATATTACAATCAATTATTTTATTTATTTTTCACACATAATTTAAAAAACAAATCATGCCTATTATTTTATTCATATTTTATACATAATTTAAAAATTAATAATTTTTAATCTTCATAAATGAATTTAATTATAATTATGTCATAAATTGTTGCAAAAATTATAAATTTTGTTATTAAAAATTGATTAAAGGAATAAACAAATTAAGTTTGAGGAAGCCACGGGCCAATGAATTGGCAGCGGTTTTTTTCTGTATATATAAGTATCATTCATGATACATTCGAATTAATGTATCCAATAAAGCACCGAAGTTCATGTTTTGATCGCTTAGACCGGCTTGCTGCTAACATTCTTTGATGAATATGTCTACGTGACATATTTACGATCACGTGGTCTTGTTGAACATTCAGTCAGCAATTTCATAGTAGCTTCGTAGAGTCGTTTTGCAAGTCAACCGCATAAAAAAAGTACGAACTAGACAATTTTCGACACCTGGCTGGCTTCACTGTGACCGCCATGCAAAACAGACAGAATATTCTAAAATGATCGTTACGAAATTTCCGACTACGAGCGTTGATAAGGTATATTATAACGGTTATATGCGTTCGAGAAAAGAAAAAGGAATGTGCAGATACTATCAAAGCGATAAAATGTTATGAATCATTGTAATTCTGCCATGATTGTTTAGATTGCGTAATCGGCGCATAGCGCTGAAAGCATATCCGTGTCACGCACGATCGTTAAAATATTTCTCACATGATAGTAACAAGCAGAAAATCGCTCTCTATCCTCCTATACATAGTGCACAATACCAACTCAAGACCAAAAAAAAGCAAACTTTAATTCAAAAACCCCCAGACGTTTCCACGTATATATTATACGACTTCCCGCACTTCGCGGTAACTCCTTCGCTCTCTCTCTTTCTTCCTCTAAGAAACACTCTCCTTGGCACCGGAGAAATTCGCTTTCCCAAAGTACGAAGCCCCGCAATTGTCACCTGCTGGCAGCCGCGCGGAACAGCTGTTTTGAATGCCTTCGTCAACCCTTTGATCCTTCGGCGGATCCCCGCGAAGTTCAAAGCGGCAGCGCGCGCGACTTGCAAAGTCTTCGCGCGAGAGGCGAGAGAGAGCTCGTACGACGGCAAGCGCGTCGGGATGTAAATGCAAAGGCGCCGATGTGTTTTTCTTTTCTGGAGTTGTTCAAAGAATATATCTATAGGTTCTGGTATAAATATTAGCCGTTTGTATATATATTTTCTTGAACTTTGAATCTTGCTAATCTGTCGCGGTTGTGTGAGGCAGTATTATTTCATGTATTTGTATCATTTATAGATGCCTTATTACTTAATGATCAGGAACGTAAATCAGTTTAGAAACAAGCGTTTCGGAGAGAAGGATTTGAAGATTACAGTCGAGCTATTAACTAATGTGATGGTTAATAATTTTTAGATTAGTTCGATAAAGTTTCTTACGATTAAACATTTATATCATTTCTAATAATGAAATTTCAAGAAAAACTTTCGAAATGATAAAACTTAAAGATCATAAATTATATAATTATCTAATTAGTCACGTATATATTACGAATTATCACGGAAATAAGCGGTCAAAGATATATCTATTAAGATTTCAGCCATAAATTTATCATTTCTGTAATAATATAGGCCGCATTGCCTTGAATTAATTTCAAACTTTGCTAACTCGAACGCAAAACTTCCAAATCGAGTATGAAACTATAATTTCTCAAGATTTATTCCCCCCGCGAACCACTATAAATCTCACTATTCCCTCAATATTAACCACCTCTCAAAAAAAAAAAAAAACCATTCCCACGATTTACGAATCAAACCAATCCACTCCCTCAAAAAAAAAGAAAAAAATCTTCCTCCACACAATACCCGCACTATCCGCTTTCCGCGGCGCTACAGAGCCACATAATAACATTTACGAAACAGGAAGAAATCCATTATCCCCGATACTTGGCCTGCCGCTGCGCGCTTTGCTCACGCGAACTCGGGGGCAAAAAATCAAAAATTTATAGACCAGATCTCGCGACTTGCCGAACGTATACACGTATACACGTATATATATATACGCGTGTGTATGCACGTTGCGCAACGGGTTTTCGTTAATCGGCTATCACGATCGGCGGGCCGCAGCGCGGCTCATGCATCGATGTAATCGTACTCGTGCAGCGGCGACGCAGTGGCTTTCGCTCTTTGCATAATTCATAAACATCTGAAGCGCGCGCGTGAGAGAGAGCGAGAGCCTCGTTAGGTGATAGCGTAACAAATCGTCCGGTAATTCGGACCGGGCTCTGTATGCTTAAAAGAGAGGTGGGTCTTTTGTGTCTTCAGGTGAGCGCGGAGGTGATAATTGGATGCGGTATGGGCAGTTGTCGTGGGTATAGTAGGAAATGGATTCGAATAGTAATTAAGTGATTGGATAATGGTTGTTTAATGCTGATAAATAGTAATGGTTCTTAGAAAATTCTTCGAAATAGATGCAAAAGTTTTAGTTATTATAAATTACCGACGTATACGTGACACAAAAATGTCCAATGTATACTTATTATGGAGTTATATTAAGTGATAATTTTTTTAAAGAAAGCTTTTTTCTACATAATCATCGGCTGTACTCTTTTCATACTCAAGTTTATCAGACTTTTTTTAACTCTGTACATATAATATTTGATGTATCTAGGTATGTACTCAATAATAGAATCCCTATATAGAGTATTCACAAACAAATTCACAGCTATATAATTTATGAATTGAAAATTTTTACATTTTTTATTTTCAGCGACGGAAGCAAGCTGATGGATGACCAAGGCGACGACTCCAAATCCGTCCGGTCGAACGATGGCAGTAAAAAGTAAGCGAATCGTCGAGGCGTCATCTCCCCATCTTACAATACAAAGTATCCGCGTAACAATTATTACCTCACTCTCGTCGTTAACAAAAAGCTCAAGTTGTAATGATTCCTCGAAACCCAATCGAGTGTTTTTTCCGGTACCATCGCGTATATATAAATCAATCTGCCTGCGAGCAACTATCAACACTTGTTTTTTCTTTTTTTTTTTTTGTTCGCGCGCCGGATAAGACACCGCGTGCACTATACTACACCAGTGCGCTTCCGCGGCGCTACGAGGAAAAATCGTTTTACTAAATAACATAATCCTCACGAGCGATAAATCTACACTTTACAATACGTCGACATCAATCTTCTGAATTAGCAGAGGAAGGAGTAGGAAAAAAAAAAATTAAAAATCGTCGATGACATAAGAATGTCTTGTACCTACTCAACATTGAATGAACGGAACCGCAGTACAGGGAATGGCGCGTTTTTTGCGCGTGTCACACGCGAGAGTGTCAGTGACCTTGACCTAGCCCTGATCCCCGCAGCGTGTGGCTTCCTCTTCCCCCACCCTTCTGTCGCGATGGATAAGCTTTGCGCGATGTTTCGTCATCGATCGTGTAATGATGCGAAAGAGGCGCGGTTTACGGGTAGCTTTGCTGGGATAGTTTTCTAACTTTTTATCATTCATTTCGAATTTTTTGACTTTTTAAAGGCACTCCAGTCGCTTGCTAAACTTTACTTATGTTATTCTTTAAGAATCAAAGTGTAAGTTATAAAGCATCGCAAAAGTCGGTCTATATATACATTAGTTTCTAATAACATAGTGTAGCTTCCAATTTTTTATGTACTAAAAGACAAAGAATTAAGTCCACATCCATCTACGTCAAACACCTGACGCGCACCTGTCAATTTTCACGGACTACCTATATATTATAATACAATTCTGAGCGCTCCACGATTCCAGTAGTTGATCCGAAGATGCCAATTGAATTCTCCGCATCCTATGCCCGACTCTACTTCACGGGTAGACTAATTTTATACACACCGCGGCGGATTTACAGTCACTTCCGGCCTATAGCCGGCATCGCGGCTATTTTTAACCTCATCCTTATCCTATTAGTATCCAGCTATATACTTACACTTATAACCCGATTAGCGCCTGTGGTTCGACGTTCTCCCACCGGCATTGAGAGCTCCGATCTATATACACCCGACTTTTCAGAACCAGCGGGCAACAGCGATTTTTATACACACGTGAATCAATCTGACCATCGTAATCCGCACGCTCGGCCGACTCAATTGACCGTATATACATATAATTGCCGATCAAGGCAGCCGCGCGCGTCGTACGCTTAACCTTTAGAAGGCCGGAAAACCACTAAAATGGCACACCCCCTTATCGACACTTTGCCTACGTTCAATCAATGATATAAGATACCTTTTGTCCCAATTTTTTAAGGTGAATTTCCTTCTCAAAATCCCGGCCCTCTAAAGGTTAATTAACTATATCTTAACGCTCCGTCCCTTTTCTACGTCTTCGCAGGCAGAATCACAGCGAGATCGAGAAACGCCGCAGGGACAAGATGAACACGTACATAACCGAGCTCTCAGCGATGGTGCCCATGTGTCACGCGATGTCGCGCAAGCTCGACAAGCTGACGGTGCTGCGTATGGCCGTGCAGCATCTGAAGACGATCCTTGGTGCCGTCACCTCCTACACCGAGGGCCACTACAAGCCGGCCTTCCTCAGCGACCAGGAACTGAAGACGCTGATACTTCAGGTGAGCGTCGGGTTTCTCTTATATAGAGGGGGTCGGATCGTAAGCACGAGGGAGAGAGAATCGAGGAGAGAATGGGATGCTTGTTGAACGTTTACTTCTATATAATCCGGTGCCATTCGGTGTTCATGCGGATGAATTGGCGTGAAAGTATGGACAGTCGAGAGGAAGATACGTCGAAGGCTTGTAATAGCGCATTATTCGCGATGATGATCATTCTACACTGAGAAAAATGGTTTAGAAAAAATTGATATATTTATAGTAACCGTGGGACAGACTCAAATTATCATAAAATTTACTACAATTTATAGTAAAAACTCCTATGTTTTTAGTAATTTTTACTATCTATATAGTAAACAATTTTTACTGTAAATTGTAGTAAATTTTATGATAATTCGAGTCTCTCCCAAAGTTCCTATAGAATATAGTAATTTCTCTTACATTTATAGTAACATACTCTCAGTGTAAGCGAGAATCCATAATGGTGAAATAACGAGTTTTCGTTATAGCTTTCCAGAGAGTCTTGTTGTCAAATAAAAGATCCGTTTAATACAGAGATATAAAACAGGTACAAATGGAAATTTTATATAATCTAGGATTGCCATGAAGCGTTTCGAAACTAGCGCAGAATTCCGTTAAATGTGAAAGATTGATCGAGAAGGCGTTTTATATACTTTTACCGTAAAAAGTAAAGTAGTTCGAGAAAATTTCATTTTTTAAAATACCATCCAACTTTGTTCAAGCACAGCGGAAATTGATGTAATAAAGAAGCCACAATTTTCTGCGCACATCTACTCGAATAATCCTTGAATGACGTAGTGAAAGCGGAGTCCAAAGAATTTCACGCGCAAACGTACTTTTTTTCTTCTTCATCCATAATACCACTTCTATATGACGCTCATACACCTGCGCTGTATAACAATGAAAAGTGTGCACTATTCAATATCACCGTTTTTGCGTCAACCCGTCACGCGACAAAAAAGAAAATCGCGCAGTCTTCTTCTATACATACTATATCTCTGACATCATCACGCGGAGTCGCGCGACCGTAACTTCACCGCCCCTGCACATCTCTGACGTCAAAGGTAAACAGATTTAGCGCGTCTATAGCGCCGCCAGTTCTCCATTATCTCGTTAGAGGGACATGCCGTTTATTACGTAAAACCTTCATTCACAAAATAATTCGCCGCTCTCAATCGCCCCTCACCGCACCTGTAATCCAATATTCGATACAGTGTACCCCCGAGTTCCCATAAATTTGCGAAACTATACAGGTATACCTGTGCACCGGCCCACTTATACCTGCGCTATACGCTATTATCACCGATCGTTTTACTTCACTTCTCCCGAACGGTCAATTACGCTATATACATATACCTATATATACCCCAGACAACCCACAACCACTCTCTTACACGCGCGCACGCGTATATCCTTATCTCCGTATCATTATCGTTATACATACGTATATGTATATATACATTCGCCGAGCGCGAAAGCCGAACCACGAGATTAATTTACTCGAAATTCCGCTACGCGCCGGCGGCATTGTCGTGACCCGCGGCCGTTGAGAAAAAGAACTCGGCGAGAAATGCAGCCGTGTGCAGTCTATCTTATATATTATATGTGAGTGTATATTCGCGCTGATAGCGGCAGCTATATATATATATATTTTTTTTTTTTCTTTTGTATACCGTAATGGTCGCAGCAGGCTTTTGTTTGTTATTGCGTCGTGCGAATACTTGAAATCGCACACAAGGCATTTCTTTCTCTGTCCTTTCTTTATGGCTCTGATTTAACACGTGTACATTGTAAATATAATACGTTATTGCGCTAATTATGCGAGGCTGAGATTGCACTTTTATTTCTCTTTCTTATCGGTAATTTAAAAAATGCTTATTTTTTCCTATACGTTGGATATATGAGCAATTCTACGAGAAGTCGGACACTTCACGGACCCAAAAATGGGAACATTGGATTTTTTTATTGCACGCTTACCGTGGACCAATTGTTTTGCGTTTATCAGAGCATTTCGAATGCAAAGAATAAGGGTAGCAAGTCGAAATCATATGCCAACAAAAAGTTACGGGTCAATCACTGAAAAAGGAATAATGCGATTTTTTCGCTTTTCCGGAAAAATTACGACTCTTTGACTTTCTCAACGGTTTGGTCCACCCAATGTTTATCTAGTGATATATAATCAAATTTATTGATAAAATAAAGTAAATTACTAAAACTTTTACGTAGGTATGTTTTTTTACTTTAATCAAGCGGGTGTGAGTGCCGCCAAATAACGAAAGCACTAATTTTTACAAAATTATGTTCCTTGAGTCTTACTAACGTTACTCTTATAATAATTTAATGAATGTAGATTTTATTTGCAATTTCAATTTACTCTTTTTTTATATAATAAAAACATAATTTGAGCAACGGGAAAGATTTTAAACGAGTGATGCAACGAACTAATACAATACACGCAAAAGAACAAATTTTATATAGCTTGCTTTCTTTTATATATTTATGTAATTATTTTTTAACTTCTCTAACAATTGCATGTAATTTCTTAACAAAGAAAAAATTAAATCGTTATTTATAATTTGTTACTGAAAAGAAATCAGAAATACACGAAAATGTATTAACTACGAAATTCATGGCTCGTAAAAACAAAAATTTTACATAGCCAATGATTGACGACTCTCAAAAAGTTTTCACAACACAATTAATGTCTAAAATTGAAGCTCCTATAATCAATGCCAAAAAATTAGAGCGAAGAAGTTACCTTTAAGTTTACCGGAGAAGTGTATCAAGCACTCAATGAAATACCTGAAAACTGTGAAATTTATGAAATCTGATGATTTTATTTATTTATTAATTTAAATGATATTGTTATTTTTTATTTTAATTTATTAATTTATATTTTTTTTTGATGAAATAAATTGTTTTTAATTAGAACAATAATAAAAAGTATTTTATGATTATAAATATCTGTAATCATACAAAAAATCTCTCCTAAAAACTTGTAATTTTCAGAAAGTCGCTCGATTAACTTTAAAGTTTGTTACATCCCTCAGATAATATTCTTATTATATAAAAAAGAGTAAACTGAAATTGCAAGTAAAATCTACATTTATTAAATTATTATAAGAGTAACGTTAGTAAGACTCGAGAAACATAATTTTGTAAAAATTCATTTTTTCATCATTTGGCGGCATTTGATTAGAGTAAAAAACATTCTTACACGTAAAAGTTTTAGTAATTTACGTTATTTTAAACATTGCGTGAACAAAACCGTTAAGAAATTCAAAAAGTCGTCATTTTTCCGAAAAAGCGAAAAAATCGCATTATCTCTTTTTCAGTAATGGCATAGGTATGGTTTCGACTTGCAATATACCTTTGTTCTTTGCATTCGAAATGCTCTAACAAACGCAAAAAACTTGATCCGGTAAGCGTGCTATCAAAAAACCCAATGTTCCCATTCTTGGGCCGAGATGTGGCTGACTTCTCATAGAAATTCTCATGTATACACATGAGAAGCACTTTGACTCTGACATATAGGTATACCACACACAAAGCAAAAGAAAACGCAGCCGATCTCCAATAAACAAGCAATGGAAATAGAGACACAATCGGCACGTATTCTTCGCGAATAATGTATATACGCGCGAGCGAGAGCGAGATTTCCTTTTCATCTCCGAAAGTATAAAAGTATGCGCAATTGTCGCACAAAAGCGTGCATGATGTATATATATATGCATATATTATTTTTCGTCGCGCTAGCTCAAACAATGCCGTCTTCCGCGCACGGCTTCCGCATGCGTACCTATAAATACGTTATACGTACGTACGTACGTGAACATGCACACTTTCTCTATCGCGAATATTATTATGTCGATCCATTATGACATACGCGTGTACGTACGCCGAATACACTTAGAGTCTTTATTTGTTTCGTGTACTATTATATATATAATAATAATAATAATATGTACGCATAGCGACGTCAATAATCGACCAATCGACATTTGTGTATACACCCACAACATATGATATTTATAATACACGCACGAAACATATCGTGCGAATTCGCGTCTTACGCAACAGCTGGTGCACTTTGCCACATTGCAATTCGGTGCGGCTTGTTGTAAACCACGCCCGCGCGATCGGACTCCCCTCTGACCGCTCGTCTAAAAACATGTATATACCGATACATAGATATATATAGATACATTTCGGCTTAGCGCGCACGCGCGTTGATTCATGAATTTACGAGTTGAGAGAGAGAGCTCGAGAGAAATGTTGTTGAGCCGTTCCGCGTCTGCAGATTGTTACGGGCTTTATTATCGCGATGAATGCGAGTGTGAGAGTTGTGAAACTCAATGGGCGATGAAAAATCGCTTGGATATATATCTGGGTTTAAATGCATGCGCGAGTGTAGTATATGTTGAGTGATATTGGACGGGGTGAGGGGCGTGCATGTGTGCGTGTGCGGAAAAGGTTCGCGGAAAGGTGAAAATGGCGTTATTGTCGTTAACCGAGGCTGGGGTTTCGATAAGAATGTGGATTTTTTTAATGGGGGTTTCAAGGTAAACTGTAGTAACAATGTACATTACATCGTATAGTGTGATTGTGTTACACTGGTTTAATATGTAAAATTCAGTTTAACTTTCCTAGAGCTTTTATATATACATAAAATATATATACAACCGACGTTGAAATCAGCTACTTGGTTTTTAAAAAGGTTCATCCTTCATCGTCAACATTTAACAAAGTATAGTTATAGTTAAACAATGTGAAAACGACAGATCGTTTCCATTAAACACGGATTGATCGACTTCCAAAACTCCTTACTCGCCTATATACCATAAAACCACCTTTCCTCACCCGATTACGAAACAAAGTCACAACCTTCCCGGTCGCATCGACCAATGTAGCATAATGTACTCTCTCTCTCTCTCTCTTCGCTATCTCTACGACGAATCCAACACAATACCAGCTCCCTCTCTCACTCCCCCGAAAAAAAAAATCCCAAAAACAGGAGCCCGAAACAACTGTGAGAACGGCCCGTTTATATACGAAAAGCCTGTGTTATACGCTATCGGCTTATCGCGGCACATCGGTTTCGGCCACCGGTGCACCCCGCCGCATTCTCACGCTCTCTCGGCGCGCGTGTACAGAACAAATCGACACGGGCTTGCGCAAGCGCGCCGAGAGTCTATGTTTAATTTTAGAGGCTGTCAAATTAATTGTTGTTGCAGATACGGGTGAATAGGAAGAGAGAGAAAAGGTTAGAAAAAGGCGCGAGATGATTGATTAAAAGTTTCGCCGGTGTGGCTTGCTGATTAGTTGAGTAGGCTAAGTGCGTTTAGTTATGAGTGGTTTTAGTTAAGTATAGTTTTGTCTGTATGTGTGTGTGGGTGGGTGGGTGTGTGGGTATGGGTGTGTGTGTAAGCAATTCCACATTTAATGTGCCCTATTTCCATCCTAAAACTGCCGAAAATTTTTTTAAGCACACCTTCCGCACATAGTTTTTGTCGATCTTCATACCTTACGCATGAAAAAAAAAGTTGAACAATTGTAAAGAGTTTTATAACACTGTTTTAACCAAACATAAATTTTTCTTGTGAAAATTTAATATGGGAATAATAGACGACAAGTAGTCACTGATGATTATTAAAGGTGCCAACAAATTTTCTATACGAAGAAAATTATAGTAAAAGAAAAAAGCTGCTTTTTACATTGACGAGCGTTCCTTAATACCAAATAATTATACTGTTGACCACAGGAGGAATTTCTCCTGTTACATGAATACAGCATTGCACCTAGCGGATATTCCTCGTTTAGTATAAGAGAAAATCCTCCAGGCACTATTTTAGGCGGAAAATTCTCCTGCTACAGGCAGATTCTCTTTAATACAGAAGGATTGTTTTCCGAGTGAAACATATGGCCTATATATATGGTGTGTTAAATGTATCCGAGAATGTAATAAGAAGACAAACTTCAAGTGCTTACACCTCCGTCTCTGTGTCTTTTTTCTTATACTCACGCACTTCATCGTCGCGCGCAGCCTTATAAGTAAATAACGCACGAGATAACTACCTTTTTTTTGTCTCGTTTCAGGCCGCCGAGGGCTTCGTCTTCGTCGTCGGCTGCGACCGGGGCAGAATCCTCTACGTCTCCAAGTCCGTCTCGCAGACGCTCAATTATTCTCAGGTAAGCATCTACAACGAATCTCCTTTAGCCTTCTACCATCTAGTCCGGAAACTTTATAAGATGAATCGTTCTACGTAATTGCCAAATACGCACATGTGTGCAGTATGCGTACACTCAGAAAACGATCTTCCTGTACCAAAATAAAATTCCTCCCGAAAAAATCTTCCTGCAATAAAAAGGACTTCCTCCAGCGCGGTACAATCGTAATTCGACTACAGGAACCGTGGTTTCCTGTTATAGGAGGCCAATCCTCCTGCAGGAGGAGAATTTTACGTTTTATTACAAGAATATTATGTGTCAGTAATGGAGGTATGATATTTTGGGTCTTAGGTCCCCAAAACTCTATTTTATAAATATCATTAAATTGCAGTATAAGACAAGTTTTATTGATAACAGATGCCACTAGGACTACTATATAAATATTTAATAGTATATTACGATAAATCACGCCGTGCTGTGGGCCACTGAAGTCACATGTATCGTACGATATTTTATAGCATGTTCATTATTGCACCGTGAGGTTAGCGCACGAGCGCAGCGAGTGCGATAAATATGGTGCAATAATGGGCTACTTAAGTCACGGATAGGCGTGACTTAGTGCGGATTTAGGTCACGCCGTGCTATAAAATAACTAAAGTCTTTTTATTCCATCCATGTGCAACAATTTTATTTTTACATTCATTATTTATTTATTTTTTTGTTAATAATTATTATATATGTGGGAGGAATTCCTCTTATCGCGATGCGACATTGTACCAAGCGGATATTCCTCGTTCCATAGGAAGATATTCTCTTGGTCCTATTTTTAACTGAAAATCCTCCTCCGACAGGCAGATTCTCGTTGGTACAGGAAGATCGTTTTCTGAGTGTATATATACAAAAATTCAAAATCCAATAATAAAAGTGTGCCAATAACAAATAGAATAAAGAAGGCATTACTACACTGAGAGAAATGTTTAGGAAAATTTACTATAAATGTAAGAAAAATTACTATGTTCGATAGGAACTTTGGGACAGACTCGAATTATCATAAAATTTACTACAATTTATAGTAAAAATTGCTATGTACATAGTAAAAATTACTCAAAACATAGAAATTTTTATTATAAATTGTAGTAAATTTTATGATAATTTAAGTCTGTCCCACGATTACTATAAATATAGTAATTTTTGTTACACCATTTTTCTCCGTGTATGCGTGCGCCGTTTATAATTAGCAAAAAGCAGGTTATTAAATGTAAATTAAATGTATATCTAAACACACGCAATTAAAATCATAATCAAACGACTTTAATTCGCCGTCAATCATCAAATCCTTCTCCCCCGCCGTATATTATCAACTCGAGCTCTAAATTCGCGTTTACACGGCGGCGCGCATAGCCGCGGCGAGTCATTAACTCGCGCTGCATTTTAATCTCACAATGAAAAGTCCGCGATCCGGCGCGAACCGATCGCCTTGGGAAAAGCGCCGCCGCGCGGACGTATATGCGAGAAAATTTCCCGCAATCGGAATGTCGTTCGCTCAGCGTACATATAATAGATGTATATGTGAATGTATGTGTTGTTAACGTCGAACGTATTAATGTATATAGCATAGCGGGAGCGAAGGTAAGCAGTGCCGAGCCGCGAAATTTATCGTTAATTAAATGCCGCCCGTGCGGAAAGTGCGTATGGAAACGTCGATTTATGAATATTAGAGCGCAAGATTGGTCTTCTCTTTGTCTTTCGTTTTCGATTTGACGATAAATTTTTAAGAGTTGATACCTGCTAGTTGAAATTTCGAGGCGACTTGTAAACTTGTGTACTTTCCAATTACGAGTACTGATGGATAACGTCGACGTTTCTGCAACCCAGATTCATTACAACTGCAAAGCTTGTTACGTACAAGTCACGATCACTCGTAATCTGCAATTACAGCTATTCAAACAAAACACCTCTATCTCCTTCATAACATCTGCACTAGAAAGGGGCGCGAGAGCCACCCTTTTTCGCGCATATTATTATCACGCGTCCCTCCGTCTCTTTCTCTCTCTCTCTCTTTCTCTGACACGAGTACTCCTTTTCTTTCGTCTCTCTTTCTTTCTGTTCCGTGCGTGCATCTGAACAGGGCGATTTGCTGGGCCAGAGCTGGTTCGACATCCTCCATCCGAAGGACGTGGCCAAGGTGAAGGAGCAGCTCTCATCGTCCGATCTCAGTCCACGCGAACGGCTCATAGACGCCAAGAGTGAGTACACATTGTTTGGCTTTTTCTTAATCATTGTTATAGTTTATAAGTGAATGATGAAGGTATTTTAATTCGTCTATAATATAGTTGAGGGTAGAGATGACGCACGTTTTTGTGATGATCGGTTTTTTTAAGCTTATAGATAGGCAATGTATCAATGGCAGGATTGAAAGACAGAGAAGTGAAATTTTGCAAAAGTTTTTGGATGGATTTTCCGAATTGTAAATATTTCTAAAATAGAAAATATTGTGAATGAAGTCTGTCCGTACAATACAATTAAATAAATAAAAATTTATAATTATTACCGAAGTTCAAGTATAAATAATATTAACAATTTGTATTATGGTACGTCATATAGTAATTTTGTACTGTAACCTTACTTTTTAGTGATTCGTCATCGTAGATGATTGATAGCATAAAGACAAAGGGTAATAAAACGAGAGCTAAGAGTATATATCATGGTAAAAGGTACTAAGTCGCCATAACAATGGAAGAAAGTGTGTAAACTCAACACGAGCTTTGTATACTATATTGTTGTTACAATTTGTAATTTAAATTCTTATTTTCACAGATTTTAAATATTAAAATTCCCATAACATCATAAAAAATCTTGTATCTGATAGCTTAATAAAGGTACCAATGGCATTCAACGAAAAAAAATTGCAGCCAGACAAACTCGAACCTCAAATATATATACAAACGTGAACGTAACATAAAGCCAGGCAATTAAAAAAACCAGTTCCCATCTCAACAATAGTACATATACACACACATTAAAATCTTCCTCAATCTCCTCCACCACCGAAACCCTCCAAATCTCCATCCCCATCACGCTCCCACCAATAACAAACAATAATAACAACAACAACCGCGGTGTCTCCTCTCGCAGGCGCGCATCGGCGCCGTTATCTCCTTCCTTTTTTCTCTTCTCCTCTCTCCCTCTTCTTTTACCTCCCCCCACTCCGCGCGATCGCGCGTTACATCATGCGATATGCACGAGATCGTTATATTGCATGCGCGCGGCTCTTACGCAATTCGCGCGCGAGTAGGGAGCTACGAACTGCAGCTGAGAGACGCAGTGGAGGGGGCATAGGAGGAGAGAGAATTCAAAGCGAAATCAATTATAATATTTGCGCCGCGGCGTTTTCCTCGTAGTATAATGTGCTTTCGGCCTCGCGGAAGCTGCGCGCGAGAAAGATCCTTGTCGCGATTTGTATGTTGCGAGAGTATAGAGTGTACACTTATACATACGAGAAATGCTATGGAAAGGTTGGGTTACAGAGGTTGGCGAAAATTGTTTAATATATCATTTGTGTAAAATTGTTCTTATGCGTTATTCAAAGCAAGGACCTTGCCAAAGTTACTATAACAACAATAAATTGAAAACTAAACTAATTTAAAGGACAAAATCTAATTGATTTCTTCTTCGCCCATTATTAACAGAAATTCCTTTCAAAGCTCTCGTCCGAAATCGCACTATCCAGTTGAACGAAAAAAACATTATTATAGCTGTATATATTAACTGACCATGAACTTAGTTGACCAGCTTTTTAAAAGCGATAGAGATAACGGCAACGCTGCACGTCTATTTGAACGCGACGGAAGGTTATCGCGCATTTTCTGGTTTATCGGGAGAGAAAAAAGGTCTTTTATTTTTCCAAGTTTCGATCAGATTTTCACCAATAATAGGTCAAACTCCACTTACTGCTCCACTGTATTATGATCCTTGACGACGACGAATCTTTCAAACTGTAATCGAACAGCCAGAAAATTACAACGTATAAGAAAAAACGTCTCGTGAGCGACGCGTCATTATATTTACTCCATTTGAATTCATTAACATTGACGGCGACAGTCGGTCGTGCATGTATACTGCGATGCAGTCGTTGTCGAGTCGGTGCGCCGCTAATGAGCCGGTGATTAAAAAGGCGATTCGATCTCGCCTGAACTTGACTTTGATCTTCGTTCGCACATCGTTTGTGTCGCGTGAAAATTGTTTAGTTATCACTTGGACTGTTTTGGTGTTGCACTGGGTTTAGAGGGTTATATACACGTGGATTTTTGTATTTGTTAACTTTTAAATTAATCGAATAATAATAATCGTTGGATCTTTTGAACTTTTTTTTAGTCTAATGGTTTTAATACTTTGTCCCTTGGTGCCCTCAAACTAAGTTTTGCATGAGAATGGTATAATTTGACTGTAGTGTTCTTAAGTGGGAGTATAGATTTGAAGTCTACTCTCTAAATTACTTTACTCTCTAAATATGAATATAAGTGAAAAATCGCTCACTGGTGCGAATAAGTGAAAAAATCTACTAATACTTAATTGAATATTCACTTATGGAAGCAGTGGAATAAAATTTTCACTGCGTAAAAATGTTCACTATAAAATTTGTCGATTTTTTCTCTCATTTGCATCAGTGACCGACTTCTCAACTTATTCATTTTCAAAGAGTACCTATTATATAGGTGACTAATGTTCTTTCAATTAATTATCTTTTTTATTTTATAATTAATACTTTTTTAATGGCAAGATCGGATATCCAATAATCAGATTTTTTTTTAATCATAATAAAATTACAAATATTGCAATCATCAATATCAACAGAATTAAATTACATATAGAAAGAAAAATGTATTTTCTTTTTTTGTTCCTATTTTGATGTTTTTAATAACTACGTAATTTTTTTCGCCACTACTGAGTATATTTATCAGAAAACGTATTTCTAATAGGAAAACGTGTTTAGTTATTGGCAAGCAACGAAATGTTTGGAAAAGATTGAAAACATAAAAAATCTTGATAATATGTACATCAACCCTGAAATATTTAAAGAGATACTACTACCATACACTATATAGGCACCACAATTATTACACCAAAGCGACAAAATAATTGTGTGTGTGCGTGTGTGTGTGTGTGTGTGTGTGTGTACTTAATTATCGCTAAATAGATTGCGGATTACCTGGTTCGTTTTAAAAATACCCTTTTCCACGTGTATATAAAATATAACACCCATACATATCACTTTATAGACTATTTCGCCTCTCTCGATGATCCCCAAATAAATTATTCTCCAAAATTTAATGCACAACCAACCAATAGCTAAAAATACAATCTACTTCGCCATTACAGCAATGCTCCCTGTGAAGACAGACGTGCCGCAGGGCGTGACGCGTCTGTGCCCGGGCGCCCGTCGCTCTTTCTTCTGCCGCATGAAGCGCAAAATGGAAGCGCGCTGCGGCGAGGCTCAGGTCAAGGAGGAGGCTGACACCACCACCGGCTGCCACAGGCGGAAGAAGCAGCAGAATCACGGTTCGTATCTATATACGTATTCAGTTATCTCGAGAAGGAAACTTTAAATCGAAAAAATTACTCAAGTAAAATTTGAAAATGATTTTCAAGGTCAAATTAAAGCTCACCGCTCATCGCTCAAAATCTAAAAACTTTTATATATAGAAGTCATTTTTTCGATTTAAAGTCTTCCTATTGCGAGATATGATTGACCGATCCGATACTTTTCGGACACAAAATATATGTATGTATATACGCTCGGATTTGTATCGGTTTTATTGTCGATTAGTATAGGGCACAATAGGAGAGGAATCTCAGGTGGCATTTTCTGCACGAGAAGGAGAAGTGAACCGTTGAATAGAAGGGGGAGTGAGGGTATTGAAAGGGCAGGTGGTACCTATACGCGTGATTAGGTCGCAAAGTCGCGGGATGCTTTTTGTGAAAGGTACGGAGAGATGAAAGGTGGTATTGAGGGAGGCTGTATGGGGATAGTTTGAAGGGTGTAGCTAAGGTTGCTTGATACATTGTAAAGTGTATTGTATATCTAGGGGTGGTACGTGTAAAATTGGTAAATTGGTCTGACTTTTAAACTCGGGATTATATTCAGAATATATTTTTAACGTCGAATGTTTATGTGAAATACTTATATGATATCTATACGGAGAACGGAATATGAACATGACCAATTTTAAAAAGCATAACGTGAAGAATCATCCCTTAGTAGAAATTGAAAAGAAAACTAGCTAGGGCATAGCCAGGTGTTAGCCAAGGTCTGTCTAAATATTTTTCAATTCTCACTACGGATTGCAATATTAAATTACTTTGCTTGGTGCAGTTGTGTAAAAGAACCAATGATACCACGCATTGATTAGGTTTCGAATTTGTGATTTTTGAAGTTATATACCTGCTTAGATTGCGTAGAGATCATGAGAAAACTAAAAATTACTCAACATAAGTTTCTACATAAATCAACACTAGTGTTATATCCAAGCCATAAACATGTATGCACGATGAATCCGATACCAAATGATTAACGATCAAACCAAGTAAACGCCACACCACAAAAAAAGTGAAGAACGCGCATAGCGAAGCTCTCCAAGAGCCGCATGCACGCTGATAATATAACGCGAATTCGCCGAAACGATCAATTGTCGGAGGCATTCGACGACGCGCATATATATCGTGTACATGCATACATATTATTATATCGACGTACGATCGCATAGTTTCGCAACCGCAGCCAATAATCGCGGGCGTGCGCAAAAAATTCGGACTCGAAGCAATGTTGCTGAAGATTATTGACTCGCAGATGAAATACCCGAATCGCAGTTTAATCTATTTCTTTTTTTTCCGAGGGCGATGCATATACCAACTTAATTATCGGTAACGGTATCTCGGTCAATGACGCGAATCGTGTAAGTTTTTGGTTATGGAAAAAGAAGTATGATGTTTAATTAGGATTGGGTTTAATGTCTAGAATATGTGCTTAGACGAGATTATAATTTAACTTGATTGTTACACGATATTTTCATTTTATTTCCACTGGCGATAGGAGATAATTTAGCACACCTTCAATGAATAACGAGGACGTGTACAATTTTTATCAGTTCAATGACTGCTAATCCTTATAACTGCGTGAGTAATTAACTTTTGGATTGGCTTGTTGGTAGAAAACCCCAAACACAGATAACACAGTCGATAAGAGATTGTCGAAACGACAGAATGCATTTTTTTTAATTATCTCAACGCTCGTCGAAATGAGAACTGACCTCTGCACAGTGATTATTATTTGCTGTATAAAATTAAGAAAGCGAGTTCATTGGATCTTTCAGACACTTAATATCGATGTAGCTTAATTTAGAAGAAAATTTATTTATAAAAACAGCGCAATAGTTGAATTTTATCTTCTTTTAGATTTATAAGTACTTCTTCCTATTCCTGATATTAGTTACAAAAACGACTTTCCAACTAATCCGTGAAGTAATATTCAACTGTCAAACTCGCGCTGTATCGAACACGTCGTCCGTAATATTTCTCGCGTATCTCATCGCGAAACATGAATGGGGAGTGACGCGGGCGGAGCTCGATACCGATAGAAATAATTAAAATTAATACGTTCGATTTCTAATTAAACGCCTTCTCGAACGTGCTCTTCCTGATACATTATTCCTTTGTATATCAAAGTGCACTAGTTCGTTTTTTTTTTTTTTTTTTTCATGTCGATCGAGTTATCACTGAATGAAATATCGCTGTAAACATTGCAACTCGCGTGGTTCTGAGAAACTAGATAAGGTGTTCAACAGGAACGAAATTATTTAAAGTAGAGTCTAAACAATTTTGGTATTAAAGTAATCAAACGTTTTTCTACCATTTTTTACGTAATATATTAATCATTTATCTTTTAATGAGTATATAACTTGATGTATAGATAAAGATACTAATATGTTTGCTATATTTATGATCATACTACTTCAATTATATGAAACCATACGTTAAGTTGAAACTTGTATTTTGTAATTTATGAAACACATATAAGTCGAATACACGTCCATCGAGTCTTGCAATTTATTGAACGTAATATACTGCATGCTTATATAAAATTTAATTTACAGCATAAAGTTTTTCAATTTACATCTTCTGCCATTCAAAACTTTTTATCGTGAATACAAAATATCATTTAAAGATGCAATAAATCATTTAATTAATCCTTTAGTAACTAAAAGTATTGAACAATTTTCTATTTTGTTTTAAATCTACTGAATACAAGGCTTAAAATACACTGAGAGAAATGTTGTAGTAAAATTTATTATAAACATAAGAAAAATTACTATATTTTGTAGGAACGGAGGGACAAATCGAAATTATAACAATTTTTGCTATGCAACATAGTAATTTTTATGAATGACCTTAAATTTCAAAAAATAAAATTTTTTCTCGTTCTTCCTGTTTTCAGAACTATTTTCAGACTCTAATCATACAATATTTAATGTGAAAATAAATTAAAATGAAAAATAAAAATATTTTTTTTACGAGCGTTGGGATCGAACCTGCAACCTTCACCGCGGCAATCGGACGCGCTAACCACTTACCCAAATAGGATTCTTGAGTGTAAAATTTTGGAACTTGTACATGTCAAACCATCGATTTCAAGAAAATTTCAGATAATATTAAATAATGACAATAAATAACTTTGATAACACAAAGAAACTTATCATTAATGTGCATAATATAAAAATAAAATAATTGAAGTAAGGTTTTGAATGTTTTGTAAACTTAAAAGCAAGACAAAGTGAAATTCCCGTAGAAACATAACCTCAATCAGACACGTGGGCGCCTTGATCTGCGCAGAAAGTACTAATGTTGTAGCAATTTTTACTATGTTGGATAGCAAACTTTCTTATGGCCTGTAGCAATTTTTGAATGTGGCACTTTTTACTATGTTTATAGTAATTTTTAATACGTTATAAAATAAAATTTATACGCTACAAAATAAAATTTAAACGCTACAAAATAAAATTTATATTCTATTCTAATAAAAATTAAAAGCATATATTTTAAATTTTATTATATCACAGTTTTTGCTATGTGTATAGCAATTTTTCTTTTATTTCGTAATACTTTCTAATCAACAACTGTCATAAAAATTACAAGAAATTTTGTAATTATTCATACAATTATAATAAAAATGCAGTATAAAGTGTATTTGTCTCACCCTTCCTATACTTTATAGTAATTTTTATTACAGTTATAATAAAATTTACTACAACATTTTTCTCAGTGTATAAAGTCAAAAATATCATTTCAATAGTCTGACAAAAACAAGACTTTGAAAACATTAATATCGCATATCTTTTTACTTCTCCAGATGGCACTTATTGTCCCGATTTGTATTTCTATTTTGTATAAAATTTATACGGTATATATGTAAATAGGTTTAGATACACAAACCACAATAACCATACTCTACTCTCGAAATGTAAAATAGTGAAAATTCACTATTTTAGTAGTCATAAGTCGTTCACTGCTGAAGTAGGGGACCGACTGATAACTATTGAAATACAAAAACTTCACATTGCGAGAGTAGTACACTGAGAAAGGAAATTAACTTGGTCTAAGAGAACCTAAAAATTTCACTCGAAACCTTCACTTCCAGACTGGAAGTACTGCGTGATCCAGTGCACGGGCTACCTCAAGTCGTGGGCGCCGGCGAAGATCGGCCTCGAGGAGCAGGAGTCCGAGGGGGACAGCGAGGCCTGCAACCTGAGCTGCCTCGTGGCCGTGGGCCGAGTGCAGGCGTCTCTGATCGCCCCGGCCTCGACGCCCCGTCGACTGCGTCTGCGCACCATTGAGTTCGTCTCGCGGCACGCCATGGACGGCAAGTTCCTGTTTGTCGATCAAAGGTACGTCGGAGTCGGGTTGGTGGTTTTTATGTTTTCTGTGAGGCATTTGGTTTTAAGATAGTACAGTCGCTACGTCCGACCCTAGTCAAAACGAGCGCACTTTTTATTTCTTGTTTATTCACGAGATATACTTTGCTAAAGAAGCTGCATACATTCGGACATACGCGAAATAATGATTATGCATTGGCCTTAAGGCCATGTGAAACCGTGAATTTCAATATTTTTTAAATCAACATTCAAGCGTTTATTCGGAAAAAAAATTTCTTCAAGCGCTCCGTACACATAAACACTATATTCAGGAATTTTTTTGAGTGATTCTATTAGCATTTTCGTTAGCTATGCTCATTTGAAAAGTAGGACAATTGCAGATTCCTACTTACCAACAGTACGGTTTTTATTTAATTAAATAAATTCTCATAATTTTTTTTGCAAAAACACGTCCGTCAAGCGCTCCGTATATGTTAATACTATACTCAGATTTTTTTTTTTTATGATTCTATTGGTATTTTCATGAGGTGTGCTCGTTTCAAAATTATGTCGGTATTTAACATCACCTTAAATAATTTTATTCGTCCTAATTATTAATAAAGAGTTCTATACAGAAACTGATTTGACTTACTTTTTTAGGTTAAATGTGATTTTTTTGTTTTTATTAATTTTTTAATAAGTATATCTACCTAATCAGAGTTTTCGAAAATGATAAATATTCTTCAAATATTTATCTACAAAAATTCTCAATAAAAACTGAACGGTAATTTTTAATTAATTGAAACTACAAAAAAAGGCGATTTCCCATAAGACACCGTGTTAAATTCATGATAATGAAAATACTAATAATGTTGGTCATATTTACCCTAGCCTCATAAAAATTTGTTTGCGCCACTATTGGGCCAATATTTACCATTATGTGAAGTTTTATTAAAATCTGAATTTCTAAACCGACGGTATTTCTAAACCGACGGTATTACCTTAATACCACTCAGGTTCTGAACTTGTTCGTATATTAGATAGAATTTAGGTTCAATTTCGGGTTTCTGTTTTAGTTTATTGCACGGAGTATTCATTAAAAACTAATTAAAAGTACCTTTTTCTCTACTTCTACATTATTGTACATGTATCTCTTAGGTATATTAAATTATTATATGTATACCTCTTGAAAGGAAACAAATTTGCGTTAAATAAATTTTAAACAACCTAAGCAATTCTCAATCAAAAATAATATTTTCTATGTAATCAAAGTTCTATGTCGTTATGATAATGTGCCTATTATTTGCAGAGCGACGTTAGTTCTGGGTTTTTTACCTCAAGAATTGTTAGGTACTAGTATGTACGAGTATTATCACCACGATGATATTCCCCATTTGGCGGAATCGCACAAAGCGGCCCTTCAGTCGTCCGAACGTGTCACTACTCAGGTATTTATTATTTTTCGTTTAAACTTCGATAACGCTTAAATATCGACGTTTGAAATTTAAAAATAAAATTTTATCGAAAACCTTATAGGTATACAGGTTTCGCAGCAAAGGCGCGAGTTTCGTCAGGCTATGTTCGGAGTGGAAATCGTTTAAAAATCCCTGGACCAAGGACATTGAGTATCTAATAGCCAAAAATTCTGCCGTCTTGTAAGTTATACAATTCTAATCATTAATTTATAAATATATTTAAACATAATTTTGTATGAAAAGTTGATGGATTAAATAATTTTCTTGCAGCTCTTACACGAGGCAAGTGGAGAGCAGTGCAAACCGATCGGAAGGTAGCAGCGTTCAGGGAAACTACGACTACTTCGCTCAAAGTAAGTCATACATAATTGAAATTGCTCTTATATAGATGTTCATTCATTAAAAACCAAATTTAAAACACGTAGCTTTGAAAAGGAAGAACAAAGCTACAGTAAATGATCTTGATCTATACTATGTGCAACAGCTAAACTAAATGTAAACAATATTTTTTACCGATTTTATCGTACGACTTACGTACCTACATACTCTCAGTTACGTTATTAATAATCTTAATTACGTTACTTCGATTATTATTTTCCTCCAACTTATCAGCAATCCTATCAGGCGCTGCACTTTTTCGCGTCACTATCTTTACAATTAGCAAATATCGACCGCGGCGCGTTCACTTCAGCCATGTACATTTGCCGCTGTCCATATATATGCCGCATGCACCCGTTTGCCCACTTTTAGCTGACGCGTTTCAAATACCTGTAATAACGCGCCACGAGCACTCGCTGAACTTTTCGGAAAATACATACGTAGCTTTACCTCCGCGGCCGTGGTTATAATAATTGCGGCGGCAACACGGGCGAATTTTCCCCGCATTATTAATTGATGATTAAGCGCATCCGCACTCCAAAAGAGATTATTTTCTACGCAAGATTAGTGCGGTCTATCGCAGTATCTTATCATATATATACGATGAATTTTTCAGCCAGATCACCTGACCTCATGGCTTGTATTAGAAAGTTCTTCTTGTTCCCTTTCTCGTTTTCTGATGATGCGCGAAATGTTGTGCAGGTAACGGTGGACTGGAGAGGCTGATCTCGAGCCACGTGGAGGTAAGTAAGATCGGCCGACAAATAGCGGAGGAGGTGCTGGACTTGCAGAGGCGCAGCGACCAAGACTCGTCATCGGGCAGCAGTCCAACACCCGGACCAGAACCTCCTTTGCTCAATGCCGAGGTAATAAATCAATGCCCGATCCTTTCGTTTGAAATGTTTTATTCAGTTAACGTAGAACTGATAGCTAGTATGCACATATGAAGAATTATTTTCCAGCGAAAAAGGTTAAAATTCTAGGGCACGATTGAATTCGGGATTTGTTGTGAAATTTCTTATTTTAGCTTTTACTATTTCTTCATAATAATCTTTTCAAGAATTTTAGTTTGTCCCAAATTCGTAAGAAGTTTAGTACAACTTTTTCTTTCAATTTGAGTTTTTTTTCTCATGAAAATATTTCAAAGAAACAAATTAATATAATGCTATATAAAACTTCAGGTGTGTATAGTACAATATTAGTATAGATTCCCTGACTTACATTGTGAGAGACCCCAACGTATAAGTAAAGTTCACTTCATATCTTTAGCCTGCTTAAAAAAATTAACTCACGGATAATCAATATATGATAATTTCTTCCATTTATTTAAATTGATTTCAAAGCAAGACATCCTCTGACTAAATTTAAGTTTACATCCCTGTCTTTGTACTTATTAACCAATGATATATATCATACACGTGACTCAAATTCATTTTGCTCTACCATTGTACTTAATCCCAAATAGTCCAGTTAAATTAGGAAAATATGAACAAAATTAATGTGAACAGCGCTTTGATTGCAGGATGTCAAAGGTGATACATGCAGCATGAAGTCCATTCTTTTTAGTCACTACTTTTCAACATATTTCATTGTATAAACAACGTTTAAAGTTGCGAAAACCCAGTTTTTTGTTAATAAAACCAAAAGCATCAGCAATCGCAAAACAAAAATAATGTAGCCTTATAGAGAGCTTAGAAATATATACAAAACCTCTAAAAATGGCTATTTTTAATTTTTAATATTAACTATCACGTTGCAAAAAAAACACTAGATCTTTGCAACACTCAGAAACTTTAGCTTATAATTTTTAATTTTTTTCTCATTAACTAATCAACGGATTTTTACGATTGATGTCTTCTTTTTGTAGGTATTACTAAGCTCTATAAACCTACAATAATTTTTTTTTTTGCTATTGCTGATACTTTTGGTTTTATTAGCGAAAAACTGGTTTTCTTTGAACGTTGTTTAAACAATAAAATTGTTGAAAAGTAGCGACTAAAAAAATGGGCTTCATGCTGCATGTATCACCTTTGACATCATGCAATCAAAGTGTTGTTCACATTAATTTTGTAATTCTACTGGGTTTTCAGCTAATATGACTAGACTAAAACCCAAAAGTCATCACTCCTTTATTCTACGTATTTATTTTCTCATTAAGTCTCAAATAACGACGACGGCATCGCTGGACCGAGCGTCCGAAGTCCGCCAGGCGACGGGCAGCGACAACAGCAGCAGCAATCCCACGTCCTCGTACAACCACATGAACAACAACGTGCAGCTGAACATCATCGCCAGCGACCAAGGTAACTGTTTCTTGCGATTACGTCGGTTCCTGATGAGTATTGAAGTATTGGACGTTCATTTTTCATTGACGCTCCACTGCGAGCGGTGCATTCATTATATATCTGTTTATATACATTTGAAAATAAAAAAGTGACAATAGCGTTAACGTAATTAACCATGTATTTATTCATTAAGCTAAGCTGTCTTTTCTCATTCTACATTGTCATTTGATAATCTCAACAATGATGAGCGATGTCAATCATTACAAATACTCATAAAACCGAATACTATAATTGTCATTTTTTGAAAGATTACGCTGCTCCAATGGCGAAGGTGCAGTCAACAACAAATGGTAAATGTAAATTGAAAAAAAAAACCTTATCGCTAATTTAGTCTTAACATACAGCTTAAAGTACACGCACGGTTACTATAATGTATGCTTCAACATTTCCTAAAACGCTTTGTCCAATTTCAACTTGACAATTCAATTTCACGCGTCGTTCTTACATTTTACCGTATATTTACGTGTTCACATAACATTAACACCATTTTTTTTTTTTGTTTAACGTATCGTGCGAAATTGAATTTCATACATATTTAATTAACAAAATAACGTTTCTTACACGAGCATACAACCCTGGCGAAAAAAATCACGTGATTAATCTTATGATTTATCACTTGATTTCTCACTGGATTTCTCACTGGATTTCTCACGTGATTTTTCACGTGATTTCTCACGTGACGATTTGGCGCGATTTCTCACGTGATTAATCACGTGAAAAATCATGTGACAATACAAACATAAAAGAATATTATATAACGCTTATTCGTTAATGAAACTTGTTTCCTCAATGGATAGCAAATACATTATCGCAGAAAAAAAGATACATAAAATTTCCGGCCCAACCGAGAATCGAACTCACGAACTTTGGGTTCCAGCGCAGGCACGCTATCCATTACGCTATCACTCGCCTGAAAGATTGTGGTCATTTTCACCTACATGAGTTGCATTCTCCATATTTATTGCTATTTCAATTTGATTATTTATGTAAAATATCAATGGATGGTAAAAATTATTTATTTATACACTATTTTAATAAAATGCGTAACTTATATTAAAACATTAATTAATTTAATTTGAATAAGTTAAGAATGTAGGGCCGGTAAAGTAGAAATCAGGTAAGTACAAAATTAATTTTTTTTTAAAACAAAATACCGAGTTATTTTTATAAAATGTTATGTATATAAAATTGTAAATAATGATCATTACATTTTTAAAAATTTTTATTACTTTTGAAAAAGTTACTCGAATTTAATTATTTAATATCTCAATATAAATTACTTATTTTCAAAATGATCAAAATTAAATAGCAAATTAAATAATCAAAATTAAACAGCAATTAAATAAATATTAAGGACGATCATTTATCTAAAATATCAAAAATTTCTAATTATTATTTATTTATACACTATTTAAAGAAAATAAGTAATTTACATCAAAATATTAATTAATTAAATTCGAATAACTTTTTCAAAAGTAATAAAAATTTTTAAAAACGTAATGATCATTATTTACAATTTTACATTCATAACATTTTATAAAAATAATTTGGTATTTTGTTTAAAAAAAAAATTAGTTTTGTAGATACCTGATTTCTACTTTACCGGCACTACATTCTTAAGTTATTCGAATTTAATTAATTAATGTTTTAATGTAAGTTACGCATTTTATTAAGATAGTGTATAAATAATTAATTTTTACAAACCATTGATATTTTACACGTACAATATAATCAATTTGAAATAGCAATAAATATGGAGAATGCTCCTTATGTAGGGGAAAATGACCACAATCTTTCAGGCGAGTGATAGCGTAATGGATAGCGTGCCTGCGCAGGAACCCAAAGTTTGTGAGTTCGATTCTCGGTTGAGTCGGAAATTTTATGTATCGTTTTTTTCTGCGATAATGTATTTGCTATCCATTAAGGAAACAAGTTTCATTAACAAATAAGCGTTATATATTATTTTTTTATGTTTGTATTGTCATGTGATTTTTCACGTGATTAATTACGTGAGAAATCGCGCCAAATCGTCACGTGAGAAATCACGTGAGAAATCACGTGAAAAATCACGTGAGAAATCCAGTGAGAAATCAAATGATAAGCCATATGATTAATCACGTGATTTTTTTCGCCAGGGAATGTAACACCACACCTATTGCATAAAATATATAATTTTTGGTATCAAAGCAGTAAAATTTGATTTTACGGACCGTTTTTAGTCCGTAAAATGCGATTTCTGGGACCTAGATCCGTAAAATAAAAAAATTTCTAAAATAAGCCATTTTTCATTAACAAACCAAATACGCCAATTATTTGTCGTATAATATATGTATTACAAAAATGTGAAGAACATTTAATTTAAATACAATTGGTTTCGATAATAAAACAAAAACATTTCATTTTTTTACATTTCGTTTTTTATTAATTCTTATAATATATTTTTTTGTGAGTTTTTTTATTAATGCTTCACCCCCTCTCTAACCCACCGGCGGAGGCTTCATCCACAGCACCTCCAACTGCGGCCCTGGATCCGCTTCTCCGCCTTTGTCCACCACCCTTTATATCGGCTAATTAACGGATTGAAGTTAAAAATTTTACGCCTACAATACCAAAGATAATGTTCGTCACTTAGCCGTACGATTTCAGGACCTCGATTGCGCGGCACTCGAACCGGTTTCGCCAGTCCGAGTGCGTTCCGATCGTCACTCCTCGGTCTGAGAAATCGCATTTTACGACCTTGTGATGAAAAATACTATTACGCCCCCTGCTAAAACTGCTATGTTAAAACTGAATCCCTTCTCGACGAAACCTTTGAAACTCAACCCAAATCCTTCTTTCCCCTACAGGGCAACCTGGCGACGAAGACATGATGGAGATGATCGGCGGCACGACGATCAACGAGTCACCGAACCCGGAGCCAACGGACGGCAACGACGAGGCCGCTATGGCCGTGATTATGAGCCTTCTGGAGGCGGACGCGGGCCTCGGCGGGCCTGTCGACTTTTCCGGGCTGCCCTGGCCCCTGCCTTAGTGCGCGCGCCTCGCGTCCTTTGAGAATCTCCGCGACGTGGAAGAAGAATCATCGTCGAGCGAAGATTATGCTGATGACGACGAGTACGAATGGTGACGTGTTTGATTTTTTGTACACCCGTGAGAGGTTCGGATGAAAGTGAAGTTTAGCACAAATTTGTTCGTGTCGCTTCGTCTTCGCCTAAGAGTTTTAGTATGTAGAATCGTCAGGGTATGACGATGAAGGTATATATACCATACGCGCGAGTATACGTGCCATTGATTGATTTGATTAATTTAGTACATGTCGTTGTACATATAATTTGTTAGGATGGTTACGTTATATACTTTTTATTTATTTGCGGGGTTGATAAATTGCGAACTACATTTTTGTACGTCACGTGCCGACGAAACAGTTAATCGTATTCTTAATTTTGTACCGTTTCATATAGTTAACCATTATAGAAGCAATCGTGTTGAAATTAATATTTTCTTTTTTCCATTTAAAGTAGTTCATCATGACTCCCAGTCGTTCTCAACCGATTTTTTCGACAGTATCCCGCGTAAAAAAAGTTGCTATGGCCCAAATATTGCACATAGTATTAGCCAAGTATGGGCAAGATATGGCCTATAAAAAACGATACATGGAGAAATATTGGCTTTATAATGCCACGGCGCCGCAGCCACACACCGCCAATCTTTAGATATATCTTGGACAACTATTGCCCATATATTGCTTATACAATTTCAATGTTTCGATTAACATTGCCAATAAACGAAATTTTTAGGTGTGTGTAGCAGTAAAAGAAGCAATATTTGGGTCAAATCTATTCACATTTTTATAAAAAGTTGCCAAGATGTGAGAAAAACATCCTTATATTGCAGAACTATGTCTACATATAAATAAAATGTGTCGATATCGTGGAATTAATAAAAAAAAAAATTATATATTATAATATGAATAATAAAAAAAAACACATCAAAATATATTAAAACATGAAAAAATTTTCTCATGCCAAGCATTTCAAAAATATCGGTAAAATAAATTAATATCGTACACGCTAAAAATGAAGTAATAAAAATTATACAGAAAAGAGGTACATTTAAAAGAATTGAAATAAAGAAATTTCTTATATAAAAAATTTTATTTATTTAAATAACAATTTTCTGTGTACATTCTCGCTGTTTCTCAGAGTTATTAGCTGGTTATTAGCTATTCTCACTGTAGCTGTGCATTACGGTGCGTGGAGAAGGCCAGGGTGTGGGCTGTCGCTCACTAGACTTGCCAGCGCGCGAAAGCTTTGCCTCAATAGGAAACCGCGCGGGAAACTTGCACCAATTAGAGGCCAGCGCGGGAAGTAGGGGCCAATAAGGACGTGATCACTCGCGCATTCTTAGTCGGAAGAGCGGGCTCCCCACAGCCATAAACACGCGTGCTGAGCCATGTGTCATTCATTCTCATTTTCGTTCTCGTTGCGAAAGGTCGCCTGCGAGCAACCAAAAACACCTTCGTTATTATAAAACAGCACTGTTATTTATTGTAATCAAATAAAGAGTTGTTTGTAGATGTTTGCTTTGTTTTAACAGTGCTGTTTGACAGCCTACTCCTTGACGATTCCAGCTATTTTGATCGGAGATTCAAGCTGTTTCTATTTTTTTTCTCTCAGTGTATGGAGTGACATCTTTGTCTTTAGCCGGAACGCATTTGCGTTCTGAACTACCGCGCTCACCAGTGGCATATGGCCGTTACTGCCTTGCCTTAATAGTCCTTGTGGTGCTATCTTTATATGTTTTTATATTTCTTTAGAGCAAGGAGAACAGCAAGGAGGAATACATAATTGAACCAGCTAATAACTCTGAGAAACAATGAGAATGTATAAAGAAAATCGTTATTTAAATAAATAAAAATTTTATATAAAAAATTTATTTATTTCAATTCTTTTAAATGTACCTCTTTTCTGTATAATTTTTATTACTTCATTTTTAGCTTGTACGATATTAATTTATTTTACCGATATTTTTGAAATACTTGGCATGAGAAATTTTTTTCATGTTTTAATACATTTTGATGTGTTTTTTTTATTATTCATATTATAATATATAGTTTTTCTTTTTTATTTTTATTACTTCCACGATATCGACACATTTTATTTATATGTAGACATAGTTCTGCAATATAAGGATGTTTTTCTCACATCTTGGCAACTTTTTATAAAAATGTGGATAGATTTAGCCCAAATATTGCTTCTTTTACTGATACACACACTGAAAAATTTCGTTTATTGACAATGTGAATCGAAACATTGAATTTGTATAAGCAATATATGGGCAATAGTTGCCCAAGATATATCTAAAGATTGGCCGTGTGTGGCTCCGACGCCGTAGCATTATAAAGCCAATATTTCTCCAAATATTGTTTTTTATAGGCCACGTCTTGCCCATACTTGGCTAATACTATGTATTAGCCAAGTATGCAATATTTGGGTCATAGTAACTTTTTTTACGCGGGATATTATGATTTTATGATAGAAGATTTGAGAAATTGAAAGTAAAACTAGTTTCTAGTGCCTATTTTCATTTATATTTTACATATGGCAAATGCCCATATATAGAGAAAATACATTAAATTTGGGATATAGAAATATTCTGTCATAAAGAAAATGTACAGAAATATACAGATTTTCAAGCTTTGTATTTAAATAACTTAAGAATGAAACGTCAAAACGTAACCAAATTTTTTCCATGCGTTTTAAATAATGTCATTTATTATATATTCGTTTTCTATCAATATTGTAAGGATGGTTTTTTTGTTATTAATTAAAACGTCTATTATTATCAAGTTGAGTAAATACCGTCGCCTGGGAGGTAAAAGGTTTCAACTCGACTTGGCGCGTAAGAAGGTTACAACTCGGCTCGGCGCGTAATAAGGTTACAACTCGGCTCGGCGCGTAAGAAGGTTACAACTCGGCTCGGCGCGTAATAAGGTTACAACTCGGCTCGGCGCGTAAGAAGGTTACAACTCAGCTTAGTTTTACCTCTCAGGCGACGATACCATGATAATAATTACCGTGTTAAAGCTTGTAACTTAAGAGCTTAATATCTCTATTTTGGAATATCAGAATTATTTGTTTCGTACACTTATACGATTATGATAAACAGGTGTATCAATTTTCGTGAAGATTCTAAGAAGACGTGTTTTGGGATGAACTACCTTAAGGGGATGCCATAGTCGTACCATTACCGACCGAGCAATTCACACAGTTTTAAGCTGATTATAAAAAAAGTACGTCGAATCATAAAAAATCAAGAGAACACTCTTCTGTATTTTTTAACGTTCTATCATCCAGTCAAAGTTTGGAGTTGAAATATCAAGCCGTTTTTTCAAAAACTTTGAACGAAATTAAATTTCGCTTTGTTCAAAGTTTTTGAAAAAACGGCTTGATATTTCGACTCCAAACTTTGACTGGATGATAGAACGTTAAAAAACACAGAAGAGTGTTCTCTTGATTTTTTGTGATTCGACGTATTTTATTTTTAATCAGCTTGAAACTGTGTGAATTGCTCGGTCGGTAATAGTACGAGTAAGGCATCCCCTTAAAAGCAAAGTATACGAATGTAGTATTTGGAAAAGTTTGTCGGCATGGTAAAACTTTATAATTATCGCAAAATTGAAATGATATGACGATAGGATTACACAAATTTTTTTAAATTACTTTAATTAATTTGTGTTATTATATCTCAAATAAGTTATTCTCTGAGTGCATGATGTACACATTACAAAATGTTTAAAAGCCATCATTCCTCGAATCAGATGTCAATAATGCATTTACTGGAATTATTCGATTTTTTTTATTTTACATCAGCGTCGGTCTTACATATTATGAGACCTGGGGCAAGTATTGATTGCGGGGCCTATTTAAGGGGACGATTTTCCTAATGAAATTTGGAATTGCTTTAAAAAGTACAAATATTGTCAAAAAAATACAAATGTAGCCAAGGGAGTCGATGTATACATAAAAACGATTATGTAAATAATTTTTAAACCCAAGTAGGCGGGGAATATGAGGTTCGCGCATGTTAGGGAATTACGTAGACGTGCAACAATAAGCAAGATAATTATTTAAACAATTTTAAACCCAAGTAGCCGGGGGATATGAGGTTCACGCATGTAAGGGAGTCATGTAGATATGAAAAAATATGCAAAATGATTATTTAAATAATTTTCAAATCCAAGTAGCGGGGAGACGTGAGTTCCACGCATATTCGGGAATTACGTAGACGTGCAACAATAAGCAAGACAATTTTTTAAACAATATTTAAACCCAAGTAGTCGGGCGATACGAGATCCACGCATATTAGGGAATTACGTAGACGTGCGACGTAAGCAAGATGATTATTTGAATAATTTAAAAACCCAAATAGCTGGGAGACGCGAGGCTCACGCATATTAGAGAATTACGTAGACGTGCAACAATAAGCAAGACATAATAATTAACAATAATTATTTATTTCAGTGAATTTTCACTTTAGAAGTACAGCTCACATTTGCCCGATAATAACTTTCTTCCTACAATAAGCAAGACAATTTAAACAACTTTTAAATCCAAGTAGGCGAGGGATACGAGGTCCACGCATATTAGGGAATTACGCAGACATGCATTAATAAGCAAGATTATATTTAAATAATTTTTAAACCCAAGAATACGGGGGACGCGAGTTCCAAGCATATAATGGAGTTACGTAGACGTGCAACGTAAGCAAGACGATTATTTGAATAATTTTTAAACCCAATAGCCGGGGGATGCGAGATCCACGAATATGAAGCAGTCATAAAGACATAAAATAATAGGCAAAACGATTATTTAAATAATTTTTAAACCCAAGTAGCCGGAGGACGCGAGGTCCATGCATATTAGGGAATTACGTAGACATGCAAAAATAAGCAAGACAATTATTTAAACAATTTTTAAACCCAAGTAGGCGGGGAATACGAGGTCAACGCATATTAGGGAATAACGTAGACATGCATTAATAAGCAAGACTATTATTTAATTAATTTTTAAACTCAAGTATCCGGGAGACGAGAGTTCCAAGCATATAACGGAGTTACGTAGACGTGAGACGTAAGCAAGACGATTATTTGAATAATTTTTAAACCCAAGTAGCCGGGGGACGCGAGGTCCACGAATATGAAGGAGTCATGATGACATGAAACAATAAGCAAAATAATTATTGAAATAATTTGTGTGCCCAAGTAGCCGGGAGACGCGGGATCCACGCATATAAGGGAGTCAAGTTATAGAGGTTAAGAATTTTGGAAATAAAAGACTTGCTTACGTCTCACGTCTCGTAACTTCGTAATATGCGTGGAACTCGCATCCCCCGGCTACTTGGGTTCAAATAGTACATTATGGAACGAGGGGCTAATGTCGCAGATTATTCCCGCGGGTGAGTTCACTGCCCGAGCGAGCGTAGCGAAGCGAGATGTGTTTTTTCGTAGCTGCCACATCCACTGTGGCCATTTCATAAATTTAAAAAGTGATTTTGTATTAATATGTTATATAATTTTCTTAGTTTTAACCCAATTCACCATAAAAGTAAAAAATTAGACTATGTTACATTATTCTCGCATATGCGGGAATAAAGTACTTTATAGATGGATTCAGACGCCACTTTTGCGTCGCTTCTTAGGCTATAAAAGGGCCATTACAGTAGAGATGGGAATAAAATTATTTAAATAATCGTTTTGCTTATTTTTTAATCTCTACATGACTCCCTTATAAGCGTGTACCTCGCATCCCCCGGCTACTTGCCTTTAAAATTGTTTAAATAATTGTCTTGCTTATTGTTGCACGTCTACGTAATTCCCTAATATGCGTGGACCTCATATCCCCCGACTACTTGGGTTTAAAAATTGTTGAAATAATTGTCTTGCTTATTGTTGCACGTCTACGTAATTCCCTAATATGCGTGGACCTCGCGTCCCCCGGCTACTTGGGCTTAAAAATTATTTAAATAAACGTTTTGCCTATTTTTTCATGTCTACATGACTCCCTTACATGCGTAGACCTCATATCCCTCGGCTACTTGGGTTTAAAATTGTTTAAATAATTGTCTTGCTTATTGTTGTACGTCTATGTAATTCCCTAACATGCGTGGATCTCATATCCCCCACCTACTTGGGTTTAAACATTATTTAAATAATCGTTTTGCTTATTTTTTCATGTCTACTTTACTCCGTTACATGCGTGGACCTCATTTCCCCCGGCTATTTGGGTTTTAAAATTGTTTAAATAATTGTCTTGCTTATTGTTGCACGTCTACGTAATTCCCTAATATGCGTGGATCTCATATGCTCCGCCAACTTGGGCTTAAAAATTATTTAAATAATTGTGTTATATTTCTACGTAACTCTTTTACATATGGGGTCGTCACGTCCCCCACCTACTTGGGTTTAGAAATAATGTTAATAATTGTCTCGCTTAGTTTGGCACATCTACGTAACTCCGTTGTATGCGCGGACCTCGCATCACCCGCGTACTTGTGCGCTCGCCGTTTGAATGCGCGCGCTATACTCATGCCGCTAGAGCCTCTCGAGCTTTCAATCCATCAACATAGGAAGCGTCGCTGCCAACTTTTCTCCGATATCCGTGTACGATTGACTGAGCGGCCTGTTCCGCGGCCTTGGCCACGCGGCCCTGTTGCCCTAAGGCCACGCGGCCTACCGGGGGCCTGATTCTAAAAATGTCTCACACTCGAGACACACAAAATCCAAGAACAACTTTGTCTTGGGAAACGCGTAATCGAGACAAAACTGTTCTCGGGCGAGAACAATTTTGTCTCATACAACTTTGTCTCACACAGTACGAGTCGGCTTCGGGCTTCGGGCTGTGTCGGTACTGTAGAGTGTCGGTTGGTCAACGGCACTTGCGCGGCCAATGTTTTTTCTTCTGATGACACTCTTTCCGCAAAATTCAAACGCGTTTAGTGCACCATCATCGCAGAGTGTCTTCAGAAGTAATAACATTGGCCCCACAAGCGCCGTTGACCAACCGACACTCTACAGTAGCGACACAGCCCGAAGCCCGAAGCCAACTCGCACTGTGTAAGACAAAGTTGTGTGAGACAAAGTTGTTCCCGCCCGAGAACAGTTTTGTCTTGATTTCGCGTTTCCCGAGACAAAGTTGTTCTCGGATTTTGTGTGTCTCGAGTGTGAGACATTTTTAGAATCAGTCCCCGGGAGCTCTCCCGAATTCCCGATGGCCAGTCCGGGCCTGCATCGCGGGGCCCCTATCAGCGCGGGGCCCGGCGCCACTGCCCCTGTCGCCCCGCCCTAAGACCGGCGCTGTTTTACATCGTGTCGTTGAGGTATTATACAATACCTTAAATATATGCATTTTTATTAACAGAAAATGAACATAAAGGTATGGAGTGCTTTTAGATAATAAAAATTCTACACGATACAAGTAAATCTATTACGGATATTTGGTTCTATCGCTACGTGCTCAATTCAAAGTAGAACTGTATGCAACGTGTAAATGAATTTTTCAAGTCTGTAATTTGCATGAATTGTTGAGATGAAAATATGTAAGATTTTGAAAAGATCTCCACGACATGTAATTATAAATATTAATACAAAGCGTATATAAGTAGGTATATAGATTTAAAAGATTTTCATATGCAGTGTATTATAGAATATAGTGCATTATATCATCATAGGAAAATTTAGTTAACAGGTTCAGTACGGATAATGTTTAAGAAAAAAATACATTAAGTTTACAAAAAATAAAAAGGAATTGAAAATATTTTCAGTTATGAAAAGCGTTATGGACACAAGTTTTAGAAGTTTTTTGTTTTACAACAATGTAAAGTATATGACATATTCCATGAATCATATTTGGATCATGCCGTACTGAACCTGATAAACAATGGAAAACTAGCTAATTAAATGTAAACAATTTTTATTATTAGAGTGGACGTGACGAAAGTCAGACAAGATATGTATGTAAATAATGACATAAAGATATAAGCACGCAATTACATGTGCAAAACTTAAATGTACCTAATTAAATATTAAAAACTAAAATTCGTTCATAAGCTTTCCTTCCTTGCATTATAGGAAATTGAAAATAAAATTTATCACTAGTAAATTAAAACTCTACGAATCTCCTTGAGAACGTTTCTTATCAGAAAAAATGGTGACGTATGGACATGAAGTTATGTTCTATGATATAATAAATGCATATTGAATATACGATTTAATATATTTACCACTTTCAGTGCTGAGGTCCAAATAGTGTGGTTTTAAAAAAAAAGAGCTCTAAATTCCTTAATGCAGTTGCATTTGTGAATCCCCAGTTTTTCTATGCTGTATTTTTATTATCATTCAAAAATTCCGCCGTTTATGAAAAAAACGAGCAATTTTAGCAACAGATCGATTTCAATAATTTCTAGCTCTGAATCAACATTAACATCTACAAAAATTCGTGACACGTACATATATGCGTTATGCAGCACTGAAAGTGTTAATGTTTATTATTTATTACGTTATATATGTATATACTATAATATAAATCTATATAGAGAATATATACATACAAAATATTCATAATTTCATATTTTGATGTATGTAATACTTGTGTATAGTTGTGTATATAATAAATTTATATATATGTAATTATAGTAATGCAAAAATACACAAGTTTTAATTGATTATCATTTATGTATAATTTTTTTAAATATTGACATCAATGTTTTTATTGTCTTGGGTATTTACTTATATGGAATTGTATATAACTGCATGTACATGAAAATGTATTTAATTACGTGTAATTATACGTCATCACTTTTTCTTAGTTAAGAATAATTAAGTTATAATGTTACCAAAATGTACAAGATGCCATAAATGTCTTTAAATAATCTTGCCTGAAATGTTTTTTTAATATAAGATTTAAGTAAAAGAAGTAGATATTTGTAAAATACTTCAAAAAATGTTTTTTCTGTGTTTTGTAGGAAAAAATCAATTTTTGTACAATTTTTGAAAAACAAAAGAAAGGCAAAGAAATTAAGTTCCTTTTACAGCTGATGTTTTAATTATATTACATAATGTAAAGAAAATTAGTAGTTAATCGTACAATGTTTTGCTTGTGTTTTGGTGTATGCGTATACATGTGAACATGTGTACATGTGATTATATTTACTTGTTAAGAGACATATTATTAATAAATAAATATTTTCTTTGTGTAAAAGGTAAACCAATAAAAATATTTCATACTTAAACACATTTTTAATATTGCGAAAATATACTATACAACAGTAAGTAAAAATACTGTTATTGCATAAAAACGTCTTTAGTCTATACATAAAAATTTAGTATGTACATAAAAATAGTTTGTAAACAAAAATTGATTGATTTATATTAAAAAATAAAATAAATCTTTAACTAGTTTTTCTACCTTTTATGATTTTTTTTTACAGAATGTCTACTCTCAGCATCACTTTCTGGCTCTATTTTTACTTTTACTAAAGATGAATCAAAATCTTCTTGTGTTTCTGTTTTCGACAGCTTTCGCTTTTTTTTGCTCTTTTTCTTTTCTGGTGAACTCGATTCTATGCCATTTTGTTCCTGATTATTTTCTAAATTTTGTTGGACTAATTTCTTCAGAGACGATTTGTATCTCCTCTCATCTTCAGTATCCATAAATATGTCATCATCTACAATTTTTTTCTTTTTCTTCTGTTTTGGTTTTTTAAATTGTTCGTTGTCATCTTCCTCTGGTATTGCGTTTTGTGTTAGACTTTTTATTAATGACTTTTTGTAATTTTTTTCATCTTCAGTGTCAACAGGTATCTCAAGTTCATGCTTCTTTTTCTTCTTTTTTGGTGGACTTCGAGGTACTTCAAATTCGGTATCAAATTGATCTGCATCCAACTGTTTTGATAATTTCTTGAGGGATTTTTTATAATTTTTTTCGTCTTCTGTATCACTTAGGATACTGGTATTAACATAACTTCTCTTTCGTTTTTTTGTTTTAGTTTTTGAAATAGTTGGCGATTCAGATTCAGATTCTGCTTCAAAAGAGTTATTTAATTCTGATTTTTGAGTTAGAGATTTATTGATTGTTGATTTATATTCTTTCTCATCTTCTGTGTCAATGCATTCACTTGCCTTTTTCTTTTTCTTTTTTGAAGTTTTAACTAAAGATTCATCACTTTCTTTGTCAGTAGAAGTATTTAGCGAGTTATTTATTAAATTTTTTATTTTCGATTTATTCATTTTCTCATCATCAGTTTTATCACTAATTTTGTCTTTTTTAATTTTCTTTTTACGTTTTTTCTCTGCTTTATCAAGTAAATTACTTTCTGTGTCACTTAAATTACTAGAAATTACGTTTTCTGGTAGTTTATTAATCAAAGACTTTTGTTTTTCATCATCCTCTGTATCCTCAGCAGATTCATTATTTTCATCACTTTTCTTTTTATGTTTCTTTGATAAAACATCTTGTAACTCAGAACTATTGAGTAAAAGATTTTCTTTAACCTTTATTTGTTTTTCTTTACTATTTTCTTGTGATAGTTGCTCAGAATCATGTTCAAAAGATAATGTGGATTTTCTTTTTCGCTTCTTGGGTGACTTTATAGATTCCTCTGTATCATCTGACTTAATCTTTAATTTTTCAACCTTAGGTTTCTTCTCTAACTCATCTTCTGGATTAACTTCAACTTCAGAGTCACTATCAAAAACTATATGTTTATTTTCAGTTTTAATTGGGAATTTTTTCTTAATGTCTGTACCATTCTCACTAAAACTATTCCTTGTAATACTTTGAAATTCAGATTCACAAGTATCTGCTATTTGATGATTAAACAACTTACAGCCTTCTAAATATTCCCTAGAAATATTTTAATTATAAAAATTAATAAGGTTCAAGATGCAAACAAGTATTTTATTTTACGATATTTCTTACCCTTTGTTGAATGATCCACGTATGTATGGAAGTTTTGTATTATAATCTATTTCTTCAAGCGTAAATCTCACTTCTTGTCCAATTTCTACACAATTACCAGGCCAATCCTCCTGGTCTTCTTCCTCTTCAGGCTGCGGAACAGATACATTGAACACTTGATGTAATAAAATACCTATGTGATTTGTACCCTTCTTATTTACAAACCCTAGGGAAGAGGTAAACAGACTAAGTATTATTGAAATAGGAAGAATATTTAGTTGAAAAAAAAACAGTTTATATTATTATCAATGTGATACTATACAAACCTTTTAAACTTTTACCAACTTCTGGCCTAAAGATATAAAAATCTGCCTCAATATCTATATGTACATAGCAGGTATCATACAGTATATAACCAAGGGGTGATAAAATCTTTGGATTCTTATACGCCAACACCAATCCATTCAACCTAAAATCAAAGCCATCGAAAAAATCAGTATCTTTACATAAAAAACAAGAATTGTCATACCCATAAACATAACATACAAGCTAAAACAGAGTACTCTAAATACAAACCGCAGATTACTACAAAAAGGGAAAACAATAAAAGCAAAAGCACGTACTCGCTGTCGTAGGAGTTGAGACTGGAGCCGAGAATCTCGCGGAATGCCGCGTTCGCATCGGTCATGTGAAAAGGATGGAGTGCGAAGTGCTTCTTGATGCGCTCGAGCTGCACGCAGGCGTCCTCGTCCTCAAGCAGACCTAGCAGCTCGAGGTTGGTCAAGTAGATGTTGTTTGTCGTCTTGAAACCCATTGTGGTGCGTGATTGAGGTAACGGTCATATGTTGATAATCCCCCGCCTCAATACTGAGGAGTTATATAGCACTAAGGTTAGGTGCACCCAGCACACGCCGCGGCCAAACAAATTATACACGTGCCGCCTCAGCTGCAGCCGATTCGAACCAAAACACATTATGTCGATAAGTATGTTACTCTGAATCGCACTGTAACGAAATTAGAAAGATGAAAAACTATAAATTTATTGAATTTTAAAGAGCCGATTGTTTGTTTTTCGTTGTTTACAGTGATATATGGATTGGCAAATGACATCGATAACAGAGGCAATGATTATGGAAGAATTCTTTTTTGAATGATTAAAGTATAGATAAAAAATTAAATCAATATTAATTAACAACTTAATTCTGACACTATTTATGTCCTACGGAACATTTTCTTACGTAAAACACACAACTATACGAACTTGTAATAAATGAATTTAAATTTTCGTGCTAAAAATAAAAAACTCTAAACGCCACTATAATGTTACTAGAATCTAGAGACATTTTAAGCCTGCACCAGTCACCACTCACCAGTGCAAAAAACCAACGTAAACATCGCATTTGAAAAACAAAAAACGAACGTCCCACCTACGTCGAAATTCGAACCACAGCATGCAACTATGCAAGTGTGCAACGTTTCCACTAAGTATTGCAGCTTTGCAGCAATGAGAAACCGTTTATTATCCGGTTCATTCTTACAAGAATGAAATACCAGCGCTCGCGTTCAACTAAATCGATCATCTCGATCTCCCACCGCATCCCTATGCACGAACGACGATCCCCACTTTTTGTGCTCTAATTTTTTGGCGGCACTCGCTGAACGCACACGCTATGTTGGTCTGCTACAACACGCTGCCCTTACACTCTATGACTCCACGCACACGTTCGCGATGTGAAACAGTTACATTCGTCTTGTTTTCGTTTTAGTTTTCCAACATACGCGTGTTATTGTTTTGTATGGCCGAGCCGAGTCTATTCGTAGAACTTGAAAAGATCAGGATGAGTGCGCGCGCGGGTAAGGAATACGATGACGAGCTGCTGGAGAACAATGAGAACGTCCCTCTAAACGGCCGTGATGTCAGATGGCGAGGCAACGACAGGAGGGATTGCTCTGGTTCGCAAGAGATGTTTTCAGGTGCATTTTGAGGAAATTTTATTGTTAGAGCTTAGGTATATGAGACTTGGTAAAAGTGAGTTGTAGCAATCAAAGAAGAGAATTATTGGTCTTTTATTTGCTTCACCATTAGAAATCACATAAGTATTATTTTAAAAAATTAGCAAGTAAATTGGTTTTTACGTTTTTAAATGTTTTACAAGTCTTGAGTTCATGACTGATGAAGTTGAATGTAAATTTTGTAAGGAGCTTGTTGAAATGCTAATTCAATTTTTGCGTAGATGATGACCATGTCAGAGACTCAGCATTTTCTTCGCCAAAAGTAGCTATGAAAAATGATACTTTCAATTCATCAACTCTATCATTGAAGACTCCTATACTTTGTTCTAAAGTAACAGAAGAGTTAGTACAAATTTTTATTTCAAAAATATTTGTATACTTTAGTCATAGAATTTTTAAATTGTATTTCATTTTTAGGACTTCTGGTAGAGCAACAGTACCAAGAACTCCAGCTGACCTTTTACCTTACATAAGAAAAACAAGTATATTATGGACCAGTGACATGGAAACTCCAGATGGCAAAGAAGGTGGAAAGCCTGAAGATTGTGATAAAACTATTAATTCTACTGACATTGTAAGTTTTCCTTAATATTTTTTAACATCTACTAAAATTATTTTTTTTAATAAATTGTATTAAAATAATTGGTTTGTAAATGAAAAGACAAATGAATCATAAGCAATGATTTACTACTGAGTAAAGTTTGTATCTTAAATTATTCTTATACCTGTCCTAACTTGCTTGAATGACTCATAGAAAGTTTGCTTTAAAATGTAACTAACTTCACTAATGTTTACATTCAGTAATGATATAAATATATTAGACAGTCATCTATAGTGTAAACTATAGTCTTAAAATCATATCATAGTAAATATTAAACTTTAAAAATAACTTTTTTCTATTAATCAATTATCAAACAAATATTTTATAATATTATAAACTAAAAAAAAGATTAGAGAATGTACAATTTCAATATTTTAATATTAATTCAGTAAACTTTTAATAAATATAATATGTTTTTTATATTTTTTTAATTAATTATAATTTCTAGAATAATAGAACACCAAATCGTCAACAGAAGACACCAAATTATGCAGAAGTAAAAGTGACTAACATGGATATCAATACGTCTCCAATACTTGGAGGAAAAAAGCGATCCAAACGGCGAGTAAAAAGAAGAATTCTCACTAATGTAGTTCTAGAATCAGATAATAACATTGATCAGCAAAGTAGCATTAGTAGTAATAGTGATAAAGTGCCCTCTGAAACTGCTAGTTGTGCAAGTAATGAACTAGTTAGTGATATTGATACAGATTTCAATAAACTGAATACAAAAGAATTCAGTTCCCTAAATAATAAGGAAATCGTAGAAAGTAAAAAATTACAAGTAAGTAATTTCCTTTATATGAAATCAAAAATAAATATTTATTCCATTTAAAAATAAAGATGAAGTTCTTATTCGTGATTTAAAAAATAATTATATTTACAGAAAGCTGTCACTTCTGATAATAATATCAATAGCTCGTCTCAAGATTTTTTTTCAAATGCATCATTCAGTTCAATTGATCGATTGAGCTGTAGCGTTATTAAAGAAGAAAATACTGATGATACTTCTGATAGTGAAACAAAAACAACTAGAAGTAATGAAGTTTTCAAAGAAAAAAGAGATTTAATAGAAGAAAACAAAACCACAAACGTAAGTAATGATGTTCTTGCAAGAGTAGCAGCAATTAAACGCAATCAGAAACCGTTAAGAAGATCAACCGAAATAAGTCATACTGTTATACCTAAAGAAGTATTTCATAAATCAGCAATAGAACTTGAACTAGCAGATGCTAAATTCTCTCAAGAAAAAAGAAAATCATTAATCAATCAACAAAAATCATTGCAATTAACTTCTTTTGCAAAATTATCTTCCCTGGAAAATGAATTAAATGTAAATAATATAGATATATTTATTAAGAAGGAAGAAGTTAATGCTTCTATTCATGAAGTACCAGCTGAAATTATGGATGATTGGAGTATAGATAATGTATTGGATGCTAATTTAAAGGAAGAAAATGCAAATATTTTACCTACAACTTCTGGTACACAAATTATGGAAGATAATAAAGATCCTAACTTTTTTAGTGCTTCTGGAAAATCAATTCATGTTAATGAAAATAATCTTAACAAATGTCAAAGAATTTATAATGAAATACAAAGTGAAATAAGAAATGATAGTGATTTTCTAACTTTAAAGAAATCTAATACAAAAGTTACTATATCAAAACTATCAATGAAGCTAAGTGGAAATAGCATGAATTTATTAAAATCTAAACCTACTTCTAATGATGTAATGTCGAGTAATGAACTCAAGCTTGACGAAATAATGGACGGGTTTGCAACAGCCAGTGGTAAAAGTATAGTTATAAGTGAAGATAGAATACTTGATTATGCTAAAGTTTACAATGAAATAGAAAGTGAAAATTTGAATGAAAACATGTTTCTTGGATTGAAGAAAAATACTAGTAAACCAAAGGCATCACTTATTTTAAAAAAACATGATAACTATAAACAAAAATCGATTGTAAAAGTTGAACTTAAAAATGATGAGATGGCTTCTATACAAGAAAAAAAATATAACAGTATTGAAGCATCTGAAAAATTAAGACTTTACGAAGAATTAAATCTTCAAGAATTTTTAAAGCCGAAAATTGAATGCGAAATTGGAAACAGTGCAGATGATGGTTTTATGATAGCTGGTGAAAAAGATACACAAATAAGCAAAGAGAAAGAAAATTTCTACTCTAACATTTATAATGAATTAGATGATGTTGACAATGAAAAATGTCTTTTAAATCTTAAAAAAAGCAAAGTATCAAAATTTTCTGTTAATAACCAGTCAACAAATAATAAACCTTTACTTGATTTCAATGAAAAAGAAAAATATTCTAATATTGATATTCCAAAAAAGGCAAGTGAAATAAAAACAGAATTACATTTTATAGATACAAATGATGGTTGTGCTACTGAACCGGGTAAAGAGATCAAAATAAATGATGAAAAAGAACGTTATTATTCAAAAATCTATAATGAATTAGAAGAAAGTGATGAAAATAGTTTACTCAATATAAAAAAAAACAAAATATCAAAAGAGAAGGCTTCAATTGTGTTCAATACAAAAGAAATTAATTTCAATAATTTACCAGTGGAGGTAAAAGATAATATTGAAACAGAATCAATGAGTGATGGATTTTCAACTGCTAAAGGTAAACATATAAAAATAAGTGAGGAGAAAGAAAGTTACTATTTAAAACTGTATACCGAATTAAGTGAAGACATTCAGAATGAACATAGTTTCTTTAATAAAAATAAAGATAATCTGTTAAAAATCAGTAGTAATGCCCAGTCAGTTAATAAACCTTCAAGTGTATTGGACCAAAAAGAAACTATCAATGTAGTAAGTGGAATAAAGTTTGGAAACAGTGATAGTGATGAGGCTTTTTATGATCTTGGAGACATAGAAGAGCTTTTCGTCTCTACTGATCCTAGCAAAGCATTAGATAATAAACAATCTAGCACTGCAAATTGTTTAGCTATTCCTAATTCTACAAATGTTTCAACTAATTTAGTAACTAATCAAAAAGAAATATGTGATAATGGAAATCAAAGCAATCTAATCAAAAGTTGTGTTAGTGCAGTAAAAAAGGAATCATTGACTGAAGAGGAAATTTCGATAAATAAACCACAAAAGAGTTATATTGGAACGTTAAAACGGAAGTTAGATAAATGTGATGTTAAAAAACCAGAAAGAAGTAGATCATTTGGTGGTTTTCCTGTAAATAGTGACGGTATATCAGCCTCAAAATTAAATAAATCTGATCCAAACAATGAATCATTTGTCAATCTTCCTTTACAGAAAGGTTTATCTGTAAGTCAGTGTTTTGATTCTCACTCGGATTCATTGTTATCTAAGGTTGAACTTACATATTTGAACATAAGCAAAGTACAATCATCTGATTCAACAGTACTGAAACCAGAAATAGACGAAGCACAGGTAGAATCTTCAATTGTATCAAATGAGCAGATATTAGAAAAATCAAATGAATTTGCAGGATTTTCCTTCCAAGATTGTACAAATAGTTTTCGACTTTATTCCAAAATGGAAAAGTTTCTTAAAAAGCAAAACATAAAATATGACGACAGCGTACAAATTAGTATTGAAACAGGGGAAACAGTTACTATCAGTAATCAAACTATTTCAGAACAAAAATTAATTATAGAGCACAGCAACAATTTGGAAGTAAAAAAGAATCATTTCGAATCAAGTTATGTTTTAACAGAGGTAATGCCTAAACCAAAAATGGCCGCACCTACAATAATGAAAAATACTAATGCTTATGTAAAAGAACCACAGATTTTCAATAAAATCGAAAAAATAGCAGAAAAACGAAAGCACGCTGATACTAACAGTGACACTCCACTCACAATAGTGAAGAAGCCTAGAATTGGGAGTGAATTGCAAGGTCGGAAATTGTTTTCCGACGAATCAGATACAGAAGATGACAATCATCTTAAAAATCAAGTTGGAACAGAAAATAATTTACAGCTGCTAATCGAAAACCAAGATATTACCGAACCCGTAGAAGAAGAAGAAGTAGAAGATTTATCTGAACAAAGAATCACTGCTGTATTGCAACAGGTATTTATTATATACGTATTATACAGTTATTGGAGACTTATAAATAAACAAATTTTTGTACGTATATAATCTACATTTTTACAGGAAAAAATCATTAGAAATAAAAAACGAATGAAGATCAAACCAATGATGGGTACTTTCCTACGACAGCGACTTGCTAATAGCAGAAATCGTACGTCATGGTCTGACTTAGTGGGTGATTCAGTTCCAAGAGCATGCAGTGTTGAACAAGTACGATGCAATTAAATTTTCTTATTACTAAGTTCTTTTTTCTTGTTTCTAAGTTCTTTTCTTAAGTTCTATATATTTTTTTATTATTGAGGATTAAACCAATAAAACTATTTATATTTTACATTTTAGCTTTGTAAAAATAGCTGCGATCCAAAAATATTAGAAGTAACAGCTTCGAATGCGACGTGCTACAAGTTTTTAACGGCCAACATTGTTAAGTTAGTAGTTCATAATTTTATATCAGAAATATTTTATCAAACTCATTGAAATTAAAAATAAATAAATTACGTTTAGAAAAAGAAAAGTCGTTAGTCTTGATGTTGGAGACGGAGCTCTCCTGATTTTCGATGAAAACGGTCACGCGGGCGTTTCCGAGTTTACGGAGGCATTTTTGGCAATGCCGGGTGTAGATCCAAAACTTGTACCTACGGGTTGGGTTGAAAACCATTACAGATGGATCATATGGAAGCTTGCTTCTGTTGATCGAATACGATTTAGTTCGACGCTATTACCGAAGTAAGAATTGTTCTCAATCATTTTGTAAAACTGTTTTAGACGAAAAATTTATGATGTTTGCTTTTTAAGGGTATTAACACCTGAACGTGTTATGAAGGAATTAAAGTATCGCTACGATCGAGAAATTGATAGGTCCGAAAGACCGCCTTTGAGAAAAATCATAGAGAAGGATGACGTTCCATCGAGACGTATGGTATTGTGTATCTCTTCGGTTAAAGAGGTAATCATTATTAAATAATTATTTTTCTTATATAGTACTATCATTTGTATAATTATTTTTATTCGCTTCTTCTGTAAGACTACAAATGCCAGCGAAGAAGCAGAGAAGGAGGCCAGAACTATGCTGGGCCTACCAAGATGGAAGGTTGAAGCCACGGACGGCTGGTACAACATTCCGCTCACTATAGACATTGCAATGTCGAATTACATTTTTACCGGGAAGCTCAAAGAAGGCACGAAGATCGTCACATATGGCGCCGAGTTGCTGAATTGCGAGCGAGGATTTTCCCCCTTAGAAGTAAAGAATGATTTCATTTTTTAAATTATGTAATTGTAGTACCTATACATTAACGATTTCTATTAATTATACTAAATATGTCTTAGAAACCATCCGATGTGAGTCTGAAAATATACACGAATTGCACAAGACGTGCCAGATGGGATACGAAATTGGGATATCAGAAGAGCTCACGGCCGATACCAGTGAAACTTAGAAATATTATCATGAATGGAGGAATGGTTGGCGAAATAACAGCAGTGGCTGCCAGAGTTTATCCACTCTTGTTCAGAGAAAAAACTCCGGATGGTCAATCAAGTATGTGTCAGATATTTTAACAAGTTTTTACATTCTATTTAATTTTACAAATATTTAATGCATTATAAAATTGAACTATGCGTTGCCCAAAACGTAACATTCTCGTTTTATACAGAAATTACATCAGCATTTACATTGGACTTGTGAAATTTATTTTCTGATCTCATCATTATTCCCTTTTTCAAGTTTATCGGAATGCGCGAAGCGAAGAAAAAGCTGAGATCGCCCACGAGCGTGCTCTTGAATTAAAAGTGGACGCTATGTACGCCGAGGCAGAAAAAAACTTGGATTCGAAGAAAAAAACCGACTCAGACGAAGAGATCGAAAATTCTCAAGTAAGTCCCAAAATAAATCTTCCGTCTTTATAATGTAAATCAGTAGATCGACAGTGAATATAAAAATATAAAATAACAGAAATGTAAAAATAGCCATATATAAAAAAATTATCATTTTTCAAATATTTTCAAATTATTTTATTGTAAAAAAAATTATTTATTAGGTCTTATCGGTCTCGCAAACGCGGAAACATAGCCAAAATAATTGGGAGCGAAAGCAAGAACAGATGAAAGAGAAGATCGAAATGAAGGTCAGACAGGGTTTACCCCCACCTCGGAATGTCACGCCGGTGCTGAAAGTTCGCCTCTTCGACGATTGTACGACCGTCATCCTGACGATATGGGGCGCCAGTGAAGACTCGGGATATGACATAAAAGAGGGCAACGCTATCACCGTGTACAACTCCTTTGCCAATGGATCGAGGTATACGCGTCAACAAAATGAACAAAATTCCAAACAATATGTTGTGTTATCTACCGAAAACACAGGCTGCGCCTTATCTCCCACAGTTTTTCCGCGTGAATCAGACATCATGATAAAAATGCATATTTTTTTTCTTCCATTCATAGGGGCGGCGAGCTGAATCTCACGGCGAACAGGATCACACATATCAAGACGGAGCCCCTACTGCGGCTGCCCTATCCCAGCCGGATGTGCACGCTCATACCTGACATGACGGGCGCAATCTTCGAGCCCAAGTTCTGCGAGTTCGACACCGTTGGCGTTGTCGTGTCCACAGGACCCGCGCCTCATGTACGTTATCACTAAGGTTTTTTAAACCGATTGGATTGGGGATTTGCGTGGCCGTACTAATTTGATGTACAGCAGAACGCTATTTCTAATGCATTGCATACTTTATTTCTGAAAACCAATAAATTTATCTCAAATGTACATGTTATAACAAAAAAATTTACAGTATCTTTTGAAAAACGGAGTCATGCTTCGTCTTCGGAAAGGACATAGATTTATTGGTTGGTGTCATAATTTTATTTTGTAACTAATACATTTACTCTAAATTGTTAATGGCATTGTAATAATAATTTCACACTTCAGAGTAGCATAACCCATAATGTCATAACTTTCGTAACTGCGGAAATGTGAACCAAATTATAAAATTTCATCACAACATTCAAAATCCACGCAGGGCATGAAAAACTTTGAAATGGTGAACCTGGCCTACCCGCGACAAAACGACGCCGGAACGTCGGCGTACTTGTCCATTCTTTTCTGGAACGGCGTGTCGTCGTTTGGCTACCAGAGCATCTTCACCCCGGGCGCCTGCGTAGCCTGCAGCAACCTCGAATGGCGTCGCAACACCTCGTGGAGCGTTGCCGTTGCCTACTGCGCGGAGAAGAGCGTCTTTACGGTGAATCCACGGCAGCAGTACCTTGCTAGCGAGCTTCGGAAACTCAAAAGTCTCGTTAAGGTATAGTAGTTGAAGATTTGTTGGAAATTCATCTGCCGAGTTCTTTGATTTGTAGATCACTGGTTATTGTGTATTTTTTATTCTTGTATTATTGTGCAAATTAACTACAGGAAAAATGGAGGTTTCGTTCTATAAAGTTTAATATCTAAAATACTAGTAATAATTGAAAAAATAATGAAATTTATACTTTAGGCTTTTTTCATTTTAAATATTCAATTATTTGTTGTTGTTTTACAATCCTATGAGATAAATGTTGCAGAATGGCGGGTTTGTTTCTTCAATTTTCTACAAAGGAAATAGTAATTTTTTCTTGTACAATTTTTCTTCTTCATGTTTCGTTATACATGTTTTAATGTTATGCGCATATAAACTTATTTTTGAAAGGATCGTTTCAGAAATATGAAACGGCATAGTAATTTTACTCTAAATTCACTTTGTACTTAAAAATTCAAAAGAAGTTTAGCATCATTCTGATCCTATTAAATCCTATTAAATTTGGATAAAAACGGCAGCACAGTACTCTCTCTTTCCCATCAATTTCAACCATGTCTCAACCATCCACACTAACACCCCCAAAAACAACTTCAAAATCAAACCTAGCTCTCTTCTCTCTCAGCGTTCCTCATCTCATCATCTAACCAGGCACCGCCACCTTCGTTCCTTTTCGCAGAACCCGCAGGCCTATGCGGAAACCTGTGCTGACGAGCTGGCCACGGAGCTGTCCCGGAAGCCGCAACCGCGCTCAAACCAGGGTACGCCGAGCGGCAGTGGCGTCTCGCACTTGAACAACTGCAGTCCCTCCGATACCATCAGTCCGGGCAACGCCATGATACAGCGCAAACTGGAAATGCTGTCGCGGTATGGCAACTCGCGCGACGTATCGCCCATTGTGTTGAGCAATAGCTCGGCGAGGGTAAAGAAGGAGTTTACACCCGTCATGCGGAAAACGTGATTGAGGGTATAGGGTGTGGGGGTGGTTCTAGTCGTTAATTTTCGGAATTGTTTTTCTCTTTTTCTTTTATGTTTTGTAATATAGATATGATGGTTAGGCTATTGACCGTATATTTTTTTAATTTAGCAAATGAAAATGTACTTTAAAAGAATATTGAATCTGTTGTTTTTTTTTTGTTTATAGTTAAAAACATTTTTAAAGGTTTTCATCGAGGGTAAAAGACTTTAAAAATGTAGTTGTATATTTTTTTGGCGTAAAAATTAAGTTGCTATAAGAACATGTAAATGAGAAGTCTATTATTTTACTTAAACGAGACTTAGACTTAGCGAGAATTTTTTTTTTTTTTTTTTTTTTTTTTTTTTTTTTTTCCAATAATTTAGGCGAATGAAAAAATTTTAATTTTAGTTTTGTTAAGCAACTCAGATATGATATATCAAATGCCTTCCTCTGTTTTATACTTAACTTTAACGATTATTGTTTAGGAAAAAATGTTTAAAGACTCGGGAACGCTCATTTTATAATGAAATGCTGTACAAAATTTTCCTGTATTTTCAATGGATAAATACAAATTTATTACATTTTTTTCATACCGTTTTAGTTATCTAGCATTTTTTATATATTTCAATTGATTTAAAAATGGGGTAAATTAATTTTTTTCATTTATAAAATTTGAAGCTCGACATATTACAGTTTTTTGCATATGAAAATTTTGAAAGGAAAAGGTCATACCATTCACCATTATTGTTTAAAGCGGAAGTGAATGGAAGAAGAGAAATAGGTTAGAAAAAGAAAAAAGATCAGTCACGTGATTAAGTGATCTTTATATCTGCTTCCGGTTTATACAGGGTTTTAAGTTTTAACATTCTATTCATACACATTAGTTTTTTATTATTATTACTAAAAAAATAAACTGTTACTTTGTCAAGCAACATTTACAACTGTGCAAAATATAACAAAGAAAACTGTGAAATGATTTACTTAAATATTATGGTGAGCTATTAATAAATACTATATCTTTTTTACTCCACGCTATTTCGCGCATTTCTACCTATCAATCACCATGTAAACAAAAAAAATATACCATTGTGCCAATGTACATTCGACTCCTGTAAATAGCGTTACGCGTTTTTTCTCTCGCTGTATTTCAAGACTAATCGTACGAGGCATCGAAATCACCCAAAAATCCACTCGTTCACACGTGTGAGTCATTGCCGACGCATGTCGACGAAAAAGACTAACAGATAAGTTCGTTAAGGGAGCGAGGAGAGAATCGAAGGCGATAAAAACTTTAAACGCTACTACACTTACGTATACGTAAGTATATATACACTCCCCGCTGGCCGGAAACAGAATGTTCCTACGATAAGCTATCGCAGAAGATGGTCGCGCGAAAACACGCCGAAATCAAACTCACTCGTCTTGCTCCCTCGTGAAAAGTCGTCGTTATCTGCGCGCGTCTCGTCGTTTACTACCAGCTACGAGATAAATGTGAACGTTTTCTTCTGTTAACGTGCGTCGTTACGCCTGTACACGAATCTAAATAAATACGTTTACAACGATTTCTTCTTTCTTTATTCAATACATATCCCACTACCATCCTTCCCAAAATGTCTCAACAAACCAGGGCCCAACCAGTAGCCACCAATACAATCGCAACATTCCGCACGTCCTAGATTACTTGCGCGCGGCGCGCGTGCGAAAACGGAGCCGCTGGCAACGCGGAAAAGGGCCGAGAGTTCCTTGACACTCGCTCCTCTTCTATAACGCTTCGTCGTAAAAGCAAAGAGAGAGAGAGAGAGAGAGAGGGACACAAGGGGATTAGAACGAGCGCGAGCACGAATAGTACAGTTATGTCGCTTGGCGTCACCTACTCGTTATTCAATCTTTTCAGCCTGCCCGGAAGGTGTATTTAAGTATGTGTACAGGGGGTAGAGGGACAAAAAGGTGCGTCTGAGAGCGGGGGAAACGCCCCTGGTTCTGGGCTTGTTTGAATTTAACGCTTTTTTATGTTCTTTGTTCTTGATTAATTGTCTGTGAGTTTTTAGGTGAATATAAAGTAGTGGAAGCTTCTTTTTGCTTTGAACATTTCAATATAAAACTAATAAAAATCGCTTTAGTTTTTTCAAACTATATATAAAATGGAACGAAAATATTTGTCCTTTAATCATAGACGAGTTATTATAACATAATTACGATGCTCTATCTAAGGTGTAGATATTATCAAAAAGGTTTCATAAATTATTCGATTTGTAATATGTAAAAGTTAAGACAATTCATATAGGTCACGTATACTGGTCATGATGAGCGAAGACCATTCTGTTATTATTCTATAGAAACATTTTATTTTCTTAAATTTCTAAAATGAAAACCCCCCGGAAAACTCCAAACAGAAAGAGTGATGCGTTATGGCTTTCGGTAATTATGCTGTATAGGCACGTTAATGGTTGCGAAAGAGATGACAGAGCTGTGCCGGGAGGAGTGGAGACGCAGTAGCGTCTATTCCAAAACTTTCTGGAAACGAAGCGCAAATACTCGTGCTGCTCGTGCACGCGTTTTCCGTGCCGCTGCCTCAAATATACTTTTGGGATTGGTTACAGCAGTTGCCAAAACCTTCTCTCATTGGAAAGTACAAAAAGGGCAGACTATATATATACATAGATATTTAAGTATTTCTATCAAGCCAATCTAACAAAATCTTCCCAAATACGCTTCGACACCTACCATCCCTACTCAACGACGCCGTCCACTCACCTAAATTGAACCTAATTACAACGCAGATAATACCCCCCCCCCCGCTCTCTCTCTCTCTCTCTCTCTCTCTCTCTCTCTCTCTCTCTCTCTCTCTCTCTCTCTCTCTCCCTCTCTCTCTCTCTCTCTCTCTCTATCTCTCTCTCACTGCGTGCCTCGTTTCCGGCAACTACGAAGGTGTGACTGCGCTCGCGCCTAGCTATACGAGCATCAGTGCGCCGGCACCCAGGGGGGCCTGCGGTCACCGAGTAATTATTTTAATGGGCAATAAGGAGGATTCCCGGGCGTCATAACGAGCCACGTATAGACAGCGACGAAGAAGCGACGAAGATGTAAATTGGTTCTTTTATTGGCCTGTTTGTAACATTTTTTTTAAGGAAAATGAATGCAAACTTGTAGATTTTACATAGAAATGCGAAAATTTTTATGATAGCATAGTGCAAGCCCGAGCAAAAGGAAACATATTCTCTCTCAAATATTTTTATATACAAATTGGGCTAAGCATTATAATGTTACTGTCTATAGGGGAAAAAGAACATTATTTTAGTATATATGTGATCTTTATACTCGATATTGTTACTGTATTATCTTACAACACAGGCAAGATTTAACAGTATTGTATAAGTATTGTTACGTGTACAATATTTAAAAATATTGTAATAGTATTGCAACAACATTAGAATAATATGGTCACAATAATATTCTACATAGATTAAATAGGAAAAACCAAACCTTAGAAAATGATGAAAAAAACCAGCAAAAATTCTTCGAAGTAATATTGCCTACAGGCTTTGTCAATGTTTTCTATAATACTTACACAACATTGTTAAATCATACCCAGTCTTATAAAATAATATCGTAACAATATTGAATAAAGATCGAGTGCTAGTAAAACTAAAGAAATTTTGCGAATGCAATCGTCGACGTAGAATCCGAGGCGAAAAGCGCGGATTCATAGTTGAACTACTTATGGGGCTTGAGAACAGAGCACGGTTATCCATGAATGTGACGCACATATCGCATTACCTCCTATATCTGAAAATTTTTTTGTAAGACATAAGAAATTTGTATCGGTTTAATTTACCATTTTTTTTAAGATTGCTATAAATATGTAATTTATTACACAAAACCACAAATTCACTCTCTCAATGTAAAATAGTGAAAAAGTCACTTATATTACAGAGTGAAAAGTGCTTCACTGTCGAAAGAGTGCATATGCACTCGGAAATAGTGGGCAAATAGTGGGCATACACTATTTTAGTAAAGTATATTAACTTTTTAAAATAGTGAAATTTCAGTATTTAAAAAAAGTTAATACTCCGAAATACTGTATGCCCACTATTTCGGAGTGGAGCACTTTTCATTCTGAAATAAACTGAAATAGTGACTTTTCCACTATTTTACGCTTAGAGAGTAGCGTTCCTATCATTCCTTCTGAACATAATAAAACTTGAATGCTTTATGTGTTATCTGTTTTTATCGGACTTTCCATAATATTTAGATATATACATAAGTAAAAATTATTTCAACAGGTTGTAAATTTACATTTTTAATTATACTAAAAATTGAAGTTACAAAAAAGTTTCAATTTAGTTCCGATAGCACTTTGAAATGCAGAACAAATCCAATTTTTTGCAGCAATCAATTGTGAATTATGAACGCCAATTGCAATATGCAAACTATCAAAGTTATTATTTCTGAGCAATAAAAAATGTTGTTTATAGCTCGTGCAATCTATTCGCACTCAAATTCGTGTATATTTCTCTCAGTGACGTACACTTGTTAAATCACAATTTTTATGCACTACACTTACCGTTGCGATTAGTTTTCTCCTAAAATTTCCTTATCGAAAACTTTATACCAGTACAGCAATAACTTTACCAAAAAAGTATTTTAATAATATTGTTACAATGTTATACTTATAAACCGGATCGAAAACATTTAAGTTATTTAAAAGAAAATAATAATTCTTATGAATAATTATTATTACTATTTAATTATTATTAAAATTTAAAAAATTTGCTCCATCCAAATAATATTTAGAACAAATTTGAGACGATCAAGATGGTATATACCATTATTATATTACAATATAATGTATAGCATAAAATTTTTGTTTTTAAAATGTTTACTATCATCGATCACAGAAAATTAAAAAGTGTAAGTTGTAAATCAACTCTCCCCCTAAGGGACTGTCCACATAGCGTCTCATGTGCCTTGTCTCTTGTCTCATGTCTCAAGCGCGAAAAAAATCGTTGTCCGCAATCTTAATAATTTCTAATCTATGGTCATTTTTTCTGTATAATTTTCTATTGCCATAAACTATATAAATGTATAAGAATTCGGACAACGATTTTTTTCGCACTTGAGACATGAGACAAGAGACAAGGCACATGAGACGCTATGTGTGGACAGTCCCTAAAACATCTAGATACTCTAAATAGATACCCTCAACTCAATTCTTGTCTCTTTAAAGAATCCCCATTTTTTCAATCATCCCCTTGCGCGTGTCCGCTCACAAAACTATATACTATGCGTAGCTTTACGTCCAAGCGTTTCCTGAAAGGGCGCGAACATCGTCGTAAAAACGCGCGCTCTTTCTTTTCTTTCCCGTCCCTATAACGTCTACGAGCGATGACTTCGGAACGCGCGCGCGCGTTTTCACGGTGATTCCGAGTGTATGCGACCTTTTCTTTCCGAAATTCGGCCGTGTCGCAGTTGCAGCACAGCTGTGCGCAGTGTGCGTGCGTTATTGTAAAAGTATACCGGTTCTGCTGGTTTAGTATATAGCGTATATAGGTTGTATGTACGTTGAAGTTTGATTCATTCATCTAAGAAAGGTATAGGAGCGATAATATGTGTGTACATTTTAGGGGTATTAATGATAATGAAAACAAAGAATATTCGGTTGATCATTCTGTTGCTTATGGTAAGCAAAATTATAAAAGTTATGAAAAATGTCATTGGCTGTCGAAGAATATTTTCTAACAAAAATTATATAGAAATTGTTATTATTTCGCAAAGTAATATTAAAAAAACCTTGCGACATTTTATAAATGATTCTCTGGCGCTCAAACCTTGCATTCACTTAAGCTCAAACGTTCTTCCCCATAATAAACAAAAATCGCCAAACATTAATCCGCAATCCCACAACAAACAAACCTCATACCTTTTCCACAAACTCTCCGTATACAAAAAGCCCATAATAGGTGTAATATTGAGTGTAACAACACACAAAGCGCTTACGCTTATATACCTATATATATAAGCCACCTCCAGCCGGGTTGCGCATGCGCACTGTCTCCATGCAGCCTATACCGGAGTACCGGCGCGCATCGCCGCCGCCGCTCGTCTCGCTCGACTGCGGCTCTCTCTATCTCTCTCTCTCGTTTCTGCTCCCTCTCAGCAAAACTCAGTTGGACGCGCACCGGCTTCCGAGCAGGACGTGCGTCGCTTTCTCTTTTTCTGTCGCGCGTGTGTGTGTATATAATATATTGTGCATCCCTCGTTGATCTACCGACTCGCGTGTTCAAATTCTGCGATGCGAGAGCCACGCGACGTTAACAACAACAACAGTGTCTTGACGGATATCTCGCAGTTATCGTCGTCGTCGTCGTTCCGTTGAGCAAGAAAAAAAAGAAACGATGACGAGGGTTTTCTTCTCCTCCTCCCTACTGGTGACGGCGGCAGCTGCTGCTTTTTCCTCGCCCGCGGAGTGAAATTTCGCGCGAATTGTGAAACGGCCGCGCGCTCGAGCGCGGAGTGCACCAACAGCGGCAGCAGCTCTCGGTGGATTTTTCGTGCGAAACAATATAGGGATATATAGTACGTGTTACGGAAGAAAAATAACGTAAAAGTTCTCTCGTGTCATTTGTAAGAAAGAGAGAGAGAAAGAGATGGAGACGATGCTGCCGAAGGTCGAGTTCGTGCTGGGCAGCGAGGTGTCCCCGAGTCACTTCTTCAAGAGCAGCTACGCGCGCTCGGTGGCCGAGACCAGCGCCAGGGACTCCAAGTCTCTGGACTACGATTTCCTCGACAACGGCACCATCGCCGAGGAGAGTGGTACCGGCAGTGGCACCAACGACGGGAACAATAATTTTTACTCGCTGGTGAATTTTGGATCGGAGAGCGGAGGTGGTGCGGTGCAGCCGAGCTCGGCGGTTTGGAGCAGCGCGGTACAGCGGGTGCGTTCCGTTGGTGTTTTTTTTTTCTTTCAGTTTTGCCTCGTTTATCAACTTTAACGAATCGATGGAAAAAATTGTCGTTTTCTTTTTTGGTTGTGAACGTTCATTATGGTATTTATTGTGTGGTGTAATCTGTCGGTTTAGTGACGTTACGGTGGAAGATTGTCATGGGTTTATGAAAAAAAACTATGGCAACAAATCTTGAATTGACAGCCAAGAGCATTGTTAGGTTTTTGTTTGCGGTATGATTTGTAAATATTGTTAGAGGATAGAAATGATTACGCGTTGCTTGTTTGTTTTTAAAATCTGTGCCAGATTGAAATTTAAATACGTTGTTACCGCGTATTATTTATACACGATTGTATAGGTATAGTTCATTGAGACTTCCTACCCTCAGACAATATTAACGCAATGACCACGCGAATGAAAACCTGACAATGTTTTCAGATTTTAAGTAGTTCCAAAATTTATCATTACGATGTCTCATCAATAGGAGCAGAAATATATTTAGGAGTTGATAAAAATAGATTTCCGTATAAATAGATTTCACATAGATAATAAAGATAAAATACGAAATAGAAATAATGCCATATGTCAGTCTATATGTAAAAGCATGTACTAACTTTCCGGCATTTATGTATTTCTAATTGGTTTGTTTTATTTTCAATTTTTATTAATTATTATAATTGGTACTCAGTCATTTTTCTTATTTTTCTTATTACGAACAGCGCATGACCACGATATCTTTAAACAATTCGAAAACAAGCAGAGAAAAATTCATTAGATTCCCTCTAAAAAAAACGTATCTCAAAATCAAGGAACACGTCAGTCTTAAATAGAAATTAACTGCCTTAAACGTCCGATTCTACACACGCAGAGTAATATATCATTCGGCCGCAGACGCGTTCTTTTTTTTCCATAAAATAGCGCGTGCATCGACGATGATAAACGTGAAAATTATAATTTCAAAATCGGCTTTCTAGCAAAAAGAAAGAAAAAGGAGCGAAGAAGAATCGCGCTTGAAACAGTTTTTAAAAGTCGGTATGCGCGTGCTAGTGAAAGCGAAAAGATACGGCACTGGTATATAACATTAGGTAATTATACGAGTGTAATTCCAAACGTAAACAACCGAAGTCGGCGGTTCCGAGGCTAGAGTCCTGACTGCGTCAAAGACTCGGTCAAAGCTTGTAAATTATGTGTTTCAAATTTACAATGCGATTTTGAATAAAAGATGAATAATGAATTGTTATACAGAAAATTATGTTCATTCCCTTGTTACTCATTAATTTGACCGATGATTACGTCAATAATTAATAATATTTTAATCATGACACAAAAATTAATTACCCATTTTATAAAAAATGTAATCGATTCCCCCTCATTCGCTCTACAAAATTATCGCTAACCACGGACACACCATCTCTTATGAAATTTCCATAAACTCCTTCACAACTTGGAATCGCACCCATTAGATGGATTAGCATATCGCGGATTCCGAGAACGTTATTGGTTTTCGTTTCGCGCGACGACGCGTCAGGAATGCACGCTTGTCAGTTAAAGTGCACCATTTGCTATACACCACCATCGGGGATCGCGTTCGCTTTAATTAGAACGTCGATTCGATACGCGTGCGAATCTAGCCGAGCATCGCTAAAAATATAACCTACTTTCATATTACCGACTACAAAATATTAATCAACAAAAGCATGGATTTCGTCTTTTTTTTTTTTTTTATTTCCACGTAAAAATGATTTATCCAGATTGTATACAACCGATGTATAAAATCCGTATACAGAAATGATTCTATACAATTTGTATAAGAAATAATTAAAAAAAAAATTATTCTATAATTTGTATACAATTTGTATAGAATGATTTCTGTATACGGATTTTATGCACTGATTGTATACCAACTGGATAAATCATTTTTACGTGGGATTTACACAAAAGTTGTAAGTACCAATCCTCTAGTCGAAATTGATCACATTTCTTAACTAGAAAATGACTAGCCAGATTCGAAATAGCGAAAAAATTGGGACAGTTTTTTGCCATCGATGAAACACTTTTCTGATCATTCTCGAACATTTACCTATTGGCGTAATAAATGGCGTGCAATCGAAATATCAATTTTTAATGTTAAGAAAAAACCCAGTAATAGGTCATTTATTATGGCAAGTGCGAGAGAGAGACAAAATCAGATTGCAAAATTAATATATTTATAAATATCTTCTGAAACAGTATGTAAACAAAATTTTTCACTGCACTATTTATTATTAACGTCGGGATAAACTATCTGTTGTGAGTAAATATTTTCAAGTACAAGAGCAAATCTTAAAAAGGAGATTGTAACAGAGTGATAGATAAAGATGGCGCCTGATAACACTAGTCAAGTTAAAAAAATGTTGAGGTTATAGTCATTCCATTACATGGTAGAGAATGATCGCAAGAAGGGTTTCACCACGATCTAGAAACTAACCATTTTTCATAGCCGTTTACTGACTTCATGCCCATTTTCGATGGAGTCATTTCTTCCAGGGTCGTTTAAAACAGTTAACGATATCCTCTTATCATCGAATCGGAAGAGCGCTTTTAATTTGCAACTTTTATCTCCCAGAAACCACCTGTACATACACGTTACGTTACACAACCGCGGCGATTTAAATACAATCACCGCGTAGTACAACGACCACAAAGCAGCTCCTCTTATCAGCGCCGATCCGCGCACAATGCCACCACAGAACTTCCCCGACTCTCAAAGCCATCCGCATCTTTTCCCCTCTCCATTTCATTCCAAATTGAAAAAACCACCACTCTAATACACTCGCAAACTAATTTTCCTTCCAATTACCCCCTCGCACCCCATCGACCTCTATACGCACCGTGCACTTATATACCTCCTCAACTCCCCTCGTTTGCGCCATCAGCACTTACTTTCTTACAAGCAACAACGACGCACTGCACACGCGGAAGGGCTTTAACCACAATAGCCGGCCGTCCCATAAACATGCGATTTCAGCAAGTTAATTCGATCTGAAAACCTCTCGGTTCTTACCTTTATGCTAATTATTCTTAACCCCCCTCGCGCAAATTACACGCTCGCAAAACAAACAAAGAGACCCTTATCTCTCTACACATCCGCACACTTACCATATGTTTCTGTCGCTCGTGGCGCAATTTCGCGTTTCCTAACACACCCGGGCACAAAAATATCGAAGCTCTAAGGTCGGTATATACTTCTCGTTTTTTCTTTCTCTCTCTCTCGTCCCCCGCGCGCGCATATGTAAATGCGGCAAATTGCCGCGCGTGCGCTCTTGCTTTTAAAGACTCGTTGTCGTTAACGAGCCGTTGTTTTTGTTGCAGCAGCCGGTGCAGCAGCAGCCGAGGCAGTCACTGGAAGCGACCGTGACGTACAATGGGGGCACAGGGGATAGGCTGACAGCGCTGGATCAGGACGAATTGGAGAAACTGAGAAAGGTAAGGAATTGTTTGTGGTCATTTTTGTTATAATATAAGAGGTATAGATGACTCTTTAGTGTTAGCAACAGTTCTTAAATTGATCAAGAGAGTAAAGTGTGAATTTTTAATTTTGACTTTACTTGGTGCTGTAGCTCTTGAATCAATGCAAAATATTTAAAAAAAATATTTTTATCTTAACTAATCTAAAAATACCGTACAAGTCGGATGACTTGAATAAAGAGTACAACCTAATCCCTTACATCAGAATAACGCATTACCGAGCGAAAGGATTGTTTGCATTGAAGAATTTTTATTAATAGTTGAGAAATATTGATTAGAAATCTTTTTCACATGACCGTTCATTAACAATACCAACACTGCATTAAAGGTCGTGCCTTGATGTACAATTTGATATAAATCCCATTATAGAGATACATTTACTTTATTCAATTTAATACGTACATCTATAAATCATTTTTCTATCGTTGATCCAATATTACATTATTTTTTTCGTTTATAAAGTACGGCTCGTAGATATCTTGAAATAGCGTAAAATTTTTAAAAAAATTATTCATTTTTCGTATATAAAAGCCAAAAAATACATTTTCTAAAATGTTGAAAGCTATTAAAAACGTACTAAAATTTACCTTTTTTTTCCTTTTTTTTTTAAAGTATATTAAAATTATAATCGTCCTATTTTAAACAGCCAGTTTTTCAAAACTCTGAAATTCCAAACCTTCAGTCTCCTAAACTCAATAAATTATCCCTTTTCTCTCTCCCCCCTACATTAACCCCACAAAGTCGTGCCGCACTAATAACCTCATTTTTCACCTCGGCACGAAATTACAGTGCCCAACCTCCCTCGTTCCACCCAACAAAACAAACTCTTCACTCTCCAACCTCCTTTTATTGGCACAGCTATAAAAAAAACCTCTCCCCCCGCGATAAGAGCACACACGCACACTTGAGCGTACCTGCACACAATGTATCCGTGTGTGTGTGTGTGTGTGTGTGTGTGTGTGTGTGTGTGTGTGTGTGTGTGTGTGTGTGTGTGTGTGTGTGTGTGTGTGTGTGTGTGTGTGTGTGTGTGTGTGTGTGTGTGTGTGTGTGTGTGTGTGTGTGGGTGTGCGCGCGCACGCTGGACGGAGATATTTGCGGCTCGAATAATCTCGATTGTTGAATGGGAAGTAACGAGTTTGAGCGAGAAAAATTCTACAGATCGCCGTTGAATATATAGCTGCTTTATTGTCGTTTTAAAAGCTCAGCGGTGACATGTGTATATAACGCGCATGCGCAGTATATACAAAGCACCTACTTAAGAAAGCGACGATCCCCAGTATTATATACACACACGCAACCGCCGACCCATTCCAATCCTTCACACTCCCTGTATGTATCTAAACAGGCGCGGCAATCCGACACCCCAATAGCCCATCTTCGCGCAACCGTATAACTTCGCCCTCACAAAAGATTTCTATATACGGCACATTTCACTCAGTGTCGTCGCGGTGTCTCCTTTCCCCGCCGCCGTTATACGCGTATATATCGCTTTCCGCGAGCGCACGACGAGCAAGGGACACTCGATCGTTGATCGCGCTCTCGGTCCGTTACGAGGACGACGACGCGTCGCGGATGACTAGTGTTCTACCCGGAGGATAATGATATTAATCCGACGGTGTTGCAGAAGCGGCTGGTGCTTTGTTGTTGCGACACGGTGCTGAGGCTTGGGACATTTCCTGGGTGCGAGGTGGGGTTTTTTTTTCTGCGAAAAAAAATAAAAATTCGAAAAAAATCCATTTTTAAGCATAATTTGTATACATAATTAACTGTTACAGTCAAAATGGAGCACACGCATCTGCTAAAATTAATTGAAAGAAATTTTTTTTCATATCGAACATTTTTTGCTACGAGCAATAATTTTCAAATACAATACCGAAAAACAGCTGAAAACGTTAAAAACAGTCGATTTCGGCTATTAATTGGCAGGATTTGATTTAACACAAAAATATTGAATACAAAAATTGTAGATAATATTAAAACAAAACTTTTCCTCTTTTAACATTTTCTTGTACAATCAATTTATACTGAAGAAGCCAGACCTACAAAAATGATTTTTTTGCCTAGCGGGCCGAAAGTACCACTTTCGCTCTCGGTGCCCGATCGCGAAGGTTGTATTTTCGGCCTCGCTAGGCAAAAAAATAGTATACGCTCCACGGGAGTAAAATTGGCCAGCCCCCAGCTCGTGTTTGCTACCCTCACCTTCGGCTCGGGTGGCAATTTACACAAGCTGTGGACTGTCCAAGTTTTTTCCTCCCTTGGTGCGTAATATACTATTAACGCTTAAGTACACTGAGAGAAATGTTGTAGTAAAATTTATTATAAACATAAGAAAAATTACTATATTTTGTAGGAACGGAGGGACAAATCGAAATTATAACAATTTTTGCTATGCAACATAGTAATTTTTATGAATGACCTTAAATTTAAAAAAATTAAATTTTTTCTCGTTCTTCCTGTTTTCAGAACTATTTTCAGACTCTAATCATACAATATTTAATGTGAAAATAAATTAAAATGAGAAATAAAAATATTTTTTTTACGAGCGTTGGGATCGAACCTGCAACCTTCACCGCGGCAATCGGACGCGCTAACCACTTACCCAAATAGGATTCTTGAGTGTAAAATTTTGGAACTTGTATATGTCAAACCATCGATTTCAAGAAAATTTCAGATAATATTAAATAATGACAATAAATAACTTTGATAACACAAAGAAACTTATCATTAATGTGCATAATATAAAAATAAAATAATTGAAGTAAGGTTTTGAATGTTTTGTAAACTTAAAAGCAAGGCAAAGTGAAATTCCCGTAGAAACATAACCTCAATCAGACACGTGGGCGCCTTGATCTGCGCAGAAAGTACTAATGTTGTAGCAATTTTTACTATGTTGGATAGCAAACTTTATTATGGCCTGTAGCAATTTTTGAATGTGGCACTTTTTACTATGTTTATAGTAATTTTTAATACGCTACAGAATAAAATTTATACGCTACAAAATAAAATTTAAACACTACAAAATAAAATTTATATTCTATTCTAATAAAAATTAAAAGCATATATTTTAAATTTTATTATATCACAGTTTTTGCTATGTGTATAGCAATTTTTCTTTTATTTCATAATACTTTCTAATCAACAACTGTCATAAAAATTACAAGAAATTTTGTAATTATTCATACAATTATAATAAAAATGCAGCATAAAGTGTATTTGTCTCACCCTTCCTATACTTTATAGTAATTTTTATTACAGTTATAATAAAATTTACTACAACATTTTTCTCAGTGTAAGGTAAAAATCTCAGTACCAGGATGCTTTTGAAGTACATTTCGAAGGAACGGTGTTTTTAAAATCAATATTCGAATTTCGTTGGAACTTTGATCAATTTATCTAAAGACAAAGATAATTGCATGCTTTTTTACATTAAAAAAGTAAGTTTAAAACATGAGTATAAAATTGTTATAGCTGGACATCCTATGTCGAGTTAATGCCAATACTTGGACATGATTTTAAACCAGTACTTGAACAATGTTATTAAATGTGTATTATTAATTGGAAGTGTTATACTTTGTTTCATCGACATTCAATTATTCATCTAATTAACAATATCATAATATGTACCGCACATTTATTAAAAATAGTAATTTTTATGATTGTTTTTAGCAAATTCACTAATATTGTGATATTTCGTTTCAGCAGTCATAAAAATTACTTTTTCCAAAAGTAAAATTTCCTACAAAGATCATAAAAATTATTATTTAAAAAATAAAATTGACTATGATAATCATAAAAACCCCACATGATGAGTGTATCCCAGTGCTTCTGTGGAAAATAGTAAATTTTCGTATAAACGAGAAGTAAATAAAAAAAATTTTTCTCTGTGTAAGTGGTCTTTCTGCATGATTTTATGTCGCATGTCAATTTTTGCTCTTGTGAAAATAGAAGCTTCTCCTGAGTAGTGCCTTATTACACTGAGAAAAATGACATAATAAAAATTACTATAATACATAGGAAGGCTGGGTCATACTTGCAATATCAAAATAATTATTATGTTTTATAATTAAAATTGCTATGTACATAGTAATTATTTTGATATTGCAAGTATGTCCCAGTATTACTATGTATTATAGTAATTTTTATTTGTAATTTTTCTCAGTGTAAGTGAAAACGAAGTTTTCATATATACATGTACAAGGGGAGGGTTGGCACGTCGAGCGAAGCTGAAGTATAATATGTAGCTAAAACTTAGACAACGCGTTACAATTTGCTACTGTCTCCCGCACTTCTTACGTGTTAGAAATTCCGAACGTTCATAATGAACGAAATATTAACTTAAAGTTTCTAATTCTGGTTAGAATTCCCCGGAGTGTGGTTTACTGGTGACTGCAAGTGTGAGAAGTGAAGAAATACAGTTATTATCCGATTTTAAATGTATTAAGTAGCCAAATTCGGATAAATTTGAAAATGGCAAAAATCTTTCATTCACTATGAACGTTCGAAATTTCAAACACCTCACTTCTTTTCACCAAAACAGTATTTTTCTAACGGCACCTCGCCGACTGTCCCACCGTTTTCTGCGTATTCATCTAAATTTATTACAGACTCGCACTATATCCTTCATTCCGCTCCAGCTTCCGTTTTAATTTTCCACAGCCGCTCAATTCATCTGTAAATTAACCGACCACCACCTAAGAATAGCCATCATCCTCTCGCCTTCTGTAATATACCCACAAACGAGCCTACCGCGAACCCCAACATTACGCCACCTCTCTCTCTATCTCTCTCTCTCTCTCTCTCTCTCTCTCTCTCTCTCTCTCTCTCTCTCTCTCTCTCTCTCTCTCTCTCTCTCTCTCTCTCTCTCTCTCTCTCTCTCTCTCTCTCTCTCTCTCTTTTACTCTCCCTACACCATACGCACGAAAATCCTTTCTTTTGCCGACACCACATTAAGATTTCGTCGTCGTTCCTTCCTTCCCTCTCTTCCTTCCCCTTTCGTTGCGCGCTCGCTCTCCTAGAACGCATAATTCAAAAGCTCTCTCTCTCTCTCTCTTTCTCGCTCTATACGCAAGAACACATCCTGTGTGTCGGCGGCGGCGGCGGCGTTGGCTCTGAAATCCCGCAGAATCTTATGCCCGCGGGTAATTATTTATTCCGGAGGTTAACTGACCACGTTTCCGTCTCTTGTTTCGCACGTGCGCGCGCCCGCCGGGGCACACGTTGGCTTTTAGGCGATGGTTTGTTGTTTGGCAGTAGGTGATGCTCTTTTCGTGTAGTACCTAGTGTGTATTTCACACGTGCGTCAGTACCCGAGCTTGAACTCAAGTTGTGAGTGGTAAAATTTGAATGGCTGGGGGAACGATGCTACGGAAACGCTGGGTGGAAAATTACGTCGTATACATATATATTATACCGTTATAATGTGGTAGCGATGATATTGTATCACATACAGTAGAAGATGACGACTCACCTTTTCTTTCTTTCCACCATTATTCTTCCCATCTTTACAGTTAACTTATTAACTTATTTCACAGAGTGACAAATTCACATCGGTAGCGGCGCTAATTATCGCGATGCGAGACTCGCGCCATTGTAAGACGGAGATTCATCAGTGTCAACCGATTCGGCCACGTGTGATCGCCGTGTCCTTGACTCCCACGCGCGCTCCATAAACCTCGTGCTTGATGTATAATTAATTAAGCAACTAAACTGTAAACCCTCCCCTCCCTAATTAAAATACATATACATATATAAACCTTCTCCTCGTTCCCTATCGAAAAATCAAGCCACCTCCGTTCCTCTATACCAACCTACCTACCCGCGTCGCGAGATACCCTATCTCTCTCTCTCTCTTCAGTCGTGTGGGCGCGCACGCGTGGAAACCTGCCGGCTGCGACCGGAAGTCCGGCTCTCTCGGGCCCTCCGGTGTAATTACCATCGAAACGCCGTGCCGTCCTGTATACGTACGCACGTTATCGCAGTTTACCTTTTTTTTCCTTTTTTGAAAAGGTGTAAGGGCGTGTGCGCAGGCGCGCTGAGTCATGCGCGCAAAAAGGGTGAGCTAAAATAATAAAAAAAAAGAGCGTGTGCGTATAGCAGCGGAAACGGCGTAGGTAAAGCGCGTATAAGTCGCAGGGTCTTGGGAATCGCGAGTGATGTAGTTGTTGGCTCAGGTGGTCGTGGAGTTTGGTGTGTGAAAAAGTTTGATTCAGCGGATTTATTATAGCAGCACAATTATTTTAATATTGTAGAGTTTAGTGTGTAAACGGGAGTAAGAAATATTTATCGGTTAAGGAGTTCTGAAGTATTTTTATGAATAAGAATTCGATGAAAATTTAATCTATATTGCGTTTGAGCGGATGTTAAGAGAGAACTTGATATAATATTTTTTTAAAGTTAATTTAGCTATATTTCGTTACTTTGATAATATCTATTATGTAAAAGAGTAAGCGCAGGATAATGTGTGTACACATTATAGTTTCTGAAAAATTGAGATTATATTCTAATATTAGACCTATCATCCGGTATAAATTCACCTTCCACGAGTTCGTGGATAGCAAAATTTTTATGTTCTGTCTCTTAACATACTTGCGTATAGTAGTAAAACTGAATTTTTAAATATCTTAAATATCTTCCAAACAACTTAATTTTAGCGCTCTAAAATGTAAATCAACCTATAGTTTAATTTTCATAATACTTATTAAAAAAAATACATGGTTATATCAACAAACAAACTTAATTTACACCATTTCACTCTCATCGTCAAACCTCTCGGCTCTTCACCTTCTCTTCACATAATCTCTCCTCGACGCGTGTCGCTCTCGGCATTGTTTTGCTGCGGCGCGCGTCGTCGTCTCTTTCCTCTACGTGTGCGTTTGCCCTTTCTAATGACTTTTTTCCCCGTCTTTCAAGGTGTTTCGGTCGCTCCTCCGCGACGTCGAAAGTCGTTGCTTTACGCGGCTTTTTGTTGCGTCCGCTCGAAAGAAATTCAATTTGTTTTGACGCAAAAAAAAACAACTCTCCTTATGTATTAGCCGGTGAACTAGATTACCGAATTAAAATGTGGGCCGGCGAATGATGGCCAGTTTCGAGCTGTAGGAAAAACGATGATTAGTAATGTGTGTGTGTGTGTGTGTGTGTGTGTGTGTGTTGTGTGTGTGTGTGTGTGGGTGTGTGTCTGTGTGCGCGCGTGTGTATATATGTGTATAAGGCTGCCTTTTTTTAGGGGAGAAAAATGCGTTGAAAGTATATGATGGTTGAGGAGCGGCGGTTAAGTGTACTGTATTTTGCGTTGCGTAAGGCGTTATAAAAATTACGCACTTGATTTTTTGAGATTTTGGTCTTAAAAGATTTTTGTTGCGCTTTGTAGAAAAAAATACAGTGGTTTTATGATTTTTCCTCTCGTCACTATGCGTATAGCTATTCACACATGATTTACAGCCTTTTTACGCTTTTGCTGCTCTGTTTTTTTTTCTTTTTTTTTTTTCGAAGACTTTGTCAAGGTACTTTGCATTCTTTCAAGGTAACATGATAAAAGCTTAGATTGTTGAAGTATGTGGTTTAGGAATTTTTTAATGCGTACAATCATGTCATTATCAAACTCGAATCTATTTTAAATCGTCAAAGTCAATTACTTCGTGATGTTGATCGTTGTAGTTATTTTAATCGTTTCCTTCTTTAGATGAATTTTGAAGTATGTTAAAAAATTATATTGTTTTTGAAAATATTATTTGTTCCCGGAAGTAATTAATGTAATTCGTTAAAATTATTACATTATCTTGTGATTTTTACATCAAAAGAATGATAAAAAAATACACCTTCAAAAAACTTGTTAAGGAGGTTATCGCAATATTGTATTTATTATTCAGTTCTTAAACAGAAAAATTCCAGACGACAATTTTGTTACAATTTTGATCTTATACAATATACTAACATCTCAGAAGGATTAGGATCACTGAATTCAAGAAATTAATTCGAAAAGTTAACCGATTAATGTACATGTGCCCTTAAGGAGACATCGTTTGTAAAATTAATGTATTTTATACACACACACACGCACACGCACACGTACACATGCACGCACATGCACGCACACACACACATACACACACACACACACACACACACACACACACACACACACACACACACACACACACACACACACACACACACACACACACACACACACACACACACACACACACACACATACACACACACACACACACACACACACATATATATATACCGTTTAATCCCTCTGTGTGCTGTAGTTTTTCTGACCTAACTGGTATCCAATGCTGTTATAACGAGATATCTCTCCATAGTGCACGAGGGGAGTGGTAAAAATACGAGCCTAATACAATTAGTGTATCTATATCGTAGCAAATCAGTATTCAAAAGCTCAACTATATCTTTCATACCTTCATTTTATAACCTTTCCGTACAATTTCTTACCCCTGTTTTCATTATAAATTGAAACAGTTTATGGTTTGAACTGTCAAAGTTCCATTATATTTTGTGATCTCATAAGAACACTAGCTTTCGAAACCAATCTCGTAGCTCCATAATAACCTCTTCAAAAAAGTCTAAACATCACATGCCCGTAAAATGAATGTTGGCTTAAAAAACCGTTAAAACATCTTAAACCCCCCTACATCTAAACAACCAGCCATTCAACACCACATCGTCCAATATGACTTTCGTCTCTGATTCCACCTCGCTATAATTCACCTATAACTTCGCCACTTGTAAAACACGCGTCGTCGTGCCGAAATCCCACTTGATCGCCTCGTCTTCGTATAGGTGCCATCCTCATCGAGCGCGCAAAGTGCCCCCCTTGTTCTCTCTTGCCGTTGCCGAGACGGCGAAAAAAAGCCGCACCGCAGCACGTTATCTCGCTCCCCTCGAGCGGCGAGACATAAGCTGCGCGCGAGAAAGGATGTGCGCTGCACGCGACGGAAGCGTAAGTCTTTGTGCGCCGCGTCTTTTCGAGGGAGAAAGGTGTGTGCGTGTATATGTAAGTGTGTATAACGTTATATAGTGTATGGGAAATTGTATGTGTGTGAATGAGATAGGAGAGGTGAGCGGGGTGTGGGATATGTATATATGTATATATGTGTATATGGGCTCGTGAGAAAGGTGGGTTTGAGTATGATGGTTGTTGGAAATGGAGGTTCGGTTGTGAGGAGAGAAAGAGAGATAAGGTTATGGTAATGATAAGCGGGGCAGAAGTAAGGTAGTGTGACAGAAGTGTTTGTTTTGAAGGATATTTATTAATATGCGGTAATCGTTGGCGACGAAAAATGAACGAGTTTATGCATGGGGAGACATTTGCTGTTACGAGATTTTGTTATTCTGGGATACACTTGAATTCTTAGAAAAAAAAATACCTACCGCCATAATAAGCAGAAATTCCTCTCAAGATCATAAAAGTTGTCACAAAAGTAGCAAGTTTTCACTGTAATAAATCATACAGTAATTTTTCAAGAATTCAAGTGCGTTCGTGAGGTAAAAAGTTTTTTTATCCGTGTCCGTAACGGTTAATAATAATAATAATTTCGTAACTGTATTAATGTCACAAACGCGCATACTTAACACAAAAAAATGTAATTAAAAATAAGGAATCTCTTCTCCCCGCAAACCTTAATATTCCTCCACCGAAATTCTTGATCCTATACCACATCAAAACGCGCAATATGCCTCCGAAATTAAATAAGAAAAAAAACTTTCCTTGTTACGAAGATATGCAAGAAAGTTTTATTGTAACCCACCGCCAGATGAATTCCGTGAAAGTACTTCGCAACGCGTATACAATACCCACGTCACTTTCATTTTTAATTGCCGCGCTTTTGGGAACATCAAAAGCCTCTTCCGAATTCAAAAAATCGTTTTTACTTTTCACCGTCACTCCACCAAAAGACATAGAGCCGCGTTCGCGCTTGCACAGCTCCGCGCGCGCGCGCGATACTATTTTTATACACGTTATCCGGTTTCATTGTTTCCTATATATATACATGGAGCGTTGCGCGTTCCAGCTATACAAGTTTGCCCCAATTTCGACGCGCTGCCTTTGATTCACCCTCTTGCCTATTATCGTTATACTCTTATATACGATATAATAATCCTCTTCTTCGCGCCCCCTCATACCTATATAGCTGCACACATATATACACACGCAGCATTATATATACGCACAACAATAGAGCAACCGCGTCGGCGGAGGAATGCGTCAACCATATAATATCTGGGACACTTTTTAGCCGCTCGTGTACGTGTATATAGCGCAAAAAAGGTGCTCTCTCTCTCTGTCTCTCGCTCGCGTCGTAAAATTTAACAAGCCAACTTCGACCCTCGCGAAGAAAAGCAGGTGTTTCCACGGGCGCGCGAGAGATAGCGATCGCTTCTCTGCGCGGTTCCCGCGCGCGTGAATAAAAAGAAAAAATATATATAACAGAGTCTCGGTGACTTTCTTTTTTCTCCGCCGCGCCGCGCGATGTCCTTTGTGTGCGTACGGCGCGCGTCAGGACTTTCTTTTTCACCTGAGAGCTGCATAGTGTGTTATTATATTATTAGGCCTAACGCATCTGGATGCGCGTTGCTTATTGAGAGGTAAGTATAGAAGCGCGATCGGAAGAAAGTCAATGGATAATCACTATATATGATATGTCGACGTGCTTTTACAGTCGCGTTGCGTAACGACGACGACGACGATGCTGATGACGATAGTTTTCACCATAAATGGGAATTTAACAAGTTTTTTTCCGTCTGGAAAGAATGTGTGGTACTACGTTGATACGATCGGGGAGTGTGATGGGGCCGGAAAGCCGAAATATGATAAACCGGTTGGTGGGTCCTTGAACTTGGGTTATAAACATACAACTCACGGTATGTGTTATATCTAAATCAGAAAAATGTTAATTACGTATAAGGCACGCTATACGTTTTTATGGTTTCTTTGATAATGGGATATAGAATAGCGGGCTCGATGAAATAAACTAACCTCATAAAAGGAAAACCCTGTGACGCCCACTATAGTTACAGAGAATCGTAATAATAATATTTTCACGCGGTACGAAGAAAAGCCAACTTGGAAGTTACAGGCGAAGAAAAGCCAAACACGCGTCTAAGACGAAGAAAAGCCAGTTTGACGTTTCTAACAAAAGTAACATTTAGCTAGTATCTTATAGATAACTTTCAGATAATAAGATAAGATAAAGATAAAAAGATAACCAAAAAGATTAAAATCTTTTTAAAAAATAAGATAAAAAGATAATCAGTCAAGATAATTAGGTAACTAGTAATTGATTAGATGCCGTTGGGATTTTTCCTCCGGCAGGAACGGTGCAAACTGGCTTTTCTTCGTCAGGGAAGATTCAAACTGGCGTTTCTTCGGCTGGGAGCGCGCAAACTGGTTTTTCCTCGTCTGGGAGGACGAAAACTGGCTTTTCTTTGTCTTAGACGCTTTTTTGGCTTTTCTTCGTACCGCGCGACGATATGCACACCGTACCGATGCAAAACAAACAATTCTGCACACGCAGCAACTCATCCCTAATTCCCCAATTACCTCGACAATTTATTTACACCCATCCTATGAATATAAACTTCGAAGTATAGTAATTGAATAATCATCATCCCCTCCGACTAATACAAATTCACGCGCGCCGCCCAATTACATTCTACACTACCCCTCTCGGAGAAAAAACGCATCGTATCTACATATTACACGAGCAGCTGGGCGCGTGCGCTGGGTTATCTGTCGAATCACTTTTAGCGTGATTAGAATATGCGTCACACCGCCGGTCGTCCTCGCGTGACTTTCGCGCATATATGCACCCCTACATAAACAATTACGATGCACCGAAGGTGTTTACGACTGTTTTTTTAGGAAGGACGACGCGTTTCCAAAAATGAAACGTCTCTGCGGACGCGCGCTTTCTCAATTAGGGGATACACGTACATATTATCAACATGCACGCGGTGGTCGAAGTATTACACTGCACAAGCCTCGCTCGAGAGATTAAAGACACTCTGGAAAATATTACATATAGCTTTCCATTGCCGGCCTTGCGCGCGTGTAACATAAATCGCGTATAGGCATAGGCCACACAGCTACTAAATTCCACTGTGTACAAGTGTGTATATGTATATATACTCGGCTAAACGCGCGGCACACGCGATGCTTATCGCACGTGGGGGGAATTCCGGCGCGTAATTTTCTATCCCCGCGCGCGGCTCGCGCTCCAAAATCGTCGGGACGTATACCTTATGTAAACTGATGCATATAATTACGGGGTATTTTTTTACCGAATATCTTTCCGAAGCACTTTCTAGGTACACGCGTATGTATATGTATGTATGTACATGTCTCGAGCTTGGCGTATAGATACGTATACACGCGCGCGTTGCACTTAATCATCGCAAATCGTAAATCCTGCACCTGCTTCCTCGATATATCCAAACAAAGCCGGAGCGCAGGTCGACTTGCAATTTTCCCACGTGCCGCAATTATCGCGCGTATACGATACGGTATACTACACACACACACACACACACACACATACACACACATACACATTACATTCACCTTTATTCGTGTGTCTATTTATACATTTACACACATCGAATCCTCTCGGTCGCCCGATTAGTCTTACCGCCTCGATACGCATCTCTCCCTCTCTCTTATGCATGTTTCGAGAAAATAATTGAGATTTCTTGTACAGATATATAGCAAAGGACTCTCTCTTTCTTTCTCTGCGAGGGTGAAGTATACGCGAATTAGCCTCTTATATGATTAATTGTCGACCGGCGCTCGTATACAGCCGATGGGAATGCATATAAACGAGAGTAACGCGCGATCGGCGTCGAATCGCGATTTGCAAACAAAGTTCGACGTGGAAAGTGCCTCTCGCTCGCACGCGCGCGCGCGACTGGTTTTCCAATGAAACGGCCAAAGAAGCAGAAGTTTCCATTGAATCGCGATGGGAAAAGCGCTCGCGCGCGAGCCGATTAGATTGTCATCGGTCATGAATATTAATTCATTATAAATCCCCCGGACGAGAGAGCGATTCGCGTATGTACGTAAGGTTCGGCGCGTGGGTGAATGCAAGAGAAAGAGAAAAAGAGAGAGAGAGAGAGAGAGAGAGAGCACGTGTGAGAAATTTGCGCGCATTGAGCAAAGGAAAGTGGTGCTGATTTATGGGGACCGTTAATTCAGGGGGATTTCGCATATATATGTTATTAACACGTATGGAGAGTGTGCGAAATCTATGTGAATTTTGGACGGTGCGAGATAGTAAGTCGATTTCAATGAACTTCTCAATTTATTTGAGAATCAGACGTATACGTATAACGAAACGCGATATTCTATAGAGGCATTTATATATAGACACGAGCCGACATTTTCACCTCATAATAACACGCGTATCTGCTACTACACCAGCGCAAAAAAAAATTTCGCAATCATCATTTCTTGGACTCTCGCCTCGCGCGCACTCGAGAAATGAAATTACACACATATCGCGTACACTCGCCGAACAGATGTTACGTCTGTCCCTTCCATATATGTATACACACGCGCGCATACTATGCTTCTACATACAACACGCAGCATTGGAAAAATAATCGCGGCGGATCGATTTTTCGGGAAAAGGGGGTTAAAAATAGGGCGCGGAGAAATCGGGTCAGGAATTCTGTCGGGCAATGTTGGTAGTGATGATGATGGATCCGCGCGGCGGGTGGCGACGATGGCGAAATGGAATTCTCTGGTCGCTGCGGTGTTTGTTATGGAAGGGTGGTGTTTAATTTCAGTGCGGATGCTGTGATTGTGGATTGAGGATGATGTTATATTAGTGATGCTGATGATGGTTTGGTTGGTAGTATTCGGTATGGTCGGGTGATTGATTAGTGACTGATTTTTTTTTTAATAGAACTTTTCAGGTGGCAAAGTCGTATATTATGTCATAAGTAAATATAAAAGTATAAAGTTAGGTATATGTGAAATTCTACTAAAAGTTTTCATTAACTCGGTCGTATAAACGATGAAAACTAAAATTTGAGGCGCACCTTTCGCAAAATCGCATCAATCGCAAAAAACGATAAAAAAAAATTATTAAAATCTTAAGAATTACGTGAATTCTCTCAAAATCGCTCATTTTTGTTATTTTTCGCAATTTTCAAATGCACATATCTTTTCACAGGGTCTATTTTAATATTTCTATTTTCTTGTGAAACATTTGTTAACACCTTTAAGAGCTTAATATTGCCTAATCATCAGTGACTACTTTTTGTTCATTTTTCCCATGTTATAAATTTCCATGAAAAATTCATGTGCAGTTAAAACCGTGTCACAAGATCGTTTTCATTGGTTGGAAATTTTTCTCGACTATTGTATGACTTAATAGCAAGAAAAAACTTATTGTAGAGGTCTGCCTCAAATTTTTTTTTTTTTTTTCATCGTTTTTACGACAGAGTTAATGGAAACTTTTTGTAGAATTACACATATATAGCGAATATTAAGAGTTTCAAGTTATTTTTCAATTTCTTTAAGTTAATTTTACCTATTTTTGCAATCAAATAATAGTTATTAAAGATAATTAATTCATTAAAACATTAATATCTTACTTTTATATATTTAACTATAATTTAATATGAACCTATGAGAATTGGATTATCTTCAACACTGCCCTGGTAGAAAATAAACCAACTCGGATGGCTTATCTACTAACTGTTGGCCAATAATTTAGACCAACGAATAAGAAAACAACGGTTAACCAACGGTTAGTGGACTATCAATCAATAATAAAACATTAAGTAACTCATAAAACAATAATAGAAATTAATAAGAAACATAGATATGCAAAAGATTTTGATACATAAACAATAATAAAAATTATTGTAATGCATTAAAAAAATATTTGAATGAAGTTGGGAGTAAATTTATTTGAAGGTTAAGTAGACAGCGTAGCACGTGGGCTATGCTCCGAAATTGCTGTCCGCATCCCGCTTTCCGCAAGACAAGCACACATGCACATAAATACACACATATTACATACACACGAGTGCGATCACAGGCTCATGTGTTATGTATAGGTAAAAGTATTTAACTGCGCAGACTCATACGAGTCACGTGACGGGATCGCCGGAATCGCGTGGTTTTGCTTCACTATAAAGGTCAGATGGTAACGGAGCACCGAGTAGAAAACGGAGCAATACAAATTATTGAGTTTTTGTGTATTGCATTTTCAACATGAGTGGAAGTAAGAACCCTTCTAAAAAATATAGGCGTAGAAAGAAAATTAAGGAAATGCAAGAAAAAAGTAAATATGCTGTTGAATTACTTAAAAATTTACCAGAAGTAAATACATTCCAAAGTAGTTTAAGTGATGATGTGACTAAAAGTGAGGAAGAAAGGGAAAATATAATAGAATTTGAGAAACAAAATGAGCCAAATAATATTGCTGAATGTGAATCAAATGGTACTGAGGAAGAAAGTGAAATAGAGAATCAAGTAATATTGTCAAGTGCGGAATTAAAGAAATAGAGGAGTTGAAACAGTGGACTGTTAATAACAAAATACCTCATGTGCATGTGGACAAACTTTTAAAAATCTTAAAACCAAGACTTTTACCTACACTAGCACACTACACATTAACACGCCCTAACCTCAATTTGAACAAACAAAACTTTACCCGTTACCGATTTAACCATATTTATCTGAAGAAAAATACTATTAATATGTGGGTTTTGATTATTCTATGAATAATACAAATTTTGAGAGTTTTATTTAAATAATAAGTTGGGTAAATGATTTTTATTTAAGATTTTTAATATTAAGCATTCGTTGACCAAGCGCAAGGGTGATTCCGTGACGAAATAAGCGGTATTTATCGCTAACTGTTGGTTAAACGGTTGGCCAAACCCTTGCGATTTGGCGAACGGATGGCGTACGGTTGGTTACAATTTCTACCAGGGTGGTTCAATTAAATTTGTCAGATCGCGTGACTGCGACAAAAAAAAGTCATACCATTATGTATAACAGGTGCCGTTTAAAACGCAACTTCTCTGCACCACCAATTGACGGAATACTGAAAAAGAAACATTTATCCACGTAGAAGTATACCAGCATCCGAATGATTTACGATATAATTGCGTGTCGCGCGAACCGTAACTTTTTTCCCCATATAAGAATTATATCTGTACGCACACGTACCACACGTACAGAGTAAGAACAAATTTTTAATTTTACTGTCCAGAATTCAATCAAATTTTATTCGGTCTCTTTACAAAGTTATTATTACGTGATTGTTATGCGGGGGCTAATTAATTACGCATAACTCCGTTTCCGCCGGGAGAATTTCGGAGTCAAGGTCGAGTCGAACCGAGGCGAACGTTTTTCTTTTTAAGTATTCAATCTTTTGGAATTTTTAAAGACCCCGGAGAATTGCGCGGCGCGATTCTTTATGGGTGCGCTGCTCGTAAATTTAGGATAATCATCGAAATATTTCACCGACTAATGAGGAAAATAATTTGTAATTAAGCCCGTGAATTTTAATTTTTTGCCAGAAATGCAGTCGTGATTTGTAGCGCAATCTGAAAACGTAACGTGATTGTGAGGTTTGTGTATACACGCATATCGCAGTGACAGTAGACTTCTGTTATACCTGCTGAGATAAACATAAAAGTTTGTTTAATTTATGCTGCAACAATCTCTCTCGCTCTCTCTGGTATTTCCAGTGAATTATGGCGTTCGGAAACGGGACTAAATTAAGGATAACTTGTTTCAGCGAGTGGGACAACGTTGTATAACTGACGACCGAACTGCCTAATTACCATATTTCGCACATATATAATCATTGTCTTACGTCGCACAGGTGTATACCTCAAATTTCTTCGAAATCTTCTTCGGGTGATAAATACCGCCGAAACTTGCTCGGCTGATCTCATCCAGGATGATCAGCCACTCGTAGAAAAAAGATTGGCACTCAATCAACTTCGTCTTCGGCAATTAAAGCCAATTCCGATAATTATAACGTTAGAACTGTCGAAGAAAAGTTAAGTAAGAATTATTTATTTCAATCCATAAAGAGTTAACTGTACCGAACCAACTGCGTCGATATTGCTTGATTTTCGCGCCATTTTTTTGGCTGAGTCTTTGGTAATATAAACATACTTATTGGTGCTCGATTTTATGACGAAGAAGAATATAATGTGTATTTTAACATCAATGTAGCCTACAAAATCAATTATTAAAAATTTACAAGTACGCTGTTAAAAATTCTTCACCTGAACTTCACACATGTGTGTGAAGTATAGTCTTACAAATACGTATATTAAATTTCAATACATGTATATTAATAAATTTTCAAACACAGTTTTGAATTTAGCACATATACATTAAAACTGTTTTAAAACGCGCATTCTAAAATTAAAATAAATGTATTAAACATTCCTCCACATGTGAGTAAAAATTCAAAATGTTTATTAAAAGTTTCTTAAAATTAATAACATTTTTAACAGTATAAAGAAAAAGAAAACATGTCTTCATACTTGCTATCCAAAACATTATAGGCTGTTTTGCGAGATATCGGAAGTTTGCATTATTGAAGCCTATAAGGCAACAAAACAGTTTTCCACGATCATGTATATAGTTACTAAAAGGACATCTACTAAGGTAAAATAGCCATTACTGAAACAACGTAAAAAGTGCGTCCTATACCGGGACAATAATCTAATACATTATATGAACTTAGATCATAAAAGTAAAAATTCTTGAATCATTTTTAAGTTCTAATTTATTCAATTACGTAATTTATTTTGATTCCAAAAAGTTATGAATTTAAAAGAAAAAATAATAAGAAGCGCTCTTTCAATACAGTGTATCAATCATGTATGAACTTGCCATTCTGCTTACTTTTGACGAGCGTTAGTATAACTTTTGTAGTCTCTTAATTTATGAATTTTCGCTGAATAATGAACAAAATAACATTTATACACACTTTTAGTACGTTTATAAATGAAATAAATATTCATTATAACGATTTTAATTATTATGTATTTCAAAATTAGGTGACCCACTTTAAGACAAGTTTTTCATGTAGTTGTCTACTGGGACTGTATTTACATAGTATCTTTTACCTTGATTTTGACATAAATATTTATAGCGCCGTATCAGACCCTTATTTTTTTACTCAATGTATGTGGCCAAGTATTGGTAGAACGTTGAAAACTTACCATAATCGAGTATTACATATTCACTAATATAACCTTAAATTGTCCCACTATTGGCAGTTTGTCCCACTTTAGGATGAAGTTTGATTATCCCATAAGATTAACATTGTCCCAGTATTGACTTAATTGTCCCACTTTAGGGTGTACTCGAAAAATCGTGTCCCACTAAAGGGTGAATAGACTACGTATTAAATGTATTTTTTAAAATTTTATAACATTTTAACAACATTCTTTTATTCGCAAAGTCAATTAAACGAAGTATAAACTATCTGTTCCATTTTTTATTTCACAAAAAAACAATTCATTATTCTGAAATCATATGCATAAGAGCTAGGTGGTCGTAAGTGTCCCAGTAATGGCTATATTTACCTTATCTTCATATAATCTGACACTAAAAACACGAAATATATAACCAATCTCCATACAAACCTATCGGTTTACATACTCTCTCTCTCTCTCTCTCTCTCTCTTACACACTATCCATCCACTCAACCTACGCGCACCGTTATCACAGCCTCTCTCGCTCTCTCTCTCTCTTTTCGAGGGAAATACTTCATCGGATAAACCGCGTCTCCGTGGTGTCTTCTTCGCCACACACGTACACACCGGCGGCGTTCGTTCGGCTTTCCGCGGTCGGTTTAATTTTAATGCCCACGGGTAGAGAGATAGACTTCTCTCCCTTCCCCATTCTACTATACACTGCACACGCTCGCTATTTTCGTGCCGCAGCGTTGACAACGAGTTATGCCAACGAGTTCGGAATGACAGCAGTGGGAGCGAGAGAGAGAGAGAGAGAGAGAGCCGCCCGCGTGCAGTGAACCTTTTAAAGATACGGTCGGCCGAGCTGCGCAGCAGAGCGCCCGCGGACATTTACTTTATAGTTCCGGTGCTCCGGTTTTCAATAATATTTAAAGCAAGGAGGAAGGTGCTATAGTAAATACGTTATATAGGTGTGCGCCTGTGGGTTGATTCGCGGAGGTGTGGTTTAATTTTTTTTGGGAGAAGTGGGTGGGATGTTGTCTGGGTATACAAAACAATAATTCAATTTAGGATTACACGGTGAGAAAACTGAATGCAAAGTTGTAATGCTTTAGTTATCGATTCTAAGCGGTAATTCTAATTAGAAGTGCTGAGAAGTTTACTATAATTATAGGAGAATGTAAATATGTATATATACAAACCGGTTAAACTAAGTCAAAATTGTTTATATATTTCACAATAAGATTTTTACATTATTACATTACAAGTGAATATTTGCAGGTGTGTTATAAGCATATTTCACTGTTCTTAATTTAATTAGTTACAGAACAATAACTTTAGCGTTTAGAAAGTATAATATTTTTAACATTCGCTACCATTCTACGACGATTCCTTTCAAATCTCAACAGCACCATCGTTGGAAAGTCAGGCGAGCGCAAAAAAGTCCAGGTTCAAATCCATTAGCTACCGTTCACAGGCACAATATAATCGATTACCCTATAGCTACACACACATATACCCTCTGGAAATCGATTACACCGACTGATTACAAAATAACGGTCGCATCGCCACCGTCCATTACGTATAAACTTTCACACACGTAACATCGAAAAAGCCCATAATCATCATCCAATCCTCCTACAAGCAACCATTGCAATCCCATTGATAACACTTTTCAATGCCCATCGTCGTCCTTCCGTTCGCCATCCTTCGCAAACATTATTTTCTCGCTCACCCGTGGCTGGCTGCTGCAGCAGTCACCCTCATTAACTGCCGTTTCCGCGGCCAATCGAACCTACACACAGACAGACAGACAGAGAGATCGTCACACCGCGGCGATGTAAACACGCTAGCTCGCGGTCGTTAGCGGTGCACGCGCGCGGGTATAATAATCTCTGCGCTTGCGCGCGAAACGGTACCCGCGCGGTGCGCTCGCGGCGGGTATTATAGCCGTTAACGGGCCGAGATCGATTTCCCCCCGAGATGCGCGATGTTATCCCTTTGAGCTCTCGCGACGAGCCGGTGAGTAGTTCTGCAAAGAGGCTGCGTGTTGCGGTGAGTGGGTGGTGCTGTGGTGCTGGATGTATCGTGTGGATGATTACGTGCGGTGAGGTGGGTGGGACGAGTTTTTCTTTTGGTGAACGGGTGTGTGGGTAATGTTTATTGATTTGTTTAGCGACAAGTGGGGTTTTTCTTTTGTAGTATTTAGAGCTGATTTTTAGAGAATTTCTTCTTTGCGTTATAATTGATTGAATTAAAATCGGTAAGGTTTAAAGAGAAGAGGAATTGATTTTTGCAAAATTTAAGATTACGCATTCGAGGCTATGTCTCTCGTACAGTGGGGACAGCGATAGAACCTTTCGCTTACGCATAAATTAATCATCTCTTTACTTAAAAATGCCTTTTTTATCTTACCAGTTACTATATTGTTATAAATAACATGCTAAAGAAAGAACGCTATTATTAGATATAAATGAGCTTTATAAAAAAAAATATCTTATCAAAATTATGTTTTACGTAAATGAACTGGACACCAATCCCTTTAGCAATATAAAACTTATAATACCCTGGTCGAAATCCAAAACATTTTATAACTAATAACTGACTATTTATTTTAGAAACTTGCTATAAAATGAGAATTTATCTTGTCCAGTTTCTAGCTCCCGATGAAACCCTTTTTCCCCTATTATATGGCCATTTAATAGATTGATAAATAGAATGAATTTTTCGGAGACAAGCACAAGCTTGTTCTTGACTATTTTAAAGGTATTAAAACTGATCAGTTTTTTTACTCTGGAAATGTCTAGAAGAAGTGAGAGAGACAGAATCAGGTGGACAAATAACAGTTTTGCTGAACTATTCATAGGAGTACAACAAATGCTTTTTTAGTTAATATTATTTATTTGTATTTTGTTAAACCACCCAATGCACTTTAATGCTCTTTCATATACGATAGAATTAGTAAGTGAATGAAATAAGAATATTTTGTTGTTACGTCAATCTAAGAAATAGGCAAATAATGGTCGAAAAATCGTTTCATCATAGCCATTAATTAGCCAGTTTTACTAGCTATTTTCTAACTTCTTGGCCATTTCATATAGATGAATTTCTACCAGGGTAGAATAAAATTTAAAAACCGCTCTATATAATGTGCATAAAGAAAAGTTACTAAAAATGGTTTTCGTATATAAAATAAAAAAGTTGATTTCTATGTATATCAAAGACAAACGATTCAATCACATTCCACGCTTCGGCGTTTTGTGGGTAACGAGGTATGCGAAAGTCTCTCTCCATTATAAAAAAGAGAGAGAGAAAGAGAAAAAACGATCCGAACTACTTGACCCACAGACAAAGACTCGATCATCGACGTTTAGAAAACTACCGGAGCGATTTACCGTGAAAAGCCTGCAAAAATTGCACACCGCGTGCGTGTAATTGCAGAGCTAACGTTCCTTTCTTCTTTCGGCGCGCTGCTACTATAAAACTATTTTGTTTCATCTGTTCCAGGTAAGCGAGAGAACGAGGAAATTTCTTCTCTCCTCCTTCTTTCTTCGTCATCGGCGAGCTCATCGGTCCTATATGCGCACACGTGCCGACAATTGGTAACTGTATATAATATATATGTACAATGTGCTTGCGTGAAATTTTACGAGTGGGCAAATTAATAGATTCGTAGCTCATTATGCTAGCGTTTAGTGGAATTTGTGGTCCGCGTTTGGTATAGTATAGGTACGTATGTTATATGAATGCGCTGTAGAGTCGCAAGTTATCAGACACGAAAATGTACTATATATAACGTTAGGGGCTTTCGAAATGTGGCAAGTATGCAAATTACTTCTCTCAGTGGAGTAGTAAAACATATTTGATCGTTATTTATTATCGTTCGGAATGGGGTTACATAAAAGGATTATCGAAAATTATGATTTCGAGGAAATTGGTATTTTTTGCACAAACGTAAGCTGCAGTATTGAAAGCAATTACCTATTAGGTATAAAAAACTTCTGGCAAAAGATTGCCGAATCAAGCCAAAAACAAAAACGTTTCTAATTAAATAGTTTTTTCATGCTTTATTATTAAAAAATTATACCTTTGACACATCTTTGATTTAGAGTGACTTCACCAGTGAATGATCGAACGAATAAGGAAATTTCAATCTTTATTATTTAGTTAAGAGAATTAAACATGGATTAAAAGCAAAAATCTTTTTTGATTAATATTTTAAAATGTTTTAACTTTATGTCAGTGTAAAAAAATTAATCAAAGAATAGAACTATAAACTCTTTTTTAAAAAAGTATGTAAATATCTCCTAAAAATCAGTAAATGAACACGCGATCTTAGTATGTAAATACGTTTCGCCAGTGAATGAATACTTCGCCAGTGAATAAACACTCAATAGCGGCGATTTTGTGATTTTATTCTTAACAAGATAATTTCTTTTACGCGGAATCTTTATATAAAATGAAATAAAAATTTTCAAGGATTCGAAAATTATCGTCATGTTAGATAAACAATACATTGAAAGCTTGATATTTTCATATATTTAAAGAAAATGACTGTTTGGATATTGGTGAAGTCACCCTACTTTAAAATCATTCAAATATGATTATTAAATTTTGTAAGAATTTTATACTGATTTATAACATATCTCGAAATGTTTTTCTTGGAATACATGAATTTCACCATCGATGTTCAACTCCAGGCCATGAGCGATAACAATAACAACCATCACTTTTATATACATACCAATCGCTAGATCAAACCATCAGGCTCCCTGCCAAAGAGAAACCAAACCTCCAGGAAACCCCATAACCTCGCCAACTTTCAAAACCATCAGCCAATAATCCTCAGCCGCGCGCCGAACCTTCACTTTCCTGCAGAGACAAAAAAAACAACCGCCTCCGCATTCCATCTCCCTCCAGCCCCTATTTATACCCCTCCTTCCCCCATAAAGAAAAAATCAATTAAGCTCTCCCTCTCGCGCTCACGTGCACATACAAACGTCGGCATCAGCGCTATAGCCGACAGGAGAATTGCCAGCGACAGCTTTCCCGGGAAGACCCGCGAGTATATATACGTCCGGGGGGCGGCTCACCGCTGCATTCTTTCGCTCCGATCTCGATGATTATCGGCTCTCTCTATAGCTTGCCGTACCCTGCTCCTCACCGCCGGCGATATAAATCGGCAAGACGGCATGTCTTTTTGCAGTGCGTGCGCGCGCATGAAAGAGATATGGATTCTCGGTTTTCGCGATGAGAGAAGGGGGGGGGGGGGGGGATTAGAGCGGAGTTTTTTTCTCTCCGGCCGCGCGCGTGCACTGACGGCATCGCGAATTCCTGAGCTGCCTGCTGTTTATCGGTTCGTGGATTTTTCCGATGACGGTGTGGATGAAGAAAACGCGCGCACGTTGTGTGTGTGTGTACTGTTGTTGGGTGTAACGAAAGCCGCGGGGAGTGTGTCCGAAAAGGCAGTGGATGATTCATAGGTGTGTGTAAAGGCGACACTTTTTTTTAGTTGCAACTGGAAGTTGAAGCGTTATATTTCGGTCGCGCGAAATTAAGGACAGCAGTTGGGAATTACTCGAGACACTCGAGTGGATATAAAGTGGTATCCGCTGTTGCACTTTTCGCGGGTATACGTATATATTTATACATGTGTGACGTCACGCAGTGGCGATCGTGGCAAGATACCTGCGCGCGTGAAAGTTTAGAATAAAACGCGCGTGTTTAGTGCTTTTTGAGTCTATACGGAAAGAGAGCACGCGCGGTGAGTTTTTGCCTTTCCTGGATGGTATATTTATAAGTATATTCTTTTCTTATAGCGTAATTTAGACTTTTTGGGCGTGCAAACGCCGGTGGTAGGTTATAGGAAGTCGCGCCGCGAAACAAGACGTCACACAGCCGTAATAATAACACGCCCTAACGAACCAAAAGGAAGCCAGGGACCAAACTCGCGTCCATCGCTTCCCTGAAGGAAGTTCTCGCACGGCGCTGTGATTAATGTGCAAATAATACAACGCACTAAATAATATATGCTGCGGGTTTATTATAATTTTACTGTCGTGCAGGGTACATATAACTGCATTACGCATTTGGAAAAATGAACGAGTATGGCGCAGTTGAGAAAAAAAAAGAAATATTGTAGAGAAAACGTCCGCTTCCGATGAAACGAGTGAAACGTTTCGATAATTTTGCTTCTGAGAAATATCCGCAAAATAAAAAGTATTTTACCACCGTTTAGGAATTGTTCGAAAACTAGTAGTCTACTACATACAATAACAACGAATCTCACACAAAAGACATATTATTCTTTAATCCCGCGCCTTTTACATTCTTTTCGCCAAACCTTCCCGCAAACAATAATTCCAATAGTCACTTTCAAATTCCTCTGCTCTCTATGTTTTTTTTATATACACTTTTTGAACTCTATCATCACGCGAGGACGCATCGCACATCCCTGGCAACAATCCCCTCTATCGCTCCCGCATACCGCCACACGCGATCGTCCTTTGTATATATACATTCATAGAGAACGGCGGCGGCGGTGGTACAACTCGCTCGCTCGTCCCCGCCGCCGTTTCAATTTCCCGTTCGGCATATCGGCTCATATGCATGCACGCGAGAGAGGCCTGGCATTAGCGAGCGCTCGCGTATCTCCCCCTCGGAGTTTAGCGCCGGTGTGGCTAACGGGACAGTCGCGGGTCTCCCGTGTCTTCCTCCTGTGTGTATGCGTATGGGTAGGAGAAAGAGAGAAAAGAGAGCGGGTCGCGTGAAATAATGGGGAGATGGCGAGTGTGGGTGTACGCGCGTGCTGAGGTGGAGGAAAGCTTGGATTTTCAGATTGGTTTTTGATGCCTTTAGTCTGACACCTGGTAACGTGATTGTGTATATAATTTTTTTTATTGTGAAAAAGAGCTGAGAAGCCCCAAAAATTGAAAAGTTTTTATTGAAAAAGCTTGTTTCGTTTGCGTTCCGAATCATTGGGGAAAGTATTTTATGGATAAAGTTCTGTTTTTAGCGTAGAACAAGTTTTCACATGTATTATATCAGTGTATTGCATCTCCATAGCAATTTTAACCGCGACTGTTACTCGGAGTTTTCATCAAAGTCGAGCCAAAATATAAACTGAATCGATTTTCCATATACACTTTTCACGCACCATCTCCATTGAAAAATCTAATCATTTTTAAATCACCTACATATTCAAATTAAACTCCTTTTCCCCCAATTCCTCTAGTATTACTCACGTAATTACAGTGACCAGCAGCGCACCTTGAAACTTTATAGAAAATCTCGTATCCATCATCCAATCCTACGGCAAATTTTTTCAATAATTCAATTTAATAATCTTGCTTTTCCTGATTACTCAGGAAACCCTACAACCCTGTCTCTCTAAAAACTGCACGCGCGCGCGAGCGACCACACGGCCAGCACGGGCAATTACTTATTACTGGTGTAATCGCTTTATCTAAATCGAAAGCCATTAGCCCTGGCGACGACGACGACGATCTTAATAAATGTTAAATGTATATATCGCGGGAGGCCTAGCGCATTTCATTAAGCTCAAATTTATCACCTCCTCTCTCTTAATTATTACACTTATCTCTCGTTTTTTTTCATCCCTATATATATCTGTACATAAATACACATATAAACACATCCCGTCGTGTCCTGTGGATCTCCACGTCGAATTTCCACTCGGTCCCATCGATCATTCAACTCTCTCTCTCATTCTTCTTACTCTCGTTCACACTTCCTGCACACACGTACACACATGCACTCCTGTTCCTCTCTTTTCCATACCTCGGCGCACGTGAATATTAATTTCCGGAAAATTGCGGAGCTGCGTGTCTCGAGCCGATGCGACGAGAGACTCACCAGCGTATTATCATTAAGTCGATGAGCCGTCGACTATATATACACACTTGCTACTCGTTTTTCCTCCGCACACGTGTGTATATCGCGCGCGAGAAAGGCTCAAATTGACGCGCGCTTGTGTACAGGTATATATAACGCTCGTGTATGTAGCTTCGCTTGGAATTATTGCGTTTGCGGTTTGCATACGAGAAATTCAAGTGCATTGTTCCATGCGGAATCGAAAAAAAAAAGATGGTGAAAAAAAAGATTCGCTTTACAGTGTCTATAAAACGGTTACGAGCGCGTTGTATCGTCGTCATATTATATTATTGCCATTAATTACTTTATTTTTCTATTATACATCATGTATATACCAAAACGTGTAATGCAATGGTCGCAACGGTTCCGCGCTCCGAATTACGTCACGGACAATAAAAAGTCAAACGTCTCTTAATCGCACACATACGTACAATTAAACAACCCAAACAACGACTTTTTTCTCACGCACCCACATTATACGCTTCCCGTTAAAAAAATTACACTCGATAAAGATAAACGCGCGTGCTTACACCTCTCATTTTGCGAATTGCGCCGTGTCTCTCTTTGTTCTCCACCTTATACTTTATCCCCCTTATAAGCGAGCGCGATATTCCTACGCCGCTCTGTAAGTATAGAAGGTTCAACGCACTCGCGGCTCTCCTCTTTGTAGTTCCACCTGTATATGTGTGTGTATGTGCACGCGCGATATGTTACTAACCCAGTAATGCCGATCGCGGGTTCACTTCTTAATTGAAATCCCGCGTTGGCGCGCGGCGCGTTCTCTTTTGGGTGGATTACCGCGTGTGTGAATAAGGTTTAGAGGCGCGCGTGCGTACGAGTGCAGGAGAGGGGAAGGAGTGAGAGAGAAGACGCTGGTTTACGGCCGGGACGAGGTCGTTATGAAACTTTGTACATATTTGTAGGTAATGAAGAGGAGGGGAGGAATTTATCGTGGGCTTTTTATTGGGGTGATTGCGGAGTGTGCGAAAGTCGGCTTGTTGGCTCGGCGCGTTTCGTTGGAGGGAAAATTATTTTTCTCTCATGCCGCGGTGTTATTATTATAGGGTCTGTGTATAAAGAAGGATGATTTGTGTGCGTTGTGTTGGGAGATTTTCCTGGTTCTTGGTATGGGTGTGTTTGTTTGAAATTGGAATTTGTTTTTAAAAAATTGCTGAGTAAGGACGTATGGTCTATATATACAGCCAAAACAGTATTAAAATAAAATAATTTCTTGCCGTTGGCGAAGGATTGAAATAGAAATAAATTTAGAAAAAAGCTAATAAAGTACAAAACTTAAGTGTATTAAATTACAAACAAAAATGATAAGGTACGAAATATAAAAACAAAAAAAAACGCTGCATGCTCAAGTTAGAACTTGGTTACAAGTTGAGAATATTTATGCGAAGCATGGTCGTATAAGCGCAGCGCGAAGACTGTTCTATACACAGATACTTCGCTCCAATATAAAATGAGTGTCACATAAGCAGTCAGTTTTAAAATCAGGTACCTTAAGATATCGAACATCAACGTTTTCTTGTTGCCTAATACACACCGCATGTTCTGAAACTGAATTTTTCTAATAAATGTTTGGGCTCTTGAACCCGGAGAATCATAGCGAGAGGGGGCATATCGATAGATAATTTTGCCCGGTCACAAATAACACGATATCGTTAGCTTTGTAGATATAGGATCAGATGTAGGTTTAATGATTCTTGCATCGCTGGCCAAGCGAATGGCAGCGTTATTGCCTCTCCTTAGCTTGAAAGGCACTTACGTAGAGAGATCTTTAAGAAGAAACCTGCGCAGTAGTCAAACTAATATGGCAAAATTAATGACTTGATTAAAGTCATCTTCACCAAAGAATTCATCTCCAAAATAGCAAAATTTTTAGGGATGGGTCTGAAGTTTGCGTTGTTAAAATGCGACGAAATAGTTCCTTACAATTAATTACAGTTATTAAATGAAACTTTCATCTAAACCTTTGTTATAAAGTTATTTTATTCTATAAAATACGAAATCTACACACAAAGTTAATATAAGTATATTAATTCGTACAACTAATTAATATTAAGAAAAATATAAATAAATAAATAAATATAAAAATATAAATATAAAGAAAAAGATTTTTTTTTATTTTGTTGCACTCCAACGTTGCAAACTTCAGACCTATCATTTTAAAAACATTTCGATGTAATGTATAACTCACGCTCTCTCCCTTTTTCCTATCACCACGCACTTTGCAATTAGGTTACAAATCACGAGACAAAAACCCCTCCGCATTCCACTAGCCACATATACACACACACACGCGCGCGCGGAGAGAAACCGCGAAGCGCTCTATACCAATCGCGTCGTCGCGACTACACATGCTAATAAACCCGCATTTGAATATCAACAATGATCATCCGGGAAGCGCACACTGCAGAACCCTTCATCTCTATATCTCTCTCTCCTTCTCCTCTGTACAGCACAACTATGCGAAAAAATTACACGCACGCGTGCCTCATCCGTGAAAAGCCGCGCGCGACACCGGGGGGTACATGCACGACGTGCCATGCAGATGATATTAATACTTATACCATACCGCGGCCGCTTTTTGTTTATGGCGCTTGTTCGCGTTCCCCTAATGAGATTCGGCCCGGCTCGGCAGCAGAAGAAGAAGAAGAAGAAGAAGAAGAAGCTGTAAGCGTGTGCGCGTTATCGGAGAGGTATAAGTCGCGGAATTAATGTGCACGCGCGTATGTAGTTTGCGGGCTTTATCTTATCCGCGGGTTTGTTTAATTAATTAATAGCCCCGTACGCGCGTGGTGTATTAATAAAGCGGTGCGCGCGCTGCTCGTTTTCCGCCGAGGTCGAGGTATACATTATATGTCCGTGTGATCTTCCACAAAGGCTTTACTTGCAGGTTGCTTCATTCTACAATCTGTGTGCGTGTGTATATGTAATACGTGAGAGCCGGCCTATGGAGCATCTAAAATTCGCGTCGAATTGCCGCGCATCTGCCAGAAAATAGCGCAGCATTATATACGTTACATCACTCGTTCTCTCCATATATACATATATAATAATAATAATCGTATCAAGATTACACGGCATTTATGGATAATATACATATAGCGCTCTCTCGCAATAAAAGATTAGCCCGCGCGAAATTAACGGATAAATCTCGAAAATTGATTCCAATTACGCTTGTACGCTTGTATATGTATATAGACTCTCGGAAATCGTAGATGTACGTATATATATACCATGGGAAAAATCAAAACTTCCGCGCGCGCGATGCATCTGCCGCTAACCCTTCTTTCATATAACACACGCAACTTATGCAATCGCGCGCTCAGCGATTTGAGATCGAAATTTCGATCTCTCTCTCTCTCTCTCTCTGTGTAACGGTGCGCGCGCCGAGGTTTATTGCTCGGAGATATTGGAACTTTTTAGCGGGGATACGATGAAAGGCGTAATAAGCCCCGCGTAAAAGAGAGAGATGGTTCAGCGGCTGAAAATAGAATGCGAGCCTGGAGCTTTTTATGGGGCTGATAAGAAGTGCTTTCGCGTGCGGTTAAAATAGATGAAGGACGCGGTAAGAAGTGGTTTAATATTTGGCTTTTTTTGCTGTTGAATGATACGGTTTTTTTTAGATGTAAAATTGTTGTTACGTAGTGTGAAGCATGCATGTGAATTGTTAGGAATAAAAACATTCTTATATAGTAAACATTATGATATTTCATTGTGAAAATTCCTATAAATGAATTAAACTTTTACTTTAATACGTGCTACCATATTCTTTTTTTCAGTTTCTACACGGAGAGAAATTTTGTAGTGAAAATTACAAATATTCGAGACAAAATTACCAGTTTCTATGGTAATGGATGGACAGACTGACAATTTCAAACTTTTTACCAAAGTGCCTTGGTAAAATTTTTTTTTAGTTAATTTAAATTAAAAAAATGAACTTTTTTTATCCATATTGATGGATATATAGTATTTTAATATAGAAATAGAAACAGAAACAATGATGAAAAAACATTAAACTGAAAAAAAATTTTTATGGAAGCGGGATTCGATCCGACGATCTTTGGGTTGAGAGTCCGACGTTCTATCGACTGCGCCACAGAAGCTGTTACCAACAGTCATTTGAATCGCCGTTATTACTTACTGAAAATATGTGTATTATTTTCATTTTAACGTCGCGCACGCCTCTAGTATCAATCTTCTGAAACACAATAATGCGCAGTGCGCATGCGCGAGTACACAAATACCAGGTTATTTGGTAAAATTTATCAGTTTTCTTAGTAAAAATTCTTAGGTTACCTTGTAAAAATGACTAGATCTCAATTTTTACCAGTGTTTCTGGTAATTTTTATTCAGATAATTTGGTATTTTTTTAAAGTGGTTATGGTAGTTTTTCTTGGGAAACTTATAAATTGTATTAGAAACCTGGGAATAACACGGCTTTTGACAGTCTGTCCATGCGGTACCAAGACACCTTGGTAATTTTTACTCTAAAATTTCTCTCCGTGTATAAAACTATTCCAGAGTTATATCAAACATTGTAATTTTTACTAGAAAATTTTCGTCGTGAAAAGAAAAACTGTTGTCTTACTTTAGTACATTAAAAGTGTATTATCCTTTTCTTAAAAACTTTTTTCGGCAGCACTATTACAATCCCCATTAAAACCTGATCAGTCGGCCACCACACGCGTTCTCCCTTATTCGAATTTCCAACCGCGACACAAGATAAAAAATAGAATAAAAGTCGGTGTATGCACTATATATGCAGCCGCACATCACCAACGACGCATTGTTCGCAATCTTTCTCTCATATCATCTCTAATTAATTAAAAAGCCCACATCGCACAATGCGCTCCGTTACCACTATAACAAGAACAAATCACCCCGCGCTTGAATATATATATATATATATATATATATATATATATATATATATATATATATATATATATATATATATATATATATATATATATATATATATATATATATATATATATATATATATATATATATATATATATATATATATATATATATATATATATATATATATATATATATTACACACTCCTCTATCTCTCTCGCAGATTGCTCCAGAAACCGCGACTTTGTTCCCGATAGGATCTAGAAAACCCCGACGCGTCGCTGTCATCTGCATTCTCCCAGGCTCTAATCCCCATTGTACAGAGATACAATTCAAACGATAAGCCAGTTCCCGACATTCTTCACAAACCGTATGCGTGTATAATTAGCGAACCGGTATACGCGTACGTACAGTCGATACCTACATACAGGGGAGAATCAATCGGTCAGTCGGCGGCGGCGGCGGCGAAGGAGGCCACGAGACGCGACGCGCTAATAAAAGACCCACATCCTCCGCATTCGGAAAACGAGGCGCGACGGTTTTTTCGCGCCCTCCTGTGCGTATACGTCTACGGTATTCGACCGGTTGTGTAGAGGGCAGAAAAAGAGCCGCCGCCGGTGGTTCGAAATTTTCCGCGAGACGAGAGAGAGAGAGGTTTATGTCGCTGGGAGGACTGGTGGGGTTTATTGCCGGAGGTGATAAGAAGTTATTGGTTTGTTGTTTTTTGTCGGGGATTCCAGGAGTATGTTGCTTCTTTTTGTAATTTTTCATGTGTCAACGGTTGTCTGGATATGGTGTTGTTTTATCTTACAAATGAAGTTATGTATAGTTTATAGTTTATCGGAAAGTCTTGAGATAATATGAGAAAATAGTACGTTTATCGCAGATAATAAAGTTGAGGTACAAATTCTTTGAAGCTTCCATTAAAAGGATTGCATTAATCTGTAAAAAAACTGCTTTTAACAATACATGGAGAAAAATTGTGTAGTAAAAGTTACTATTTTCGATTGTAAAGGTGGGACAGAATCATATTTCCATGAAAATTACCACAATTTATAGTAAACATTGCTTTAATAATGCGTTTCTATTAAAAATAAGGAATATTACAGATTTTTGTTATGTAAATAATGAGTTCTCGACCTTTGGCATTAAATGGCTCTTGAAAATAGATAATGAGCCTGAAGTTATTTATGGGAACGGAATCTTTGGAATTTAGTGTATCTTGCCATTCGGTATTCAAAGAGTTTCTTGGGTAAAAGTGATTTTCTTTTATGGGTAAATGTTAAGAAATAATATATTATTTATGGAAATACTAATTTTAATTAAGAAATATGGTAAATACTTTCCATTAAAACAATGTTGAAAGTTTACCTTATAAAAGATTATATTTTTTAAATATAATCAGTAACTCATTTACTTACTTTGTCATAGTTAATCTCTATACTGCAATCCTTTGTTGCACACACCTTCCATAAAACAACTACGTTTCTGAGACAAGCCAAAGTATTTCACTTCTAGTTAAATAACGAATCCAGAAAATATCGTTTCCTACGCCAATACCCGTAGCTGCAGATAATTTAATGCCGCCTTTATCCTACGATCACGAAAAGTGGAACCCAAAAAATCCGCACTCAACAACCATCTACAATTTACTTCTATCCACATTGCAATTCGTTGCTCACCTTTCCCCATCAATAATTCTTCCAACACCTCTATATTATCCCAAACCCCCTACATCTCCTATATATACAAAACCCACACGCCTTTACCGTATTCCCAACCGCCCACACTTCTACCGTCTTCCCTCCGCTCCCCCAAAAAATCGGGCAAATTTACTATCACATTGTGCCGCAAAGTCGGCCGAAAAAACTCTGTATATGCAAATGCAGCACTATACACTTCCGTTAATGAGGCCTGCGGTCGATCCGGATTCTTCGGTTCCGCGCCCTCGCAAGGCCGTCGTTCCCTTTTCCTCCGCGCGCGCGCGCTTTGTTTGTTTTAGCTCTCCCGGCTGCTCGTGCGCTTCTCGGTTTTTGCTCGTTCGAGGGAGAGAGAGAGAGAGAGAGAGAGAGAGAGAAATGTGAAACGATTTTAAGTGGCGAATTTACCGATAGCCTCGGTTTTTGACGGGGATTCCTGCGTTTTTCCGAGCAGCCGCCGCTGCAGAGCTCGTAGGCGTGATAATTAGGGAGCGCGGAGTTGTTTTTTTTTTTGCTTCTTTTTGTTATGAGAGAGTCGATGACCGCGAGGTATTTCAGGCTGAGAAGATGATGGAAAATTGGCAGGTTCGTATCACGAGGCTCGGAGCGATGATAGTCGTTGCGCGCTGGGTGGTAATTAATTTCTGCAGCGGGGTGATTGAAATTAAAAGCGAGGGAAGTAGGTGTAAAAGTGCGTGTGCGGTGTATATTTTTGCACTCGAGGATCTGAGAGTGAGTTAAAGTTCGGCCCCGCTGTATTATTATCTTTTTTTTATTGCGAATAAAGTGCCTAAAAATAAGCAAGACATTTTAAATAATGGTATAAAAACAAAGACTACGATATTCCTATATTCCTTTTTTGCTTCCTCATAGAGGAAGCTTTGTGACGCTGAAAAAAATAGTTTTCAAGATAACATGTCAGAAAAATGTTTTGGGTCATTTGAAGTCAAAATATACTATTTTAAAAAAATATCCGTGTGTGTGTGTGTGTGTGTGTGTATGTGCGTGTGCGTGTGCGTGTGTGTAACGCTGTAACTTTTTCAATTTTAAAATTTTTCTTTTTTTTCAAAATTTTTGGAAAATAATAATATTATGTAGTTTTTTCGATAATTTTTTTTTTTTATCGATTTTTCACTTTTTGAAAAAATAATTATCATTTCTTTTTAATGATAACATTGAGATATTTAAATCGGATGGGAAGCATTCGAAAGAGCATTAAAATACTTGTATTTTCTAAAAAAAAATTCTCTAGCTATAACGGTTCTTTTGTTTTTAACTGCAAAAACGTGTTTTTTTTTTAAAGCTTATAACTCCTAAACTAAACGGTCAATTTAAAAAAAAAAAATCATGATAATGCAGAATATAAATAGCTATAATCTGCATAAATTTGAGTCAATCCTGTCGATTAGTTTTTCAGAAGAAAAAAATGAGTTGTGTATGTCGCACGATAACCGAAGTAAAATTGGCGTAATCACTTTAAAATTTCTTGTAGGTGTAGATTTTGGATAGCTCTCGGTCGAGTTCTTTGATCAAAATAATTGGTCCATAAATTTCAGAGATATTTGAGGTTAAAAATTTTTAAAATTTTTTCAAATCGTAATTTCTCGAAAACGGCTTGATGTATCAGCTCCAAATTTATAGACAATTTTGTATGTGATATTGATAATATGTGCACGAATTTTCATCAAAATCGTACGATTACTTTTTGAAATATTTGATATTGAAAATTTTCGTATTTTACAAAGTTTCTTTCTTTGTCACCTGAGAACTAGAGAAAAAAAATCGGTTTAATCATGTTGAAATTTTGTGGAAATGAAGAGTTTATATATTATTGTATAAGTCCTTTAGGTAAAAGAATTGTCTCATGATTTTTAGAGATATTTAACTTTTTTACGTTTTTTTGATAATCGTAATTTCTAAATGAGCACTCCATGTATAAGCTTTGTTACGGAATGATTATCACAAATTATTAAAACTGTATATTGTATAAATGAGTTTAATATGATGTATAAAAAAGAATAGAAAAAAGACAAATAAAATGCGTTGTGTATAGAGTCAGATTTTTATGTTTGATTGAAGTTCAGTTGCTGATTCGCGATGACAAGAAAAGCACATCACAGAATAGAATAAAATTGTTTGTCAAAAGTACGTTAGTAATTTTGTTATTTCTCCTGCCGTATTTCCGTTTTGTGTGGAACAAGCTTGAAATTTATTTACTATTTTGTTTGCGATATAGGCAATATCTGTGTAAAATTTGATCAAGATTATATGGTTACTTTTTGAGATATTTGATATTTAAAATTATGGTATTTCTAAAAATGATTTTCTTTATTGCACAATAACTTGTTACGTATGAAAGGAAGCAGAATGAATTAAAATGAATTAGTTGCATAAAAATATGCAACGAGCGGGATGCGAACCGACGGACCCGAAGTTTGTAGTCCTGCGCTCTACCACTGAGCTAACGCCGCGATACTTGCTCGAGAGCATCGCGAGCGTCTAGTTCTTATCATGAAGCGGATGCGTCAGGGCTCGGATGACGGTCGAGCTGAGCCTATGACAAACTAGAGTAAAATTATTTTAATTTCTTTGAACTTTTGTAGAGATGTAGAGTTTGTATATTATTTATTATATGAGTTCTTATGGTAATAAAAGAATTTGTTTATAAATTTCAGAGATATTTTAGGTTAAAACTGTTTTAGCCCTCTTTTCAAATCGTAATTTTTCGGGAACGGCTTTATGTATATGTTACTAGAAAATGGAAATGACGCGCGATACACACGTGTGTTGTTTACTTGCTTTTTTTAATTTAATAAGTTATTAGGTCCATTATTTAAAAATATTGCAATGAGGTATAATAAAGGTAGGTTAATGAAATTGTCGATCATTCAAAAAACATGTATTTTTTTATGAATAACTAAAGACGGTATTAATTTAAGTAAAATTAAAAATATTCCCGTATGTAATACAATTTGGCATGTGGTATAGGCAATGTATGTGTGAAATAATCCGCCAAATGAAAAAACTAAACAGGAATAACTTTATAAGAAATGTAGAAGATAAGGTGGATTTTCTTTTCTCGACATTGCTGCCTGTATGATCGTTTTTCCCACAGTCTTACAGCGAGTTTTTAATCATTATAAAAGTAGATAAGATTATGAAAATAAACAATTTATTAAAATAATAAAGATTTTTGTTATTTCTTAAAGAACTAATTATTTTGAAATATTTTCGAATACTTCTTTTTCCGAGAATATTTGACAAATCGAATCAAAATTTTAACCACTCATTACACTTATTAAAAACTATATTTGGTTAAAATTTCAATAAATTTTCTTCATTTGTTTTTGAGAAAAAAATTATTTTATAAACAAAGTATAAAAAAGGAATTGATAAATTAGTTTGAGGAAGCTACGTGCCAATGAATTGGCAGCGGTTTTTTATTACGACGCGACGCCTATGGTTACGTCACCGATGCTTTTTCGACAATTACAATGGGCAGAGTCCACTCAAATACACATTTCGCATACACACACACACATACGCAGACGGACGCTCCTTCGATGTGTTGTTTTTTTTTATACGAAAGATAATACGTTTTCCAACGAGGACGTAGTAGTGTCACGCCTTAATTGCCATCGAGGTTGCGCTCTGCGCGCGTTTTCCTTCGCTTTTCACGGTTCTGCAATAAAGAGTGTATGTATACACTATTACTGGATGCATTCATATATATGCTATAAACCTCGAGGTAAAGAGACCGAGAATCAATATACATCGGACTCTTTTGTGAATTATGATGGATGCATGCAAAATGAAACGGCGTGTTATTTGCATAAGAGGTCCGTGGCGTCGCGCTTCAATGAGTTTCGAAAACTGTAATGCAAAAACCCCCGAGTTGACTCTCTCACGCGTCAATATAATATACACCTTGCTCCAATTAAATCGTATACCACGGCAATGAGAGATCAATTTTTTTTATCCACGTCTACGCGAACCCATTACGCGCGCGCCACACACGTGGCGTGTTTAGCGCGCAGCTAATTATGGAATCGAAATAAATGGTACACGCGCGTGGTCGCATTGTTATGCGCATATATGCCTGCTCTTCATGTTTATATGCGCGTGCTTTCTTCTCTCCGCCTCGACTTTATTGCACCGTTCGCGAACTGCTCGCTACTTCTCTCTCTCTCTCTCTCTCTCTCTCTGTCTCTCTCTCTCTTGCGCGCTTATCGTCGACTCACTTATATCTCTCCGAGCGCGCGTGCGTGTACACACAAGATGTGTAGTATCTGCTGCGTGCGTGACCTTCTCTCGAGAGCGTTCGGCAAAAGTTTTCTTCGTCCGCTGCAGGTTAATTGGGAGAGCGAGCGTTTCGTAAGCGGCGCACCGCGCGGTGGCTCGAATTTCACAGATGATTAGGAAAATGGGTGTATCTATCGGCCGATCTCGTTACGGATAGTGACTGTCGATATATGCTCTGTTCGCTGCATTCCACCGCGGTAAAAAGTGTGTGTAGGGAGAGAAATGAGATCGAGAGCTGCCGCTGCTACTGCTGGGTTGTTGAATCGGTGGAGAATAATGAGAATGATATGTGATTTTGCCGGCGGGGTACGGTCTATATAGGAGTTGTTGACTGAAAAAGAGAGTTGATTAGATTTTTCGGCTCGTGAAGGTACATTACACTCTGTTTTCAGAACTAGTTCTGTGGGATTAGAAATTATATCGTGAACCTGAAACATGCGATTATAGGTACTGAAGATTTTTCGACGTTAAGCTTCTCGTTAATGCGTCTACACGCGCGGATAAAACTATAAGATATAGTGCTTATATGTATTCGTGTAGTTTTTACCGTGTTTTAAGTTAAGCCATTCAGTTTTATCTCTCGCGTACGCAAAATTTCGTAACGACCGCAAGCGAATCGGTAACCTGAGAACAAACGGTAGCTCCATTGTCTTCCGCAGAACAAAATTATGGACTGACATATGATACATATATAATATATGCGTGTGAACTGTTTCTTTATTTGTACAGATTATTAAACACATACACGCGTGTCGACACTTGCATATGTTTCAAAATATAGCCATCATCCCGACCTCTTCTTCCCACCATTATTTCACCACATCAACAGCATATAAAATTCAACGATAGTATATAATTCCAATTACGATAACGGCAACGTACCAAAACAAGAAACAGATATCTCACTTCCTAACGATGCGCCGTTACCAGCAGCAGCGCGCGACTCTCTTTCGTCACACGACGTTGTCGTCGTAATTCGCGAAGCACCACCTGCAATTAGCGCGAAGAAAGTATACACGCGCGCGCGCGCGATAATTGTTTTGACAACGAGCGGCGCGGAGAAGGAGAGGGGGAACGACAACTCCTCTCTATCTTGATTTTTCGTCGTCGTCAGCATTGTGCACGTCCGCCGTGTAATTTCTGGAGAAAAGCGCCGGGAAACAAGACGGCAGTGTAGTAGTGAAAGCTAGCCCCCGTCGCCGACACAACAATAAGTACGCGCGCTCTCGTTAGTTTTGATTTCTCGCCGGCGCCCCCCTTCATTGTGTTTTCGGCGAATCGCGCAGGCAGCTGAGGCGGGGGATAAGGGAAATTAGCTGATGATGAGTGACTAATTATGTGTATGTGTGTGTGGAGAGAGAGAGAGGGTGAGTTTTGTATTGAGTATGGGAAAACGCATCCACTGAGTATATAATGCACGCGTTGTTCATCGCGAGGAAAGTCGTTGGGAGAATGAGCTATACACTGATGAGGCGAGAACGAATAGTTTGGGTAAAAAAAAAAATTAAACTATAGCGAAAAATTTCGTGTCTAAGGACCGGTATGATAATTGGTTCCGGTACGTGTGTATAGCATTAAAAGAAGCGCGTAATTTTCGAAAAAGGGCGACAAAAATTATACTTAATTGTATTACATATATACGTCGCGCCGAAGTGCTGAGGATGAAGTGATTCGTCGTAAAAAGCGCACATATATATACGCGAGCGCGCCGTAACGCTTATAATAGAGCAGGTTCGCCTTTATATCTCATCGCACATTATATTATCCCCTAACAACTGCGCTACACGAAACGACTTGGCCATTAACATCATCGCGCGTATATATCTACCCAAGACGCGCACACACCTGCGTGCTCTCACTCTGTCTCGAACCAGGAACTCTCCTCTCTACGCGTAGCGCACGCCATTAAAAAATTCCTCTGCCCGCGCGCGCGCGCGAGCGCCTAAAAATCAAAATCACCCATCCTTATGCAAGCTGCACCCAATTACGCTCCCTCTCCCTGCGCGCGCGCGCGCGTACGCACACACATGCTCTTGAGAGGAGAAAAAAAATCCCTAGCAGAGCAGGGGAAATAAACTCAGGCCGACGCTATTTCCCCGCGGAATTTATTTATTTATTCGGCTTACTCTCTCACTCGCTCGCTCGATCGTCGTTAGAGAGGATCGAAATTCCCCGGAGGAGAGGACTACGCGCGATCGAGTCCCCCGATAATCGACGTCTTCATCCATGCGAATTTTCAATCGCGAGCAACAGCGCAGGTCGTCGCCACCGCCGCCGTCGTCGTCGTTATTCCGCGGAGGCCAGGCTAATGAGAGAGCGTCTCGTTAATCAATGCCGCTTCCGGTTTAGATGCGATAACGGGCAGGGGGGACAGGGTAGCGGAGTGGGAGAAGGGGGGATGATCGTCATGGGGAATGAAAAGAGGGTGCGAAAGTAAGGATTGGAGTTGTTGTGCGAAGGTTAAGGTTAGCCTGGGTATTGGTATAGGTTTGATGAAGTTATAATGATTAACGCTTGTAGAGGTATATTTGTTGATTCTGAAAATTCCTTTAATAAGAAAGGAACTTATGTTTAATACATTTATACTTTTTATGCTTAGTTGCTATTTTATGATATTATAATAATATTATGATAGTATCTCAATAATGTTACAATAATATTACAATAATACATTACAATATGATATTATAACAACGTTACAATAATATTAGAGCAATATATTGATGATCTAATAAGTGTATTCTTTCTTCTCTGAAATATTTTTGTCGCTTCAAATTCGCAACCAAGACACATAAAAAAATTAAACATTTTTCAATATCAATTGGAAGATTAAAAATAAAATCATATAGGGGAGACCGGGGCTAGTTGGCATACGGGGCAGGTTGGAAAAATGCTAATAACTCGTGATTGAAATAACAGAGGTCAAGGCTATTGATGTCAGTAATGTAAAATGGAATCAGGAATATTTGGTTTTTATTTTTAGTTGGAAAGCATCATGTATTTTGGAAATACGCAAGTTTTAAAACTTTTTGAGATGTTGGTGAAAATTTTATTTTTTGAAAAATGTCGTGTAATTCTTTGAAACATTTTGTTAATCTATTTTTTCTTAACGTAGGGTAAAGTTATTGTCTTTTTACAATTGTACCATTGGTATTTTTTTTATCTTTCAATTTTTAATATTATTAGGAGAATTTTTAAATTAGTGTTCGCTTGGGGCATGTTGGCTGACCTATTGAGAACAGGCAGATTGTTTAACTAATCATTTTACTATTTTAATACCTAATTAACAACATTATTTTTATATATAAAAGTTCTTGAATGTTGATACAGAAAATCTATGGAAGTCTAATAAAACCTCCATTTATACATTTTGGGTAATTTATATTTCTCATATGTAATTCTTTTATATAATATAATAATATCGTTATTTACTCAATGATTTAATATCAGTGAACTTACAACAGGCACGTGGCCAACTTACCCCGCTTATGGGGCAGGTTGACCAAAAATTGTGCAATTAGAAACTTGTATCTACCTTTTTTTGTGATCAATTTACAAATTTGAAAAAATCATGAAGATGCTCTATATGAAGTACTTTCATATACTAAAATAGTTTTGTTAATTAACTAATACTGTTTTGCAGAAAAAAATAAAATGTGCAAAGTCGGTCAACTAGCCCCGGTCTCCCCTACCTTTATCAAATTATCTTAACATTATCCAAATATAATCCCACACAAAATCAATTACATATACACTACACCATTACACAATCCACATAAACACCTCATTCCTTTTGCTTGAAAAAACCAACCCAGTTCACACAGAACCAGGAAAGCTTACAACGCACAATACCCCAAAAAAAAAATAAATCACCAGCCCGACCCGACCAGCCTAATTAGACCTGCACACAAGCAACTTCACGTGCGTACACAAGTATAATCCACACACAATTCCCCATAACTCATACGTGCACCTCGAAGCTCTCTACACACACACCATCACACGAGCTTCACAAAAACTCGCCTCTCTCCTCTCCTCGCTTTTCCACCGTAAATTGAGTAATGCTCGCTCTCTACCTCGTCGCGCATAATAAAGCGCGCTCGCTCGCGCGTCCGATAATAACGACGATGCTGCCCCTTATCTCTCGGGACGCTTTCTCACGCTCTCCGCGCTCGCACGGAATTCCGAGATGCAATGCGCAGCAGTGGCGGCGGCATATATAGAAGCTGCATCGGGAAAGGTTATTACGAGGGATCGCGCGCGCGCAGTGTGGCAGGTTTAATAAGATCGCGAGAGCTCGATACATGCGCGCGCACACGTGGGAAGAGAAGAGCGCATAGGACGGGTTCGGAGTTATGTCATAGATAAGGGAGAAAGTGCGTGCACGTACGGGTTGTTGTTTACGAGGGTGTTGACGGCGTATTAATGCGCGCGCGAACTTCCTGGTTCTCTGCGCGTGTATAATACGTGTATATGTATGTGCAGCGGATCTCTGGTACGGATAAATCATGTAAACGCAGCGTCGAAGTATAAAGACGTATTCATAGATGCGCGCTCGTCCTTGATTTACCGCGACCATCCATAACTGCCCGCGCCATTGTTGCACTCTCTCTCTCTCTGCGCCGCTTGCGCACACTTACAAATATGTATATAACAACACTTTATGAATTCTCCGAACGTATCATCTCGGCGAATCTCTCTCTCCACCCCCTCGCACACCTGCGCTGCAGCGTATTGAAGCGCATCGTCGGCGCAAGCACACGTGCGCAGCGCATCTGTGCAGTATACATATATATGCACTCGGATGAATCATCGTGCGCGCGCGCGTGTGTGTGTGTGTGTGTGTGTGTGTGTGTGTGTGTGTGTGTGTGTGTGTGTGTGTGTGTGTGTGTGTGTGTGTGTGTGTGTGTGTACATATAAAGGTTTCTATATATACACCGGCTCGGGAAAGTATAAGGATGTTTCTTCCGACGCGATTAATTAAGGATCGTGCTTGTAGGTATAGGGGATATCGCTTTCTCGGTGTACATAGAGTGGGTCAGTGACGTCGTTTGTCAATGAGGTACAGGACACGCTAAGAGGATGTTAACGTAGGTCTCGGTGTGTAAGTATTGCGAGTGTGCTAGCTGATTGCAGATTAGCTGTTCGGAAGGAAGATGATGCGATTGCATTTCAGGTGCCTCGGTGGTGCTCGCGAAAATCTTGTTGGTTCTGGGACGATGATAATTAGAAGACAGATTCTTTTTTAGAGCGGTAGCTGACGTTGTCCTGCGGGTTTACATTTGAATTGTGATATATATCACTACCAATATCGCTGATAGATTCTGTCCAAAAATAAATATGCGATTGACATAATTATTATATAAAAAAAGTTTTTAATGAGAAGTCGCGGTGATAAATAGCACTAACACTCGGCGCACTCTATCAATATTATTGAAAATCAATTATTTGTTCATACCTTTTACGACGACCAAATTTATTTCGAAATTTAATCTCATCCCTCTGACATTTAACCACCGCATAAATCATCAATCAATCAACACAAGACGATCCACCTTTACGTAACCGTTATAAAAAGTTCCCTTCCCATTTTCACAGCTCAGCCAGCAGCTCACGCATAAATAAACAATACACCTATCTCCATCTCTTCTCCTCCTTTTGCCCCTCTCTCCCATCTGTTTACCCAGCCACCAGTGCGCGTGCCCTTAATTGGCCTGCGCGCGCGAGAGGAAGACCGACGACTTATCTCGCCTCCGTATATACCCGCGGCCAATTAACAGTTTCAGCGTTTTCAATTGTGCGCCCGATGAAGCGGCGCGCACACGCCTTTTAATTGAGCGCCTCCGCGGGATTCCGAGCGAGCGGCGCGAGATATGGCGTAATTAAAAGGCGAGAGAGAGAGAGAGAGAGAGAGAGACAAAGAGAGAGAGAGAGAGAGAGAGAGAGAGAGAGAGAGAGAGAGAGAGAGAGAGAGAGAGAGAGAGAGAGAGAGAGATTAGGTTTTGGGCGAGGTGAAAGCCCTTTAACGAGGCGGCCGATGAAGAGAGGGAGATAGGCTACCGGTGTTCGAGTGGTTGTTGGTGTAGATTGGTAGCTGGGCGGTATATGTTATAGGATGAGTGGGTTTGAGTGTGTGATAGTTGTGTAAGTGTTTGACGTGATAAGCTACCGTTATTGTATCAATTGATGATCGGGAGCTAAGTAAGGTTTGTTTACGAATTATGGTGAAAATTTTAAGCAAAAATATAGTTATATTATTTTCGTCATCTTCGTTGCTTTTTTTTTTTTTTTTTTTAATTAAATCCATCTATTCTAATTTTGAACCCACGAAATGGTTTTTGTGACATTTCTTTTGGAAACTTGGCACTAGATATATCGAAAGGCTATGATAGTTACAAGCCTTACCATAACGGCATCGGTTTTCGATCAATACCCTATTTTCGATCATTTTTACATAAAATTTATATTATTTGTGAAAAATCATTTTTAGAAACGGCAAAGTTGGTGTAGTTACGATGAAAGATGCATGAAAAAAGTATTACAAGTTCGAAAAAATTATCTTTATTTTGTCTACGGATTGATCGGAAACTATCGCCTTGACGGTACCCTTCACAAAATTAAAAATAAAACACGCGCGCCCCGTTAGCAGGATTTATAACAGAAAGCACGATTAACAGAATGCAAAAATACATAAATATATGGACAGAATAAACTAATTTCATACTGCCACAATTGTCGAAAACACATAGGAAAGGTGCATTCATAGTATGACATTCGTCATCTCTATCCCTTATATAAATTGAGCATTCGAGATAATCTATTTTGCCCTCGAACGATCTCGAAATCTCGAATAATCGAATCCGTCTCGAATCTCTAAAGGAGAGAAACAAAAGACGAAACAGTGGCGCGCGTAGCGCGCTGATTAACGCTAGTCCCTTATATAAATTGAGCATTCGAGATAATCTATTTTGCCCTCGAACGATCTCGAAATCTCGAATAATCGAATCCGTCTCGAATCTCGAAAGGAGAGAAACAAAAGGCCAATAAACAGTGGCGCGCGTAGCGCGCTGATTAAAGCTAGTTTTTTATAAATCCGCCTTTCGTATACTATGCGTTTTCTACAATTGTGGCAGTATGAAATTAGTTTATTCCGTATAGATATATTTATGTATTTTCGACAAGCATGCTTCCGCTAATGGGACGCGCGTGTTCTACTTTTAATTTGCTGAAGGGCAAGGCTTCTATCAGCCTTTGGACATATCTAGCCCCACCCTGCTACGATATCTTATTTTCTTTTAATTTTTTGTAGAATTCCGCATCAAGCTCGTCGCTTCTACTACACACGATATATATTCCCATCACACTCCGGAGCGCCGTAATTGGTTCTAAAATCACTCACAGCTCACACTTCCGTCTCAATACCCGTCGTCGTCGTCGATCATACATGCAGCCTATACACTGAGAAAACTGTCGTAGGAAAATTTACTGAAAAACTAACAAAAATTACTATATTTGATAGCAACGCGGGGATATAAGCAAATTATAAAAAATTTTGCTATAGTTCAGGAATATTTACAAGGTATCTTAATAATTTTTACTACTACACATAGCAAAAAGTGCCCTCTACATGTAGTACTTATTGCGTGCACGCCGGGAGCACGTGTCTGATTGAGGTTATGTTTCTCCCGCAATTTGAGATTATCTTCCTTTTAAGTTATCAAAAACATCGACAATATCGATTCAGTTGTTTTATTTTTACGTTGTGTAGGTGAGCTATGAGTTATTTCTTTATATTATCATAGTTATTTATTGCTATCAAATAATCATCAAAGTTCTCTCGTAAGCGAAGGTAGCCAATGTATCAGTTCCAAAATTTTGTACTCAAGAAGCTCACGTGGGTAAGAGGTTAGCGCGTCTGCCTAGCGTGCGGAGGGTCCAGGGTTCGAATACACAACCACCGTAAAAAAAAATTTTTTATTTCCTTATTTATTTCTTGTATAGCTAAATTTAATTAATAATATATTAAATATTGTATAAATATTAGGTATCCTATAGATATAAAATCATGAAAATCAATTTTTTTTAAGTTTAAGCTTGGCTACAAAAATTACTATATTAGTTAGCAAAAGTACCTAAATTTCCATGATATCCCATCGTTGCTATAAAAAATAGTAATTTTTATTAGCTTTTCAGTAAATTTTCCTACGACAGTTTTCTCAGTGTAATAAATCAATCGCGCGCAAAAAACCGAGAAGCTCTGCCGCGCGCTTTCCCTCCAATTAATATAACAACGACTCGTCTCTCTTTCTCTCGCCCTCACACGCCCACTATACTTTCCACCTCCACCTCCGCATTTTCGAAACAGACGCATTCCCATCACACAGAGGCCGATAAATTCGGCGGCTCTTTACCCCACGGCCCCATAGATTTACAGTAGGGAAAGAGCAAAGTGGATCTCGTACTTATACGTGTAAATATAGCAGCGCGCGGGCGCGCGTGGCGCATCGGACTAGTTGCGCAATTCTTCTTTTTTTATCTCGCCGCGACGTTATGGTATACACACACACGGGGTGAGTGTATGGGGTGTATATTTTTGGGACTTACGCTGTGCAGTTGTCGGGCGAATTATACGTCTGGCACGCAGCGACGACGACGAATTATGATTATTATAGGACCGAGGGATTAGGCTGTGCATATATTTAGAGAAATAGGTGTACGCCTGTGTATGTGTATACGAGCGCGCTTGGAAGTACTGAATGAATTAGGGACTGGAAGGGGCGAGAGAGAGTTACGATATCGGCGTTGATTGTGTTTTGCGGGTCTTTTGGGGAGAGACGCTGGATTTGGACTTATTTATTAGGTTAGTAATGTAAGTTATGGTTGAAAATCGTAAAAGTGTCGGGATGGAGGGGCAAATTAGTCGATTACCAGAGCTAATGTGTCAATATACGATTTTTCATTCTGCAAATTGGAAAAGTCTGATGAAATCGCGGGTGCGCGCGGCAGCTATATATTGGTAAAGCGGCGCGCCAAATTATTTTAGTTCCCATTGACGTGACTGTTCAACGGCATATGTAATGGCAGAATCATTACACGATATTTCATAACGTTAAACATTAGTGATAGCCATTATACTTACGGAGTAACCGAAAACCAACGTAATTACGTTTCTAAAAAAAGCCCTAATGTCCATCTAAAGGAATCTTTACAATAATTAATTGCTTATTTTAAATTTCTCGACTTTGAAAAAAAAAAAAAAAAAAACAAAAAAACAAACGCATTATCGTAAATTAGACATAATTGGGACGAGCGTTCCAATGAAGAAACGCTGCAGAAAAATCTTGCAACCGCACTCTTCTGGCCCCAAAATATCACTTTTTTCCTTACCATCCAAACTTTTATGACTCTTTCAGTTTCAAAACGACTTTGTACAAACTCAAAAATAGCTCCACACCTGCACAAACCGAGAATATACTCCGAGCGTCGTTAGTATACATCGCTCCCCATAACTCCGTCACCACACACGCACACACTGAAAAATAAAAAGGAAAACGCGAGGGTCTCCCTGTCCGGTAGGTTTTCCGGACTCGCACCTCTGACTACAGGCCGTCGCCTTCCGGTTATGTGCCCGTCGTAAATATCGCGTCGCGCGCGAGACCAAGATAGCGTCGGGCGCGTTGTTGCGCAAGGCACGGTTATGGGGTGTATATATGTGCATGGTGTGTATGTGTGTGTATCTGTGCGGGTATTGTGGTGTTTGGGGTTACGAGGTTAAGTCTGTGGTAAGGAAAGGTTATCGTAAAAAACGAATAGGCACTTTCACAGTATATGGTGTAGCGTGAGTTTTGGGATGTTTGAAATTTGACTCGGTTTTGTGTTAGTAAAGAGTGGGATAACTAATACAAATCTATTCGAAGTGTTAGTTTGTGTACTTATATGCGTATTTTTATGTACTGAAATTTCATTGAAAATTAACGTTTTCTTTGCTAACGAAGAAATAAACTCGTATTACATCAGAAAGTTAGTATCGTTACATGTAACTAGTATAACTTATAAAATACTAAAACGTTGTTTTGTATATTTTCAGTAAAAATTAATAAAACTTTTAATAAATTTTAGCTTAACTATATATATATTAACTCTGTACCAGAATGCAAGTCTCTTCCGCCTCATTAATAAAGTAAACATTAATTTTTAACGAAATCGTTTTATCCGTCTAAATAAGAACCTTACGATTTTATTCGTCTGATTGCCGACATAATGAGTAAAAAGCTATTTTCCATTTCTTCTGTTACTTCAATTTCCTGAAATAAAAATAAAATAGATTCTGCTAACGTTTATCGCGCTGGCATACCTGCACTTGTCATAATATCTCGCGTGGAAATCAGACAACATTAATATGAGAGATAAACTCAAGGGATTTATGCCCACGTCTACCTTTTTACTCAACTTATATAAAATTAGGTAATTGTGGGTTACGAGATATTGCGGAATGATATATGAAGGCATTAGATTCGCAATGAATCGGGTTGTAGTAGATCGGCGATAAATCTGGCTTTCGTTGGAGAATTTCACGCACTGTATGAAGATTTCTGAAAAACGTTCAACCTCACTGCCAGTTAATGAAAAAAAAAACTTAATAATGCCAGCCAGTTAAAGTGCAACAAGTGTAATGTGGCGCGAAAAAAGGCGTAATGATGCGTTACGCCTACGCTTGCGTGAACGAATTTTCTCTAAATTAACTTTCTAAGTTTTGTGTAATTGCACTGTCCAGCTCCATTAAGTATTTTTAGCGTTATTGGACGTTTTGTTAACTTATTACGAATCAACCAAACTAAATCCATGCCAATAAATATCTATCGGTAGCAATTTCAAGAAACATTTACTCAAATTTAATAACATTCGCCAGCGTAAAATTCAAACTCAATCATATACACGAATTACTGCAATCTTTTCCTAAAAAAAAAAAAAGAAAAACAGAAGAAAACTCTCAAGCACGAGGTGTTAAAGTCATATCCCAAATTGATGAAAATTTCTTAATAATCCAATCAGCCTTAGCCACCGGCGCGATTCACTGTGGTGGCGAGAAATAAAAGGTAATCGGCCTGCCGGATAATTCGGTAATACTCTAAAATTATAGCTCCACACAAGAAGAGAGATAGAGAGATAGAGAGAGACAGAAAAGCAAAGGCTTATCTGGGCCTGGAAATTTTACTCTCGTGCGTGCCCGTTAGCGAAACAATGCCACGGAGCTCCGCTCCATTCTCGTGTCGGTCGAATTATTATTTTTTCCCTTATTTATAAATTAGCTCGTTTAAAGTGCCGCGCCTAAAGAACCGGTTAAGCGTGACCTCTGCAACAGTGAGAGAGAGAGAGAGTAATTACGGTGACATAGATTTATTAATTAATGCGCCAGGGCGCTTGCGCAATACGCAACGCGTGGATTTTTAAATACTTGCGCTGCCGCGATTGTTTATGGTCGTAAATCTCGCGGTTGTTTATTGTTATTGTGAATGGAGGCGTTCTTTTTATTGGAGTATTGGAGATGGATGGCTGCACGTGTGATTTATGGGAGAAGGGAATTTATGGTTGCTTAAACGTTTATGACTTTATGGACTCCAAAAGAATTGTCAATTAAATTTTGATTTTGGTCAGTGAAAGATAACGTATAAAACCCTGAATTAAATGGATTTATTGTCCAAGCTTCAAGGACGTTCAAGCACTCATCCCATCCTACACAAAATCACCATTAATTGCATGCTAAACGTTTTTCCCCATCTGCGCCTATATAACAAGTTAATTAGCCTCCAACGCTCGCCTACTATATTTGTGCACCAGTCTAGGCCATAGTCACTACACCCATTGTCCTACAACTTTCCCGATCTTCCCATACAGCGGCTTCTCCCACTAACCTTTTCCGCCGAAGAACCACTGGAAAAAAAACCGACAGCACAACCCACCTTTCCTAAACCCATTCCCACGTGTTATCCAGGAACTGGATTTTCGGGTCGAGCATCTCCCGATAGTTAGAGACGCGTGTGTACGGGTTTCCCGTGGCGCAAAAAATATACATATCGCGCACGTGGGTGCCGCCGCGCGGCGGCGAAGGAAAGTAAAAGTCTCCGATCTCGCGCGGGTTTTATTGCGGCCTGCACCGCGCAAGGCGTAATGGTCGTCGTGGCGAGCCGATATGAATGTTAAAGAGTGTCGGGTGGTGGTGTTGGATCGATCGGAGTGGAAGATAGGAGATGAGAGATTTATGGCGCGGGATGGTGACATGCAGAGTTTTTAAATATCTATTTAGAAAGATTAAACGATTTTGACGTGGTATTAAAGTAGAGCTTGGGTTTGATCTTGTATTAATTAACGAGAATATGATAGCCAGCGATTATTGTAAGCTATCAGCAGGCAGATGAAAAATTTAACAATTTTTTAATCCCAATCCAACATTGGTTGCGATAATTTTTTTTTTTTTTTTTTTTTTTTTTTATAAACGCATAAAATAATAAAAAGTTTTTACTTATTGAATATTAATTTCATGGAAAGAATGATTTAAAAATCAAATGTTGACTTTACTTTTCATCATTTCATAAAAGAATGTACAGTGGAACACAATTTCCACCGAGTAATACTTTATGGCTCATTAAACAGCCAGCAAAGCCATAGCAATAGTAATAAACTCAGAAGTCTGGAAAAAGCCAATAATGTAAAAATGTGGAACTCCAGCAGCAACAACTACCATTCCCACCGAGATTCAAATAAATTGGTAAAACATTTTACAGCGCATTATCCTCCGATATGCATACTCCCTCAACCGTAACAATGATTTGCACCATTCGAATAAAAATGACGTAATACGAGAGTGAATGAATACAATTTACGGTCTGCGCTATTACAATCCTAGCGCTATAGGCATTCCACTACAAAAATACGCATCATGCGCTACTCCGATAAACAAAGTCCTCTGCCCCTAAGGAACCTCAAAAATACGCGCGCGCGCGCGGAGAAAGTGTTGCCGGTTCACAGATTATTTACGAAACAGTCCAGCTGCTAACGTTTACAATAATAATAAATTCGAAGATTTACGGATCGGCGGGCGCATAATGGGGGCGGCCATTTTATCGGGATCTCATCGTAAATCTATGAAATTTATTTCTCCTTCACAGCGCGCGATTCCCATACTAGACCATCAATTACTCCCGTGCGTGCCGTACTGTCTCAATCGCCTCTTTTTCTCTCCCCCCTCCCCCTCCGCGAAAATTGAATAACAAATACCGGAGTGAGTGTTGCGCAAGCTCACAAGTGCACTGGCTGCGCGGTAATCAAAAGCCAGCGGACCTTATCGGGCGTCCATTTATTCTTTCATCTCTCGTGTAGTTGGGTCGAGTCGTATAGGTATATATAGCGCTGTTTTCTTCATCGCGAAATTGAACAATTTATCAGGTTGAGAGGTGCATGATACTTATGTCGTTTATAGAGAGCTTGTACGGGGGTTTAAAGGTTTTAATTTGTTTTGGCGTGGGTTTTGAACGATTTGGTTGATAGCTGAAGGGATGTTGGAGCGCATAAGGAATCGCATTGTTACGAATGTCATGTGATACATTTGGTTTCTTCTTAACGATAACCTAACCAGTGGATGATACTTAATGATCCTTTGTTTAACAAATGATAAACCTCGAAGTGAATCTAAATTACGTCTCGGACATATACGTAATAGTTAAAAAGTTAGACATGTTCCCATCCTCGTCGATCTCTAATACACCACATTTCTATTTCAATTTCTAGACAATCAGAGTTTCACTTCTAATTTTCATCCCTCATCTCAATCATTCACCTTTCACGAAACGCCTCAAATAACCAACTTACCCGAAATACCAACGCGTCTAGAAATACGTAATTTTACACAGATTTTGACATCTGCTTCTCCCTTCAACGTCGCGTCAAAAGAACGTTACCCGCCAACAAATCACGCTATTCCTAGATGGCTATAACCAGACCGCAATCCAGTTTACACCTCGAGTCTCCGCCCTAGAATGTACACCTTCGAAACGCGCTGGCTCACTTGGCACCGTCGTAACCGTAAACTCAAGTACACTCGCGCGAATCCGGATCACTCGCGTCTCTCTCTCTCTCTCTACATACACACATATAAGTACACACTCTCTCTCGAGTATCGGCTGCGACCTTGCGGATCCTCATTACCCGCAACCCCGTTATACGCGCGCCTCGTAAAAGGATCCTCGAGGGACACTCGAGATCCTGTGTATCGCGGGCGGGTGCATTCGATCGGCGAGCGCGCAGACCCCGTTGATCGGCTGTCCGGCACGACTGGCCTTTATCGCCCAAGGATATATAAAAGTGCGTAAATAGATATATGTAGCGTGACGATACACAGCGGATCGTGTCAATGCTGCACTGACGGTCTGTCGCCGCGGTTGGTTTTGACGATCGCGTGATGACTTTTTTTTTCTAAAGGTAAGGTCAGACGCTGCGATTGCTGTAATTTGTCAGAGACGGGGCAGAGTAATGAATGGCCGGATTAATTGGTTTAGGAAGCGATAAAAAAAAATAAAGCGAGCGCGCCGGAAAGCATTGTGCGCGCGCGGTTCGTTTTGCGAGCGCACCCAAAAACACTTTATAGCTATATATACATATAAACGTTGTTCGAGAGAGAAAAAAATACACGTACTCTTTGGTTTTGTGACCATTTTGTTTTTCTTTTGTTTCAGGTAAGCTGTAATTCAGTAGCTCAGTGCGACTGCATCGAATATCCCGCCCACTAATGTGCGTGAGTATACACCGTCAAATTGCCATTTTGAAAAATCTCCCTGAACGCCGCGTTGTACTATAATTGCACCTTGTAACGCCATCAAGGCCGCTAATGCTCATCGCTCGCATCGACCTTATACGTGTAATAAAAATTTTCCAAAACGACTCTTCCCCAGGCAGCATCACACCTGCAGCCTTAAAAATCAGCCCTACAAAACACTCGCAACTACATCGAGCGAGCCGTAGAAACGAATGGACTTGGCTCGCGCAGGCCGCTAATTAACGATCGCATTTTTCAGCGTCCGTCTTCTGAATCGTCGCGCTGCTCCCCATCAGCCGTTTTTGGTCGATTTTTCGCGCGCTAATGACGTCCCCTCCGCGGAGCTCCGTCTTTTCTTTATCCTCGCTCGTTTCTTTGCCTCGTAAAACCCAAGGGCGATTGTTCGCGAGGGAGAAAGAAAGAGTTGAGAGAGCAGTGGTGTGTAGAGGCTTCGCGCGGCAGTGCGTTATATTGTTATGGTTATAAGGATAGGATATAGTCGGTGCGCGCGCGATGCACTTGAATCGTGGGGTTATTGTTTGGTAGTGACGTTGGTGGAGATTTCAGAATTCAAATGCTAAGTGCGTGCGCGCGGAGGTGAGTCACGGGGACAGAGAGAGGGAGGGACGCGTGTGAAAAGAGGAGACGATTGAAAAGTGCTTTGTTGGAAATTCTACCGAAGGAATCGTGCGTTTGCGGGTTAAAGATATTCGCCAACGGCTAAATTATCAAGGTTTAACTATTAATGCAACGTTACGCTGTACTTTTTGTAAACAATTGGTTAACGAGGATTGAAATGTATACACGTCGTAGCTGTTGATATGAATATTTCCTAATGCTAGAGATCCTTTCTCCGTGTTATGGATTTTCATGTCATTTTGCTGAATTTTAGCGCTAATCGGTTTTAAAAATTACCGCCGTAAAAAAAATTAATTTGCCGTCCTACAAAAATTGACAAAGTTTGGGAAATCGTCGGGACCACATTGCAAAACCGTAATTTTAGCACAATTGCCACTACACTTTCGTTGTAGAATAGGTTTCCGTTGCGTGTATTTTCGAATGCAATAAGAGTGAGAAAGAGAGAGAAAACGGGTTGGTGAAAAGATTGCAGAAGTAAATAGGTGTTCTTTTTTATTGTAACTATTGTAAATGAGCCGACGAAATAAAAGTCAGCGTAATGAGCAAATAGAAATGAAAAGTGTAACTGTGAGAAAATATTTCGTCTATTGACAAATATGGTACTAAAAAATGTACATAACTTTTCGAAAACCATAATTGCAATAAATGGAGGTTACGCGGAGATTAGAGCTGCTCTTTCGCAAACCCCTACATAATATATAACGCGCACTCAATTAGTTTTCGCTAATCTCGCGCTATTTATTACATAAAAGTTATATTTCAACCGTTTCAACTCCGTACAAGCGTACGAGAGATAAGACGATCTATCAACATTAAAATTCTCCACTTTCTATGCAGCACGCGTTTACACCTCACGTCGCAATTATTATTCACTGTCTCGACGCGTCAGTTATATTCCACTCCACTTTGCATGTCTCGCTCGGAATGCATTCGGAACATCGTAAACAAAAAGCTCTCTCTCGCGGCGCGTGTACGTCTTAAAATACCCGCGCAGCAGCTTTGTCGGAGGCCGAAAAAATAATCCCACGTCGACCGCGGATTGTCTTGGAAGCTGCTGCGCGCAAACGGAAGTCCGCTGCGGTTTTGTCCTGTCCCCTTCGCGCGCGTGATGCTGCTTCTTCCGTTAATGCTTTTTTGAAAGGCTCGCGCGGGCAAATAGTGAAAGACGTTAATTGTCGCATAGGGTGTTTTTTGTTGTCTTCGGCTTAGCATTATGAGTTAAAATGGTCTGAACGAATGCTTAGAAGTTTCCGAAGGCTGCGAACTCCTTAGACATTCATTAGCTCGACTCGTAAAACTCCATTTAACTTTTGTTCTTTCTTAAATAACGTAACTGCATATATTAATCTACCGCTTGCACAACTAATTTCCTCCTTTTTTTCCCACTAAAAGTAATTATTTTTCTCCATCACAAAGTGATTCGAAGATATAGCATCTACCTGCAATACAGATTCATATTATATATGCAAGAAACTATTATTTAAATTTTTGTATTATTCGAACGATCCCTGAAATCAACGAAATTTCAATGGCACCGCGAAAACAATCCGCTTTTCACCAGCATAAATATGTATTTCAAAACTCCACCGAGGAAAGTACGTACACACGATCGTTAAACACGAAAGTCGCATTCAGCCGAGATTGAATATTTAATTCCAAGAGAAAAAGAAAACGAGGAATCCACAATATGATTGCACTAAAAATAAGGTCTATTCAAGGGATAAAGCATTTATTCAATTGCGTATATCTGCTATACACTCGAATGCACTCTGGCGATGCCTTTATTGTGTGTGCGCCTCTCTCGCGGGAGATGTTCTCACACGCTCGTTTTCTCATTGTAATGTCTCGCGTAGGCTGGAAGAAAAAAATCTTGGCTCAATTGCGAGATAATTTATATTTCCATGGTCTAGGTGGTACGGAGCGCGTGGATGTGCAAATGCAATTGTGAATTGGGAATGATAAAGTTCTGCTGTACGGCGGAGTTTCGGAGAAAAGCGATATGCCCTTGCGCGTAATCGAGGCGGGCGGTGCGCGCAAAAGTATCGATTTCCATATTAGGCTCGGAGTCTTTCGGTCTGAAGATGAACGTTTAAGTTTACGCGGTAATAAACGGTGTACAACGAGATGTTATTAAAATTCTCCTACCGCGTGGACTTTCTTTTCTCTCTCACACACACACACACACATGCTCTTTTGTTCTAGTTTCAGAGGAGATCAATTAATGTGTCCGAGTTGCAGATACATTCCTCACTTATAATATTCCGCCTCTCCCAATTATTCAGTGAAAGTATACTTGAAACGCATAAAACGCGAAGAGCTAGTTTTTTGCAAAGAAGAAGAAGAAAACGACGTTGAGAGAAGAATCCGCGCTAATGCATTTTAGATCCTGACAAAAAGCCCGCTGCAGCTCTTTTCCTGCGTGTGTATAACAACCGATTCCAATTCCACCGGCCGCAGATCAAAGACAAACCCCCGACACGCGCCGCAATGCTAATCCCCGGCAAATGGAAATTTGCAAAACCCTCACGATTTCCTCTCTCTCTCTCTCTCTCTCTCTCTCTCTCTCTCTCTCTCTCTCTCTCTCTCTCTCTCTCTCTCTCTCTCTCTCTCTCTCCTCTCTCTCTCTCTCTCTCTCTCTCTCTCTCTCTCTCTCTCTCTCTCTCTCTCTCTCTCTCTCTCTCTCTCTCTCTCTCTCTCTCTCTCTCTCTCTCTCTCTCTCTCTCTCTCTCTCTCTCTCTCTCTCTCTCTCTCTCTCTCTCTCTCTCTCTCTCTCTCTCTCTCTCTCTCTCTCTCTCTCTCTCTCTCTCTCTCTCTCTCTCTCTCTCTCTCTCTCTCTCCATTAAGTCCCCCATCACGCGCAGAAAAAAAAAAGCTATATAGCAGGCGGGCGCATAAAACCGTCATCCACGCAGGCGCTCGTGAGCGAGAACGCGAGAGCTATTTCGATGCACCGGCGCGCGCGCGCGTGCTACTGCGGGCTTGACCTCGGATTCTCTTCATTCATGGAAGCAGGCACGCGTCCATTTTCGCGCGCTCGGGCGACGGAGAGCAAAAAGCTCGTGGCGCGCGAGAACGCCGTTTTTCCTGCCTCCGAGAGGCACAGAGAGATGCTAAAAGATGTGTCGAGAGGGAGTGTGCACTTGAACTTCGAGAGGAATGGGAAGGGAGAGGATTTGGTGGTAAAAGGAGGGTTTATTTGAGGAAGGTTCTGGAGCTCTCTGGTCTTTTTGCGAGGTTTGCCGCAAGTCCCCGCTGTGGCTGGATCTTAGATTGATTATATACGGTGTAACGGGGGCTTTTTTCTGTGTAGTGAATTCGATGGATATGAAGTTTACGTCGTTGGAATGCAACGAAATAATTTTTTTTTACATTTAATTAATGTTATTAAGCAATGGAAATTTTATCTAAATCTTTGTTATAAAGTTATTTGATACTATAAAATAATAAATCTCCAGACAAAACTAATATTAATTATTATAAACTTGAAGTAAAATCAAATATTTTTTTATTTCATTGCACTACAACGTTGCAAACTTTAGATCCATTGAATTCGGGGATTGAATATAACAGTGACGAGGAAAATTTTTTAGTGTAGAAAGTAATGATGGTATCACTGAGAAAAAAAGATTAGTAAAAATTATTATTGTAAAAATTACCATCATATACTGTCTCGCAATGCCAGCATAGACTGTAAAGACCCAAACGATTGTCATACTTTACAAGAAATTTTGCTAGAAATACAGGAAAATTTACTGTAAAGTATGGTAATTTTTAGGGTTTTTACAGTCTGTCGTGGCTTTAAGGGACATGGTAATTTTTACAAAACTATTAATAATATTTACTAATCTTTTTTCTCAGCGTAAAGAATAGTATATTACGCAAGTAGGGAGGTAAAGAGTTGGCCAGTCCAGAGCAGTCCTGGGGTGGCCGACTTTATCCCCGTGTTGCATGTACTATTTTTCACCATACCCGAGCCGAAAACCACATTCGCGTTTCTGAGCCGGGAGCGAAACTGGTACTTTCGGCTAGGGTATGGTGAAAATTAGATTTTTCAAAATATTATGACGAATGGGAGTGTTGATTTAACTTTATAAAGATGGCGTAAAATTACCTTTGTAGCATTGAACTGCTCTGTGATTATATTCATTAATGACATATAAAAGTAGAAGTGAGTACGAGGAAAATTTAAAAATCAATCTAAAAAATAGTGTGATGGTGATTTTTGTAAAAGTGTAATTTTGACAAGATCAAGGTGAAAAAGGTCATCCGTGGATTTCGTCGCTTTGATTGAACGCATAAAATTGTGTATTTGATTTAGAAGATACCATCAACGACCATAAGCCAAACAAAAATCGCTAACCAGAAAAATCGCCCGATTTAAATATCAATACGCGCATTAGTCAGCGGAAATTTTACTAACCCAAATTGCGCCGCACATCCATCCACAACATAGCCCATTCACTCATCTCTCTCCCTCTCTCTCTCCGATGAAAACAGCGACCTTTCACTGAACAATGAAAATGCTAATTGCGCTATAAACAACAGTTAGCCTTATCCGCGTAATTCCAAAATTCCGATATACCTCGGCACAACACAGCAGCTACACAAACACACATACACACACGAACATATAATGCGATTCCCGGGTCGATTAACATTCAGTGGTGCGGTGCGGCGTTACAACTCATTGTGAGAGAGAGAGAGAGAGAGAGAGAGAGAGAGAGAGAGAGAGAGAGAGAGAGAGAGAGAGAGAGAGAGAGAGAGAGAGAGAGAGAGAGAGAGAGAGAGAGAGAGAGAGAGAGAGAGAGAGAGAGAGAGAGAGAGAGAGAGAGAGAGAGAGAGAGCCCGCGCGTGTCACGTGACGGAAGACCCTGCGCTGGTGTAGTATAAACCATAGATATACACCCCCTTTCCACTTGTCATTCCGCCTGTTCGCCGCCGTACCTATAAGCCGATAGACAATGGATTTGCGGCGTGCCGCGTGTATATAGCGAGTGAGAGAAGCACGGGCTTTTTAGACTATAGGAGGATTTCAGTATTTTCGGTGCATGAATAGCGGAAGGGTTTTGGTTGAATACGAAATCGAAATGTCGATCGTGCGGTTAGACGCGTGAATACGAATTGTCGATGAATATGCCTAGACCGCGGTGGGTACAATTTAGAAACCTCCGTCATTTCTTGTTTCAGTATAGTCCATACCAAAACTTCGCTTGAGATGATCCCGATAAAGGCATTAAGCGATTTAATAACTGTGCGGGCACAGAACCCCATAATATTATGGGATTGAAAAATTTTCATTGTTTTCCGCCTTTCACTCGATCCGGCAATTATACGAGCCTCGATAAGCAATATAAACGCTACGATTTTTCCATACTCCACACACACACATATACTCTCTAGACGCATAATGGACGAAAATTTCTCTTTTGTTGCGTTTGACGCACGCACTCTGCAACAACGAGCCCTTACAGACAAAGTTATCTTTAATTACCCCCCCGTTATCGCTACATGGTCTTGCGTAATTCCCTTCCGATAACCGGACAGCTAGAGACGCGTCCATCGGGCTCGCTCAATTATAAGCATAAATACGCAATTACCACGCGTGAAAAAATGGAGAAGAAGCAACACACACACGTGCGCGTGCGTGTGTATATAGAGAGAAACCGACGGGCGGGAAATCGAACAAAGGAGGATGATTATTTTCAAGCACAATAGAGTCCCGTCCGTCCGGCACGCTTTCCCGCGATGCTCGAATTTATTTTTCGACAGTTCAAAGAGAGAGAAGAAGAAGAAGACTCGCCGAGAGATAGACGTTCAATTAATTTTGAGATGCGCGATCGTTGGTACACTTTGCTTTATTCGGATTCTTTGTAGTGCGACTGCTGTTGGGAGAAATGGTAATGAGAAGAGAGTTAACGTTTTTTTTTTGCGGTGTGAATGTGTAAGGTAAACGGCGCGGTGTATTCTGTTTTTGGTTCGAGCAATTTTCGTATTTATAGTAGGTCTGACGTAACGCGGAGAGCTTCAGGTTTGTAAATTGCATATACGTTTGCTTTGTGTTTTCTATTAACCTGAAACTGAGGAAGCTATACTGTACCAATATTTTCGAAGTCTGATGTCAACAAAGCACGTATAATATAAATAGAATCTCTCGAGCTTGTAGAGTGTCGCATCTCCAGAAAAAGATTCGGTGCTGAGTGAACCAATGGGAACATCCATTTGACAGATTGTTCGAAAGCAGGTCATCGCGCGGCGGTGCAGTCGCGAAACCCTGAAAAGTTTATCCATGGGTAGGTTTTTCAGCGCCTGATTCAGTGACAATGGAATTTCACTTTGTTACGACTTTACAGAACAATTGAAGTATTCATCTTATTGCAAGGCTTACTGGTTTTTGCTTATCCGGTCTTATAATTTTTGATTTTCAATTATAATGTTATAGTAGCAAATTTAGAAATATATGTATACTATCTGGAATAATTGTTACATTTAATATACTTATACATTATTGTGAGGTCAGATTCCTGAAACCTCGAAAATTGCATTTCATCTATTCTCAAACACCACTGTTACACAACCGCCATTGTTTAACCAGAAAAATACCGAAACAACGTAGATTACACCTGCCTCAGCCACGCGAAGTTGGCGAAAATTTTTCGCAATTCGCACCTTTGCATAATTCTCTCCCATTCCCAAATTAAATCCATCTCACACACACCTGCACTTTCTCCCCCATCCTCTTGAAATTTCCCAAAAAAAAATCACAGATACACCGAGAAAAGCGAAGCATCACATCGCACCGAAAATACGCCTAACACGGCGTAGCGAACGGCTTAATCAGCCCTTCGCGTCCGGCGCACAGGGGGCGTCAGGGAAATAGAGCGATAGCTCTCTCTCTCTCTTTCTCTTTCTCGCCGCTGTCCACATTCCGTGGATCGCGGGTACAGCAGCAGACGCCTCTTTCTCGCGGCAGCGGCGATGGCGGCGGCTGGAATGCACCGAAAATAAATTTGGCGTCGCGACGCGACCTGCACGCGCACACGCGCGACTCTAGAATGTACTTTTTTGGGGGAGGCGATGGTGCTGGTGTCAGTTTCGTTTTTCGCGCACGCGCGTGTTCGCAAAGTATGCGCTGGGAATGAGGGAGAGAGTGAGAGAGAGAGCGTTTGGTTTTTCGGGGGCGATGTACGCGAAGAGTGAGAGAGATTAGCGCGAAAGTGGCGTGATGGAAGTGCGGAGGAATGTGGAGTGCGGCGGGGTGGGGAATGGAAATTGAAGAAGATGAGGATTATATTGGTGATTGATTCGAATGAAGCTAATTCGTTAATGAGCCGTTGGCCTACAGATCTTTAATTTTCAAAATTATTAAAATAATAAATTATTCATTTGGTATGCAATAAAAATAATCAAAATAATTATTTCTATGGTAAATGAATGCTTTATATCACTCAGAAAACGATCTTCCTGTATGAACGAGAATCTGCCTGTCGGAAGAGGATTCTCGCTAAAAATAGGGCCAAGAGGATATCTTCCTATGGAAAGAGGAATTATCTTACAACAGGAAGTCGATCTTCCTGTAGCGGGATGATGAATTTTCGCGCAGGAGAAATGCTTTTTTGCCGCACGAAGATTTTCTGGGGTGGCATTTATTTCAAGACAGGAGGATCGTTTTTCTGAGTGTACATAGGTATTAAGAGCTTAAACATTTTAAGGTTAGATATATTTTTGTAAAAATTTTTATATTATAAATGACACTTCTTTTGTTTTTGAAATTTTATATTCGCTCTTTTTCCAAACCATTGGTTAACCGTTGGCTTACACTTGTTGTAACCGTTGGCTAAAAAAATTACCGTACAATTACTTTACCAACCATTTTCGTTAACTTATTTTCTGCCAGGAAATTAGTATTATTATCTTGAAAATAGATTAATTACATTAAAATTATTGTAACTAATTTGATGAGGCTGAAGTTCGCATTGTTATATACTTTATTCTTAATTATACTTATAGATTTAGATTGAAACACGTTTCAACACGGTAAAGTGTGGAACTACTTATTAGAATATTCAATCTTAAGAATATTTTCAACGAGTTGTACACGCACTGTAAGAAATATAACTTTATTTTATGAAATCTTTTTCTTTCACTGCCGCACGCAACCTTGAAATTCACATAATTATTTTGTATCCCACGTATGAAAAGAACAAAAAATAACCTCAGTCAAAAAGACGGTGTTACATATCTCAATTTCACTCGAAACTATCCAAAGGTCACACACACATACACAAACCAGACAGAAAAAGAAGAGAGAATAAAAAGAATCTGAAAATTAAAAGTTCAAGTTTTTGTGACGTCGGGCTGCCGCCTCACGTACCGCCAATCAGCCGACCAGTTACAATCAGGTTTCAGAAATCTGGTCTAGCATTCGAATCACACCCATGACCCACCGGCATACCAACTGTACACATTTAATTCACATCTGATATGATCTCCCCGGGTAACCTGTACATTGTATACATATACACACTTTCGCAGAAGCAATAACGAAACAGCAGCCGCGGTTCTCCGCCACCCCTTTTATATTCGCCTCCGATACACGTCATACACAGGTGCCTAATTAACCATGCGGCGTACCCTACAATAATGAGCTGTCGATTCCCAGGCGCGCCCGCTGCGCCAGACTCATCTCTTTCGCGTCGATCGATGATTGATCGTATCGTCGGTGTATAAATATCGCAATCATCATCGAATACATACCCTGCGCCTATTTATATCCGCGCCGCGAATTCCATCGGCCGCGGTACCATGAATGAACGAACGCGGGCGCACATCCTAACCTTGCAAAGATCTGCATATTTACGAGCGCGGAAGATCCGTAAAAGCTCGCGCCGCAGAGGACGAGAGAGGCGTCTAAATAGAGACAAAGCGGATATATAACGCGCACGTGCGTATATTTCTCGCGGTTTTATGGACACGTTGACGCGGGCGCGCGGAGAGCCGCGTAGCGGCGTTTCTGTGAACAACTGTCCCGGTATTATGGTGGTGGCACGCGGTAGATGTAGGAAATGTAATAAGGGTGGAAGCAAGTATGGTCTGAGCTTTTGAGGTGGTTTGGGTTGGGCTGTATACGAGCTGAAGCAGAAAAAAAGGTGCTTGCAGTTGCGCAAGTATAAGAGAGTTTTGAGTTTCATGGAATATTTATTAAGGTGATGTGAAATACCGACATAATTTTTGAACGAGTACATTTTATGCAAATACTAATAAAATCGTTCAAAAAAAATTCTGAGTTCTGTATTTACGTTTGCGGAGGGCGTGACAACTGTCTTTTTCCAAAAAAATATTTAGAAATTATTTAATTAAATAAAAACCGTATCGTCGATAAGTAGGAATCTGAATTTTTATTATTTTACCTAATTTTCAAACAAGTACATCTCATGAAAATACTAATAGAATCATTAAAAAAAATTTCTGAGTACATTGCTTGCTTGCACGGAGGGCTTGACACAAACGTGTTTTTCCAAATAAACGTTCAAAATTTAGTTTATTAAATAATGGGTTAATTTTGGACTTCACATTACCTTAAGTGTTCGATTGATATTTATAAAAACAGTTTTAAAAAATTATATATCACTTACTCATTTTTTGTGAATTTCGAGGTAGAAACTTAAAATACTACGTGAGACATTCTTGTTATGGGTCTGAAGTTCGCATCGTTGGAGTACAACGAAATCATTTTTTACGATTGATTAAAGTTATTGAACAATGGAAATTTTATGGAAATCTTTGTTATAAAGTTATTTTATACTTTAAAACACTAAATCTACACGCAAAATTAATATTAACTAGTATAAACTTAAGTAAAATGAATTATTGTTTTTATTTCATTGCACTCCAACGTTGCAAACTTCAGACCCATTTCTTGTTAATACATTCAACATCCTATTATATACATTCACATTCATCTCTGATCATACAACGCTCGGTCACGCAGATGAATCTCTGAATTCGGCTTCCTCGAGTGTTCTAATTAAACCCATCAGCGTTGTGCATACGAAAATATCAACTCGCTTACAGGTTTATATGGCACAAAACGTCGATGACGCGGACCTCCATATATAATTACTTACTATACTACTGGCGTTGCATCACCGCGCTCATTTCATTCAAATCTGATCTATACAGCAATAACAGATACGGAATATATATATATGTGAACTCGTAGAGCCAGTCGGTATTTAATTAACATTCCGCGATTAGAAAGCAGCTCGGCGTTTATCACCCGTAATAAGTTCGGCAAAGACGTCATTAGCGCGCGAATTCAATGATTTTCTAACTATTATACGCTCACATTTCTCCAGCTACATGTACAGCCTTGGCTCGCGCAAAATTCAGCGCGCGGCGGGTAATTATTTCATCGAACCTTCCCTCGCTCACCTCCTCCCATCATAATATGCATTTAATCATTCCTCGCCGCATCCATCTTCGCCGCCGCAGTCGCCGACAAACGAAAGTGCAGAGCCGTCCTACGCAAACACGCGTACCCGCATTAAAGCCCACCGATCCGCGATCATAAATCTTCATTCCCTTTCTCTCTCGTTCTCTCTTTTACCGTCAATTTCGAAAAATCGCGCGTCTTTATTAACGTCACGCGCTGCCGCAGCGTCTCTTGTCTCAAGGGTGGAGCCGCCGCCGTCGCGTGCGGAGAGAAAACGTTCAATTAACGAGGGACAATGAATTCGCGAGTATAAGAGAGAGAGATAGAGAGACCCTCCTGACACGATGACCGTGAAGTCGCGAGGAGAGTGAAAAATGAAGGTGGGTGGAGTTGCGAGTGTGTTTCCTTTTATTTTTTAGCAAGCGAGAGAAGGAGAGTAGAGCTTTTGTTCGGCCGATCTGATATCGAGGCGCGGATTTTTTCTTCGAGGAGCGGGATCGGGATCTCGGATCGCGAGAGAGTGAGCGCGAGCAGTGGATGGCTGGCTTTATTGTTGCGTGGGTATACATATAATGCGGCTGTGATTTGGGTCATTAGTGACGAGCGCGGGTGGGAATATAATGTTATTTGTGGCGCGGGTTCTGTGTGAAAATCGAACCGCGTCGAGCCTCTCGAGCCTAAGTCGAGCGAATGTTGCATTTGTTTATTTCATGTTGTTATCTTTCAGTTTTTTTTTGTTTTAGTACTTGAAAAAAGTTATTGAGGACAGAAATTTGTGTCTGGCGATATTTCGATTTTCGAATATTTTATTTTTTAAAAAGGATTTCATTCGGTTTAAAGTGTTGGATGTAAGTGAGATAAAATACTACAAATTCATGAGTTTCAGAAGTTTGACTCACCATCAGTATAGTTTATCTTGAAATGCAGAATGAAAAATCTTTATTCAAGGCGCTTTTAACCAAAACAAACTATTTGGATCCTTATAAATTGAAGTACTTTCAGGTAGAATATTTCAAAAAATTGTCAAAAAGTTTTCTCTGGTTACGAGGTTTCGGTCTTAACGGGTTAATAACCACACAAGCTGCGGACAATTTTCGACCTGGAGTTTACGATATTTATCTTTTTCTTTTTTTCCTCACGTTATTTTATATGACACTGAAGTTAGCAGCTCAGACTTGGTAGTTGCCAGGGATAATTATGGCACAAGTGAGCGCCCCGAATTAAATTTTTTCAATTATTGTAATTCGTGACATAAGGGTATGCCTTATACCGACAGAGTTCTCTGCCGTACCGACCACAATGTTTTTAATTAAATTTTAATTGTTATAAATAAGCTTTTTCTTTAATTCTGAGTGTGGACGCACAAAGGCAAACTTATAATAATTCCCAGTCAAATTTCAGATAAATCTATTGGAAAATAAAGACGAAATTTGAAAAATCACAACGTCGTATAATATCATATTAACCCCAAAATACGACAACTTGCGGTTTTTCAAATTTCGTCTTTATTTTCCAATAAACTTATCTGAAATTTGACCGGAAATTAGATAATAAGTTTGCCTTTGTGCGTTCATACTCAGAATTAAAGAAAAAGCTTATAAAAATTAATATTTAATTAGAAACATTGTGTTTGGTACGGTAGAGAACTCTGTCGGTATAAGGAATCCCCTTAATCTAAAAAGTAAGAAAAATTTGTTTCGAGAGCCCCTGAACCATGTTTATGCCTAGTAGCTGCTAAGTCTGAACGTCGTTATTCAACTTCAGGGTCGTTATTTAACTTCAGCGTCGTTATTTTATAACATACACTAACAGAAATGTTGTAGGAAAATTTGCTATAAATGTAAGAGAAATTACTATATTCTACAGGAACTTTGGGACAGACTTGAATTATCATAAAATTTACTACAATTTATAGTAAAAATTGCTATATATATAGTAAAAGTTACTCAAAACATAGGAGTTTTTACTACAAATTGTAGTAAATTTTATGATAATTTGACTCTGTCCCACGGTTACTATAAATATAGTAATTTTTCCTAAACCATTTTTCTCCGTGTAGGTAAATAAAAGGCTAACATGGTACTTGCACGTATAATATAATTTATTCCCATCTCTACTATAATGGTCATTTTATAGCCTGAAAAGCGGGGAAAAAGTGGCGTCTGATTCCCTCTTTTACTTTATTCCCGCGGGAATAAAGTAATATAGTCTAATTTTTTACGTTCATGGTGAATTGGGTTAAAACTAACAAAATTATAACACATAAATACAAAATAATTTTTCAAATCTATGAAGCGGTCACAGTAGCGATGGGAATAAAGTACTATACGAACTTAGTCTCGACTTTAGTCCCGTGTTACTATATGTAACACGGGACTAAAGTCGATCATTCCCTTAGGTGATCACTACCCTCGCTTCGCTACGCTCGCTCGGTCAGTGAACTCATCCGCGAGAATAATCTGCAAGTTTAGTCTCCTGTTACATAATGTACTATTAATTACGAATTGACTTTAAATAATATTTTACAATAAGTAATTTTTATCTTTATTATATTGATTATCTCCTGCACCGATAAATGTATTAATTAAAAAAGAAAACCTCTTCATAGACACAAGGCACGGTGAAACCGTCGGATGCTTATGAGAAGATGTGAAATAGATCAAATTAGTTTCAAATAATACATGAACCTCTCTAACATTAACAAAGTACATGAAAAACAAAGTCGTGAACACAGACAACTATTTGTTTTATTCTAACACTTAAGACAATCTACAACTAAGTCTCTTTATTAACAACGGTCTCTTGCTCCCGCAGATTTACTTAAAAAATCATATACAGACAATAAAGACATTTAGCGATAATCATCACTTAGGAAAATTACATGTAAAATTTCCCCGCTCTTTCTCTCTCGCGAGGCTAATTCATAATTATACCGATACGCCGGCGCACTGTAGTAACTCTTCGTCAATACTGGGAACTTTTCGTATACCGTCAGCTACTTTATTGTGTCCGCAGAAGACAAAAAAGCAGTTATACCACATTTTCACGTCGAATTCACACGATTATAGCGTGAAAAAGTGCATTGTTAGCGACGGCTTTAATTTAACAATGAAAAAGTTATTCTGAAAACGACGAGTATATAATTGTGCCTTAAAGACGTTTGTTTACGGCCTCATGACGAAACGAACGGGTCTTAAAGTGTTATAATAATACAAATAGAGACATTTTACGACAGTGCACGCGCACGCGCGCGCGCGTAAGCGGGTTAAATTCCCGGCACCGAGATGCAACGAAAAGTTTACAGCGCGAAACGCGTCATTGTAACGGCGACGGCCTATATAGCCGTATATAAACGAAACTTTTACGTCATCGCGTTGTTTATCGCGCATTTATTTCCTTATCGACGACGACTCGGGCACGGAGTTGACGCAACGCGAGTACAGCGCGAAAAATCCGGGATATTCCTCTCCTCGCGCCTCTCTATCCCTCGTTGTCGGAGAGAGGAGGCGATTTCATGAATTCCAACGAGAATTGCCCCATTGTGTTCGCGCGCTGCTCCGCGTCTCCCTTTCGTCCTTTTTCTTCCTCTTATTTTCAAGCCGCGAGGAGAGGGAGTGAGAGATTCTTATACATGCGCCGTGCGCGCGAGAATCGAGAAAGAGAATCGATGCCGAAGATATTTTGACGCGTGAAGGGTCGACGCAGGCGGGAGAGTGTGGGAAAATTATTGCCGAATGTGTCGCATTCTTGTATAATTTCGACGTTGCGAAAGAGATTGCGGTGTACGGGTATGCGAGTGCGCACACGGGTTTGATGTGCGGCTTGGCGAATGTCGTGTGATGTGGCGTCACCCTCGTCCTGAAAAATAATGACAGATCTTATGTCGCCGTGTTTTATATCTTGCCGTTCATCACACTCTTTAATTTCAGGAGATAAAAAGGTTAATACTTGCATATGTTAAAATGACATAACCTAAAATGATAATAGCAATAATAATAATTATTAATTATAATTATTAATAATAATAATCTTCTAATCTAATCTACGTTTATGCTGCGTGCAAATAAATAACTCTTTATGTCTTTTGTTACAGGTGAGTTATACGAACGATTTTGCTGCTACAGTATCATTATATTTGCCTGTAAGTTAATGTGAATCGATGTAGGTACGTATTCCATTGCAAATTTATAGTTACATCTTCGACACTTACTTTGCAATTTTCGAATAGATAAAATATTACAAGTTTTTTTATAAAGAAGGATAAAGTACAATAAAAGAGCACGAACCTGTTATTTTGAATTCGTTTTGAAGCTAGCCTTGGAATCAATGTGAGGTCTCTTTGTATTTGTAAATCAACCACAAATGGCAATCTTCTTTTTAAAAAAGTGATGACCGAAAAGTGAAGCCAAAATGAAATGATTGTGATTGGCTGATTCTTGTAATCTGTATAATACCTAATTGGCTGATGTTCTATGACTTAAGGAGATACTCGTTTGATTAATCCTCTCTTTAAAAAAGTTATGATCGAAAAGTGAAGCCAAAATAAAACGATTGTGATTGACTCATTCTTATAATCTGTAAAACCTGATTGACTAATGTTCCATGACTCAAGGAGATACGTGTTTGGTTAAAAATCAGTAGAATTATTAAATTTTTAAACTTTAAATTCAGAAATAAGAAAGTATTAAAAAGACATTGAGACATTTTTAGCTAAAAAAGTAATAATAAATAACATTCCAGTTGCTTAAAGTTTCTAAATTTAAAATTTAATAACCATAAATAGTATTGCTAAAACTAATATAATGTAAATAAAAATATATAAGAAGTTGATATTTTTCATTAGGTAAATAAATAGTAGAACAAATCTTGCTAGTATTATAAAAACTAAGAGTTCACCTGGACCTATCAACGTATTTAAAAAAAAAAAATTCAATCGGCAACTAGCAATATATCTATACAAAATAGTACAACTTCACACAGAGACACGCAGCAAGCAACCCCACACGCTCCCCGCAATAACACCTGCAGCTCGCTGCATGGACCTCCCGCGCACGCAACACATCGCTCTTTTGTCGCAAGGTGCAGCGCGCGCACGAACGGATGCGCGTCTCGTAATTGACGGCGAGCTCCCGCCGGCCGGTCGGCGTGAATATCCTGCACGAGCGCGCATCGAATTCGCCCCGTAACCGATTGCTTCCTCGACATTGTACGCATACATATATACATATACGTATAATGTACGTACATGCTGCTCGCATTCCGGGAGCTTTGTCGCGCCCTGCCTACCGAATTAATTCCGCGGTATATACACAGAGTGCAGAGGTGGGCTGGACGAACGAGTGTATAAGCAGTGTATAGTTCGTAGGTTGGGAGGGGCCGTATATAAGTAGGGGGTTTTTGGTTATTTTTGGAAGCGGCTGGGAAGAACACGCGTTTGGCTACGCATGAAAATAATTGTGCGACTGAGTGTTTTAGTTTGATTATGGTTGAAAAGATACATTTGCCGTGGCAGTTGTTCGAGTTGGTTGAAACGTTAGACAGTAATTGGAATTATTGAAGTGGTTGAAGTAATTTAATGGAAGGGAAATAAATCACTGTGGTTAATATGCACAATCTTATTTATCGAATTAATGATTAGTTTAATTTAACGAAAAATAAAATACTGATTACGTAGTCAGCTGGAAATTAAATAACCAATATTTTTTCCGAGTATGAAGTATTTTTTTTCTCCAAAAATGTTTAAAGATGTAAAGATATTGTTACTTAAAATATATTTTGATTTATTGAAAATGTTGTCTCTGTATATTGTTCAAACGACTGTTGTGAAATTTTTTCAATCTTACAAAGATAAAATTATGAACATTTTTGTAACGCACAGTGAAATAAGCTTGAATACGTGATTTTAGATATCTATTTATCGGAATGATTGACGTTTTATTTATGTATAGGAATTTCATTGAATTCCTATGAATTTCATCAAGATGATCAAATTTAGTATTATATTACGTTGTACATTCTAAAAGTCTTAATGCTATTAGATAAACATAAAGATAGGCTTGAAGCGATCATCTATCAGATGTACGATTATTTTTCAATTCGAAGCTTTTTATAATCCTCGTAGAATCATATACCCTCGAGTAAATTCAAAGGATAATCGAGCAGCTGTGAAAAATTACAAAAATTTAGACATAAATTTATTTTATTAGATAAGCATAAGAAAGTGATGAAAGTAATATGAACTTTATAAAAACGTACGGGCACGTGGTAGTTATAACATCGCAGTCGATTTCTCGATCTTGAAATTTTTAATTATATATTTAATTAATCGTTCCGTTCCTTAATGCTCAACGAAATCTCGCTATAGATAAGCAACCATTACATATCAATATTTTCCTTAATTGCGCAGCTACTTTTCCTTCGCTAGCTGAGCCAAGTATAAACGAACAATATAATTCACGCAAATTACGCAATATTCCAATATCCCCCCGGTTCATTCGCCGACATCAAATAAATTTATCAAATATTATTGCCCAAGTAAATCGGCGAAAATTTTTTCTAGAGAAAGCAGGAACAATATTTTACAAACCATCGCCACCGCCGCGTCACTTCTAGCGGTAAAAAGGGAAAAACAACGCCCACTTAAAGCCATCGCTGAACTCTGCAAGGAGAGCAAAACAATTTCGCGATACACCGCGTGGCGAGCCGGAAACGAAAGTTCGCCTTGACACGATATTACTACCCGTATCGGAAATTTTCAATTTTATTACGCAGATCCGTGTGTGTATGTGTGCGTAGTGGCATTTTGGTGAAACTCGTGAAAAATTTTTCCTCTCCCGCGGCACGAGGCGGAAACGGTTCGCTGAAATTTCTCGACACACGCGTGTGTATATGCAGGAATTGCCATTACTGACAAACAACTCGGGCGCCGAGTGTAATGTGCGTGGCATTCGCAGGAGCGTGGACTAATTAATCATCGGCTAATTGCCGGTGCTTTTCTTACGAAGGGGGGAGGTTTTTTTCCTCATTGCGTACTTTGCGTTTCGATTTGCGAAGATGGTTGTAAGTGTAATTAATTGGCGGAGTACGTGCGAGATGAGCAATGGAATCATATTGTATGAAACATTGATATGTTGTATATACTAGTGTACATATAATTGAGTTAAGCCCTGGTAGAAATACTAACCAACGCTTGGCGAAACGTTTGTCAATTTTTAAATTAAAAACGTCACACCATGATTATGTTGCTATTGCCGACGAAGAATAACTATTTATAACTATATATAAATAATATTTATACATGTGGAAATATTATATTGTAGATGCTTTAAAATATAGTGATAATTTTAAATAGTTTTAATTAAATTTCGATGTTAATCTTAAGTAGAAATGCTTCCATTTAATTAACATGTTAACCAATCAAGTCTATTTTCTACCAGGAAGAATTTATTAAACAAAAGAAAAATCAAATTTTTAAGTTAGCATTTTTAACGTAAGTTTAGAAGGTATACGACTTTTCAATTGAGCCATTTTATTTTATTATGCTATTTTATTTTATTTTTCTACTCTAAAACTTGAAATAACCATAACACTTGACCTTCGCGAAGGTCAAGACGAAGCTTTGTCGTTCTAACCTCAAAAAATCAAAGTAAAAATTTTATGCATTTCAATTTCAAAAGCACACGCAACATACATCTATTCTTTCGCCAAATTACTTATGCTACTCTTAAAGCCGCATCATCACAAACATCTTCATTAAAAATAATTAACATTCCGAGTTAATTTTTCCCCCACAACTAGAGCGGCCACTTTAAAACAGCTAATCCTTACGATTTCCAACTACGAGATCGCTAAACTTCTTACCCGCTTACTTATCTATATCCGTCCAATCGGCAAAAGCCGCTATGAAAATCCGGCATTTTACCAGACAGGAAATCACCTCTCCCAAATGCCCCCTCGCCTGCCATAAACTGCCGCCTAAACCGCCTGAAACCTCGCCTCGATCGAACGGAAGAGTTATCGATACCAGAGTAAATATAACCGATTTACGGAAAAAGCATTTCCGCACGCGCGCGAACAAAACCGTCTCTCTCTCTCTCTCTCTCTTAGCTCTCCTCGACCTTGCTCGTAAAAATATGCAGGCAGGCGGGGCCAGGAAGGGGGAGAGCGTTTAATTAAAGCCGCGCGGTACTTCCTTTTTTACGCATCGCTGATTCTTATCGCGCACAAGTGAGAAAGAAGGAGGGAGAGAGAAGGCGTGCCCATAAGATGTATCGAAGAGAGATTGATTCTGCGCGAAGGAAAGTGAACCAGGGGTGTACAGTGAGAGTGAGTGAGATGTCGCGTGGGTGCTGGGGGAGGGACGGATAAGGCGATCGGTAAAAGTGTCGATGGGGGGTAGGTGAGACAACGCGTGGACGGTCAAGTTCAATGGATGTCTGTGCAGACTAATAGCTCATTGTTTGCGCGTTTGTTTGATTGTATGTGCAATTCTTCAAAAAGTTACCCATACGGGTAACTTGGTCATAAAAACGACGGAAACAAAATTTGAGGCACACCTCTGCCGTAAGTTTTTCTTGTTCTATAGACCATATAATACACGAAAAAACTTTGGAACACAGGAAAACGGTCTTGTGACACAGTTTTAACAATACATCAATTTTTTTTATGGAAATTTAACATGGGAAAAATTAAGGAAAACTAGTCACTGATGATTGGCCAATATTAAGCGGTCAAAGGTGCCAACAAATTTTTCACGAGAAAAGAATTAAAGTAGAAGAATAGAGCTAATGATTTAATTCAAGATGAGAATACAAAGTGCAAAGTTACGAGCACTTGAAAATCGTGAAAAATGACAAAAATGAACAATTTTTCGTGTAAAGTATGGCCTATAGAACAAGAAAAAAATGATTGCAGAGCTGTGCCTCAAATTTTTTTTTTCGTCGGTTTTATGACCGAGTTAAGGAAAACTTTTTGAAGAATTGGACGTGTTTGAAATTCTGAACGTTCATAATGAACGAAATATTAAAGTTTCTAATTCTCGTTAGAATTCCCCGGAGTGTGGTTTACTGGTGACTGCAAGAATGAGAAGTGAAGAAATACAGTTATTATCCGATTTTAAATGTATTAAGTAGCCAAATTCGGTTAAATTTGAAAATAGGAAAAATCTTTCGTTCACTATGAACGTTCGAAATTTCAAACACCTAGAATTGGACATATACTTTTTAAGGGGTATCCAAGAAAAATGTCGATCCCCAAAAGATTGGGCTATATAGCTCGGTTATACGCTGGCTCATCGATCTTTTCACCAATATAATTTCTCCTTGATGAGATTTTATTCTTACACTTTTTAGCACATTTTTATCAATACTTTGCGTTTAAACTGCTTCATTTCATAAGTACGTTTCCCGCAGTGAAACTTGGAAGATAATTCAAGCCAAGCTCCGCCGAGGATTTCTACATACTATAAAAATCTCTCGTAGCGTTTTTTCTATATTAATCAAGTAAAAATAGCCTCCTCTAACCTCATAACGAACCAGATCCATAAATATTGATAATGGCCACCGTTGAAGTAAACTGCGGCTATAATAATTTCTCCCCTTCTCTCTCTCTCTCAGCTACAATATCATTATTCCCATAATCGCTAACCATTGTTGGTTTTATATCAACTTTATGGACGATAAATTTATTACGACGCTTAACCCACAATTTTCCCGCAGCTAGTCAGCTGTCGTCGGTTCCGCAGCGGAGAAACTCCACAATCACCGTCCAAATAGACCTAAATGTATGTTTTTTTCCTTTTTAGAAGAAAAAAAAGTTGCCAAACTTTTGCGCGAACGCCGCGCGCTTGTAACATATATCGAAATTCCGCGCAAGAAGAGCCACCGCAAAAGTCCTCGATCATCGCCGATTTCCCAAGTAGCGCGCTATAGTCAATCTCCCGATCGCACGGGGGAGTTTCAAAATTTCAGAAGAAGACGCCGCCGCCGTCGGTGTTTCGCAAATGTAGAGGTGCCGTGAGAAACTTGACAGACAAGTAGAGGTTCATCGTGTGTATCACGTGTTGTTGTTGTTGTTTTTTTTCTTCTTCCCTTTCACGCTGACTGAGCGCGGGGTATTGTCAAATCGATTAGCGGACAGGCATAATTAGTCGTGTTTTTATAAAACAAATTTCACAAATGGGCTTCCTCCTTTTATCGAGCCTCGAGAAAACGATCCGCAACTTTTTACATTCGACTTCGCTCTATGCATATCCCCACAGTCGCGTTACAATACGCCTCAACTCTTCGCTCGGAGCGCATTAGAAGGACTCTCTCTCTGTGTGTGAGTGTATGTAACAGCGATGCGCGCACGCAAGAGAGTTTCTTTGTTCCGCGCGCAGCACTCCACTCCATACTCGCGCTCGGCGAACGGAACTCGAAAATTGGGCCAAGAGCGAGCGAGCGCAATGCTATATATAATGTAAGTACTCGCCGACTGCGAAACAATGAGGGAATGGTAATAATAATAATTGACAGGGGTGACGGATCGGTCAGGTTTTGAGTTTAGGATCGGTTGATGGTGTTTGAAGGAGCGAGAGCGGTCGGTGTGCGATGTATTGGGCATAAGGTGACGTAATGGAGTGAGATAAAAAACATCTGTGGACGATTATGCGAGACCCGGGCGGGGTATACGTACATACACGCGGCTGGTGTAATGGGGAACGGTTGGTGAAGCGGTCGCGCTTTGTGAATGGTAATACCGGCGGGATCTAGTTTTGTTTTTTCTTTTTTAATTGGTAGAGAATGGAGTGTCGTGGGCGGGCTGTTGGATTTTTTTCTGCAAAAATGTTTTAAGTTAAATTAAGCTAAATAAGTAAATATAAGTTATAAATGACGATTGAGAAGTAGGGTGATTGGAAACTGTATCTGCGACGGTTTTCCAATGCGTATAGACGTGTGATGTCATCGGTATATTTTAAGATGTCATTCAACCATACTGCGGTCCATTTGGCTCAGGAATGTATATGCAGCTGTAAGAAAAAATTATACCGATATGAATACATTACACGGATGTACATTAAACTCAATCCCAAACCGTATATATGCATACACTTTTATCGTCGAATAAAACATTCCTCTGAGTTTTGCGCACTTGTTGCGCTTTTTCGCGGCAGTCTTGATTAGCCGACACATTTCGCCCGACGAGAGAGGAGCAGCCCGCGCGCGGAACCGGCACAGTCATGCTAACAAATTGATCGAGGAATTTACAGGAAAGACAGTAGTAGTTACAGAGGTAACGGTATATAGAATTTTTTCGGCCGAGCTAGAGAGAAGCGTCGTAAATTATCGACAATTCCAACTCGAGCGGGAGAAAATCTATAGGGTTAAAAAGTGTCCTCGCGACGAGCACCGCTAACAGCGAGGACAAAAACTCGATCGAGGAATTAACATTTTATCTGGAACACAAAACTCCAGCGCTACATTGTTCGCACAGATATATGCACGTTTCAAAATGTTTATAGACAACGTCCCTTTCATCAAATAATGGCCGTGTTGCCAGTCCATTGAGTAACAAACTCTATCCCGTCTCTAATAATGCTAATTGTGCCTGATCTTTACGTAATTATAATCGATCCCGCAGCATGAAATCCCATTACCGCACGAGTCGTCGCTGAGCTATTAAAAACATTTTATATACTTCCAAACGCATGCACATGTGGCTCCGATCTCGTGACAATTTTTCGCGCGCGACGAGAAAAACCTCCCGTTAGAGACCATAAAATTTAACCGGGCAAGAAAAAAAAAACGATCACCATACGCGCGCCTGCATCCCACGCGCATTTGCCACTCATAATATATACTAATCGCCGCGCGCGTCGATGCGCATATTAATGCTCGTAAAGCCATAGCCGCTCTTTGATTTACGCGCGTAAAGCGCGACCATATACTTTTGTCCTCCTCCCCCCGGTTACGACGACGGCGGAGGTGGTAGTTTCTTCCATCGATTACGGCCACACGCACTGTGTGTGCGTGTGTGTGTATGCAATTAATCGCGTATTACGCAATCTCAACGGCACGTATAGTGCATTAGTATAGGGCGACTCGCGAAAGCGAAAGTTTCATATGCGCGCGGGGGACGATTCAAAACGCGTAAACTACTCGCCGATGATATATTATAAACGCCAAAAAAATAAAAGGAGAACATACGTGCACGAGGGAAACGTATACATGGACAAAAAGCGAGCTGTATAGATATGTATGTATGCATGTATACGCCGCGCAGGAGAGATGGATAAAAAGGACGTCGGCGGACGACGCGGCGCACGAGAGAGTTCAGGCTGAGCAACCATGCGTGCGAGCCCATTCAGCGAGCCATAGAGCCGCCGCCGCTCTTGCGATCTCTGTATATACTTATACACGTGTATACGCGTACGCAGTGTGTGTGTGTGTGTGTGTGTGTATGTGGAGGTAGAAAATTTTTCCGTGACCCCGCCGCCGGACAGTGCGTGGATACGTCGAGCGTGCAGTGCTATTAGAGTTCTCGTTTATTCTTTCTTTCTATACGTACGCTGCTTCTTGCGTTTGACGATCGTTGGGACGAGAGGAGCATTTTGGTGGGCAGCGTTTGAACATGTCAATGTGGGATTTTAGCGCTGTACAGAATTAATAAAATTAATGTAGAAATTAAATGAGTGTGGAATGGTGTTTTACGTGGTATCGGCATGTTTTTCGTGCAGAAGGTGTACGTGTTACTAGAAGGTTCTAGCATTGCTGAAGTAGTGTACGTAGAAATAAAGATTCTGAAAGTTTTTATTCATAGTTTTTACAATTTATCAAGTATGTGTCCATGGGATGAAGAGTGGAATTATGTTGCAATGAGAAATATGCGTTTGAAGTTTGCATGATTGGAATGCAACGAAATAACTTTTTACACTTAATTAAAATTGTTAAACAATGAAAATTTCATCTAAACATTTACCATAAACTCATTTTATCCTCTAAAACATTACATCTATATTCAATAGTATATTGTGTGCCAAGGGCGTAAAGTGGGTCTTTTTAGACCGAGTGTGGGGTTGCAGTACGAATCGAAGGTGAGCTAGCACGAGCCGAAGGCGGATGCGTTTGCGCTTTTCAGTGTTTTTACGGCCCGCTGGTCGACAAGCGATCACTTTCGGCTCTATTAATAGATTCAAAAAATGTGATAATCGTGCTTGCGGTACAAAAAATTAATATTCATTAATATAACCTTCGAGAAAAATAATTTTTTTTTATTTCGTTACCCTCCAACGTTGGAAACTTCAGCCCCATTTATAAATATATATTTCTCGGTTTAAAAGCAACCCCTTTACATTGACTCTATACATATATTTTAGAACAATAACCGTGATCCTTTCCTCTACAAAAAAGGAGAGATTATACAAACCATGTCAAACTTAAAAAACCAACGATGTACTCACAAGGAGAACGCACACCCTCCGGCAAACGGATTTCAGCGGGCATTTGAGAGTCGATTTCTGGTATCTAAAAATGAAGCTCAGTGTGCACTCTCCTTGTCAGTAATAAAGCCACGTTACTTTTACGTCGCGCCTCACGTCCCCCCAAACCCACGACGCAAAACTATCTCACCGCCAAACCGAAACTCCACACTCGCGACCCACACGCGACACACACACACGCATACTACTACACTCGCGAGCGGAAGCGGAGAATTGAGCGCGACCGAAAAGGGGAGTCCAGACAATTTGTCCGTCGAATTTGGCCGACCTTGCTTTGTGGCCCGCGCACCTGCTGCTCTGCCGTTTTTTCGTTCATTTACGCGCGCGCGCGAAACGACATGATTGCACGCGCATGAGGTTGCGGAAAAATGTATGAAGTCCTGCGCGGGCGTGCGGGCGGCCTGGAAACGCGACGGCGGTGCGGAGGCTTTGTAGAGCGAGAAGAGCGTTATGGAAAAGTGCGCGGTTATGTAAGTACGATGATATCGTTGTTTCGAAATTCGCGCGGGCTGTGGTGTCTGCTGTTGGTTGTTTTTTTTTTCAGTTGTGTTTGTGTGTGATGTGGGTTTAGATGATTCGGTAAGGGGTACGTGGCAATGAGGTGCGTTGGAAGTTTGTTAATTGACAGGCAAAATATTTTATGGAAGATTTTTTTTATTCTATATTATCGACGAAGCGTTTGAGTAAAATGAAAGCTATATCAATTTGTTACCTTTTACTTTCTAAAGTTGAATAAGTGAAAAAAAAACAGTGAAAATTGCTCCAGCGTAGAATTAGTGAATATTCACTAATTCTATACAGTGGAGCAATTTTATTAATATTTTGAGTGGTTTGTTCACTAATTCAACTTCAGAGAGTATATATATGAGTAAATATTAGGGAGGGTCTTTTGCAAAATCAATACCCATATTTTTAAATAAAATTGAAATGCGTGATAAATAGCGACCATTACAATCTCCGTGCGAAATTTCAAGGTAGACATTTGTAAAAACAAGTTTTGAGGTTACAATACTATATAGAGCCTTATGGGAAAAATTTAAGCAAAATTCGTGATATACAGTTTTCTAGATTTCTTAAAATTTCTGAATTCTTTGTGTAAACAAGTTTTATATTTTTACTTACCTATAAATCGATTAGTAATTCTTCATTAAATATACGTTCCTTAACGAAAGACCCTCCTTAATCATGGTTTGTGGTTTAGCATCATCCATACGGGGAATTTCTCGAAAACGTTCGCCGACAATTATAATACAGGTTACGAAAATATCTCATAATCAATTTTGGTAAATTATTGATCGTAAATTCAGTTTAGATATCTCGTGTATGGTCATTTCGCAACTGGTTGAACCGTACATCTTTTATCGAGCCCGGCGCTCGCTGTTATTCACTGGCGCTCATCGGGTGTAGATTATTATTCATTTATAGTTTTGAGAATCGTGCTCAACACGAGTCCCGATGATGAAATCGGGCAACGTAGCTTATTTTCGCCATAATCTAATTGTATCTATCTTTCGGTATTACGAGGCGGGAAGAGCTCGAATGCCGAAGAAAGTAAAACACATTCGATTTGGATTTTCATTAGAGGCATCGAACAGAATTTTCAAGCTTTTGTGTGAATGGCAATTATTCGAGTCAATTTTCAGAGAAAATGCCATTAACAACTGATGTTTTCTGCCGTGAAGTGATTTAGGTACAGAGCGGTTACATAACTTCCTTTATAACTGTTCTGTGTATCAGATCCTTCAATCGGTGTATAGAACATTATTGATGTTTGAATGAAATTACGTCGATTTATGTATTGAAAGAAAACTATTTATGAAAATTGAACGTTTACAAAAAAAGTATTAAGTACTTTAAAAATTCATTATATTAATTTAACAGACCGTGTATTAAAACAATTTTGTAAAAAAAATAATAAAACTTTTACCTTTCTGTAATATGTGCACGGAGAAAAATTTTCTATAGTAACAGTGGAACAGACTCATATTTTCATGAATTTTATAATTTTTATTAAATAAATAGTAATTTTTACTAGTAACTATAGTAATTTACACGAGAAAATGAGTCTGTCCCACGTTCCCTCTCAAAAATAATTTTTACTACAAAATTTTTCTTCGTGTACTTTAAATATAAAATAATACAGCTTGCAATACGAACTATAATTCAATATTAAAGGGACTTTAAATTTATTTTTTTATGAAACAGTTAAAAAAAGTTAACAATTTTCTTAAGAAAGTTATTCTCAATAAAATATTATCATCAAGTGTCAAGTTTTAGCGTTCAGCATCTCAATTCCTCAATAAACTTTCCATCTCAAGTTTCCTCCAAGAATCTATTTCAAAGGTTCGCAGAGCCTCTTGGGCCACTATATATACCGTCTATCAATTCCAGACACAGCATCCTACCAGCAACCTTCGCACAACGCGCATACACACATCTCTTAGTCAAGTTAACACAGCAACTGTCGTAGAGTCAATCTAACGCGTTATTCGTTCACCAGCCATCGATCACTTCATTTAACATCCATCCACAACACCATTCCTCTCTATCCCGATAACACCTCCCCGTCAACAAAACCGAAAGTACAAACAATAACCTATATAACCGATGCCCTCACCGAACTAGAGCTATACACACATAGCTGCGCACGGCGGCAACTCTTCCATTACCAAATTGCGCGATTGCGCAATCGCGACGCTCGCTCGCGCTTTCGACACTTATACCGCTGGCCGTCCTATCGCGTCCAGTCCATCGCGGATGTCTTGCAACTTGCTTGCTTGCTTGCTTGCTTGCTTCCGCGAGTCTCTCCCCGCCCGCCGGTTTTTCCCGTCATTGTATGGTAATGGCGCGTGGGTGGCGGCGCGAACGATATGCGTTTAATTACAAGGTGCGTGTGCGTATGTGCGTGTGTTGTGTGTGTGTGTGTGTGGTATAGGGTGTTGGAAAGAGTGCGGTGAGATGTGGGTGTACAACGATGGGTCGCAGTGGTGAGAAAATGGTATACTATGCGAAAGAGAAATTGATAGTGTGTTCCGGGTTATTGGTTGATCAAAATGCATATAATCGGTTCGTGGTTTGGTTCTTGTCTCGCTAGAATGGTTAGAGAACCCCGCGCGTAGATTTTATGGGTTCATTTAGAACGGGACTATATTTGTCTGCATATATCTTAACTGTGAAGAAATTACCGCGTAATTTTTCTCTCGTGTTTTTGGTAATTTTTCGAACAGATATTGTACAGAAGGCTGTGTGCAAACTCTTGACTTTGATAATCGTAATTGCGTGTTTGTTATTACACCGACTCATAATGAAATTATAATATGCCCAATTTTCGACAGGCCATTACGCGTTAATTGCGATTCATTAGTCCCGAATTGCAAGTTACAAACGAGGTCACCTATATGTATATGTATACATAAAAGGTCCGCGCGATATTACCAAACACTGTGCGAAATAACTGTACCATTTTTACGCGGGAAACTCGCGCCGTCATACTTCTTGCGGCGCGTGGGTGTGGAAACCCGCGCTCTAGCTCGAACAATAAAATTTATATGTACATGTATAGGCGATACTTTACTTTCACTTTAAGTGACCGGTTATAAGTTTTGTACGTATATACAAACGCGAGGTTTCACAGGTCGAACGGTATGTAACGGATTGGATGATGTGCATTCGCTCGCGCGCGCGCTCTCGTTAGAAAGCTCGCGGTATATGTAGGTAGGCGATTTTACGGGTTGAGAGACTCTTGCTGGGGCTGCGCGTAATGGATACGGAATAATTAAGTGTATGTTCTTTCCATTTCTTCGTCGGCTAATAAAGTATTCATTACAAGGTGATTTGGCGTGCAGGAGGTGTATGTTAGGCAAAATGGCCATTGAATTCCTCGGATGATGATGGTGGATTTTGACTTTTTAATAAATGGATGAAGGAAGAAATAATAGGAAGGAATTATTTATTTTCTGTTTTATAATTATTATTAATTTATAATAAAAGACTACGTTAAAGAGAACTTGAAAATTATAAACGTTAAAGAGAACTTGCGATTTATAAAGGTTAAATAGAACTTGAGAATTATAAACGCTAAAGAGAACTTGAGAATTATAGTTCTCTCTTTTATGTTTCGTAATTATTAATTTTCAATAAAAAGAACTATAATATTGGACAACTAGAATTATTAGGTATTTAAAGTTTGTGAGGGAAAATAACGAAATCAAGAAATATGGAAAATATTGTTAAAAATATAATCCCACATCTACACCCTCTAATATGAATTTAAGAACGTTGCATGTGGCACACATCAATAAAACTCCATATATAACTCCATAATAATATACGAAACACCTTATCCCCCCATATTTTACTACAGACCCCAGATCGCCATTTCCTCTTACACTAGTCGTAATTACTCTCCCAATAACTCTCGCATAATTTCCACCGAAAACGCGCTCGCAACACCAAGCACACAAAAAGAGCCCCCGTCCGTTCGAAACAATAAAGCCGTATAACTCGCAGCAGCAGCAACCAAAAACGCCAAACGCATTAGACCTAATGCCCCATTGACAAACAGCCGTCAATTATCACACCTTCCGCCGTGTTGTTTTGCCCAACAACCGCGCTCACCGCCCTTCCAAATTCCTCTCTACGCGCATAATGAATGACTACTGAAACGTAATACTCGAGATCTCGCTCGCGAGAGATCAAGCGTTGATGAGAGAGAGAGAGAGAGGGGCATTCCTCGGTTATTAACCGAACAAAAGGCCTTTCACTCGCCGGCGCCAAGAGGCTCGCGCGCAGATGTGCAGCGCGCGACCTACGCAAGTGCAAGGCGGCGCCAGGCCGCGGAATTCTCGACGCTTATATATATTATGCGGTTGAATTGGGTGCGATTAATGGGGGTGCGGTTGGTTAATGTTTAGATAGCCGGATGGGTCTTGTGTTTTTGGGTCAGTTTTTGGTCGCGATGGGCTTGGAAGAGTTCTGGAAAAGTTTATTATGTTTTATCTATAGGATTGCATTGAAATTAATAAATTGATAAAAAAAATTTAGAAGAAGAGTGCGTAGAAATCACGATTTGTCTCGCGATTTTTTTGCGATTTCTGGCTTATTTCGCAAAATAACTAAAAAATGGAATAAAATGAAGCACTAAAAAATTGAAGAATGATGGAAGAAAGCCGTTTCATAATCAACACAGGGAAAAAAGACTAGTTTTGATACTTGTAATATTTAAGTTTACTTTTGTAATCACAACGATGTAACGAAAACATAAACACGTGGTTAAGCTGTCTATGATTGGTTGATTATTAGAGAGGGATGTATAGTATTGGCATCGTTTTAAAATTAAAAAAAAAGTTTAATGAATATATACACTAAATTATTGAATTATAGTTAAAAAAAAGAAATCATTTATTTAAAAAAACACGATCGTTCCAAAAACATAGCTATTAAAAAGGAAGCATAATTATTCCTCGGTAACAATCACGTATAGTATACTATATAGAATAATGAGAAAAGTCTTACGCAAAAGAAAAATAATATTAAAATCCATTAATAATTCTATATTTCATAATAACAGTCGCTTATTAGCGGATGTCACGAAACACTTATTTCTTTCTTCAGCCGTTCGCAATCCTTAAATAAGCACATCCACACATATTATACGCACTCAGATATAGCAATACACATCATAATTAAAACTTAATTAAACTTTCTTCATTCAAATCCGGGCAAAACATCTCGTTGAAAGAAATGGCAGGAAATTACTTAAGCGGCACGGCCGCCTCGTGAAATTCTGGGAAAGAAAGAAAGGCCATTAAAAAACCGAGCCAGAGAGCGCGCATGTATATATACGTACGCGCAAATATAGCCGGGATTATTATTGTACGAGTCGGAAATGGCATGGCTTCTTCTCGAGTTAGCGAGGCGGCCGCTAATTAATTGAATTAATGTCCAGTTTCACCGAAGCGCGCGCGCGCGTATACGCGCATAGAGAACGAAAGTGCTTGATGTTTGTTGAGCAAACATATGTTCGCCAGCTCGAGTAATAATTAATGTATAATAATTAAAAATCAAACGCGTCCGGTATGCGCGTGCTGGATGTATAATATACATATGTGCATGGGAAGGAGGGCTTAAGGTTTTCTATACGTGTACTTTCATTAGTTTGGATGGTTTAATTTAATTTTATAAGGAGTATGGATAGACATCTATATGTATGTATGTAAATGTTGGGCAGTAAATGTTGTACGAAAAATAGCTGTGGCAGAATCGCTTGGTTCGGTTTATTGGTATTTTATTAAATGTTATATTAGATGCCTGATTATGGCGTGTCTTCAATTAGGCTCAACAGAAGTCTGGCGATTGCAAGCGAATTCCCAAGTTGAAAGCAAGATTGTATACAAAATCCTCTCTCGTTTGTCGGATTACATTTAATTTTATAGATGCTGTTAAGGAATTAATACTAGGCAGATTTTCTTAAGACACGCTAAAATTATTGAAGCGAAGTCAATTTTACCTGAATTGACTATAGTGGTAACTCGTTACCATGTCTTCTTTAGAATTATAATTAAGGTTTTTTCTTCTCCTGAAGAGGAACGTTATTTTTCCACACCATTCGTAGACAACGAGATCATCAGTGTCGTTACTATAAATCATGATGATATTTTAAAAATTTGAGCTTCTCGCAGTATTGCAATGTCTAATAATATCTACCCACGTCAATTCGGTTTTCTTATTCAACAATTTCACCGAGCCCCTCACCCTCACTTCGCTAATAAAACCACCGGAAATTCCTCTCTAACCCACACCCACCCATTTCCCCGAAAAATCATTCCCAAAACCAATAATAACACTCCTTCTCGTTCATCTTCCACAATCAACAAACCGTTTTCCCACTGTAAATCGTGAAACGATATTCTCGCCGTCGTCGGCCTTGCGCCCGTGAGAAAGGCACGACCGTCGCGGCGGCGGCTGCTGCGCGGAATGACAGAGAGACAGAGAGGCGCGAGGAGAAGGTAGGTGTGTTATTCTGATGGATGTGGATTTTCTTTCTGCTCTTTTTTTTGCGCCGCGGCGCCGTTATCTTATGGCCGGGTGTCAATTGTGGCTTTTTGACACGGGCAATTGAGAGATACGAGGTGATAAGTGATTTTATCGGTGATGCAAGAGGAAGGAGGGATGGGTTTATAGCTGCGGTGTGTGAGATTTTTCGATGGAATGAAAATAAAAGGAGTTTTTAAATGCAGTGGAGCGATAATGTAAGGTTTTTTTTTTCGTTGGCCAAGTGGTTGTGTTAGAAATTGAATTTTGAAATGCAGTGAATTAAAAATGGTATATAATAATATACATATATATTGCACACACGCAATTAATATAAAACCAACGTTACAGACGATTATATAGTAATCTTTAATTGTTGCCATCAAGAAAGTCACAAAAAACAAAATTAAATTAAAACGCAGGATCTGTTAAGTAAAATTATTTGACTGAGTACATTTAATAGCCCTAAATTGTGAAGCTATTACGTAAAAAAAGAAGATATATTTTAGATGCAATCGAAATTGGATAACCGCACGCCTCCGAGCATTACTATTAGAACAATAAAAAAGTAAACCGACAAAGCTCGAGAGGTAATCAGATAAAAGGCTTTTTAACTGTAATCCTGCTTGTAGCTATGAAACGACATAATTTCAACCTTATTTCATCTAAGCCTCGCCGGCTCTCAGATGACGGCCCTACTAATATCGACTTAATCCACTTAGTGTCAGAGACCCGTACGACTGGTTATTGTGCAACGCAAAATGTTTTATGAAAAGAAAAGAAAATTGAATATAATTATTCAATTTTATAACACATGATGTAAATTGTGTTCTGAAATGAAATTACTTATTTGACAGTTCTTAGAGTTATGAAATTGTTGGAGATTCGCCAAACGAAAGATTTCTCTTAACCAATAAATCGTTATACCCGTGACTATTTTGACCGAGCGTCACAATGAAAACGTATAAGAATAAAAATAGATATAAACACGAGAGTCAGCAAGATGATTTTTCTCGATAAATTTTGTCGATTTTAACGAGGAATTCCACTTTACACGACGGCTACTCGAGAGAAGGCTTGTTCCGTTTGTTTTTTAAACTCGACGGAATTCAAAACAAAAAGTACTATTTCCGCAGCGTTAGGAAATCCTTCTGTATTTCAGCAAAGCTGCCTCTTACGCGCGCATGTCGGTCTTGTATTCTTATTTATGGATCTGGTGAACCGCGATATTATTAAATTCTGGGTTTATTATTGGAGTTTTTCATATAACCAAAAAAGTTAAATTTAAAATTATAATAAGAATATTCTTAATGTTGTAAAAAGCTCTTACTCGACGCACTTGAACTAAGAAAATAATAATTGTTTTAAATTTAAAACCATTTAAATTTCTTACTACATTTCAAACCAGTACTTTGTATTCTACACCTATATCCTTTATCGTTCATTGTTTAACGACATTTCTCAATAATTAATGTCATTAACATCGCACCGAAACCCCCGACCCATTCCACCCATTTGCACTTTCTTATATTTACAAACTCCCAGCAACGCCTGAACCGCGAGCGCGCTACTTTCCCACAAGCAACCCACCCTCCGCCTGCCAAAAACAACCACACAAACTCCCGGCAAATACCAACATCGCCGCGCGCTCCAAACGAAATAAAAAACAACCCCCTTCCCACTCTACGCGCGCGTGTATGGATTTACGAGCGTGGCTTCCGGAGCCGACCTCGACGCTTGACCCTGTCGCTCTCGCGATAATCGCGGCTATCGCTTAAGTACGACTTTTTCTTCTTCCCGTGTATAGGTACATGCGCGAGTGGTTTACGACGCGAAAACGAGGACTGAGTGGAATCTCGGTGCGAGCGATCGCCGCAGGCTTTTATCATACGTGACACATGGAAAACGGTGGGATGCCCGCGCGCGCGCGTTCGGGAACGAAATCTCAAGGTTGCCGCGCGATTTTTGCAGGAGGATTGTGCGTCTGAAAAGGTTGTGCGGAGAAGAGATTTGGCTTTTGTCGTCGTTTTAAGTGTTTTGAAAAGTTAATTCTATTCTATGTTTAATATGTCGAGCCTAGATTTCATGAATGCGTTAGAAAATACTTAAATACTTTTAGAAGAATATCGAAGGTTATGGAATCTTGAAAATTGCTTATCAAAATTTAATAGACGACAGCCCGTATTGTCAAGTCCTCATTGGACTTGGATCTCGAAATTTGCAAGTCTTAATTGAATCGATTAAAATATCTTCCCTGCGTGAAATTCATTCATACTTTTTATAATTTCGAATGTGTTCTTGAAACGACACCACCGAACGTCAAGTGGCATTAAGCTAAAATGCAATAACATCCATTCCAGACGAGGCAATAAAACAAGCCATTTTATAGTATATACAACACGGAAAAAAATGGTTACCGTTACCAACTACTTGGTTTAAAAATGGTTAAAAAAAAAATATCTGTTCAGCACAAGTATAAGATAAACCAATGAAATAATTACATTAACCTACAACTCGGTTATGGTAAGTATTTTATTGGTTTTTCACTAATGCTGAACAGATGGGACACTTTTCGTCAATTAGCTGGTAACCGTAATCATTGGTTTCCTTGAAATCTTATACCTCGACAACTCGCCCTGTTATTCTATTCACCCCCTCGTAAACTTTCTAACGTTACTCTTCCCTAAGCTTGAACACCATCAACTTCATCAATAATTAAAATTCCCCTCATTCGCTCGTTTCAGCGATGTCAGACGTTGATGACGGAGAACGAGAAGCTGCGCTTGAGTCTGCGCAGCCAGCAGACCAACGGCCATCAGAGCAGCAGCGGCAACTGCAACCAGAACAGCAGTGTACAGCTGATCGACACCGTCTACCTTCAGAATCAGGTGGACACGCTCCAGTGGCAGCTCAAGCAGGTGCGTGAATATCCCCCCCCCCCCCCCGTTGCGGCTGATAAACTCGCCCACGGTGCGTCGGATGTTTATTGGACGCGCTTGTGATGGGAACGCGTTATCGCGCTGGTAATGAATAGTTATTGAAAAACCGTGTTGGTTGAGGTTGCTGTTTTTCTGCACCTTGATTTCTGCGATAGCGGTCGTCTGATTCGTTCATCAAGCTTGAGTGTTTTTCCACTTACGTTTTAGATTTCCCTGGTGGAAATTGATCGCATTTCTTAACTATAGAAAATGGCTAGCAAGACTGGAAATTGCAAAAATGGGAATATTTTTGGTCATCGATGAAACGCTTTTTCTGATCATTTTTGAAAAATGGCGTGCAGTCAAACAAGCCATTCTTATAATATTAAGAAAAAGCCCAGTATTAGATCATTCATTATGGCAAGAGCGAGAGACAAAATCAGATGGCAAAATTTATATTTTTAGAAATATCTTCTCAAACAGTATGCAAAACAAAATTTTTAACCACTATTTATTGTTCACGTCGTGATAAACTATCTGTTGTCAGTAAATATTTTTAAGTGCAACAAATGTTGACGTTACAGTCATTCAGTCATGCGCAAAAATGTTATCTACACTGAGAAAACTGTCGTAGGAAAATTTACGGAAAAGCTAATAAAAATTACTATTTTTTATAGCAACGATGGGATATCATGGAAATTTAGGTACTTTTGCTAACTAATATAGTAATTTTTGTAGCCAAGCTTAAACTTAAAAAAAATTGATTTTCATGATTTTATATCTATAGGATACCTAATATTTATACAATATTTAATATATTATTAATTAAATTTAGCTATACAAGAAATAAATAAGGAAATAAAAAATTTTTTTTTACGGTGGTTGTGTATTCGAACCCTGGACCCTCCGCACGCTAGGCAGACGCGCTAACCTCTTACCCACGTGAGCTTCTTGAGTACAAAATTTTGGAACTGATACATTGGCTACCTTCGCTTACGAGAGAACTTTGATGATTATTTGATAGCAATAAATAACTATGATAATATAAAGAAATAACTCATAGCTCACCTGCACAACGTAAAAATAAAACAACTGAATCGATATTGTCGATGTTTTTGATAACTTAAAAGGAAGATAATCTCAAATTGCGGGAGAAACATAACCTCAATCAGACACGTGCTCCCGGCGTGCACGCAATAAGTACTACATGTAGAGGGCACTTTTTGCTATGTGTAGTAGTAAAAATTATTAAGATACCTTGTAAATATTCCTGAACTATAGCAAAATTTTTTATAATTTGCTTATATCCCCGCGTTGCTATCAAATATAGTAATTTTTGTTAGTTTTTCAGTAAATTTTCCTACGACAGTTTTCTCAGTGTAACAATTACATAAAAATACAGATATTTATCTTATCTAAAAATCAGATATTTTATCTTTTTCTTGGAAACTTGTGAAATGAAATGATCAGAAATAATGCCCTAAACATTTTTGTTTAAAAAATAAACCACCTGGGAAATCCATTTCAATTCTTATCTAGATAAAAAATAAATTATTTTTTCTCACAAATTCAGTCAGATAATTTATCTAGATATTTTATCTAGATAAGCGCTATTTCTAGATGAAATAATCTAGATATATATTATTTTTTTTTTTATTTATTAAACCAGAACAAAATTACATAGAGTAAAGTCCTCAGAGATAGATATTAACTACCTGTACGAGGGCTGGTACATGAATACTTAAGACTATACTTATACACTAAAGCTTATATACTAAGTATTAAATATTTAAACCTTAAACATTTAATATTGTCAATAGAATGAGATAAACCATTAAAAATGTCGCATATTGATTGATGAATGATAAATGCAGTACATTGGGAAACTAATTCGCGAAACAGGTGATTCAGGCACGAATCGAATTTGTCGGTGAATTTGTCGACTAATAAGACGAGTGTACGAATCACTTCCCGTACGTGCAGCGTATACTATTTTTTAAGACACTGTGAGTGAAATACAATTAAACATGAGAGAAAATAAAAATTAAATAAAAAATAAATAAATAAAAAAGAAATTATTTTTATTAAATTTTTTTTTATTATATATATTTTTTTATTTTTTTTTTTAATAAATTGTATCTAGATAAAAAAATATGTAGATAAATTCACTTAAGATAATGTTTATCTTTATCTAAATTCTTATCTATTTCGTCTAACACCTTTGTCCATTGATTTCTTTGTATTTTAAACGTAAAATCACTGCATTATGAATGTTTGAGAAATAGATAAATCAACTCTAACGAGCATCCTATCAAATCGATTTCTAAATAGATAATTTATCTTATTTTATCTCAATTTATAGATAAGATAGGATAAATGCCCATGACTTGTAGCCATTAAATGGAAGAGGATGATCGCAAAAAGCGTTTCATCACGATTTAGAAACTACCCGTTTTTTATGTCCATTTACTGATTTTTTTCGATAGAGTCAATTTTTTACCAGGGTTGTATTAAAAAGGTTATACGCGCCACTGCAATTTAAGGTTAACAAAGTCCAAGCATTAATCGTTATATATACGTAGTAGACTGATGTCTTCGCGCGTCCATTATAATACGTCTCTCCGCTCGTTTCTGGAATGTCACAATTTGCATGATGATTCCGCCTCGTCGTTGCGCGTTCTTTAATAACTCGCCATTCTTTTTACTTATATAAAGCCGTCTAGGGGCTGTACACGACCACCTCGATTTATATTCATAGCGCGGGAACGAGTGGAAAAACGCCGCGGGGCTGCAGGATAACGACTTCTTTTTGTTCCCGTATTTTAGTGATTGATTTCAGCTAATTTGATGCGCTTACGGTTATTTGAATTTTAATGGTAAACATACGCACAGCGCATGCAGCTTGAATTATGCATCGCGGCGGGAAAAATTTTCTGCCTCGACGCGATCGGGGGATCGGTTGTATATATCGGAAAGTAATAAAATAATTCGATAATGCGTGAAATTATGCATATTACATTAATTGTATAGGCGAAACTTCGACGCGCTTTAACACACGTACTATATATGCACACACACAGAGCGAAGCCAGCCGAGACATGTACCGCTCGACCATGGAGCAGGTAGCTCGCTTCCTGGACCGTTCGCGCAAGAGCCTGGCCATCATGTGCGACAAGCTGCCTGCAACCTTGAAGAATTCCAAAGCCACGATGAAGGACAAGAGTCGAGTGCCACGCTCGCGCAGCGTGCACGCGGTGCACGGCGTCGGTGAGCGTTTGACCGGCGGTAGTTCCGCGTCCTTCGCCTCCTCGACGATGTCCACCAGCTCGTCGAATTCCTCGTCTTCGTCGTCGACGTCGTCGCGGACCTTTGGACGCGCCAAATCCGTGGCGCAGATATCCGCAGTAGCGAACGGCGGTGGTGAGAGGAGTAGCGTCGGCTCGAGCTTCAAGGATTTCACGTGGTCGGTGCTGAGGAGGAACGTCGAACCGCCCAAGGCCAAGCCACCGCCACCGCCGGTACAGGATACAACGACGATGATGATGAACGCGAGTCTGGGGCACGAGGCGACGATGTACAGGAGGCCCAAACAGGTGGAGGTCGATCCTGACGAGGTGCCGCCCGAGAAGCTCGCGCAGGAGGCGTTCAGGTTCGTCAATCGATTTTATTTACTTTTTCGTATAGTTTTTGTTACTTGGGATAATTTTTATAAGTAAAAAAACTAAGTTTTAAAATTCTATTCTAAAGTAACTGTAGTCAATTCGATCATGTACCTGATTCGGCGACACGCACATTTTTTCGCCCCTGCTTCATAGGAACGTTTAATCAAACATATAACTAGCTAAAATATATGAAAAATATAACTTATAAATTATTTCAAAATTGCTTGATAAGAGTATTAAATCTGAAAAGTGGCTGTATTAGGTACATACCTTGAGTGTAAGACACTTTTTCAAGGCTGATTTAATTTTTGGTGTGTTCGAAATTTTGTCTATAATAGATGATGAATAGAAGTTCAGTACAAGTTTATACATTTTTGTCAAGTTTGCTTTAAAAAAATGAAAATACTTTTTTAGATTAAGGTGGTTCTTGCGCGACTCCCGAGTCAAAGTAGTGATAAATGAAGAGGTTACGTAAAATTTAAAAAAACCATAGTTGTAATGTGATTTACTTATTAAAAGCGTTATAGATAGCGAAGTATTATAATTTCATGGGGACTGGCCTAAGGAAAAATTTAAAATTATGCAAAACCGAAAAGTTGTACACGTCCACGAACTTATGAACAACTATAGCTATAACTTTCTGGGTTTTGAATAATTTTGAATTTTTCCTTGGGCAAGTCCCCATGAAATTACTTTAGGAAGAAAATGATACCTTCCAAAATAAAATCGGTTGAGAAACAAATAATATTCCTGTGATTTATCAATAATTGTTTGTAGTGACAATATCTAGTTTCTAAAATATCGACATTTTGTGAAGAAAGTTATCTTAGTCATGTTAAATACACTTTATTTATGATACTTTGACTATCTATATCGCTTTAAATAAGTACATTACATGACAACTATGATTCTCTTTAATTTTAGGTAACCTCTTCATTTATCACTGCTTTGTCTCGGGAGTCACGCAAGAACTTTTTCAACGGACGATTTATAGATTAGTCTAAACGCTTATTTTAAGTATTGGCTTCTCGTGAAGTCAATATCACTTCTGATGCGTTCTCGGTAAAAGATGTACTATAGTTTGATGTCTATTAGTTCTTTCTAAATGTGCTTGCAGAAACGTTAAACAAAATTTGAACGAGTAGAAACAGATGAGTATAGTAAGATAAAATTGTAAATGCGTGCCAAGTTTACTAGGCTTGATAAATTTGATTTTTCACTACAATATAAATATTAAAAGTCAATTGGCACTATAGGTATTTAAATTGCGCCCTCTTCACGAAAAAAAATTTTGTAGTAAAATTTTCTATTATTTTGTGGTTTTTACTATTAATATGAGTACACTGAAAAAAAATTCTATTTTCAAATAAATATTTATTTGAATACTACTATATAAATATTTATTTAAATTAAAACAATATTCATTTAAATTTAATAAATATTTACTCAAATCAAAATAATTTTTTTTAATTTAAATGAATATTTTTTAAATTTAAATAAATATTGTTTTAATTTAAATAAATATTTATATAGTAGTATTCAAATAAATATTTATTTGAAAATAGAATTTTTTTTTCAGTGTAGTACTAAAATAGTAACTTTTTACTACAAAATTTTTCTCCGCATAATATTACCGATTTGATTTGAAAACTTTATGTATGGTAAAAACCGTCCTATTTCTTCTACTTCATAATTATGCATGTACACGTAAAATCGATGTAAATTGACTATATATATATCATTCAGGCGTTTACGCACTAGGCGCGAAATTTGAAATTTGAAATATTTGATACATTTCTCGAGTTATTCCTACTTACACAACAATGATTTCTTCACCTCAGACTAATGCGAACGGTCCAATCCTTGCTGATGATGCGCGAGCCAGACCTCGCTCGCGTGAGCGCCGTCCAGGACGTGAGCATATCGCCGAGTCCGCTGGACCAGCTAAACATGTCGTCACTCTCGCTGCACCACAACTTCGTCAACTCAACGGCACTGCAGGAGAACGGCTGCCAGCACCACCACCACCTCGTCGCCGGTGGCAGCTCAAGCAGCGACCGGGGCATCGAGGGCAGCAGCGGCGGCAGCAGCTGCTACACCGACGACGAGACAAATCGCACCGTTTACAATGGCGGCAAGGTTAACACTGTTGCCAACACCGACAGCACCTCCTCCGAGCAGACCCTCCTCAGCCCGGGTGCGAGGCAGTCGATTGACGCCGCGTCCTTGAATTCTTCTGCCAGCAGCAAGAATACAGAGGACGAAGAGCGGAATTTCAGCCCGTTGAGCAAGCACGAGGACGTGATGCAGCTGCAGAACAATGGCTATAGCTTTACGGTGGCGCCAATCTCGTCGACACCGATCGGCAAAAAGATACGGAGGCTCGATAGGAAGGATCATCTCAAGTCACTCAAGGAATGGGTGAGTGCTGAAGATTACTGAAAATTCCATGGCTGTGTACTCGAATTGCGGTTACTATGAACATCTACAGACGCCTTACCGACACTGCTACTGTAGCAGTCTCAATATTTTACGTTAAAAATATACTTATTATTGACTCGTATTCTGTGAGTAGACCAGAGTTGCAAATGCTTGAGTCCATTGTACGATTATTCCCTGTCGAGTCCGAAGTTCCTTCGCATTTTTGGACTCGATTGCGGTCAAGTTCGAAAATGCTTTGCACTTCCGGACTTCCGGTTTGAGGAAGTCCAAAATCTGCAACCCAGGAGTGGCGACACAAAAAGCATTATCTGTCGCCAGGCTAAATTTCGTACAAATCGATTAAAAAACAAAGACGATATTTGAAAAATAGCAAAACATTATATATAACTTCGCAATTTTTCAAATTTTGTCTATGTTTTTTTTATACGTTTGTCTGAAACTCGGTCTGGAGTTATAATAATATCTAGTTTCTCTTTGTGCGTCAACTCTAAAAAAAAAACTATTAACTAATGTATATTTTCAGTATAAAATAGTGAGACCGGTATGACGAAAGTCTTTGTCGATAAAGCATCCTCTTAAAAAGCCTTTGAACGACATAGAATAGTGACATCATTACCTACTTTACCGATTTTTTTAACTTACTTTCAGAGTCAACTTTCGAATATTGTAATAAATAGAATCATCTAAAATTCAAGTCAGAAATCATGGTTGGTATGAAAAAAAATTGCCAGAAACAGCTTCCAAAATTATTTTAATAAACTAAATAAAAGATATCGGTATTGCAGAGATAATGTCGATAACTCACACTTTCCTAATATTTACGTTTTTCTGTAAAACAAAAATAATTTTCTTAAATACAAATACAAAAACTTACACATATATACTCGTTGCAGGCACTGGGAAATTCGAGCAGTTCGGTGACGTCGAGGCCGAAGCCGGCGACGAGTGTGAGCAGCGCCGAGGACGAGAGCGGCTTCTCGTCGATGTCGTCCTTCCAGGAGGTGGGCCTGCCCCACGTAACCAGCAACGTGCCAACGGCCGTCGTCAAGGGCGGCTGCCATACCGAGGTCGGCCTGCCCGAGGTGCCCATCGAGAAGATACGCCACAGGCGCTGGTCCTCCACACCGGCTGAATTCCAGGCGCTCTACAAGCGCCACAGCGGCAGCTTCGCCAGCGGCGGACAGAATACTGAAACCGTCAGCGTGTGGGTGTAGGAAGTTGAGGGATGCGAATTTATGACTGAGAATGCAAGGGAGAAAGAGAGAAAGAGAGAATATTGGATATTGAATTCAAGTAGATCTGTTTTACCGACATGGTATAATTATTTACTGCGAGGGTCTGTGATCTGGATAAAATAGAGAGCCATTGTAGAAACATGTGGGATGTAAACACTGATGTTATACACAAGAGTAAAGACTATTTTTCCACTAATTTGCTGTTGGTAAAACAGAACGATAATTGTCCCAGATTAATGTCGGGATAGAAAGTCATTCGGGGGAAACGATACGAATGAAAATATGAAAAGTGATCTAATAGTCACTTGTCTTATGTGTATAAACAAATTTATATACTTCTTTATTATTAAGTAATTATAAATGAATTGAATGCGAATGGCTTGTAATATTACAAAGATCGAATCTAGTTTTCCACTGCTTTTGTAAGGGTAGTTAGAATAGATGCGCAAATAGTTTGGATGCTTTAAATGGTCGCGTACGAATATGAGAATAAATAGTTTGTGGCATATAATAATTGTAATATATTAAAGGATAAATTTTTTTATGGTAGAATGAAAAAATTACCGACTAAACCGGAATGCACTAGATTTTTTTATTAGAATACATTATTCGATATTCGTGAAGAATATTTAGCATTTGAAATTAATATGTTTTAATAGAAAAATTTAGCAGCATTTTTGGTAGAGAAAGTTTGTAACGTTAGATAATAAAGTCAACATCGGCATGTCATTTTTTTTCCGAAAGCGGTATAACTTATTAACGAAGCTTACATCGCACAAGAAATCGACTTTCAAAATTTCGTTTAAAAATTGATTTTATTGAATATTAAAAATATTCAATTTATATACAATAAAATAATCTTAAACTTCTAAGACATTAAAACAATCACTAACTAATTTTTTTTTGTAATTTTGTTTATAAATATTTAAATTGTTTTTAAAATCGTTAAAAATTAAAGAATTATATCGGAACAAATATAATAAATATAATAATTTATAATAAATTGGAAAATTTAGAAGCTGATGGCCATTTACTACCATGGGGATTGGGATCTTTTGTTAAATTGCTTTAACAATAAAATACCATAATTAAGTTCATAATTCACAATAAAATACCATAATTAAGTTCATAGTTCATAATTGAACTTAAGTATGGTATTTTATTGTTAAAGCAATTTAACAAAAGATCCCAATCCCCATGGTAGTAAATGGCCATCAGTTTCTAAATTTTCCAATTTACTATAAAATCTACCATCAGCATCAATCAGCAACAATAATAATTTATAAACAAAATATTAATGAGACTGAAAAAATTGATTTTTTGTGGTGTAAGATTTAATCGTTAATTCCTGTAAATTTAATACATTTAGGCGGGAGTAAGGTTCCCCAACAACTGATAACGAAGTCAACAAAACTTCTTTCATGTACATAGTATTTTATAAATATGTTATATAGTTAAATTTCTCGCATACCCATTTCAATATATATGTAGCACGGGTCGCTCCTTTAGGCTTCTTCTATACTTGCCTTCGGAGCGCTCCCGCGCTCCTTGATTAGCGCTTTGTTATACTCGCACCGTATTCTTCCTGCCTTATTTAGTATTAGAGCGTACTTTTTTTTTTTTAAATAGTTGACATGCGTTGTGATTTTTTTTTATGATCACCTTATTGCATATTCTTTAAATGGCCGACGTCGTTCATATATATTTAAAACTACGATCATCCTCTTGCATGCTCACGAAAATTAAGCATTGTAAGTAATGCCTCTTTATATTTATCGAATATTTATATTACACTATTCATAGATAGGCCATTTTATTACGATAATTTTTTTTTTTCGGTACAATCAGCTAAGGCGTAATAATTATAAAATAATATAAGCAAGAGAATTTCTGATAGAATTGAATGAATTTATGATGAAGTGAGAAAATATTTGGTTTAAATTTTGAAAATAGAAAAATTCACATTCAATAGTCAATATTGAACTTATTGTTGAATTATAAAGGAATGTTACGTTTGCTTGATTGGATTATAGACTTTATTTTGGAAATGTATTTTCTATTTTTCTTACTTCATTAATGCATGGAGTAGCATATCGTGTTAAATATTGCATTTAAACGTAGTAATGAAGTACGACTATACTTCATTTTCATTACTTTAATTATTAATGAGTGCAAAATTCGAAAAAATGTTTTTTTTATGTTTTTTATTTTTTGACTTTTTTTTATATTTCTTTCACATTCATATTACTTGATCAATTTCGTAAATGTTTACAATGTATGATATATCGCCTTCGTATGCGCATTCTACGACATTGATAATTCGGCATAATAATATTATAGTTACATTGTATTATTTTTCATCATTTTGCTCATTAAAATGAAAATTCGAAATGCACTCATATTTTCATTATAGTTAGTCCGATTACAGTGTAAAATTTAGATAATTGTAAATAAATTAAACATTCGGTATTTCCATAAATTGTCTTCTTTATTCCTCAAAACCTTACCACAAGATGTGTGAAATCTTAAATTTAAAATGAAAAGAAACTTTTTAAATCACATCAATCTGTGCTGATTAGTATGTTAAAATTTTTGACCATTCTTTTTTGCTATCAGGGCCTATGCCTCTCAAAATACAGCAGCACACTACTTTATCTTTTTTCATAAATCCCCTCTTAATCAGCCGTCGGTAACTCCCAACGAAATCTTCCTTATCACCAGATCAAAAGATCTATAAAAATCCAACCATGCTTCCTGGATCTACCGCAACCTCAACAGCACCACTCGAGATTCCACTAGATGTCGACACGCGTGAATGCACGGCTAATTTTCGCAGATTGATTTTCACGTGAGAGCTGCGAGCAGCACCGCACTTTGCACTGTTTAGTTATAGGTATATATTTCTGTGCTCGATCCGCGTGGCGCGTAAGCTGCTGTCACGGTCTTCGTACCAATACTAGTCACGATTCGTATAATACGATTGCCGCCCTGCCTTTTATCAGAGTCGCTGAGTTTAAATAATCCGTGATTTTTCGAGCTTGGCGACCGTGTGTTATGTACACAGCGGATTATCAGATATGTTTGCTCGCGTGCTCGGCGCACTCGTTTATAGTGGTGTTATGTTATAGGTGCTTGAGAAGGATATTTACTAGAAGTAAGAGGAGATAATCAAAGTTAAAAGCTCTATCTACGGTTTTTAAGTGATATTTCATTTTTTAAATAAATTACCCAAAAACTTATTATTTTTTGTTAGTACAAAGTAGATAAATGTAATTCTTTAACTGAAGTGTATTGCAACAAAAAAGTATACTTCGTTAAGACATTTTAATGCAAAGATTTTATGTATACATTTATCTTTTATGTTGGTGCATCACTCAATTACATCTTACCTATTACCATCACTGAAAGCAAAGTCGGATATTCGTTTACAACACTCCGTTCGTGCATGTCGCGCAAAATTTTTCCGGCCCGTACAGTAGAAACACACGCTTATCTCAATGATATAAAGTTATAGCACACAAATTTCCGGTCTCACCAAAACAGTTCCCTAATCCGTCGTCATCTCCGTGTCCTCCTCTGCAATTGTATAAAAATACCACTTACACGAATATTATACTCTGAGACACTCCTCTCACGAACAAATTCTACCTCCAATATCCCTCCCGCGTCGCCTGACAGGGTTCCAATGACGGTCACAACACACCGCAGAGAGCGCATCGCCGCATCAGCTCGATCTGCGCATTCTGCGCACCCTCTTCCTCCCTCCCTCACTGCCCTCACATTGCACACACACTCACAGCGAGAGCAAGCGAGACCGACACAGTCTCGCCCCGCGGCTCACACGTGCTTCCTCCCTCCCTTCACCATCACCTCCTCGCGCGCGCGCGTTTCGGCGGCTCGTCTGCGCGCAGCTTGTCGTCCCGCAGCCAGCAGCTCCGTGCACGCAGCAGGAGCAGCAGCAGCAGCCGCGCGGCGCGCGTGTGTGTGTGTTTTTTTCTCTCTCTCTCCTTCCACCACTTCACCATCAATAAGAACAACAACAACAGTTCCCTCGGTCGAAAGTACTGCACATGCACGCGAACAACGTGCCTGCTGCTCCCTGCTGCATGGATTCGTGAGAGAGAGAGAGAGAGAGAGAGAGAGAGAGAGAGAGTGCAGCGCGCCCGCGGTGATATTTGCGACACCCCTGGAGTACATAGTCATATATATATAATAACTATATATATATATGTATACACACACCCATAAGGGAAGAAATTTTTTATAGTGAGACAAGTGTCCGCGCCAGTGTCTGTTGTGCGTGCGCGTGTGGTGGCAGCGGCTGCAGCGGCAAAAGCGGCTGCTGCGGGTGATTAATACAATCACACAGTTTATCAACGTTTGTGCTGGCTGTCGGTGCGCGCGAGTACCCGAGAGGTGAGAGAAATGAGCGACAAGGACCGCTCGTCGCCCACCCTCGTCGAAAGCAGCCTCAAGTCGCTACTGGATCAACCCAGCATCTTCCCGCTGATCGGTAAGTTTCTCCTGCGTAAACAACTCTCTTCTGCGCGTGTGTGAGAGATCGGTATCTCAGCTCGTAGGTGCCGATGCTCCATTCGCACAACCTGACCTCTTAGCCGTTCACTGCGGACTTTCATCTTCCGCCCGGGGCGTGCCAAACCCCTCGACTTTTCTCTCGTATAAGAAGAAAAACACCCTCGCGTTCGGCCACCCGCATCATGCAGCATGTGGTGTACGTATATATACAAGTAAAAGCCCGATAAGCTCTCGCTCTCTGCGGCTCTCTCACTGTGGCAGCGTTGCCGGCTACGACCGCCGCAACTCCCTGTTTCTACTGCGGCGCGCGATGCTCTCCAGCATGTGCCTCATGCCTGCGGCTGGCTGGCCTGTCGCGGCTCTGGGGGGGAGTCAGTCCTCTCTCTCACTCTCTCGCTGCCTCACTCACATATACTTATTATACTCTCACATGTACACGAGGCGACCGCGCCGCGCCGCGCGACAGTAGTGTGCTCCGATTTTCCTTCTGCTCTCCCCGCCGCCGCTCCGCCGCCGTTCTGCGTGTATATGCGTGTGCTTTGTATAAAGAATCGTCGAGAAAGTCGCGGTCTCTGTACCGGTATATACGCGAGTGTAAATTCGAGACAAGAAAGTGCGCGGGTATTGAGAAAAAAAGTGTGCGACTGGAGAAGAGAGGGAGAGTGAGTGCGAGAGTACAGAAGTCGGAGGTTGAGGTTAGGTGTGCACGCGCGCGCGCGCCGACGACGACGGCGACGTTTGGTTTATCGAACGGTGCGAGTGCTTGCGGAGAAGCAATTGAGGCAGTAGAGAAGATATAATATGAACGGGGATAGTAGTAGCAAGGCTGTCGCACCGAGGAGGATGGATCTTAATAAAATGACGAGAAGAGGTATGATTGCCGATTGATTCTTTCCTTCATTCGTCGTATATTATAGTCAAGGCATGTGTGTGGGAGTGTGAGAGAAGGAAGCGCACACGGATCGCTCTATTTTCGGGAGACGAGAGAGAACGAGTGAGGCGCATGACTGAAAAAGACGGAGAGAGAGAAAGATAAGGCGGGCGGCACGAAGATGTCGAATGTCATGTTGTTGGTTCAGTTTGGTTCGAGACTTCATTCGGGTTTTTCAAATTGACGGTATACGGTGATTCAGCGATATTTTTTTTTTGTTTTAAATGAGATTGTTGATGGTATAGTAACGGAGGGTGGGGTGGGATAAGATAAATAAATAAATAAACGACAAAGTAGTAATTTATAGATATTATACTGATACTTGATGGTAATGGATGGACGTATCAGCGCGCATGCCGAAAACCACTTTATGAATATTAATTAGGAATCGAATGTGACCTTAGAGCGCTATAGCGCGTCGACAATTTTTGAACATGAATAACATTCTAAATCGTCGTGAAAAATTCGACGGCTGCGTTTTTATCGTTTTTCGACACATTATTATCATACATCGCGCGTATGAAAAGTTCAATCTAATCGGCCGGATAAATAATATATCTGGAACGTTAATCATCCTTTCTCTTTTTGTTTTTTTTTGGGGGTTTTATAAATATTATAAAACTTTGTAATGTAAATCATTCTCGTTATACCCGGCTTTAACCTCGTCATTAAATGATTCTATTACGAGTCTCGCAAACGACGCGTTTTATACCTCAATTCAAAATTCATTCCAAACTCTGGTAACGTTCCCTCTTGAACGCCGGTTTAACATCAAATCACGCCTATAACCCGCGGAGAACAATTTTTTCCTCCGTACGCCTTATACTTACAAAGCAATCAATACACGTGTATACGCATTCCGACGAGAGAAAAAAAGGGAAACCCCGGACATGCGCCTCGGTGCAATTGCAATCGAATCGGCGCGAGTCGCCGCCGACCCAGCCCTCCTCGTCGAAAAGTCGCGCAATGCGGGCCGAACTACCTCCGCAGCATATAAGTAGCGCCTCCTCTTTTCCTCCTCCTCCTACCGCTCTTCTCTCTCTCTCTCTCTCTCTCTCTCTCTCTCTCTCTCTCTCTCTCTCTCTCTCTCTCTCTCTCTCTCTCTCTCTCTCTCTCTCTTATAATTATGTGCTCTCGTGCGAACGCGCCGTCTTCTTTGCGTCTCTCGCCGCTGGATTCTTGTTGTCTGAGTGTCGTTTGTTTACGCGCCACGTGCGCGCGTGCGCGCGTGTGCGAGGTTTATTTCGGTGGTTAGACGAAGTGACACTTGAAACTTTCGATTCTTATCCCAAAGTATAGTTCCTCGTTATTTTTTCAATCCCTCTATCTTGTTTGCTTCCATTGTCACCCCTTCCCCCATTATTATAGTAAATATCCTTCTTCCTATATTATTATAGTAAATATCTATCTTTCTCGACGCGCGCGATGGCCTCGCCAGTCTTTGGTCTCCGGCCGAGAGACTCTAGGCGAGTTCTTTTTGCCTCCTTTTTTTCGACACGTCGACGCCAGCGCGCGTGAGAGAGAGAGAGAGAGAGAAAGAAAAAATACTCTTCTCGTCTCGCACCTCGTGCATATGCATTCAATATGCGCGGACCTTGGATCCTCGCTTTTTTGCCAACCTTATCTCTCTCTCTCTCTCTCTCTCTCTCTCTCTCTCTCTCTCTCTCTCTCTCTCTCTCTCTCTCTCTCTCTCTCTCTCTTACTTTTACTTTTTTATCTTATCGTCCTTCTTCTTTCGCGGCGTTTACATGCATGTGTGCGTGAGAAATTCTAGACGCTTTCGAGATATGTTGCGAGCGCGCTGGGGATAAGGAAGAGAGGGAGCAAGAAGGGCAGTGGAATCTCTTGATTAAATAGTCGTTGTTGTACACATGTTGGGGAGCCGAAAGTCTTCCTTTTCTTTCGCCTTTGAGAAAAGCAAATGCCGGGTAATGTAGGACGAACGTGTCGGGCGGTATTAGGTTTTCCTCTTTTACGGAAAGCGAAGGAGGAAGAAAACGTGCTACAGGAAATTTGCGTTTTGAAATTTATTGTGATATGAAGTTATTTGAAAAATAAGGTGGAATAAGTAAGGTTTATAGTTGTACCGGAGATATATATATGAAATGTCAATTGCAATGGCGTACGTGCACTGAATCCTAGATCAAGAACAAGACCGGCGAGCTTTGCACTAATATAGTATGACGGAGCTGTAATTGTAATGCATTGTAAGTTGTCGGATATTGCATTATAACAAAAGCTATATGACATTTACCTGATGTACTTCGTATATTTATATATTTGTTAAGCCAATTAAAAAGTTATTTAGAAAAATATGTCCGGGCGATATGAAATACGAAACGAATTATTGTACAATTAAAATTTTGGTTAGGCTTGTGTATTTTGAATGGTAAACGATAGGAAAGAATAAAGAGCTCAATATATGCCTGAAACTTGCATCGCCGGAATGCCAGAAAATAATCTTTCAAATTCAAGTAGAGTTTACTCATATACTAAAAGTTTAAATAGAATACTTAAAATTCTGCCATTATGATATTTCACCGTACAGAATTACACACACTCAATACTTAGACAGACCTAATACGAAATTGACATACGAACAATGAAACGCTTAAAATTTCATTATACATCTCAACAACGCCGAATTCCAGATTCCCAAAACACATCGATTTCCTACCGCTATACCCATATTCACCACACACAATAAAAAAAAAAAAAAAAAACCCACACGCCAAACCCCGAAGCAAATTCATCACTCCCTCGAAAGCCCCGTGAAATCGAGCGCGCCCGGCTGCATTCACAGCCGCGCGCGCACTCCTTCGGAATTTCAATGAGAACCTCTCGCGCGCCTCGGCTCACGCGCAATGAGAGAAAAGGTACCTATATATATACATATACATATGTGCAGACACGACGCGACGCATCAAAATCCGCCGCGCGATTAACCTCGTTCTACGTGCTGTACGCTCGCGAGACACGTGACACGTGCTCTGCTCTCTATGTGTAGGAGGAGGGGAGGGGATACACATTCGGCAGGTTCGCGCGCCGGCGTTTGAATGGCGGACATCCTGTGTGGTGTGTATGTGTTAATATGGATGTGAGTATGAAAGAGTGTTTGGGTTTAGGATGATTATGAGTATAATACTTACTCGGCGAAATGATGAAGTCAGAGTTCAGGAAACTAATGGCAATGAAAAAGGAAAAAGGGCTTGGTTTATATATTGTTGTGGAGCTGTGGGGCTGAGCCATGATATTTGATGATGATGGAATAAAAATATGATAATGAGTATACTTATTTGCTTAGGGATGTAGATAGTGTAAGTGAATGGTTTTTATAAAACTGTTCTTAGGTACTCGGAGAAAAATTTATTTGTAAAGTTTACTTTTTTTACAAGAAAATTTTATTATTTTCATAGTAGTGCTGGGACACATTCGACATGTGGGATTTTTACTTTTTAAATAATAATTTTTATTATTTTTGTAGCAAATTTTATTATTTGAAATAGTAATTTTATGACTGTACTGAGAAAAATGATGTATTAAAAATTACTATAATATATAAGAACGTGGGGGCAAATCTCATGCCAAAATTTTTACTATATTTTATAGTAAAAATTGATATATACATAATAAAAATTGCTATGTACATAATAATTTTTACTATAAAATATAGTAATAATTTTAGTATTTGAGATTTGTCCCCACGTTCCTATATATTATAGTAATTTTTAATAGATCATTTTGCTCAGTGTGCTGGAACGAAATATCACAGTACAGTCCATGTGCTACAAAAATAATAAAAATTACTATTTAAAAAAGTAAAAATCCCACATGACGAAGGTGTGTCCCAGCGCTACTATTATAATAATAAATTTTCTTATAAAAAAAGTAAAGTTTACAATAGTACATTACGCTACCAATACGCTCGCTTCGCTCGGGTGTAAACGTCACACGAGACGAGAATCTCTTTTCCGAACATGTAGCGTACAGTATTTTTTGATCCGTGTAGATGGGCATTTGGTTTTGACATCACTAAATGATGCTATTATACACTATTACAAATGTAGTTACAGATGTGTATCATACTACTTAGATATAGCCCTACTAATGACTTATTCCATATTGTTACTTACCTTAAAATTTACCTCTCTCATTCAAACCGCTGTAAGAACATTTTCCAACAAAAAGTGTCAACTGTAATTCGAAAAGACATTCCAAACAGTTACACTTCACCGACAATATTCCAGAGCAACAATCATCTGAACGTTCGCTAAAATCATCCGCGACTAGAGAACCACCATCCAATTTTGACATGCGAAACTCATGCTCATATCGCTCCGGGGCGCACTGATACGATAATCCAATTAACGATATATACGCACATATATACCCAAAACATCAAACGCAATCATCATCGCCATCATCGTCATCGGATTACATCGAGCGCAGCTCTCCGGTCTCCGAAAATTCAATTTAGTTTCCCACCCCACCCAGTAACTTTTTGCGCTCGGTACTCTCTTTTGCGGATCAAGCGGGGCATGCCGCTCTGGCGATTAGCCCCGGGTAATGAAGCCGGCGTCGATGATCAATTTGCCGTTTGACAAACGATAATTGGGGCATGGGCGGGATTAGGTGGACATAGGGGAGGCTGTGTTGGCTGATGCAAATCGCGGTGGTAGTGGCGGCGGGGACGTTGGTGGATACGGTGTCTTTGGTTCGTTGAGAGCCAGTGGATTACAATCAATTAGCGATTGTCTGGAATATTGCGAGGAACGTTGAAGTTTTAAATTATCTTGTCAAGTTACACTGCAGTCGAAAATCTGGGCGGGGGGGGGGGGGCTCCAAAGTTTAGACGGTTCACTTTAGAATTGAAGTCAAGTCTAGACGTTTTTCATTCCGATATAAGCTACTGCAGATTGTACAAAATTTCAAAATTCTAAATTACGAAAATCATATTTTCGAATGTAACAATTCACCTACAGTCCAAAACATCGAATTATTGATGAAATTTAGAGCCCCTCGAAAAACTCATAACACTTGTTGTGATAGTTTGATTAATGTTTCTGTATTGCTTTCTCGAAGAGAAAGCTTCCTAACGGGGAGAATTTTGCAACTCTGAGATATCGAGGATTTCTGATATATCCAAGCTCCTTGAGTCGAAATATGTGTGTTTTAGAAAATGTCCGTGTGTGTGCATGTGTGCGTGCGCATGTGTGTGTGTGTGTGTGTGATACATTTGTCGGCACCATAACTCGAAACTGGAAAGAGATATCAAACTCATCTTTGGCAGGTATATATAAAGTTCATTTTGAAGTTGTGCAAGTTTGATTCTATAGTTGATTGGATAATATTAAGTCGTTTATAAATAATAAACAAAAATATGAAAAAATCGAAAATAATTTTTATCGTCCCTGGATTTGGAGATCTGTCAGAAGTAGGTCCATTTTCTGAAAGGCCTTGAAATTTCCTAGTTATTCATACTATTTTCGGCCGAATCGGATACTATTAAGTCGGTTAAAAAAATAAAGAAAAATATGAGAAAAACAAAAATATTTTTTTTCGACATGAGGTTTAAAAATAGGTTAGAAGTAGAAGAATTTTCTAAAAGTACTTTTGATTTCCTATCCATTCGTATTTTTCGTCTCAATCGGACAACATTAAGTCGGTTAAAGGAAATAAAGAAAAATATATGAAAAAATCGAAAATAATTTTTTTCGACGCGAGGTTTAAAAAGTGGTTAGAAGTAAGAGCATTTTCTAAAAGTACTTTTGATTTTCTATCCATTCCTACTTTTTCCGTCCTCTTTGTATAACATTAAGTTGGTTAATAGAAATAAAGAAAAATATAAAAAGATCGAAAATCATATTTTATATTGCGGGGTTCGGAAATCTACTAAAAATTAGAGCATATTCTCAAACTGCTAGGCATTTTTATTTCTTACACATTTTTTGGAGGCTATTGGATAAATACTAAGTCGTTTAAAAAAATATACAGAAATCTTAAAAAATCGAAAAAAAAATCAGCTCTGCATTTTGGTAGTTTACAGGAAATGAAATCTTAATCTTAAATTTTATCTTGCTTTTATGAAATTTCATTGTAACCAATGTAGAAATATTGAAGTATATTCCCTGGTAGAAAATTAACAATATTTTATAGCTAACGTGCTTATTTATTAATTTATTTATTATACGGGCTATAAACCCTTCAAGAGAGAGAGAGAGAGGGAGAGAGAGAGAGTGTGTGTGTGTGTGTATTACAAGGATATATTATATGTTACATAAAAAAATAGAATTTCTTATTACAATTATAAATGAATCAATAAAACGTGATAAAAAAATAAATATAAATATAATCAAAATTTTAATAACTCTTTGACAGAGAGTGGGTGGTGAATTTAAATGATAGAATTGACGGTTTATTAGTAATCGTACTCGGTAATAAATTCCATTGTCTTGTTAGTCTGTTAAGCGCCGAATGAAAACCAGTACCGGATGAAACTGTATCTTCCACAATGTGATGAAAGTTTCGTAATGAATATATTAACGGTCTCTCCCCAAACCGACAACTTAATTAAATGGAAAGATTTTAAGCAAAAATCATAATGCAAAAATAATATAAATTTAAAATATAAATTCATCTAAAAGTTCTACTATTACTTAAAATACATATTTTATGAAGTGTAAATGCCATAATTTAATTCGAATTGGTACGTAATTATGAAATACGAGCAATTTTGTTTTTAGCCATAAAGTTAACTGAAAAATAGCTAGCTTCTGGTTAACATTTCTACCAGGGTTGTATTGCTGTTATTTCAAAGGAAATACACGTTAGTGGTGCTTAATGATTCTCAAATGAATCATTTCTATTTTACAATAAATTTATCAGAGAAAAAAGTGAATTTTCATTATTTTATAGGAAAGAATTTTAGTTAGCTAGAAAGTTTCGGAAAAAAAATTATAAACATAGCAGATACTTATGTAAAAATAAAATTAGGATAAGTTGGATTACCTTTAAAGAATCAATGTTTCCTAGCTATATTATCATTTTTTAACACTCGCGAATATCTCGCTAATAAACTTTATTTTCACTATTCTTCATACGACCTTTTTCATTCAATTTTTAAAAAGCAATTCCTTCCCAACAAAAAAAAACTTACCTCGAAAACTATATGTATATATAAACAACCAAAACACGAGAGCTCCCCTTCCTTTTGCATTCAACCACATCCACACCCACCATGTCACCCGTTCTCCCAAAAATATAAAAATCTAAATCTGACCAGGCCTCATCATCCACATCCACACGCACGTCATCGGCAAACGTCCATTATATATCACCAAATGCGCGCGCGGGGGCCGAAAAGCTTCTCTCTCCGACAGAGCGACACTATTATACGCTGCACGCACGGAGCAGCAGCGGCGATGTATGCCTATAAAAATAACGCGCGAGCGGTCATATAGCCTCGTCTCTCTTTCTTACGGCTATAATTGTCAGCCGCGACTCTCTCTCTCTCTCTCGCCGCGCGTGAGCGTTAGAATATATATACAGTGTGAGACGGGGAGGGTTAATGACGTGCGAACGATGGTCTGGTTGAATGGGTGGATGATTTATAGTAAAAAATTAGGCGAGAAGTTGTGGCCCGTTTAAGTATACCGGGAGTCTCGAGATTGTGCGCGGTGTATGATCTAAAGGACGCAATTAGGCTGGATAAATTACACTCAGAAAACGATCTTTCTGTATCAACGAGAATCTGCCTGTGGGAAGAGGATTTCCGCTAAAAATAGGGCCAAGAGGATATCTTCCTATGGAAGAAGGAATTATCTTACAACAGGAAGTCAACCTTCCTGTAGCGGGATGATGATTTTTCGCACAGAAGGAATCCTTTTTTGTTGCACGAAGATTTTCTGGGGAGACATTTTATTTCAAGACAGGAGGATTGTTTTTCTGAGTGTAGTATTTCGAAAGATATTTATTTATAAAAATGTTTATCGTCCAAACGTACAGCAAACGTGCGCTAATGAAAGATAAAGGGTTAAAAAATTGTTGAATAAATAACAATGAATTATTGAGACTTGTTAACGGGGTTCCATAGTCCTACCATTACCGACCGAGCAATTCACACAGTTTCAAGCTGATTAAAAATAAAATACGTCGAATCACAAAAAATTAAGAGAACACTTCGCTGCGGTTTTGAACGTTCTATCATCCAGTAAAAGTTTGGAGTCGAAATATCAAGTTGTTTTTGCAAAAACTTTGAACGAAACCGAATTTTGTTTTGTTCAAAGTTTTTGCAAAAACCACTTAATATTTCGGCTTCAAACTTTTACTAGGTGATAGAACGTTCAAAACCGCAGCGAAGCGTTCTCTTGTTTTTTTGTGATTTTACGTATTTTATTTTTAATCAGCTTGAAACTGTGTGAATTTCTCGGTCGGTAACGGTACGACTATGGCACCCCCTTAAGAGGGTATGGTACTCATGTACTCTGTTTTACCGGCAGAACACGGTAAATTCTATATTATTAAAATAAATATATCGAATTACGTTTTATAAAGAGATAGTTGCTCTGCGCAATGTAATAATCTACCAGCCTACGCAGTTTTGAGTTCAAATATCAACGGCACCCTAAAAAATTTTGCGAACAAAAATAATCGAAATTTCGTTCGCAAAATTTTTTAGGGTGCCGTTGATATTTGGGCTCAAAACTGCGCAAGCTGGTAGATTATTACATTGCACAGGGCAACTATCTCTTTATAAGACGTAATTCGATATATTTATTTTAATAATATAGAATTTACCGAGTTCTGCTGGTAAAACAGAGTGCATGAGTACCACATCCCCTTAAGACTAGTATATGTATAGGTCTGAAGTTTGCATTGTTGAGGTGCAAAGAAATAATTTTTTAAAATTAATTAAACTTATTAAGCAATGGCAATTTTATCTTAATCATTGTTATAAAGTTATTTGATACTATAACATGAAGTAAAATCAAACATTTCAAAGTATATGTAGCGCGGTCGACCCTCGGGCTTTTTCTACATTGGATAGATACTTGCCTTCGGAGTGCTCCCGCGCTCCTTGATATTTTTTTTTTATTTCGTTGTGCTACAACGTTGCAAACTTCAGACCCATGTATATGTCCCACTAACTAACAATTATATTATAGATATATTTACAAAGCTAACCTGCTTTAAATTATTTCTCTTTAGCACTTATACTAATGCTTATATATGTGCAAATCCGCGGGCTACAGACAACAACTGGGGTACAAAAACGAAAAAAATTTTTTTTGAGAGCACATCTACCACATAAGGTTTTTTCGGTTCTTTGGGGGTGCTCCAACATGAAAATACTCGTGAACACTCATTATCCGTTGCCAAACTTTTTTGCCCACGAAATCAATTTTTCTTATGGAAATCTAATGTGGGAAAAATGGACGAAAAGTAGTCATTGATGATTAACCAATAGCAAACTATTGAAGAGGCCAAATCAAATTCCACAAAAAAGCGATTAAAGTTGAAGAATAGAACTTTAATTTGAGATGAGAATCGTTAAAATCGGTCAATTCTGGGCAAAGCTACGTGAAGTTGAAAATGGCGAAAAATGACAAAAATTTGAAGAATTACATGGGTTTGAAAAAAATCGCTCGTTTTCGTCATTATTCACCATTTTCAAATTCACGTAGCTTTGCACAGAATAGACCGATTTTAACGATTCTCATCTTAAATTAAAGTTCTATTCTTCAATTTTAATTGCTTTTTTGTGAAATTTGGTTTGGCCTCTTCAATAGTTTGCTATTGGTTAATCATCAATGACTATACTTTTCATCTATTTTTCCCACGTTAGATTTCCATAAGAAAAATTGATTTCGTCGGCAAAAAAGCTTGGCAACGGATAATGAGTGTTCACGAGTATTTTCATGTTGGGGGACCCTAAAACAACCGAAAAAACCTTATGTGGTAGGTGTGTCCTCAAAAAAAAATTTTTCCGTTTTTGTACCCCAGTTGTTGTCTGTAGTCCGCGGATTTGCACACACACGCACACACACACACATACACATACACACACGCACGCACGCACGCACGCACGCACACACACACACACACACATACACACACACACATATATATAACCTAGAATATGGTATACATCTCCCATCATAAAACCCGCACAACCATAAATCTCTCATCACACCTACGTAAAAATAACGACGGACCATTCCACCATTCCAGCAACAACTACCTGTACCACTGTACTTTCACCCACACAACCTTTTTCTGTCAAACAGCGCTACCAGCGCGCCGCACAACCAAATCCATCACGCGCACCCTCTTAATCGCTGCGCCTAACACCGTTTAACAACAGAGACCCCATCGGTCACACTCACACACACACACGCGCGCTCGCAGGATTGCATTATTCTTATAGCGCAGAGGCCTTATCACAAGCGTTGGCGCGAGCGAGCTCGAGATTCCCGCGCGCGTGTGCGACCCCGCGCCCCGCCTTATTCTCCTGTTGTCGCGCCTCGAGATAGTCTCTTTTCGCTTATCGCGCGAATTCGTCGTCGTCGTCGTCGTCGTCGTCGTATCATCTCGTTCGGAGCGCGCAATCATCTTCGTTTTGCGCGAGTGGTTAAAAGATCGTTAAGAGAGCGCGAGAGCTGGATTTTGCTTGATTTTTCGTTTAGATCCCGGAAAAGAGTGATGAATGATGGGTTAGAGGAGGATGATTGATTTCGGTCGGATAGATTTTTTTCATTCAGGGGTAATTGGTTTTTTATTGGTTATATTTGTTTGTCGGTGCATAAGGAGGGATTTAGGATTTTGGAAGAATGGATGATTAAAAGATCGGTGAAAGGTGTAAATTAAGAAAAATTAAATTATAATGGTACGGCTAATATTCAATGTTTGTGTAAAACTGTATTTTACTATATTCCCAAATATATTCCCAAAAGCATGTGAATATTTACTACAAGATCTGTAGATTTTTTCGTTGATTTATTTATTCATATAATTTTTATATTAAAAATAGTATATGTAATTTTGTGGATAGTAATACTTCAGACTTTCTTTTTAGTTTAATAACACTGATATAGTACTTATACAATACTCTAATAATACTTATACAATAATACTTTAATAATACTTTAATAATGATTAATGCGTATCACGTGAATCGTAAACAACAAAATGAAAAGATACTTACAAGAGAAGAGACAATGGAGATAAAACTAAAGTTTTTGCATTAAAAAATGAAGTAGAAACAATTATAACAAAACATTAACTTAGTTTCGTATGAATCACATCACAACACAGCACTTCCCGCAGCGATCTATTCCCACTAATGAGTCTCTCGCAAACTACATCGATCGAAAGTATCATCTGCGCCGATCCAATTTACAGAAGCGCGCGCGCGAACATAATTGCCTCAGCGAACTCGTGACGCAATGACGCACGCAAAATCGTGACAGCCACGATGCGATAAACGCAGATCTTGCGCGACTCTGCTCAAAAACATATATAATACCTTATACCTACACGAAATTTGTATGGATTTCGCGAGTGAACTGCTCGTAATAATGATAATTTTTTATTTTCTCTGTGTGCCGCACTATGGGTAAGAATCGAAAATTTTGTGTTAAAATCGTAGAACTTAGTGTAGAAAATTTTTAGAGACTTGAAAATAGAGTATAGTTCGACGCCCCTTACAAAAACTATAGTACGATTCAGTTTCCCACGAATACTAGTTCATTTCAGCGTTTGCGGCAAGACTAGTGTCTTTCAAAGTCGAAACTTATGCTAGTTTTCGGCGTTTTCGTTGCAGTTTTGTGAAATGTGTTAGTCTATGAGAACGGCATAAAGCGTGCTAGTCTTCATAAGGGGCGTCGAGTTGACATGTACTCTCAACTTAAGGAAAATACATTAAGAAAAAAAAATTATTAGACATTGAAAAAAATAGGATAAGTCCTCAATTTTCCTATACCTCGCATGTGTTCTATAGTTTTACCTATATACTAGAGACTGATGAAGCATCCTAAGAATTATGTAACATTTAATATTTAAAAACAAAAAAAAAAAAAAAAAACAAAAAAAAAACTTTAAAAACTATGATCAAATTGTCAATTTGATGAAAAGTGACCATTTCGTCGGCTTTTTCGTTGGAAAAGTGGACACATAGATTTTTGGGTCAAAAAGCGGACACGTCGATTTTTCGTGTAAAAAGCGGACACGTCGATTTTAGTTGATAAAGCGCACACTTCGTGTCGGAGTTTAAGTTACTATTCTTTGAGTTGGCATCCATTAACACTGGAAAATCATCTGGCTCGCTCTGTAGTTTATTTATGTATTTTCTGGTATCGTTGCTTCAATTATACATTTATCAAATTTACCTTTTTTGTAAAGAGAAAAAAATTCAGGCGCGAGGTGTCCGTTTTTCCAGGTGCTTGAAATTTCGAGCGTTCATAGTGAACGAAAGATTTTTGCCATTTTCAGATTTAGCCGAAGTTGGCTATTTAATATATTTAAAAAATGATAATAATTGTATCTCTTCACTTGTCACTCTTGCAGTCACCACTAAAACCACTCCGATGAATTCTAACCAAAATTATAAACTATAAGTTAATATTTCGTTCATTATGAACGTTCGAAATTTCAAATACGTGTTTTTCCAACGAAAAATCGACGTGTCTGCTTTTGCCACTAAGCTTAAATATGAACGCTTAGCGAAAATATGACCTTATGAAAGATCCTAAAAATGTATAAAAATGTTATATTTAACAAAAATTACTATAGGCCTTGAAAAATATCGTAAGAATCGTTATTCTTCTATTTCTTAAAAAATCGTCGTTCCGATTGCGCGATCGCAGCCGATTATAAATGCTAAGTTGCTCTGAATTTGCGTTTTTCCACACTCGATCGCGTCTCCTTCTCGTTTCGGAGAGTATTGACAGTAATGCCGAGAGAGGTTTACCGCTATCGTAATTTGATTTCGCGGGGTTGTAATTTGAACGCGATTAATTGGCGAGATGGAGCGATTGGGTGCGCGTGTGTGTGTCTGTTGTCGATGATTTTAATAGATAAAGAAGAGATTTTTTTTCACAATACGGATGGGTAATGAGTTTTGTAATAGAAATGCGGTGAAAAAATTTATTGGTATAGCTACGATCGTACAAGGTGTACTGCCGATGACGCGGATAAACGCTCGGTTTTATGGCTGACTGATGTAATAGAACTTTAGAAATTATTGCCATTCCTTAATTAACTTTAGCTTTTAATTATTCCGTTATGATCCTTAATTATAAGAATCTAACCGTTCTTTTTAAGCATTCGATTTACGCAGAAGTCACACGCCTGAAGCATTCGAGTTATAAATTTAATATCCTTGCTGTGTGCCATTCACGAGTAAAATTAAAACGACTTCAAAGTATCCGAGTAAATTTATGCGTTCTCTGTTCTATTCGCGATGCGTGCATTTTCACGGTACGGCACAACTATTAAGAATTTCAAATTGATTCTGCAAAGATAGTGCAGAGCAAGAGAGGGAAAGAGTGGGGGGGAGAGAGAGAGAGAGAGAGAGCAGAGCAGAGAATTGGCACATAACTGAATACATACATATGTGTATACCGCACGCATGCATTTTGAACCTATCGCGCTGCCAAATTGCCTCTATCTTGAACGTGAGAATCTACGAAATACCGAACATCCTCTCGCATTATAAAATCTTCACAATAATGGTAAAAGAAAAATATCCACCCCCTTTGCACGTACTCGGCCAACACACTCGCGCTGCAGATAAACCGAGCAACTGTACAAACAAAACAGCTCACACACAGCGAAAACAAACCCTACTCGTTAACCGACCTCGATTCACCTGCGCACAGCTCGCACAGAGCCATCATCCATCGCGAAACGCGAGTCTTACATGCGATGCGCGCGCGCGTTGTGATTCAACGAATCGAAAAGCCTCCTGCTCCCCCGTCTTCATAACTTTATATTGATCGGCGTCGCCTCGTACGCGTGTGCAGGGGGGCGGCTTGTATCGCTGGAATTTCGCACTCGTTACCCGCGGCTGGCTGAGCGCAGGCGAACGTGACTGGGTTATAATTGATTTGGGGGAGAAGAAGAAGAAGAAGAAGAAGGTGGAGGGGGGAAAAGGTTTTAATGAGTGTTAGGGGTGTTTGGGCGATGGAGCATGGATTTTTATACGATTTTGTACTTGTACAATGTACCTTCGGATTAATGAATTTCATATCGACACGCTAACGGCGTTATATATATTTTAATAAGCGCGAATCTCACGTATAGTTATTAAAACCAGGACCAACCGGCGCATATAATATTATGCTTCGACATTTTTAATTAAACTTCCGTTCCCTCATTCGAAAACTGTGTGTGTGTGTGTGTGTGTGTGTGTGTGTGTGTGTGTGTGTGCGTGTGTGTGTGTGTGTGTGTACTGCACACAACCCAACCATAACCACACCAGCTCTGCGTAATTACTTTTTCACTCCGACCATACTCCCACGTTCAATTCATCATCGTCGTCGACATCGTCATCTCCACTCATTCAGCCTGACCTCGCGAGAAAAAAAAAACCGCAACAACCGATAAAGCTCTCAATTACACTGTTTCGCGTATGCGGGCTTGCGCAATGTGCGTGCGTCTGTGTCTATCCGCACGCCAAGTTTTTCGCGCAGACTCGCGGAATGCTAAAATAAACAAAACGCGCGACGTCCGAGGTTCCTGCCAATCGTGTATCTCTAGGTAGGTGAGGATGGCCGAACAGCGTTTTATGGTTGGCGGCGGGGGAGAAGTCGTTCGAGGTTTATGAGGGGTAGAGTAGCGTGATTTATGGGGGCTGGGGGTTATTTGGAGGTTTACGAGAGTGGAGCTGTTCAGAAGGTATGTAGGATTATAGCGCTTTTACAAGTATATAAAGAATAGGTATATATATATATATATATAGTGCAGGATTACGTTTCAGAGTTAATAAGTCGCCACACTATCGCCTTGTATCGCTTTACACCAGTTACAGTAACGTTTTACGAAAACGCAAACGATCGTCCTCAACTCCTTCTCTAACCCAGTATGTACAATTACGGCCGTTTTCTCGCTCACCCAAAAGCCGCTTCACGGAAAAAATTAACGTACAGCTGAAAAACATACCGGTACTCGGTAAACTCTGTTTAAACAGAAAAAAAAAAATAACGGTCTCTCTTCTCTGGGGTCGAAGTTGCGCGCTGTTTGTCCGACGTGTTCGCGCCCGACAAACACGAGGCAGCAAGGGAGAAAGAGTGAGAGAGATATCCATACTTAGCGGAGGAGGCGCGATCGCTTTGCGACGTGGAATTGGGTATATATACGCTGGTTTTCGGATTGCTGGAAACATATATATACGTATAGCTTTGGCGTCCAAGCGCAATCTTCCGCAAGTAGGCAACGGTTCATGGAAATCGCATATAAAATTATCGTGAGACTGCCAATTACATAAAATACGCGACGTTTATTGCGCCGGCGAAAAACTCGTTTCGATCGCGCACACGTCGTAATTGGCGCATCTTTTTTCCTCGTCGCTACATAATACCGCCACCATTGCACAAGACATCATATATATATATATATATATATATTATAGGTATATACCATTTACAGAACAATTCTCCCCATCGGTTGTTTTATTCAGATTCAGCAAACATTGCGAACGCCGCCGAGGAGGAAATATCCGATTGCGAAAACCAACCTCCTTTCTACCTGCCTATTACTTGTCGTCGCTGTTTCGTCAGTTGAATACCAGTAGCCTCACGCGCGCGCGCGCGTGTGTATATCTCTCAGCTCTCCTGTCGCGCGCGGTGATACCCATCGACACACTTACAAAATCTTATCGCTTAGACTTTACACCCGCGTGTAAAATTAATCCCCCCGCTCGTGTGTGTATGTGTTGCGCGCGAAATTTCCCTATGTTGGTATAATTAATAACAATATACTCACGGATCTCGTATACATATGTAGCTTGTTAAAATTTATTCTATTCGTTTTCAAATTCACACCGACGCTTTTAGAATCTTTTTCTGCCAAGTCGGGGAAAAAGAGTTGGCTGAATGGCGCGGGACTTTTTGCGCCGTCGTCGTTCGCGGCTTCGGTGAGGTTGTAAATGCATGTTGCGGATAGAGGATGGGATGAATGTTAATGGAATAATTTGCCAAAGGCTGTGCGTGTATTGATTGGTAGTCGAGGAACGTACAAAAGTATGAAGGATATAACGAGTATAGTACGTGTGGTTGTAGAGTAGAACATTTATAAACGAGGGAATATTTATAAAATGATTTTATTCCAAAAATATGATTGTCGACACGAAATCAATGTATTAAAGTACTCACTTGGCACGTGGCGGAAAATCTAGTCTTATCGCTTGGTATCTTGACGTTTCAATCAGAGGCGAGCAAGGTTATACTTAGATACTTGAGATAGATTCCAGGCAGGATACAAGATTTATTTCGCAGTTAAATAAACAAATGCGAGATACGAGCTGTTGCTGGAGAAATTCAAAATAGGGAAAAATATTATATGCTCATCATAACTATATTATTTGCGGACAAAAAAATAATCAAATCCGATGTTTATTACGTTTTTTTCTTGAATAAAAACAGCAATGAAAGATACATTAATTTATCACGATGCTTATTCGTGAATTATGACCAATGAGGTGGTAAACATTTCATCAGTCCCAGCTACATTGATATAAATTACCAGCACTTCTAAAACTTTAAAAATCTATAATTCGTAAACGTGAACTTGACTCGAATACAATTAGCAGCGATCACAAAAACTGTTCCACATTCTATTAATACAATCCCGCATCCGATCGGATGTATATATATATATATATATTATGGGTAGTTTTTATGACGTCAGCGAAATTCTTGATCTCTCAAAAGAAAAAAAACGACCAAATCTCGCAACGGTTCGCAGCTGATGTGTTAACTCGTTGAAAATCAAGGCCGCGCCCTTTGTGTTATTGAGACAGATAAATCACTCTCTTTTCACGGGCGGGAGAAAAAAAGTTTCGCGGGTATGAGTATATTTTTAAGTTGGCGCCGTGCACCGGGTTGCATGTTGAGCAAGCGCGGGAGTTTGTTGATGGTTGCGTACGCGTTTTGTTTTGGGTGTAAAAATAACAGCTACATTTTTTTTTCTCGTGCTTTGAGAATTACGTTAGTATAAAGAAATGGCTCGAATCAAATAGTATATAGTTATACTATTAACGAGGTTTAACCGTTGCGAAGAATATTATATATAGCTTTTAATATTTTCGGGTATACTTTTAAACAATGATTTACTCAATTCGAAGTGCTACTTAGAGGAAAACACTTATTTGCGAGCTTTAATTCATTAAATTGCCAAATCTCGCGTTAATTATTTTCCCTGTCAACTACTTGCCAAAGCAGTTCTTCTGTGATATTCTCCTCTCCCAGCTATTAACGCTTCTTTGAGATCCAATTAAAAATCTTATACTGCAACATTGTTCCGTTACAAAGTGCTACCATTAATCAAACTCTAACTTCGCCTGTGTGCATGAGAACAAATCAAACGCATATACGCGATTCCCAAAGGGATCATCTCGAATTCCGAGGCAGATTTTTCTCATTTCTTTTCATCTTTCTTTCTTTCTCAAAGCGAATACCTTAAAATCTCGCGCGACAATACTTTCCATCCGTCGCGTCTCTCTCTCGCTCTCTCTCACCTTGAATAGGCAATTTCAGAACCGGCTCGCCGCGCTGGAAAAAGGCAGAGCGATGGAGAGGAGGTGGAGGAAATCGATCGTGGGGGGTCGCGACGACGAAGACGACGACGTTGCAGGCGAAACGAAATTCCGCGCGAGTCAGCGTCTTTTCTCTTTCTTTCTCCCTTGCCCTCGTGTAGGAGAAGAGAGGGTGGGAGGTTCTCCCGCAGCTAATTCGCCCATTTCCGCATCTACTTTTACACTTGACGAAATCCTCTTCTTCGAGATGAGGGGAAAGAGAGCGGCAGGGACAGTAGTGGCCTGGTTTGTGGGTGGATCAGGTTGGCTTGTACTCGCGGGAGCTGGTTTCGGCTTGGTTGGGATGACTTTTCTTTTCGCTGAAAGCTCTTTTTTTATAAGGTATGCGAGCGGAGACGGTTTTTCTTCGAAAGTTAATGTAGCATGGTAATGCAGGTGACTGTGTATTTGTTGTAGTTCTTTATGTTAAACGTAATATTATAAAGTGATGTAATTTCCGTAGTAAGCGTTAATTCACAACTATTTGAATTGAAACAACATTCTGTATTTCTTCCTTTTCGATCTTAATTATTTGTTCCTTTTTTTATATATAATAAATTATGCTGATCTATTGTTACTCACATATATTGTAACACTAGCTGCTTAGAAAGAGCCAAGAAAAGAGTAGAACGAACAATTGAGAGTGAACAAATAATAATGCCGCAGTAATATTGTAATAATATTATAATAGCACAGCTATCTTAACTCATGATAATATTATTAAAACATTACTGTTATTATTATTTGTTGGCTCTTAATTTTCTTCTGGTATTGTTGCATCAAGTGTTTATTTTCGAACAGTTAGTGTTACAATACTTGTGCGTAACACTAGAACATCATAATTTATACATAAAAAAAGTTAATAAACAATTAAGATTGTCGGAGAAAGACACTATAGTACAGTATACATAAACCTCTTTTACCATTTTTTTTTAATTAAATTAAGCGCCAACCACAGTCCTCTAAACCTCGCGCTCACCAAACTTTTCCATTCCCGCATATATAAAACCCGACCGTAAAATTTCGATGAGGTCGCGCGCACGTAATGAGAAGTAAAGGGAATAATGCTAATAGACGACGGCCGAAAGACGCGCTCAGCGGCGCCGCATAAATTCTGATGTAGACACCGCGACGACGTATAATGTCAAAAGACCATCCCGAGATAGTAGAAAATTGAGAAAAAAAATTTCAAAAATAGGACTATAGTAGTAGGTATATGCAAGAGAGAAAGAATAATGCCGGATGACAATGACTCGCGATGAATGGGACACGGCGACGGTCGCATATATATGCGTATAGGTTTGAAAGGGATGAAAAAACGTCTGAAAGGAGGTGCGCGTACATGATTAGAAAGTTGCCGGGTAATAAGTTGCTTCAATTAGTATGCGGCAGCGCAGGCAAGGGCACGCCCGGCGAGTTGAACTGCGCGAACGGAGGTATACATGCAGCGAGCGGGAAAGTCGTTAAATGCTAATTCGCGCAGCAAGATTTCTGCAATGCTCGAAACAACTTTTGTACCAAGTGTCCACTTTAAGCGTGTAGTACCTTAATTGACTTGGGATGTAAATTTTCGTTAATAAACACCGGCCGTTAAACTATATATTAACGGACCGACGCCAATTAAGCCTTAATTAGACAATGTGTCAAATACAATTTACTACTGAGATCCAAAAGCATTTTTCGCATGATGAAAAACACCTAATAATGTATAAGTAAACCCATCCGCACAATTTCTTTGACACCATGTAAAAAGCTCCTTCTATACCGCGGCTAACAGACAGATAGCCAGCCGCTCGCTTACACCCGCGTGTGGCCTGTATAATATCTCTCGCTCTTTGGCTGCTTAGCAACAACGGCGCGCGAGGAACTGTGTCGTTTAGAATCATTATCACCGCCGAGCGCGCGCGCGCGCTCGGGAAATTGCAGCGCTCGCGTTCGCCTCTCTCCTGCATTTTCATGAGCCCGACGCAACTATACGCACGACTGTATCACTACTGCGAGCGTGTGTATATATACATGCACGAAAAATTGTGCATCTCGACCTTGACCGCGTGTGATGTGTGTGAGTGTGTTTTCGATACCTCTTTTTTCGGCTGGGGGACTATACAGGGCGAACCGGGCATTATCATATATGGTGATGCGCTATCGCGTTATGGTAATGTTATAGAACGGCGCGAGCGGAAAGTTGGGCCACCGTCCAATGCATAGAAATGCGCGGTTGAAGGGTTCGGTTATCTCGATTGTCTTTTAAACGTCGCTTGTAACGTTAATGTATACATATATGCCGGGCGTAGCTTCTTTTAACGCGATTTGCTATTATTATTATTATTATTCGCTAGTGTGTCGAAAGGCGCTCGATAAGGCGCAGACAGCGACGACGAGCGTTTTCACGCGGCTCGACGTCCCGTAAAGAAACGTCCGCGAGATAGCGCCGCAATCTTCGGCCGATACGCGCGTGTAATAATTTTGTTTTCTACGTACACATTCCGCGCAGAGCTCGTGATGCATTTTAATACGGATTTGGAGTAGTTCGGTTGGCATTCAATGGCGTTTCCCCCTCGATTCCCATGACACGATGACCGCGCTGACCTGTGCGTGCGGCTCGTTACGAAAATCGAATGCGACACTGCGTGTGCGCGATGAATTTCGTTATCGAAGAAAGAGGTTTTTTTTGGGATTATTGAGTGGATGTTTTTTTTTATAGGGGGAGGAAATCTGTGTCATCTAGTGAGAGCACGTAGTTCGATAATGAAGTGTTTCGAATTGAGAGGGATCGATAGATTTAACGATAGTGTGAGACACCCGAATATTAAATTTCAAATATTTCATATTTCAAATGTTTTTATATAGTGGTTTTTAAACGATCTGCAATTCTCGTCTGCAGCAAATATTGTGGTGTAATGATGGCGATAGACATTTATTATTCCGCAGAAGTTTCGATGATAAAACTCATTTAAATTCGATCGACTCGAGGATGAAAAAATATTGCCGCGGAATATGCGGCGGACAGGGCGGGAGATAAAATTTTATCGCCTCTTTCTTATGGTAAATCGAGCTCTAATAACGGCAGCGCAAAAAAATCAAAGTTTAGTATGGAAATGATAGATCAATGATAAATTATGTAGGTCGACTTCGCATGAATAAACGCGTGAGTTATGGTTTCCGAATGTCTGTCAAAACCATAAAAAAATGCTTACCATATATGCCTGGATAAACTATTATGCTCGTCTGCATCTGTTTAGTTTCTATCAATTTTCAAATCGCGTCTACTTTAATGCTCTCATAATCGTAGAAGCGACTATTTCTGTAGTAATAATTTATGGCGCAGTTCAAATCTCGTAACACTTGAGTATTATCTCATCCGTGTAATCGATAATTTACATTAATTTAAAATTCTAATTGTATATTAACTGCATAAACAATGAGTTCTGTAATTATTGTATCATAAACAGTTGTCCCATACAACAAGATTCAATAATAAGTCGTATATGCCACCTAAGTATATGATTTTACTTCACTAAACATTAAAAAAAATTGTTATTCCTACATATTTTTGAGAATATTATATAAATACAATGATAACTTCGACGACCTTTTCATGCCATTTTATAGATATTCCTGCAAAAAGAAGTAATATATTCACCCATAGTATAATGTTAAAATATCGTTAGAACAATATTATTTCAACGCTCTATCAATATTGTTTTGTTAAATCATTTTAAATTCTACAAATGTTGTTAAAAACAAGCTTACTGACGTACAAATATTTAGGGTTTCTCAACTCGCACATCGAATCAAACTTTTTCTTGTATCTCAATATTTCGACAACGCATACAAATCCGCTAACCACTACCCTGGTGGAAATTGAAATCATTTTTTGAGCAGTAAATGGCTAGTTTGATCCAAAATGGCAAAAAAATGGACTCCAGTTTTCTTCCATAAGTGTAACGATTTTTTTAACCTATTTTTCACATTTATTGGCCGCAAAGATGGTCACAATTTTGTACTATCTATTAATTTGGCATTTTAATGCTAGTTAAAATAGGTAGTCGATGAAGCCATTATAAATCTAGTAACAAGCGATTTGTTATGGCGATGAGCAAGAGAGATAGAGTCACGTGTCAAAATAACGATTTTGGTTTATATCTTATAGAATAAAGCTGTAAATAGTAGAAAGACTACTAAAGTTTGTTTATATCCCGGTAAACTATCTCTTAAAGGTATAAGTTTTAAAATATATGATTGAATTGTTATGAAATTTTAATGTAAAGATTTTCAGGTTAGGGCCATTCCATAAAATGGGATAAGTTGATGAAAAAAAGCGTTACATGTCTGTCTAATAACTAGCCATTTCTAATGGCCAGTTTCTGTTTTCCTTCCCATTTTTAATGGACTAATTTCTACCAGGGTAAGTACCTGCGTACCGGCAACTTCTTTTCCACCACACAACCGCCACCCATTCATCCAGCTCTTCACATTGTAGCTGGCTAACGACACAGTAATCCACGATAAGTTCACGACTCTTTCTCTCTCTCTCTGTCTCTCTAACACCATCGTTCTCTACACCCGGCGATCGCACATGTGCGCTCCCTAGAGTGCGCGTTACAGTTTTTATCGAGCGCGACGTCGTTCTGTCTGTCTCTCTCCTCAAATATGCAGCGCTTTATTTATACCCCTCCATATACTCACCGTGCACGTGTGCGCGTGCCTTTACGAGGCGCAGTGAGTATAGTAGCTCTCAAGGGTCGGAGGCTGCGAGAGTCATTAGGCAGCGGCAACGGCCGCGTGTGTGTGAGAGAGAGAGAGAGAGCGCAAAGGTTCGGTGTAAGTGGACGCTTGCAGGTGCTGAGTCGAGCGGCTCGGGTTTCGTTAGAGATGGGTTGTCTCGTTGCGAATGTGAGTAATGGATGGCGAGAGGTTTGGAAGGGTTATTGGTTACTGAAAATGGTTCGTTAATATATGAAGGTTTTTTTTATATAGTACTTAGGCTGGACTGCAGAGGAACTTACATCTGCAACCTTTAGCAGTTCTATATAGTCAAGAACATTTTCTAGTTTAAGCAGATATTTTTAGTTATGTATAAATATACTTTAAGTACTTACCTGCGTTCCAGGAATGATTGTTATTTATTTTCAATTTTGTATGTTCACTAGTTGTTATAGCGATTCGTTGTTCCTTCACTTTCTAAGGCAGCGATTGACTAGGATCACTAAGGTAAAAGATACAGAAGATGAACACTTTGTAAAGTTGAAGCAATAGATGGACAGTGACAAAAATCATTCATAAAATTCAAAAATGTCGAAACATTTTGTTTTCTAATTTTCTTTTTTGTATGAATTTTCTTATGAAGTTAATTTGAAATCAATTTGTGGCTTACAAAAATATTGAGGTTATGGTGAGAGCTGATGGTGCTGTCCATCTGTACCTACCATATGAATTTAGTGGTAGCAGTAGTTGAACCATTTAAACTACATGTAATTTCGCTGTCCAACTATTCCTACGAAAATTGTCCGACTTATTAATAATATTTTGTTTTATTCGTTACAAAAATGTATTCCGCTCATACATGTACCGAAAGTTTTACCCAAGCCAATGATTTTCACTGAGAAAAAAATCATTGAAAATTTTTAGTTATAAGTGTACATCTTCTGGATCTTTTATTTGTTCAAAAAGTTGAAAATAAATTGAAGTAACGAGAAATTCATGAAATCAATATATATTTTGATGTAGGTACTAAATTCAACAATTATTTTCTTGAATTGAACATTTAAATCTAAACAATTTCTTTTTAATAATAAATGTATGTTTATGATTCTTATGAGTTTTTTGTTATCAAAATGTATACAGTGTTTTGATATAACCGGCCACAGATTACCATCGCATAAACAAACAGTCGCAGCGAAATAGCCTCGTATACATCGCCCAGATTTCGCGTGACAAATGGTGGCGTCGTTACATTTTCAGAAGTCATGAAACGTATACCCGCACAAAGTCGCCCATGTAGGTATATGTAAGTGTGTACGCATCGCCTAATGTCCCAAAGCCTTAAATTCTTTGATTCACAACCAGCAATTAAAGTCCTTATTTAGTTACAGTCGGTGTAGGTACCAATAGTTATAAGCGCGCGAAGGCTGATGTAGAGGCGTGGTATAAAAATATAAGCGGAACTTGCGAACAATTGAAAGTTTGTCGTCTAGTTTTACTTGTAACGTGTAATTTACTGTATAGCTCAGTTGTGAATGATTTTAGCACGCGATAATACCGTTTAATCTGAAAACTTGCAACGATTAAAGAAAAACGCTGCCAATTTATTGGCACGTAGCTTTTTCCAATTTAATTTATCGCTCCTGTATATGTATAGTATATAGTTAAAATATAAAATATGTTTATTCATTCTACATCTTTTTAATGGTTTACAACTTCATCAATATTTACAAAAATCTCACATTTTTTCCTATTCTTGAAATCTTTTATTAGCTGCCACTGATATTATGACAACACATAATTACTATATGTTAAGATATTAATAATAAAAAAACCTATCTACCCGGAGCGCAACTAACACACGAACCCTTTTTCTACATTCTTATTACCTCCACAATCATTGCAGTACAATATTCTGTACAATAAATGATGTTTCTTGATGAAATTTGACACAGATATTGCCTATAGCACACACACAAAATTGTCTATATGTTTCCATTTATAAAAAAGAGACCGTGATTAAGGCCATATGGAGTTCAAAATCAACCTAATTTCATTATTTAATGAATTAACTTTTCAAACATTGATTTGGAAAAACACAATTTTCACGCCCTCCGTATATATAAATACTATACTCAAAAATTTTTTTCGAGCGATTCTATTAGTACTGTCATGAAATAAACTCGTTGAAAAATTATGTCGGTATCACACATCTCGTTAATATCAAAGTACAGCCAAAAATATTGTTAAATGTTTTAAAAAAATTTTAAACTTCAATATCTCTGAAATTTATGAACCAATCATTTTGCCCAAAGAACTCAGCCGAAAGCTATCCAAAATCTACTCCTTAAAACAATTTCAAGGTGGCGTTGCGCGACTCTCTAGTCAAAGCAGTGCTAAATGAAGAGGTTACCTAAAATTAAAAAAAACCATAGTTGACTAAGATAACTTTTTTCACAAAATGTCGATATTTTAGAAAGCAGATATTGTCACTGCAAATAATTATCGATAAATCACTGGAATTTTTTTGTTTCTTAACCGATTTTAGTTTTCAAGGTCGCATTTTGTTCCTTAAGTAATTTCATGGGGACTTGACACAGGAAAAATTCAAAATTATTCAAAACCCAGAAAGTTACAACCAATTGAAAAAAATATTTTTATAACCTCGTTCACGAATTTCTGAACAACTATAGCTATAACTTTCTGATTTTTTAATAATTTTGAATTTTTCCTTTGGAAAATCCCGTTTTTTTTTTTCTAAATTGTAAAGAATTTTCTCCCGCATACAGATATTTCATTATATAGAAACCATATTAGCTCTAAATATTAAAAAAAATCGAAAATTAAAATTTGTAAAATTGAAAAATCGCTATTACAAAAAAATCGATTTTGACAAAAATATACTATTGACCCCAACTGTGTAAGCAAAATCTAAAAAAATGATTCCTCTCTGCTTAAAATCGGTGTAGTAGATCATGAGATATCAGCGTACACGGACGTACATACACACACACATCCATACGGATATTTTCTAAAAATAGTGTATTTCGATTCCAAATGTGCTAAACAACATTCCTAATACATTTTCTCCAAAAAATTTTTTTTTTACTATCACAAAACTTCCTCTAGGAGGAAGCAATAATATCGTAGAGTAAGTAATGGAAATACCTTGTTAAATATATAGTTTAAATATTGACGCTATATCTTTAAATGAATCGAACGTTTAACAATTAAATAATATCGCAAACAATTTTCTTATGAATTTAGACAAGATTAAACAATAGCCATGCATAATAGTTACTGACTATTTGAACTGCTATCTTACCAATTTCCCTTACAATCATAAAATTTTAACAAATTTTGCACAGCTAGACCATATCTCTCCACTTGCCACTTATGATTTCCCACCTCAACCCCCCATGAAAGCTCTCGGGACACCGCTGATACATAGCATTATCTGCTAAGCACACACACACATACTCGAATGAAAACAGCCGGCGGAACCTCAACACCTTCCTAAAAAAATCCCACACTCCGTCTGAACATCCCCTGCCGAGCCTCCGCGCAGCATGAACAGCAGCGGCAGCGCCGAAACATGTGTGCGCTCGCGCCTTTTCTCGCTCTAGCGCTTGGCGTGTGCGTACGTCTGTGTGTGTCTAGATAAAAGAGCCGACCTGGCCGCTGTTTGGCCTCCAAGCCACTGCCGCTGCTGCCGCGCGTGGCGCGCTGCCAGAATTTCATGTGCCAGGGCGGACACCGGGCTTTCGACATACCTGCGCTCGCGCGAGAGAGAGCGTTAGTTCGTTGCTTCGGTCGTTCTCGACATGGATATTTTCGGGCTTTAACTGAGAGAGAGAGCGCGAGGGCGAGAGAGAGGGAGAGGGAGGAAAGGAGTGACTTGGGTTGGACTCGATGTTGGTCGGGATTGGGATACGATGGGAATGAATGGGTTGTAGACGGAATTTTGGATATGGGAATGGTTAGGGGAGTTGGGCTGGTAGGAAGTAATGGTGAACTTTGAACGTTGCCACTACGATAAGTGGCTGTGGAGAAAGCCGAAATATATTTTAAACATTATGCAGGTTACATATTTTAAGCATTATTACTGTTCGAAGAAGTATAGTTGAGAGTATTTTGACGGTTTCAGAAAATAATAGTGAAGTTTTGCGTTAAATTTTGCTTCAGTTTGTAATTTCTAAAACTTATCAAATTATTATTATTAGTATTCTATATAATGGTCAATATTTAAAACTAATTATTAATAGAACGTTGTAGCCTATATTAATATAAAAAGAATTGTAAACATTATTATGTTTTTCGCTAGATTGTCGAATGGATTTTTTAATCTCTTTTATCTTGCAACAAATAATAAAGGTTTTGTAAATTACCAATAATAAAATATTTTATTTGTAAAAGAATAAGTCCATTCGATTTTCGAAAAAAAATGTGAATATCCTCTTACCGCTTAGATAAATTTGAAATAAAAACTAAAAAACCATTGGATTTTCGTAGAGCGTATGTTATTTATTTCTTTTCTACAAACGTCATCTCTATTTTTGAAAGATTCTATCCCTGGAATTTCCTCCCCAAAACAACGACAATTCAATAATATTGCACGCTCTAAAAAAAAAGTGTGAATGAGCTGCTGGATTAAATTTAGGCGGAATATATGATACAATTAATTTTAGTCCCGCTGAATTAAATAGCCCTGGGTAAACCCATGTATTTCAAAGATATTTTGACTACGGGAAATTTACTTATTTTTAGTTACTCCTAGCAGTTGAGAAAGAATGCAATTAGAATTAGTAATTTTATTTCCTACTAAGTCGGTGTAACGATTAAAATTTCGTGAGCTCGCAGACACCTGATTGACTCACATTTTAGCTCCGATTACCTCCGATTTCTGAAGAATGATTTCTTTAAAAAAAAGTGTACATATCAGGAAATTAAATATCTCTCAGATAAACGAGAGAGACCTTAGAGGACGATAAGACAACTCGACTGTACAAACTTGACGTGTATGTGTATTTCGATATACTCTCGTACTATCTAATCAACATCATACACGAACGGCGGATCAGTCGCATACATTTCTATTTCCTCTATTAAATCAAGTACCGCAAAAAAAAATCACAAAAGACACACATCTGTCCACCGAGACAGACAATCTCTTCTCTATTATTCCTCCCTAGCGATCCCGCGTCAGCGTCGCCTCTTCATTACCAACCGAATCCAAAGCGACAGCGGCGGCACAAGTCGAACGTCTAAATTAAGCCACGGCGCTGTAGACCGGGGTAAATTTGCATTTCATTCGCAAGAGTCATCACGCGCGGGCGCTTCGGGTAACTTTCCTTATCAGTCTCCGATCTCTCGCGATTTATTTGTGCGAGGTGCGTCTACCCGTGGCGGGAGATGAAGAGGTATATGTCGGTTCGGTCTATAGGGGAACGATGCAATGTTGATTTGGGGGGCGAATGGTGGTTAGAAAAATGACAATTCAGTTGGGTTTGTAGAGACGAGACAGCGTTTCCGTTTCACGTTGTTCAATTTTAGTGTCAGTTTTTCATGACGTTATTATTATCGTAGGATTACCATATAGTATTCATAACTAAACGTTATATGAGAAAAAGTCTACCATTTCATAAAAAATGGTGTCTTATACATTCATAAAATACTTCATTCAATACTATCTAATGCACACACACTCATGACATGTCTCTTTCTGTTTCAGGTAAGCCACATCCACGTTCATCTTTTATTTATCGCCCTCTTGATTCACGATCTCCCGGCGTAAGTTGAATGCCCGTTTTACGTATACATGATTGCCGATTGAATAATACATCAGTTAACTAATGTTGACGTCTCCCGGATAAAAAAAAAAGAAACTTTATTTCCTTTGATATGGATTACCTTCCAAACAGTCGAGGGAATACAATGAACCAATTATTAGTATTATTATAGCACATAGTAAACGTGAATGTGATGGAGCTTATCTATCCTTTAAAGTAAACCAGATCGCGTTGACATAGTCTATCGACGTGTATAATATAAACAATCAAAACAATAAAACACTTGAAATTCCACAACAACTCCAAACTCAAAACCCTACACGTACCGTCATCGGCCTTCACCTTTCCACCAACGCATACCAGCACATATTCGTCTCAATTAGTCGACTACGACGCGCAGGAAGCTCGCTCGCGCGTCACACAGGTGCACCCCCTCGCCCTCTTATAACAGCCGCTGAAAAGCCATCAATGAGCGTCAAGGTGGCTCACTCACACTCACTACTATATACTCGCTCGATAGCGCTCCTCTGTACACACATTTACGCGTGTATACATGCACAGCGTATATATATGCAACGCAGCGTTACACACGATTCGGCATAATCGTCGTCATCACGCTCTCGTCGCGTCACTCGTTGCGTCATATAAGAGCGCATGGATTGGTGAAGTCTCGGTGTGACCATCGTCGTCTTTTTCTTCTTTCTTGTTCTTTTACTCCTCTATACGTGTACGTACATACGTATGTCCTTTCTAAGGCCTCCGATTATCCGCTATCTCTTCGTCCCTCTCTCTTTTCTTTTCGTCATCGCGGTGGCGGGCCAGTCGCGGCTGGTAAATTTCCGATTCGCGGGCCGAGGGTCAAGTGTTAACGAGTCTCGTCTGTATGTGATGTGGAAAGAAAGAGTGAAGAAAAATACGTATCGTCGGCGGTTGTTTTTTTTCTTTGCTCGTTCGTCTCGGCGAACGTGGAAATGCGCTAGATGATATGTATAGCGGTCGTCGATAATGAAGAGATTGTTGGCCGAGGTTTTTGCACAGGGTCAGGAGAGAGGAAGAGAGAGAGAGAGAGTGCACGAAAACAGTTACGTCTGAATATGAGATTCTTAATTTTCCAATGGCTAAATAAAGGTGGAATCGTGACCGAAGTATAACGAATGCTATCTATTTAGAACATTAGTTGTAAAATTTTCGGCAATCTGGTCTTGTTCAAAGATTACTCGGAACGCTCGGCTTTATATCTCCAGTGCAACTTGTGTTTGTTCTTTATCGCTCAATTATCGCTACTTTGAATCTCGGTGAAATATTGCACAGTTCGGCTATATAATACGTACACACTTGCTGTGATGAAAATTATATAGGAACACATACCAGCCTTTATAATTTCAATATAGTTACAATATACCGCATTAACGACGACGTAATCTAAAATTTCGTAAAAGAAAAGCTCACGTTTCACTTGTCCGGCGCCAGCTACCCGCGACAGCTATACTAAAACCTTACCTCAGCCACGCACCAGCAGCCCCGTCGCCCCCAAATTAAATCCTCGAAACCTGACCGTGACTCTTTTGTCACCCTTGGCAACCTGACGTGCGCGCGCGCGTAACGCAGGGGCCGTTGCCACGAAAAGCCATCGGACTCCTCGCCTCGCTCGCCTAATGTGATTGAAGGGATCCGCGACGGAGAGAGACAGAGAGCAAGAGAACTGCGGCGACGCGGAGAAGAAGCCTCTGTCTCGAACGAAAAAGAATATGGCTTCCGTGTACATAAGGCTGGCTCGGGTGTATGTGTACACGGGGAGAATAGGGGAGAGCAGTTGTTTCAGTATATATCGCAGGTTGTGTGATTTTTATTTATTTATTTTTTTCTTTGTTTTAGAGACTTTGCAGTGTCGCGATTGCGGTTATCTTTTAATTGCCTTTCTGTTGGCTCGAGTGAGATGTTAAAGTGAAGGAGGGATGGTGTGCTGTTGGAGGGTGGGTGGGTGTAATGGGTTAGGGGTGCAGAGGAGGATTTTTGGGGCTGATTTGAATGTTTGATAAAAGTGGTTGGAGGAAGTATTATAGAAGCTTGAGTCTGGATAGTGATAGTTGGATTCTGATATTTTATTTTATGTCATCTGTATTTTACGTGGTGTAATGCACACGAAGAGGGTCTTTGCATAACAATCGTTGCCGATTAATTTGATGGGGCTTTTTTGATGGATCTGAAGTTTGCAACGTTGGAGTGCAACGAAATAAAAAAATAATTCATTTTACTTCAAGTTCATACTACACTGAGAAAACTGTCGTAGGAAAATTTACTGAAAAGCTAATAAAAATTACTATTTTTTATAGCAACGATGGGATATCATGGAAATTTAGGTACTTTTGCTAACTAATATAGTAATTTTTGTAGCCAAGCTTAAACTTAAAAAAAATTGATTTTCATGATTTTATATCTATAGGATACCTAATATTTATACAATATTTAATATATTATTAATTAAATTTAGCTATACAAGAAATAAATAAGGAAATAAAAATTTTTTTTTTACGGTGGTTGTGTATTCGAACCCTGAACCCTCCGCACGCTAAGCAGACGCGCTAACCTCTTACCCACGTGAGCTTCTTGAGTACAAAATTTTGGAACTGATACATTGGCTACCTTCGCTTACGAGAGAACTTTGATGATTATTTGATAGCAATAAATAACTATGATAATATAAAGAAATAACTCATAGCTCACCTGCACAACGTAAAAATAAAACAACTGAATCGATATTGTCGATGTTTTTGATAACTTAAAAGGAAGATAATCTCAAATTGCGGGAGAAACATAACCTCAATCAGACACGTGCTCCCGGCGTGCACGCAATAAGTACTACATGTAGAGGGCACTTTTTGCTATGTGTAGTAGTAAAAATTATTAAGATACCTTGTAAATATTCCTGAACTATAGCAAAATTTTTTATAATTTGCTTATATCCCCGCGTTGCTATCAAATATAGTAATTTTTGTTAGTTTTTCAGTAAATTTTCCTACGACAGTTTTCTCAGTGTAATTAATATTAATTTTGTGTGTAGATTTGATGTTTTATAGTATAAAAGAACTTTATAACAGGTTTAGATAAAATCGCCATTGTTTAATAACTTAAAGCAATTGTATAAAATTATTTCATTGCATTCGAACGATGCAAACTTCAGACCCATCTTTTTTGTTATTAAACACTTGTGGGTTTATGAGTATTATAAACCAGTATTTTCTTTTAAAATGGCTTCAAACGATTGGCATAATATACCTAGCCTTTGAGTAATGTATCCCAAAGCAACCGTTACAATATTCACTCACCAAACGTATTTGAAATTCCGAACGTTCATAATGAACGAAATATTAACTTATAGTTTCTAATTCGTGGGAGTGGTTTTAGTGGTGACAAGGCAAGAGTGACAAGTGAAGAGATACAGTTATTATCATTTTTGAAATATATTAAGTAGCCAACTTCGGCTAAATCTGAAAATGGCAAAAATCTTTCGTTCGCTATCAACGTTCGAAATTTCAAGCACCTCTCACCAATTTATCTATTCATTATGTCAACAAAAAGAAAGTGGAAACTACCTACAAGTTTTTCACCTGTGACACTAATCGGCGATCAGCACGAGTAAAACTGTTTTGTTCGTTCAACGAACCTCTTTGACTTTAATACCTGCCCGTCCGATTTACTTCGGCTCCATCTATATAAGTGCCACCAGCTGTGTCGACCGCCAGTATCTGGTCTAACAGTTCCTCAAAAACGTATGCCTCAATTTCAAAGTAGCGACCATACGAAAATATTTCCTTGCTTATCTTTGTACAGCTCGCTAATCGTGCGAGATACGTTATTTGCTGTATTCTTATCAATATCCGTTGCGAATTACTCGTAGATATCGCGGGTACATGCCAATAAAAAAGCATCCGTAACCTCGAGAGATTCCTTCGTGCCACGAAACTTCCTCTACAGGTGGAATGAAAAATCTTGGACAGCGTACTTAGCTGCGAGAAATCCACAGCGCACATACCTATAAGCAACCAACCACGACTGCTCATTAAAAACAAAAATCAATACCTCTCTTCCCCAGGAACTAGTCCACCTCCTCTCTCACTTGCGATCCATATTAAGCCTCGGTCACGAGAACCTCTCTTTCTCTCTCCCTGTCTCTCCATTCATTCATGCGTTAACTTGGCGCGCGTTTGCCCGCCGCGATGATTATACTACTATACGCGTGCACGCGCTTCTCTTGCGCAAGTGTGTATCCCGTGGCAGCAGCGCAGCGCTTTTCGGAAAAAGAGTCACGAGGGGAAGAGAGCATCAGCAGTCAGACTCATGTGCTTTTTCGCGTGCGCCTGGCTGTGGGCCAGAGTCTGCAGAGAGGAAGAGAGATGGGCATGAGAGATAGCTTTGTGCGGGACGAGGATGACTGTGTGCATGGGTTGCTGCGGATAAAGGATTCGGTTGGTAAAAGTGCTAAATGGGTAAAATTAGATGGTCAGGTGAGTAAGTAGTTTTCGACGGGTCTGGGAAGGAGATACGCGGTAGTTTGTAGTCCAGGATGTTTTGGCGACGCTTTTCATCGGGGCATTTAAGTTTTCGCCGCCCGGCTATATTTACCGTCGGTTACTTAGTAAACAAATTAGGTAATAAAGTTATCTAAGCGCGGGCACGCGGTTGCTCGTATGTGTGCAACAACGCTATTTTGCATCAGATGATGAAAATTCCTCGTCGCGACGTATCATAACCGCCGCCACCATCGCCATCGAATATACTTTGCTAAACCATTCAATTATATACTAATAAGTGCATAGCCGGAATTTTTACGGCAGCCGGTCTGTCACAGTGTAACCGTCGTCAACCAAATAAACATTCTAATCTCTTATAATGTACAGTTATTGCCAAAATATAGAGACGCGAAAAGTGTATTGTGAACGCTGTATGTGTCGTTGGAAAATTATCCAGCAGCGAGTTGTGTGCGAACCAGACGACGAGCTCTCTCCTTAATGAAGAGACATTCTGAGACGGCGGAGGCGCGAAAATGAGTTTATTACGGAGCTCGGGCGCTCGGAATTCAATTTGTCTGAAATCCTAGAAGAGTATAGTCGTGCTCCGCGAGTTCTATTTTCATGGGGCAGTGGGTCTTGCGCGGTAGGAAATTAATGATGGCGACGCGGGAGATGTCGTGATTGATCGGTTACGGGTGCGGTTCTGCGGCTGTTAAGGGTGGAAATACTTATTTTTGACTCTCGATGGATTTTAATGACTATTTGCTAGTTTAATAAACTGACTTTCCAACGTGCCCGAGTAATTGTACATTATGAATCATTTTTCAAGTTATTAATATCTATTTTCGAAAGACATTCGAGTGAAGTAGCGCTTTGGTAACAGAAGTATATAAATGCTGACAAATTGGAACGACAATTTTCGAGAGCGACGATTCAATAAATATCTTGAACAATAGCAATTAGAAGCAGCTGAAAACGAGTGTCACACACGGCCAGGCTGCGTTCTCAAAATTATTAAATTAATTTCTATTTTAGAGAGACCCAACCGAGAGCAACGTTTCAGCAACCTATACTACTACTACTACATCCAAATCATCGAGCCGAGGAAACCGTGCCATTCAAAACCGCGGCAATCCGCGCGGCGGCGCATATATTTTAAACAACAATTAACCACTCGAAAACAAGATCGCAAATAGTCAGAGAATATCCCGCCGCGCGACGAGCCAGCAGTGCATTACCCTGACGATTCTGGCGAACCTCACGCGCGCGGTCATTTCGTACCCCACCGAACACATTCCTCTCTCCCTTACACACACGTACGTACGCGCACACACCGCTCAAGAAGCGCCTAGAAGAGCTAGAACGAAAAAGAGCATCTCTCTCCCTCCTTCTGCAGTACGCTGAGCGTCACGTGGGTCTGGCTGGCCAACAACCACATGTGTGCGTCGTCTATACATACTCGCGCACACGTGTGTATGTGTGTGTGAGAACGCATCATTAGCGGGACTATCATTAGCCGGCAAGGCCGGACGCGCGAGCGAGCGAGTGACGGAGCCAGGGCCGGATTGTAACCGCCGCCCGCTGCTGCTGCTGCCTCTTCTTTCTCGAGATTTCTGCGTAGAGAGATAGAGAGAGATGGAGTTTCTCTCTAGTTTGATTAAGATACATCTGCGGGTGCATGTGTGTGAGTGTGCGAGTGGAAAACAAATATTTCATTTCCGAGCTTTTGATTACTGAAAGTGGTGTAGAGTTCCAGCAGAGCAGGGGTTTTTAATTTCTGCCGGATTCGCTGCCGAGATTTATCGATTCATGTAGCATTTGGTTCTTGAAAGCGTCCAAAATCAATAAGACATTATAAACCGGCCTTTCCGAAACTTCCCGTAATTACCCACTGATTCAGAGAAGAACCCCCCCCCCCCCACGTAGCGCTAATTACCTCACCGGCTCATTAATCTTCCCTCCGCGCGACTTTCTTACCCCCTATATAAGACAGAAAAATAATGCACCTCCTTGCCTATTTATAAATAGATACGAAAACAAAAGATTTATTCGACAAAAGGGTGTAAAAAGGCGCGCTACAAAAGTGTTCGAGTGAGGGGGGAGGGGGGGGGCTAGAGAATCATCGTCGTCGCATCTGGTTTAAGGGTTGCGCGTCGGGCTCTTGGGGGTGGACCGACCGCGGCTTGGCGGATTCGATACCGGACCCTCACTCGTCGGGGTTTCCTGGCCGCTCTGGCTGGTCGCTCTGGAACAAGAGAGAAGAGTTGCATTATTTTTTTTTTTATTCAAGCGAGCTAACGGTTGAGGCAGTTAAATGGTCGCTGTGACGTTTCTCGGGCGTGTAAAAACAGTGAGCGCGGATAAACTAAACTAGCTGAAGTGACGGGAGAGCGCGCGGGGTCAAGTGAAAAGCTGCTCTCCCTTCGGCTCGTGAGAAAAATCTCCGCGGTTTGCGTGTGGGAGCGTTGTTTTCTTTTGGTTTTTATTGATGTTGAATTTGTTATTGAGATGAATTTTGATGTGTTTGAGCCGATCATTAGTCACGGGAGTAGCTGTTACATCAAGAAAAGATTGTTTTGGTTATAACGATTGGGATATATTGCGCAATGTTAATCGTTCAACACTTTTTGCAATTTAAGAAAGGCTTGAAATTGACTTACTACAATACGTTTCCACGAATTCAGCCGAGCAAAGCAATGGCCAAACTTATTCCAAATTAATATTTTTAACAGACATTACTAAAGTTATTTTTTTGGCAAAATGATGTAGTATTAGATATACCGTAACGGATTCAATTAATAATCAAGATCCGATGGATAACCATCGTTTTGACTAATTTTATCAAATTAATGATTCCGGTGTTTAAAAGTCTAGAAATGTTTAACACCAACGGCAATACATAGATATTGTGCGTATAACAATCAATACAAAGCATACAAAAACATTATGTAAATGATGATAAATTTTTTTAAGAGTTTAAACAAGCTCGCGACATTTCTTTCAACGTTAACTAGAAAATATAACCCTGACGCACACTCTAATTCCATCGCTCGTAGTGGCAATTACTATTCTCGTCGCAATTCACTGCAAACCAGTAACTTTTTCTAATTTTTGCTGAATATTTACAACAACCACCTTTCTTTTTCTCTACAGCCCTCCGAAAGCTTAGAAACCGTTATATATCGCCCCCTTTTTTCACACTCACTTCTTCTCGTCGTTACTTGCGGCCGCCCTCCTCTTCCTCGACGCCCTCGCGACGATCCTCCTGCTGCCCGTTGTCATCTTCCTGCCGCGCCTGGAGGCTGCTCGCTTCCTGCCGCCCGCGCGTTTGCGCGCACTCCTGCCGCGGTGACGGTGACCCCGACTCTTGACCAGGCGATGGCGGGAGCGACCCGAGCGTTTAGGACGGCGGTGGCGACGGGACGAGCGCCTCGAGTAGCACTCGGCTATGCTTGTCCGGTCCAGGGGTTCAGGGACATTGCGGTCGCAGGTTATGTAGCCGCCTCTGTGAGGATGGGAAAGGTCGTGTGTTGTCGTTATTTTGGAGGGAAAATACTTTCGATGCAAATTATTTCAACACTTTACTTGTGGGAGGAGAAGATTAGTTTTTTTTTATAATAGAGTGTGTCGAGGTAATAAATCGAATGGAATTTTTTAGGCAGTATTTATTATAGGAAGCAGAAAATAAGGTTAGAAATTGACGCTATGGTGATACAATTTTATGCTTCATTTGCCAAAACAAAAAGAACCAAGCATTTTCAAATACTGCTATTTTATAATACGATCTGCGCAGCAACACCTTTTACATATTTAGCGCGGAATTTTTCCCATTTTTCTCCTCGCAAACTCGTGCATGAAAATTCGAGCAATTTGGTCGAGACATTTTCTCTACGGAATTTTTTATATTCCTTGAAGTTTTTAAAGCACGAATTTCAAAAGCCTTACACACGTGCCTCTTTAACCGATAAAATTTTCCAGAAAACACGCGATAAGACTGTACAACAGAGACTCAAAATCCAACTCTACACTCTAGGTTATACACTATCACAAATAAAAAAAATAAAAAAAATCGCGCCGCATTCCCTAACCTCTCTCTCCACCTACCTCTTCAGCTTCTGCAGGATCCCGTAATTGACGCCGCGTCGAATCGTAAGCTGTATCTGCCTGCGCACCTCCGGCCCTGTGACATCGTACTCCTGTGCGAGATAGCCCGCGATCTCGCCGGCCGTCGAGCCTTGGGCCGCCTGCAGCCGCCTTATCGCGTTCACCACGAGCGCCTCGAACTTGGGCGCCTTCTTCGACATACTCGAATTTTCTTTTTCTTTTTACGCAGGTGTAAATAATAGTAAAAAAAGCAAAAAGTTCGCAGGTGTAAAAAAAAGGCAGGAGGGGGGCGAAAAGACGCGAGACGCGCGGACGGGAAACAACGCGAGATGTTTGAACAAGGGCCGATCGTCCGTGTCGTGGAGACGATCGGCAGTTGGTGCGTGCGGTGTGAAGTTGGGGGTTGAAGGGGGTGGAATGAAAGGTTCTGCGAATTGTTGGTGAAAGGTATTTTCGATTATACTAGATTGTTTTAGGAGCGAAGGGTGTGTGTTATTCTATGTAATTCTATTTTTATTTTTTTTTTTTTTTGAGCTATCGCTTTCGTTGCATATCACAAGTATGACTATTATATTATTACTCTATTATTATACTTATTTTAATTTTATACGTGAGAAATATTATATTATTATATTATTATGCTATTATTATGTTATTACTATTTTATTTTTTTAAGTCGGTTGCAAACTCTACATTGGTTGAAAATGTCTAGACTGCCCAGTAGAGTAGGATAAACCGGTATACGGAAATAGTCACGACTATGATTTATTATTTTTGCGTAATAACGAGAAGAGCTTATTTACTCATATCAATCACAATATTTACTATTTTACAAAGCTGTCTCATTCCCTGATAGAAAGTTTAACCATATATTAGTTATTTTTCTGTTTTAATTTTGTGGCTATAAAAGCGATATTCACAGCTTTTATTTGATAATTATGCACCAATTTAAAGTAATTTTTGGCATTTACATTTGACAACATTGATAACTTAACAATTAGTAAAAGTACTAATAGTACTTTTGAGTACATTGCGTTATTGTTACATATTGATTTTTGTTTAAAAAAATGCTTCCATTTGATCAGCACATTAACTATAAAATATCTTTAATTTTCTAGAAGGGACTTAGTTTCTCCGACTTTTCGAAAAGCGCAGACACTTTTATGAAAATTAGTCGAGAACCCGAACCCTTTAAAACATTCTCTTTATGGAAAAATATTCTCTCATAAATATCACCACGTAGCACTGGGACATGCAAAAAGCTACGGAATCTCCATAAAAAACCACGCGAACCCCATCACATATCATAATAAACATACATTAATATACAGCCGTGAAATAACAACAACCGGGTATATATACGATTATATGCACACAGCGCGCGGCGGTTGGCATAAATTTCGCCTCGACAGCCCCGCTCGAGAGAGCGAGAAGTCGGTTTATCTATAGACCAGAGCGCGCCTCTCCGTGCTGCACTTCCGCCTGCGCGCGCGCGCGTATCATCATCCATACTCGCGCGCTATAGAGCCGCACACAAGCGCTAGTATATTTATAGTGTCCTGCTGCGAGAGCGTCCATGTTCGGCGCTTTCGCTTGTTCGCAGCGTTATAGTTCACGTGCGTGCGTATGCGTGTGTGAGAAATAAGTAGGTGGGAATGGGTGTATCGTGTATGATAAAGGTGATTGGGAGGGGAATTGGAAGGGAAGTGGTGTCGTGGCTTGGATTAAGGTGGGCTGGGTATGGAGATGTTTTTCGTTCAGGTGGGTTGGGCTGTTGTTGATTTTAGTTGCTGTGCATTGTAGTCTTGTCTATTAATTCGTTATTGTTCATAACTGCCACACATAGTATATTATACTCTACTGAAAACTAGGGGACCTATATATAGTAGTAACATTTATGAGTACATTTTTTTCAGTGTATGGAAATTAAACAAAATTTTGTGGATACGGAAGAATACAACATACGCGAAACCGTTGTCCAACGGTAAACTCGGGATTTTCTGTAAGAAAATTAAAATTGAATAAAGGCTCACCTTTTCTTTGAAAGTAATATAACGTACTAATTAAAAAATACTTAAAAAAAAAGGGGAAATTTCATCTTTTAACTTTCAATTTTCTATTTAAATCAACTCGCACAAAGGTGTATTATATTCTATTTTATTTTTTTCGAGTAAGTATAACAAATAGGGAGGCAATGTTTACGTAACCTAAACTTAGAATAAAAAAAGTAGGATACAGAGTACAGTTTAAAATTTTGAATTGATGACTACGCCCACAGTTGCGACAAAATTTATTAAAACCATTCAAATCCGTAAAGTTAATAACTCCTTTCCCTTGAGACTTCAAACTCGAACAGATAAACAAATTTAAATGCTGTAGTTTGTAAAATAAATTAATTCCAATGACTTTTTATTTCATAATTGATTGCTAATAAAGAAGAATGACGAGAAATATATTCGATATTTATTCTTTTTTTTTTTTGTCGTAATATTGTTTTCCTTATACCTTGTAAAAAAGGTAGATAAGATTATTTGATTTTTTACCGGTCAATCATTATTCGAATTGAGATAACATTTTTTTCTACTGTCTGGAGTTTGGGAAACCGGATAAGACTGCTAATGAGTCTGCATCTGAAAAAAAGTTTTTGATTTACTAATTGGCCTCGATTGAAGTATGAATTTTGTGATATCGCTCACATTTTAATACAAATTGCAAAAGATTCTTGTAAAAATATTCAAAATCGCTGCGTAAAATAGTGATCCTTATTATAAAAAGTTGTAATTTTTTAAAACTGTGTTCCACAGCTACAACGACATATTATCCAAAAAAAATTTCTATACAATTCTAAATCAAGATACAGACTCTTCATTGAAACCACCATTGACCATCAAACCAAAACCAGCCAGAAACCTGTAAAATTCCCGAACGTCAACTATTTTGTCAACCACAGCATTCCTGACGTCCCTATAATAACCGCATCAACCTCCACCACTAAAGACCACACACACATATACAAACACTCTCTCTTACTCATCGCGATTTTTCGCGACTTTGCCCTCCTTCGTCGTGTCTCTCCCTCTCTCTTATCGCCCGCTCAAAGTTTGCGCATGTATACTGTATGCGCTGCACGCTCTCTTACTCGAAGGCGCTCGATAAGCGGCTTATCGAGCGCATAGTCCGAAAGCTCGCCTCGTCTCGCGCGAATTCTCTCGGTTTTTTACACTCATCCCTACCCGTGCGTGGCTTATCGTCGGTCATATACAAGGAGAGACGGTTTTTTCTCGGGTTCGGGTGATTCGGAGAGATTTTTCTTTTTGTCTTTCGTGAGTATAGGCGAGTTGGGCAAGGTGCTCGGTTCTTGGTTCGATAATAATTGTTCGCGTAAATTTTGAAGAAAAAAAATTTTTGCTGTAGCTATGCGCTCGTAGGTTATTCGCCAAGAAGCCACTGATGGAAATGGAAATGTTGTTGCCATCGAAGATTTGTATAATCAGCTTTCTATGTACTTGAAAGGATACATTTTTCGCTCTTAAAGATCAACTGTTAATATGCTCGGAATGATTCGAAAACTGTCGAGTGTCTAAGATATAGTTATATGTATCTCAATTTGGACACAAAAGATGAGAGAAAAAAAAAGAAACAACAAAATCGGCAATTAAATAATAAATAGGGCTTATCTCGTACAGTTCTAATATTAAGTTACTATAGTAGTACCTATATGCGCTAGTTTATAAAACCTAATAATAATGCGTTTATTTGGTACGCCCAAAGACAAGATATACATAATTAATAAAAGATGAATTATAATTTAGATGTAGCTAAGATTTAGGCTTAGTCCAGGGATAACAAATATGTTTTTAAAGCATTCTCTAAAAATTTTTTAACAACGTAGCCACTTAAAAGTCTCCGTCAACCCATTCTATATTGGTTGAAAGTATTCTTCACCCATAAAAATTGCTCCGGAAATTTCCCACGCCAAAAAGATCGCTATCAAGCTGTATCATATAAAACCGAAGCGATTCTTAACTATACTTTCTGCACCATCACCGAACCATCGCACGACACCTCAGCAAACCTCGACTCCACCAGCATGAGCAGACGTAGCAGCACCTCCTTCACCTCTCCTCTCGGCCCTCGCTGCTGGGCGCTCTAAAATAGCCGAGACTCAAATTTAAAGCTCAAACCATCTCCTCTCTCTCTCTCTCTCTCGTCTAATCGCACGTATACATATAGCGCTCGCTCGCTCGCTCGCATTCCCAGTTCAAAGGCAAACAAGTGCCTTTTAGCCTTTATTAACAATAGCCTCTCTCTCTCTCTCTCGAAGGCGCGCGTGAGCGGCGGGGCAGATTCATTAATAAGTGAACGCTCTTGTTCGCTCGCGCGCACTCGTGACGCCTCGCGCGCACTCTCGTGACGTTCCGCATTGCGTTCGTTTCAAGGAACGAAAATAAAACACGGCCTACCGACTTGCTGCTATACACTGTACTCATATATGTTTATGCTATTGCTGTGTGTATGTGTATACGCGCGCGCGCGCGCCCGTCTATGACGTCACACTAGAGTGAGAGAGGTACATTAGTAAATATAGACGTTTCCTCGCGCGGCTTCGATTTTTTCGGCCTCCTTTTTTCGCTCGCTCGCGTTCTATTATACTCGTCGTCGGCTTCTTTTCGCGCTCTCGCGCCGTCATTCTCTCTCCACTTGACATTCGAACCTCTCTCGATGACGACAACGGCGATGACGAATGAGAAAGAGAAGGACAAAGTCGCTTCTCTTATTTATTCTTCTGCCTTTCTCGTATTTCTTTTTCTCTTTTTTTAGGCGGCTCCGCTATAAATATATACATTTTTACACAGACATGCACAACAACCGAGGGAAAGAAAAAAAAAGAAGAAACGGGAGCGCTCGCGTGCACCACGTGGTTTGTGCTCTCCTCGTTTGCTCATCGATTTGTCGAATACCGCGCGTGTTATATACCAATCGGTAAGAGCGCGCGGGGGCCAAGTGCAGTCGATGTATGAATAAATGTACAATACGAAGGCGCCGGCGCGGACTTCGGAACTATACTTTTCTGTTTCAGGTAAGTTATCGACCGCGGGCAGGGTAGAAAGTGCCCGCGCCGCACTGCATCGCTGAGAGAGAAAGAGTCGTCGGAGTGGTGCCACGGTTCGGCCCTGGGCGGCGCTACTTTCGGAGCGCGCGTGCGTGTCGTCGACAAGTGCGAGAGATCCGTGGTTTTTAAATATATAATATAAGAACAAGTTTAGGTTATATTATGATATATAAAGGTTGCGGGATGGAGGAGGTGAAGGTTTACCGAGGGATTTCATTGAGGGATAGGGATTTTTGAAGGTTTATCAATGTAGTTATTACGAAATGAGAATCAGTGGGCGCGGATTTCCAGAGCTGATGAATATAACAAGGTTTACTGTTGGCAGAAGCGTGATGGTGCGTTGAAGGTATATGTATACTGCGATGAGTTGAAAAAAAATCTGATGTAGTGTCAACAATTTTTAGAAAAGATTACTCCGCAGCTGGCTACTTTTAAATTAAACGTGTATTAAATAAGACACTTATCTAAAGTTTTTGTATCCTTCGAACGAATTTCGTAAGGACCCACACATCGCTCATCACGCCCCCATCAACATCCATACCCTCTGCTAACAACTTCCGTGCGGCATTTAACCGAACCATATAGCACAAATAAGATCTGCACTCTCGACAAAGCCACCAAAAAAAAATTCCCCCGCGTTCCCGCGCGCAATTTGTCGTAATCCCCTGCTTTATCCCTATCCACCGCGTGTCTGCCGCTTTTACGCGCGCATACTCTACACACACAGACGCACATACGCGCATAATACAGCAGAGACTCGAGGAGAATCGCGCGAGGCCGCGCTTACGCGAAACAGGTATATGTTTACCTACATACTCCACCGACTTACCTTGAACTGTCGCGCACCGCCGCGATAAAATATGCGCGGAGAGCTCGCGCACAATCTATTTTGCCATGAAAATGAAATCGGAAAAATGCCTTGGAGAGATGCGCTGAAAGTGTGTGCACGCGTGATGGTATAGTGGCTGTAGCGGGTGGAGCGCGATGGAGATTTCGTGGTGTGGGGTTAGGATTGGAAAAAGCTGCTGGATGGCTTGAAAAAGTTTAATTTAACGTTGTAGAAGTTACGCTCACGTGTAAGGAAAATTGAATTTGCAAAATATTCGTAGTGAGGCTTTTGAGTTAGGAAAAAAGCTTTTGACTAGAACGACACAGGCAGTTTCTCCTATGTACACGTACATATATATTTTTACTGGAAAAATGTAAAAATTGCTCAATTTCCGGAACGCGCATCGTTGCAGGCCGATTATTATCGCTTTAATTGAAGTTAATTTTCATTGCAAAGAACTTACTCTACTTTTCATTTACCGCGAAACATGTACTATATATATACACACACTTTATTAAATTGCACCTATTAAATACCTCTTTTTTTTTAACCAGAATACACGCATTCCGCGTACCCATTACTGTCGTTCAAGCAGTTTAAAAACAGAATAGATTGATCGTACTTCGGTACATATTCCCGACAAAATTGCGCAAATTATTTCAGATATCGGAGCGCGTGCGCATATTTCAAATATCTGGATGCGCGCGCGCGCGCTCGATGGAAAGGAAGAAGACAGGTAGTGTGTTGCGCATCAGTATAATTTCACAGCATGTACTATAAAATTTATGCTGCGCCACTGCGCTGCAGATAGAGAGAGAGGGAGAGGGACTTCATTAGAGGTGCGCGCGCTTATCTAAGAGCCAGCGCGCGTCGTCTTCGGACGCGAGCCTTGAAATTTTATTTGAAATAATCCCCCTGCGGTGGAAACGAGGCGAGTGCATGCGCGCGCGTGTGTGTGTGTATGTGTGTCTGACTTTCAGCGAGCATCCCGTAAGTTCATTAGACATAAGCGGCGCGACAAATACCCGCCGAGGTTTCTGTAACGCACTAATAATAATTATATCCCGTATAGTTGATGTAGCTATGGGTATAGCACACAACGTTTCTGTGTGTGTGTGTGTATGTGTGTATAGACTTTTTTTACGCTTATTCGTCAGGTTGATGCACGTATCTTCCGATGGATATATTTTCACGTTTTCCGCGAAGCCCATTCATCAGATGGTTATTGCAGTGTTATTTCCAAAGTAACAAACGCTTATACACAATTCTGTAAAAAAAAAACTTGTCGATTACCTGTAATCGTCTCTAAAAATGTGGCTTTTTCACAACGAGTAAAAATTAATTGCAACCCCCGTTCTCACACCTCGCGTAGAAGAACAAACCCTCGACTCTCGGTCTATCGTGTACTTATTGAGCCGATATCGGATCTATAAGACTATTGTAATGTAGGCGCGATTAGTCGCGTAGCTGGCGGCGATAAAGCCGAGCTGCGGGCTTATCGACGATCGATCTATCTATCTATCTATACCCAGCCGCTTCTGTCATTGATTCGACGGAGGCGCTCTGATGGGTATATTTTTCTCGTGAGCTGTGCCGTAGCGACGACTCTTTGTGGTGGGAGATTCGGGTTTGGCGAAGTTCTTGGTTGCGTTGCAGAAAATTAGATTAGAGGATGTTAAAGGTGACAGTCAAATTTCGTATATCGTGCGAAAAATGAAACAAAATTGTATAGAAAATTTTCCTGGAAAATATATTTGTACTCCCGGCAGAAATGTTAAGCATATTATTCTATACCTGTTGATCAGCTAGATTACTTCACAATATGGTAAATTTTTATCTTAAAATTAGCTATGAGTACACGCCTACACACACACACGCGCGCGCACATACGCAAGCACGCGCACACACACACGCACACACACGTATCGTATATATAACGTGTGTATAGTGTGCAGTATCTAGATCGTATTTGTTTTTTTGTTAAAACGAATTCCATCTAAGTGTTAGATTATGAATAATTCGACGGAAGAGAGGCTGAAAATGATAAAAAAGATAACGTGTTCTTAGCGGGATGATCTGTAACCAAGCGATTTAATTTTTTTTTCTACTCTGCGATGGTTGAGATCATCTCTTGACACTAAGTATCCGTGATCCTCATAAAAATATGATATTCGCGTAAGCACCTTGAAAAATCAATATCTTCATAACTTAATCGATTCTTAGTTAGAAAAATTTCTTAATTTATAGCCAAGGAATATAGTGTTTGAAAAGTTAATAAACAATTAGTGAGTTTTTACCTAAATTATAGTTAATAGCTTATTTATGCACTGAGAGAAATGTTGTAGGAAAATTTACTATAAACGTAAGAAAAATTACCATATTCGATACTAACTTTGGGACAGACTCGAATTTTCACAATTTATATAGTAAAAATTGCTATATACATAGTAAAAATTACTCAACACAGGAATTTTTACTATAAATTGCAGTAAATTTTATGAAAATTTGAGTCTGTCCCACGGTTATATTATAAATACTTTTCCTGTACTATTTTTCTCCGTGTACCTAACAAATCTATAGCTATAATTTATAAAAGTTTAGGGATTGTAGCTGGTTAATTTTCCACCAGAGATATGTTTCGATATTTATAATAATAATAATAACATAACAATAATATAAAGGTTTGTTTGGCAACAGTATTTCGGTTACATAGTTCTCACAGGGAAGCGAAATGATTATCGCATAACAAATATTTAAATATCACAGAATCGCGCGATTATCGCATATTATATATGTTGAAACTATCACAGAATAATTCAAAAGATCACAGAATTTATATATATTTATAAAAATCACCAGGATCTATTTTAAAAGTTTTTACGAATAATTATTATAAAATTGAGATGAGGATATTGCTTTTTTCTCATTCTTTTAGTCTCGCAATTACCAACTACTCTTAGTGATTTTAAATAAAAATTCTCGCTCTTTTCATTTCCACATCTACTACTATTCCCATTACTACCAACGAAAATAATTAATCACACCGATCCCGCATCAACCCAACCGGCGCGCAACATCCCCGTAAATCCACGCACATACCCGCCTCTTGCAAAACAAATAACTCTCTAATCTTTGAGAGACATCTTCGCCGATTAACCGATCCGCAGTTCGCGGAAAAAATCCTTCTACCCGCGACAAGTGTTTACGCGACGACAAAAGCCTTATAAATAAAGCCGTCGTTGCGCGCACATGCGGCAGTTTCAAAACCATCGATATGTAGAGAGAGAGGGGAGGATCTTCGTGGCACGTGCGTCGTCGCGAGAGTCGCTTATATATGTGTGTAAACGGCTGACGCCCCCGTGACTGCAGTCGCTGTCTTTTGTATGTAAACGATATATGGTTTTGTGGGTGAGGGTTAAGGTGCGCGCATAATCACGATAAGTGAGGAGGTTGTCGCTGTGTCTATGTAAGCGCGCTGTTGCGAAATTCCGTGGGTTCGGAGGTTGCTATTGAACTTGGAGAAATTTTGTAATGTCATCGTTCCGTACATTAATTGCGTATGTGTAAGTAGTGGCGTTACTGTTACAATCCATCATATTATTAGCTATCTTGTAGGGGATACTCCACAATCTTCTACTACCTCGCCATGAAGTGTATTTCATTTTCATTTGCCCTTTCGTTCGCTTCCTCCTAGACACACTTCATCCCTTATGTGTAACATAATAGAGTCACGTAAATATATAGAGCACTTTTAAAATGACCATAATACACATCGTATAAAATTCGCGTTAGCTACGACAAATATTCCTCGATTCAAACGGCTCTTCCTCTCCGTAAAACCGCGTCGCACTATATAACAATAACTCGCAATAACTGTAAACTCGAGCTATGCGAATCCGATTAAGACAATTCGTTCCGCGCGCGCTTGCGCGCCGTCCGACCGCGGCGCGCATGCTCAAGGCCGTCTCGCGATTATTCCACAATGTGCACGCTTACATCCAAGCCTGGGAAAATTCACCTATGTACATATATACACACGTGCGTATTTTAACTTCGCGACCGATGCGGAGACAGTTTGGCTCGCGAAAATTCACGCGAACGCCCGCGTTTTATATGGGTGCGTTAAAATATGCTTGCGGCATGCAATATAAAGTTTGTCCAAGCCGATTAGGAAACAACGTGTAAGAGTACGCGTGTGTGTCTGTGTTTCTGACATTCTTCTGAAATTGATTCGCGGCGAGATATACCCATTCATATGAGCATCGATGCAAATGAAGCTGCTGCGGGGGGAGAGGGGGGCGACGACATTGTAGCAACCGTGTTATTAAACCGTCGTTTCTTCATTTTTTTATTTAGCGAGTGGAAAAATATATGTTATATTAATGCCCGCACGCGAACAGGATCACGAGCAAACTGCTACCTGTATGTATATGTGTGTTATACACGGGGCATTAAAATACACAATGTCATTCTCTAATGCGCGATTATGAGCGATTATAAGTATATACGATATATGTATACCCGGTGAGCGGCTTCTGATATTTCAAAATGTCGGTTTAATATGATGGGTTTCATGTAAATTGCAGCGGTAGTATAGCGGTTGAGGCCTCGTTTTTTGCGTAGCGCTTAGAGCACTGGCAAGTGAATTTTATTGGCGTAGAAGTCGCGCGCCTAAACTGATCGTAATTCATCGCTAATTGTGCGCGCTAATTATGTCACCTACGGCGCGCATGGTAATCTTACCGTGCGATCATGACGACGATGACGATGATATTAATGGTATAAATATATACATATATATGTACGTGCAGATATAGGTAAAGGAAAGTTATGCATGTGCGAGGAAAATTGAAGTATTTTTCGCTAAACGAATTCCCTGGTAGAAATGTTAACCAGAAGCTATAGCTATTTTTCAGTTAAGTTTATGGCTAAAAACGAGCATTGCTTGTATTTCATAATTATGTTCCAACCCGAAATAAATTATGTCATTTACACTTCATAAAATATATTTTAAGTAATAGTAGAACTTTTAGATGAATTGTATTATTTTTCCATTATATGATTTTTGCTCAAAATGCTTCCATTTAATTAACACCTTAGCTATAAAATATGGTTAATTTTCTACCAGGGAATTGGCAGAATTAATTGAGTCGATTAGACGCCGTAACTCACAGGTTCAAGTATTTCATTTAAATTGCTGAATTCAAGGAAATTACGGAGTTGGGAGAATATAAAAATACGCCGGAAATGTGAAACGTTTTATTTTCCTAATGTAAAATTACTATACCAGATTTATTGCAATGAAAGCACAGCTTTGAGGTGTATATAATTCTTTTATGAAATGAAAAATCTTTACAAAAAAGATCTAATCGTACGAATCAATTGAGTATTATAGACAGTCTTCCTGCGACCGGTTAACAACGAAATCTAATGTAGTGTATATTTTATTTATTGCAATAGATAAAGTTTTAATGTCACCCTTAAATTGACCAAACAATCTATTTCCCAAAGCTCACCCCAATCCCACAACCCCGCACCTCAAACTCACAGCCAACACTTCCATTCCCCTCTACCCCACCTACAGTACCCACACCAATGGCGATTCTAATCTCGCCAACAATGCGAGAACCACAGAAAAAAACACACACCCACATACAAGCGCGGAATCGCCGGTGCTTTTAGCCGGCGCAGGCAAGCGTCACGAAAATTCGCCCACAGATACACACACATTAGTTGTTCTGATTTTCCACGTGCTCGCACGGCGGCGGCGGCGGTGACGACGACAAGGACACCGGACACTGTGCACACACCCAGACCTAATCGCCGCTACAACTCGCGCTTTCCCACGTATACGTGTCTTTCGCGAGATTTTTTTTTTCTTTTTTGCTTTTTTCATTCGAGTCGAGTCACCGCGGGCTACTACGCTGTGGTTTGCGCGGATGCTTTTCCGGGAAGCGACTGCCATTTTTTTTTCTTCTTTCGGTTTTTAAGAAGATTCGCGTGGAGTTGCATCTATAGAGTCGCAATTTTTCTTTCTTTTATTACCAGTGATTTAATGAGTCATTGTGAGTGGCGTGAAGTCGATTGGTATATACACCGAGACGCATAAAATTAAAAGTAACAGTTTCCACGCTCGACGATGCGCGCCTTTCAATAGGCAATATAGGCTTATTATTACCTTGAATTCGAGCGGCACGAGGCGGACGTGTCACATCTTGTCGTTTTCAATGCTTTATCGGGATGCGCCGTAAAGCTCGTTGTTAGTAGTATAACGAGGCGTCGGTATCGATATTATGCGTTTCATTCTCATTTTTTGCATAATATTAAGGTGGCCTTCCCCGGATTTTCCGAGTGAATTTTAAGATTTATTAATATGATTTTTTCGCATACTGTAATATAAGTAAAGGTATAACTTGAATGAAGGGAACTTCAAGCAACGAATCAAATTTTTTGTAACAAAATTCAACTTCTCTTAAAGTAAATACAACCACCTAAACAAAAATTCAATAAAACACTGGCATCTTTTTCAATTATTATCCGATTTTAATTTGTAAGGTTTCATTTTGTTCCTTGTTTAATTTCAGGGGGAGGTGCCAACATAAAAAAATAAAAAATTATCAAAACCTGCAAAGCTACGTCCAATTGTTTATAAGGATATGCATGTTTTTTACAAACAAAAAGACGTAACTTTGCAGGTCTTGATAATTTTTTTTTTTTTTTATATTGATAGCTCCCCCTGAAATTGAACAAGGAACAAAATGAGACCTTACAAATTAAAATCGGATAATAATTGAAAATGATTCCAGTTTTTTTATTGAATTTTTGTTTAGGTGGCTATAGTTACTTTAAGAAATACGTTGAATTTTGTTACAAAAAATTGTATTCGTTACTTGAAGTTCCCTTCATTCAAGTTATACCCCGCGTAAAAAAAAATTTGTCGGCAATGTATGGGTCATATATGGCTCCGGCGCCTCAGCCGAATATGGGCCATAGTTTTCCCATATAATACTTATATGTATCCCACACTTGAAGAAAAAAAATATGGGACTAATGTGGATATGATATAGGAAACAGTATGGCCAATATTCGGCTTAGACGCCGGAGCCACATATTGCCCATATACTGCACTAATGTGGGCAGTGTGGCCCATATATTGCCAATATATTACCAATATTGTTACAAATATGTGGGCCACGAAATTATTTTTGGGCGGGAACTTTAATTATATTATAGTATGAGAAAAAATCATATTAATAAATCTTAAAATTCACTCGGAAAACCCGGAAAGGGCCACCTTGATCGGTTAGTTCTAAAAAGATTTGAATGATGTTCTTCGATTTCCTGGTTATAGTTTTACTCTCTAAAATTGAATTAGTGAAAATTGCTCCACCATTTCAATTAGTAGAAAAAACTACTAATTTCTTAGTGAATATTTCATTAGTGGTTTTTTAAATCTACTAATTAAATTAGTAAAAACTACTAATCAAAATAGTAGTTTTAATAAACTACTAAATGAAATAGTGAATATTCACTAATAAATTAGAAGTTTTTTCTACTAATTGAAATGGTGGAGCAATTTTCACTAATTCAACTTTAGAGAGTAGTGTATAGCCTAAGATGTTCCAATGTGGCCGAGCCTGTATCATCGCGATTTTTCGAAACTTACGACGCCTTTTTTTGGTAATAGATACATTATAGATGTATTGTAAATGAGCTGATTTATGTTTTTATGGTAATTGAATGTATTTTTCGGATTAGGGAAGGTGATTGTTTTCTCTCTCTTAAAAAAGTGATGGATGAAATCTGTGATCAAAATAAGACTGTTTTGATTGGTTGCTGTTGACTCATTTGATTGGTCTTTATAGAATAGGCGCCAAAATCTAATATGTTCGAATTTTCAAGATTGAATTTTTGAGTTTGAATAATTAAAATAGTATAAGAAAAATTTCATTACTTTATTTTTAAAAAATACGTTATTATCGTATAATTTAAATTGATTGCAACAAACTTTTCAATTGAATCTAACTAACTTGATCATGTTCATAATCTCAAAAAATAATAATAATAATAATAATAATAATGATAATACGTGCGAAGCGCGTTGAATGTCTTTAGAAAAGCTCGAAGCTCTTGATTGAACAGTCGAGATCAAATGAGCGCAGTTTATTAAAGGTGAATGATATCGAGTGTTTTACACATGAATATTGTTCTAGTATCAGTATAAAGTATGTTTCATGATTCTTTTAAACTGGTTCATATTAAGAACTCATTTTTCAAAACAATGAAATTTTTTTCTTATATATTATTATTATTATTATTATTATTATTATTATTATTTTTTTTTTTTAATTTTGTCATTGAAAAATTTATTAGGAGTTCAAGACAAGATTTAAAGCAGATTTATAAGGGAAAAGTATAACTGATGGACAATTGTGGGAAAAAATTACTTATACTTTAGGCAAGCTTTCCAAAGCTGAATATTTCACTGCACGTATCTACATTCCTATACCGACACGCATTACTTGCAAAATTAATTTCAGTGCATGCTTCGTAAAAATTTCCCCCTCGTTTGAAGATCAACGAATCAATTGTAAGATCGAGTCAGTTAATACTCAAAAACTCCGCGTGCATTGCGAATAAACAGGCACTTTACCACCGCCGCAGTCCTTATATTTCTCAAACTCCCAGAGAGCCTTGCAGTAGATCAAACTCGGAGCGTCTGAACAGCATCTGGAGCTCCCGACAAAAAAACACCTCCAACCTGCCACCCATCACCTCTCAATCACTCGCCTTTCTCCCACTCTCGAATTTCCAACATTATACACACACGCGCGCGCTTCGACTCTGCGAAACCAACGAACATGGAAGCAGCAGCAGCAGCAGCGTCTAATTGGCTGGCATTCATGGATCTCGCGCGATTGAATGAGCCGGCTGGAAGATTACGCAATGACGACACTCTGGCTTGCACTACTACTACTGCTACTTCTACTGCCGGTTCGCCGCGCGCATTGTCCGCCCGTTAATTACCATCTCTCGGTCGTATTTTTCATTCCCATTTTCCCGGCGACGCAATGGAATTGTGTATAATATATACAAGAGTGGGTGTCTGCGAGTGTGAGTGGAGGTAGGGGAGGGGTTCAGTAGAGTAGTGGAAGGAGGCAAGGAAGGATGGTACGGTTTTTGCGTTGAAGTTTTTAGGCGTAGATTGGGAGTTTTGCGGGATAAAGGAGTGAGTTTGAGTCATTCGGAGTTGATGGGATAAATTTATATTTTTGGTCATTGTGCTTATTTGGTTGTATTTTTATTGCAGTTTTTTTGGCATAAGATATACTACCTGAACTTACAGTAACACTTCCTGAACACATTTTAAGATAGTGTTTGACTATCCAGACAGAATAACTTGAACCTTTCTTCTAAAATTACTTATCTAGTTGTATAAAGCAAAGAATCTCGTATAGCAGTTTTGCTTCTTCAAAGAGGAAGCTTTGTGACGGTGAAAAAAATTTTTCGGGCAAAAAAGTATTAAAAACATGTTTTAAGAATAGTGGCATAAAAATTTTTTATTTTGAGAACATTTTTTCCTCTCTGTGTGTGCGTGCGTGCGTGTGCGTGTGCCCGCGTAAAAATAGCCAAGTTTGGCTGAACTTTGTCTAAACTTTTCCTTTGGCTAAACTTTGTTCAAACTTGGCCAATGAGACTGAGCCAAACTTCGATATTTAGTCTACTATTTCAAGGAAAAGTTTAGGTAAAGTTTAGCTGAACTTTGCGAAAATTTTACGGAAGATTTTCGGAGGTTAGTGGTAAATTTACACAAACGTGTATTAGATTTTATAAAAACTACTATTTTAAGAAAAAGTTACGCAAAGTTCAGCCGAACTTTGCCGAAACTTCGCGCAAGATTTTCCAAAGTTTGCACCAACTTGTATTATATTTTTAAAAAACTATTAATTTAAGGAAAATTTTAGGCAAAGTTTACCTGAACTTCACCAAAACATCGCCCAAGGTTTTTAAATATCTGCGGGAATTTCACACGAACGTATATTAAATTTTGGAAAAGCTACTAATTTGAGAAGAAAGTTTAGGCAAAGTTTATCCGAAACTTCATACAAGATTTCAAAATGTTTGCAAGCATTTTATACGAACATAATTATATTCTTGAAAAGTTTATCAAAACCTTCCTACTATGAGCACTTTGACTAAAGTATATCAAAAGTTTAACAAACATATGTAGGTATAAATTAGATATTTATTAATAATATTTTGTTTATAAATATCTTAAATTCGAAAACATTATTTAACTAAATGAATTATGTAATGTAAAATAAATTCAATGTTTTGGTTTTTTTGGTTTAAAACCACTCCCACCACCCCTGGATTTTATATTTTCTTCAAATTCCCGCTTTTTAGAAGTATGTGTTTTTGTATTCTTCGTTATTTCCGGTTTTTCTTGAATAACAGCAGACTCTTTCCTCTGTTCTTCTCTATTTCTTGTGACTGCTTCACTATTGTACTGTTTTTTCCATCTCTCTTCATTCACATTCAGCATTTTTTTTTCTTTATTTTCTTCTTGGTCGCTTTCCTCTACTTCTGCTTCTACTACGGAAGCTTTTTTCAAATCTATGCCCTGTGATTGATCAGTGGATGTCTCCAAAAGATTTTCTTCATTGTATCTCAACTCGCTCTTAATATTTTGATTCATTTTTCCTTTTACTCTCACATCTGAAGCTCTGGTTTTAGGGTTCCGAAGACTTGCACAATATGCTGTTAATACTTGTCTATACTCTTGGTGACTAAGAGTATATTTTTTTTTAGCGACATTAGCATTTACAAATTCTGAAAAAAAATGCAGATTTTCGATAAATCATTTGATAAGTTTCTATGCTATGTTTATCATTCATGTTTTCACTTACTTTCTACTGCTATAAATATATGTTCAGGGATCGGTTTCCAGTCGTTTTTTCCTGTTGGAGAACTTTGTTTGAGCGTCTCCTCTCCCAAAATTAACTTCATTAATTTACGAGTCATTTCCTTAGGAGCTTTTTTGTACATGTTTTGTATGCTGTCGACTTTCCACGCGTTCACAATGATACCGGATCCTTCTATAAGTTCCATCTGTAAAAAAAAAACACATTGTACATTGAACGAAAAGAGCGCTAAATATATGATTCCTAAGTGAGAAACGAATAATAATCTGTAAATTAAGTACATCGAGTGCGATATATGCAAACAGATAAAATGGAAATCCATTAACGTATCAAAAGAAAAGAAAAATTATATGTATGCGTACGGTTACTCACCGTAGAATCCATTCTACTCCGTGAATTATTGTCCAAAGCCCCGACTCTATTCTGAAAATGAGTATAAGCGTGTCATAATTTACTTTATACATGTGCAGGTTATAGTACAATTATAGGTTATAAAAATTTGAAACTCGCGCCATCGTACAATCGAAAATCTCTATCTCATGCTTGCTTAAATCAAAGCATTTGACATAGCAAATAAATAAATTCATATAAATATAACTTGAATGTTGGACAGGTATCGATATCTAGAATTTTCTCTGCGTGTAAATAATAGACTTTACTTGTAATTCTGCTCCGCCAAGTGTCGGATTTTGCAACTTAGTTTTCGCAACTTCTATGGAGTCAGCCAGTGCCAAGATTTGTCTTAATTTTTGTAATTGATCTAGTGTAACTTTAATGATAAAATCACGGTTAATTATTATATGATATACATGTTTTGCATATTTAAAAATATTAAATAATATAATTTAAATTATACCTTCAGGAAATTGAGAACAAATGCAAGTGCGTGGCTCTTTAGTACTTAAGCGTCTTGTTTTATCTTTGTCACAGAGATTATCTTCCATTTTAGTTAATTTATTGTCTTTAATGATATTATTTGCGCTCGGATGCTTTGTAGCATCATCATCACCTTCAGAATCATAGGTTACATCTCCGATATCGCTGAAACGAATTTTTTTTTTAAATATACGGTCAAGAAATATTGTGAATCTAGCACGGTAATATACGCCACTAAATAACCAATCAACAATGTCACAGAAGTCCATAATTATACTTTGATCAGAATTAATTTGCCATTAACTTTAATATTATTTAACATACCACTTTTTATCCCAAATTTCTTCTTCGAAGTCTAACAGTTCACTTTGATCAAAAATAGATTTTGATTTCGTCAATTTCTTATTTTGTTCGGTTTGAACTTCTTTCTTCAATTCATCGTTAGCTTTCTCCGATATTCGCTGCTGCTTTTTCTGTAGCAATAGATCTCTGGGTATAGACGATCGTACGTCGGGAGTTATAATCTCGCCCTCAGTCGTAACCTCCAAAGATTCCAAAAAGTTCTTGTTTTCTAATATATTGTAATAAATAAAAAGATAAGTGGTTAGCTTAGTGCATTGGTGTAGTGGTGTTTGTATAAGAGGTCGAATAACAAAATAACTTTCGTTTAATGCGATTTACGTCTTTTTTTAATAATAATCTCATGAATGCGACTTACCGCTTTTTAAGAGCACTTTTGCCGGAAACCAACTACTTCCCCATTTAGCCATGATTTTGCCGTTTTTTTCTTTAACATGCTTGTCGCTCACAACGTCTGCTTCGTTAGTTTTCACCCACAAAATCAAAGCAAATATTTTTGTGAATTAACTAAAGTTTGTTTTGACAAGCTTCTCTGTAGAGAAGAACAGTTGTTGAATGTAATCCGCAGTGCAATTCACGTAGCAACGAATAATCAATATCGGACGACAAGAAACAATCGCAATGTTTACAGTCATATTGCAGAACAATTTTCAGTAATTTTAAAATCAGTCACATTGCACTTCAATACGAAAGAGAAAAATCGTGATTAACCTAAAGTTTCGTATATTTTATTTCACCCGAATGTCTCGGCGCAAAATCAATTTTAGCGAATATTCTCGCTCAAGCCAGTATCGAATCTTAACCTCATATAAAACTTTAAGCGATGAAAGTTCCGAGGAGTACGTCAGGGAACACAGCGGCACTGATAGTAGCCAACCAGATTTTTCATCATCGAGTAGTGATTGTAGCGCTTGCTCCGAAAGCGCCGACGCCGAGTCCTCTCATATTTATCAACAAGGTTTGAATGCCTCAATTACGAACTTTGAAAATTTAGTGCTAAGAATTTTATTACTACGGTTATTTTGCGCGTTTGTATGTAAGATATGGTGTTCAAAGGTTCTATTCTTAAGGTACACATTATTTACATATGTAGAAACCCGACCTCATGCCGAGTCCACCGATGATTCATCAAATTTCAACGATACTGTACTTTATTCGGATGAGCATTCAGGTTATGCCGATCCGATTCACGGTATGTTGCTTATAAATATTTACTTAACTATCTAAAGCACATATACTAAATGTACATAAATAAATGTAAATAAATAAAAACTAATGCTGCGCGGTTCTATCAGATAATCGTCTTTAGTGAATAATAACTCCGTATTAAATATTGCAAAATTGATTATTACGTAAATACTTATACATTATATATTGGTCGCTAAGAGTTTCGAAAAAAGTGTCCTGCGACATACATGTTCGGGAAATTCCGTCGTTGCTGTGACGTGCGCTAGTCGAGGTATATAAATGTAATCGCTCGGATAATACAGCGGGAGTCGGGTGTCGTATGTTTACGTATATCTTCCGAAATACGACGAAAAGATGTGGATCGTTATTGCTAATGTTACTCCTTGCTTACAATTATACCAATGCAATCCTGCACTATAACAACAAACGGATAATAAACTGTACTCGAAAACCGCACGTCAATTTTAGCTCTACCGAAACGATGCTGTATGTACGTCGATTTATCTGTGTATAGAATGATGTAATTGTCGATTACCCCGCTTATCCTGTACAGATACCAAGAAAGCGCGTATAAGTTCGCTAAAGACAAAATACAGTTAGAATTAATAGCGTTAGTAAGTGCGTATAGTGCTCTTAAGTAGTAAAATGTAAATTATATATTATATTTGTTCACTGCTTTCTATGTATATCCTATGAATTGTTTATGAACGACATAAAATTCGTTCGATATAGTAATAGTTCAATATAATAAATGAAAGTAATAGTTCTTAAATATTTTTTATTTAATAGATGAATTTGAAGATGCAAATCAAAACGTTTTTAACCAAGATACTTCAGCTAACGAAGACTTTTTAACCGATAGCACTGACTCGTTACAAAACGATTCTGAATCTAACGAAGATCAAAATGAAGAAAGCGATGACGACGATGCATTTGAGGCTGCGGCTAATAATCCCGTTTACCCAGAAGCACCAATCTCGGTCGCTGAAAGTATTTTAGCTGTTTTCACAGTTGCCCTACGTTTTAATGTACCTGGCGTACTTTTATCTAGTATACTGTCACTTATAGAACTACATTGCATCAAACCGAATAACTGCGTAAAAACTCTATACAAGCTAAAGAAATTTTTTTCAAATATAAACACGCCGCTTATTCGACATTATTATTGCTCGTTATGTTTTTCGAAATTAGATAAACAGTTTTGCAATATATGTAGAAATAACGACAATATTACGTATTTTATTGAAGTAAAAATATTAGAACAACTTGCGTCATTTTATAAAAAGTCCAAATTCAAGTAAAATTTAATCGATCGTAGTACACGTAAAAAGAAAAACGCAACTAATTTCGAAGATATATATGATGGTTCTGTTTATAGTTCTTTGCCGGCAGATTTTTTAGCAAATCACAATAACATTACATTTACATGGAACTCGGATGGAGTACCACTATTTAAATCGTCACAAATTAGCATTTGGCCGCTGTTTTTCATGATTAATAAACTTCCTTATAGACTGAGAATCAAAAAAGAAAACATGATTTTAGCTGGTATGTGGTTTGGTCCACACAAACCATCAGTCAATATGTTTTTAGAAGTTTTTCGAAAAGATTTACAAAAATTATACCGCGGTGTAACTTTTGTTGTGAATGTGAGAGATACATTACGTGTACGAGCATTAATTTTAGGCGGAACGTGCGATTTATGTGCAAAGGCGACATTTCTCAATATTCAACAATTCAATGGTAAATTTGGCTGCCCAAACTGTAAAATTGAAACTATTCGTTACGAAAATGTTCAAACTTATCCTTTTATAGAAAATTTTGAATTGAGAACAACAAACGAGTCTATTTTGTTTGCTGAAACTGCACAAAATACCAACACCAACGTATACGGTGTAAAAGGTCCGACAATACTAAGTCAAATAGTACATGACTATGTAAACTCAACTGCCATTGACATTATGCATTGCGTATATCAAGGCATAACTAAAAAGTTACTTTCTTTTTGGTTTGATACAGAAAACCGTACTCAGGCTTACTCTCTTCTAGGTTTTATAAATGTAGTTGATGAAAAAATTAAGCGCCTTACTCTGCCATCGTTCCTTCCGAGAATCCCGAGAAAAATGAAAGATCATGCCTACTGGAAAGCGTCCGAATTAAAATTATTTTTATTAGTTTATAGTTTACCTGTTTTAAAAAATATTATGTCAAAGCAATATTTAGAACATCATAAATTACTTGTGTATGGCATTACGCTTCTATGTTCATCAAGTATTTCGGAACAGATGATAAATGATGCAAAACGCGCTCTTCTTGAATACGTTTCGCGATTCAAAGTTTTATATGGGCGAAAAAATTTAGTATGTAATGTGCACTTACTCTTGCATTTATCCGATGAAGTCAGAAAGTTCGGCCCCCTTTGGACAATGAGTTGTTTTCCTTTTGAAAATTTGAATGGTGTTCTAAAGTCGTACGTACACGGATCTAGATATCCAGAACTACAAATTTGTTCATCGGTATCCACATTTCTGTCATTATCGGAGTTAAAGCAAAAATATTTGCAACCAGGAACTTCAGTGTTTGAATTTTGTAAAAAAATAGACACCTCTGGTATTCGTAGGTATAAAACTAAATACTTACAACAAGACATTTTTGCTGTAGGTATTTATAAAAAGGTTAATTACATACCAGCATACATTATGAATGCTTTAAATATTTTATATTACGTTTTAAACATTGATAAGTGTCATTTGTTTAAGAGATTGCTAAAAAATGGTATGTATTATGAGAGCGAAGCGCATGCCTATGCAAAAAAGTCTAATTCTTCCTGTATTAAATACGTCACAAATAATGTAAATAATATAGGTATTATTCAGCAATTTATTACAGTTTGTAATTGCGAATACGAAACTCCATGTACTGAATGTAATGAGGATTGTTTGGTATATGCTATTGTTACAAAATGTATTGTAGAAAAAAATTTCATTTGCCCTGTTACAGAAAATTATATACCTACAATATTTACGTGTCATAAGACAGACAACTACTATATAGCTGTTAATGTTAAAAATATAATTAATGTTGCTTATTATTTTAAGGTTGATGATAAATATTTCGTTGTAGAACCAACTAATATCCATGAGATAGAATAACAATAATAAAAATAATTTAGAATCAATTATTTTTATCTTAATATTACATATAAAATACAAATAAAAAAGACACTTCGCTTAAATTCTAACAATATTCCTTGTTATACCTAACGTCTTTGTACAAGTTTTCTAAAAATACTAGTTATAACTGTGCAAATTACCTAAAAATTTTAGCTAATTTTTTTCCAATAATCTGCTAGAAATGATTTGTGCATATGAAGTTTAGAATAAGCTCTACAATAGGTTTGTTAAATTTCTTATATACTTTAGTCAAAGTGTCCATAGTAGGAAGGTTTTGATAAACTTTTCCAGAATATAATATACGTTCGTATAAAATGCTTGCAAACATTTTGAAATCTTGTGCGAAGTTTCGGATAAACTTTGCCTAAACTTTTTTTTTCTCAAATTAGTAGCTTTTCCAAAATCTAATATACGTTCGTGTGAAATTCCCGGAGATATTTGAAAACCTTGGGCGAAGTTTTGGCGAAGTTAGGGCAAACTTTGCCTAAAGTTTTTCTCAAAATTGTAACTTTTCAAAAATCTAATACCATAAAGTTTCTGCAAACTTTCGAAAACCTTGCGCGATGTTTTGGCGAAGTTCGCCTAAACTTTGCCTAAAATTTTTTTGAATTAATAGTTTTTTAAAAATATAATACAAGTTGGCGCAAACTTTTGAAAATCTTGCGCGAAGTTACGGCAAAGTTCAGCTGAAAAATAGTAGTTTTTGTAAAATCTAATACACGTTTGTGTAAAAAAGTTCAGCTAAACTTTACCTAAACTTTTCCTTGAATTAATAGACTAAATATCGAAGTTTGGCTCAGTCTCATTGGCCAAGTTTGAACAAAGTTTAGCCAAAGGAAAAGTTTAGACAAAGTTCAGCCAAACTGGACTATTTTTACGCGGGTGTGTGTGTGTGTGTGTGTGTGTGTGTGTGTGTGTGTGTGTGTGTGTGTGTGTGTGTGTGTACAGAAGATATCTCGAGGACAAATCGATCGATTTCGACAGGATAAAGCTTACTCTCTTCGAGTTAGATGCCGCTTTAAAATGCACAAATAATTTAAAAAATTTATCGAATTTCTTTTGTTTTATGATCAAAAAATGATTTTGAAATTTCAATTTTTCTATTTTTATATGATAGGGTAAATTCTTTCTAATTTTTTTAAATGCATTTGATAGGGCATTAAATTAGCCACATTTTCTTTTTTTAAAAATTTAAATATCTATCGTCCTTCATTTATTATGAAGGTAAATGCGTCATTTTTTTCTATAATTTTTATCTCAGAAACTAGTCCATATTTTTACACGAAATTTGTACTAGTTATTAAGTATAAAAAGTACTTCTACCTCTAAAAATTTCAGGAGCTACCTCTAAAAAAATTATTGAAGAAAAAAATTGCATTTTCGTTGTCGTACGATAACTGAAGTAAAAATGAATAAATCTTTATGAAATTTCGCAGAGGAGTAGCTCTTTTATACTTCTGAAGCCCTTTCGTTGGCCAAGTAAAAATTTTTATAAAATTTGAAGATATTTGAGGTTAAATTCTTTTTTTTTGTAATTCTTCAAATAGCATTTTCTTGAAAACGATTCGACAAATCAAATTGAAATTTATAGGCTGTCTAGTTCACACTGTGAAGAATATATGTCCAAAATTTCATTAAAATCGCTGAATTATTTTTGGAGATTATTTGGATGGAAAAAATGCGTTTTTCGTGTATATTTCTGTAAAAAAACGTATATAAATGTAAACAAGTGTACATAAATGTTGTAATTGGAACAAGCATTTACATTTATTTACATTTATATACGTTTTTTTACAGAAATTGATACGAATTTGTACTAATTCTACATTTATATTCAAAAAATTAGAACATCAATTTTCTACTTCTAATATTTATTACTTCACAAAAATAAAAAATAAAAGCGTTTTCTTTAATGAGAAAAAATACTGTTTTTTAGTTCCTTGTGTGCAAATTTATAATAATTGATAAGATTATAAAAAATTGAAAAAATGAAAAATTCCACAAATTTTGAATTTTTTTAAAAATAATTTAATAAGTTAAAATTTTTAAATTTAATAATTGTTTACAATATAATTTTTAAATTTGATAGTTCTCTGGTGGAAATCCAAAACATTTTATAACTAATAACTGACTATTTATTTTGGAAACTTGCTATAAAATGGGAATTTATCTTGTCCAGTTTCTAGCTCCCGGTGAAACGCTTTTTCCCTATTATATGGCCATTTAATAGATTCATAAATAGAATGAGTTTTTCGAAGACAAGCACAAGCTTGTTTTTGTTATGACAAGGAGTGAGAGAAACAGAATCAGATGAAGAAATAAAAGTTTTGCTGAATTATTCATAGAAGGAGTACAACAAATGATTTTTTAATTAATGTTAGTTATTTATAGTTTGGTAAGCCATCCAATGCACTTTAATGCTCTTTCATATATACGATAGAATTAGTAAGAAAATCAAATACGAATATTTTGTTGTGACGTCAATCTAAGAAATAGGCAAATAATGGTCGAAAAATCGTTTCATCATAGCCATTAATTAGTCAATTTTACTAGCTATTTTCTAACTTCTTGGCCATTTCATATAGATGAATTTCTGTCAAGGTTTATATAATAGAATAAAAAAAAAAAATATTAAGTTTGAGGAAGCTAAGTGCCAATGAATTGGCAGCAGTTTTTTTTTATGTTAGAAATGGCAAAGCAGTAATAAATTATGTTGCAAATTTCATGCTTTTAGGTGAATACTTAGTTTTTATAAACAAATTGACCAGTCTCAATTATTAATGCGGAGAAATTCTTTAGTATGAAGGAACAAATATACCAAAATAGATAATCATTAAAAAAAAAACTATTATTGTATCTGTAAAGGCAACCTGTAAAAAAAACATAGATTTCCATCTCGTCGTTTTAATTTACCGTAGACTCAAATTTATAATCATTCATAATACAGTTACCGATATAAATTTTATTTTTAGCCTTACGTAACCCCTAACAATACCGCTGACAAAACATCATTGTTGAAGCTTCACTCGCGACAACGCGACGGAAAACCCTCACACGCCTGCACTTGCACGTATAATAGAATGAATTCTCCGCGCTGCGAGGAAAACCAAAAAGAAAAGAAGAAAACCGGCGCGTATCTTTCCGCTTCCTAGAATCATTTGCAATCATGATGTTTACTTCAATCGAAAGAAAGTAGGTTCTACGCGCTAAATTCTTATAATATATACGTCACACACAACAGCACTGAAAAAACAAATTTTACTTTACAGAGTCCGACGATGAGATTGAATATATCGTTGACAGCTTCATTGTCACTTTTCCATAAAAAATCCTCAAAAACTCACCGTTCGAACTCTCGTTACCTCCACCACCAGACACATATTACATTCTCACTCACGGCGACGACAACAACGAGGCGAGCGATTCTGAAAGGCAAAAAAAAAGCTGCCGCGGGAAATTCTAGTTGCACCTGACGACCTCAGCGCGTGCATGTATATATATCTATATATATATATATCGCACGGAGGAAAATAAGCGGCAGCGGCGCGGATTATTTCTCTATCGAGGCGCGCGTGCGTAATGCCGCGCGCGTATCCGCTGTCCTTGATAGGGACTGCGCGCTTGCTTTATTTTTCTTTCTTTATTATTTTTTTTGCAGTGCAGTGTAGTGTATAGCATAAAACTCTCCTGGCGCCGGTCAGTGCGTGTGATCCTGTAACCTCGTTTTTATGTGGATTAGCGGCGATGTATAGTGATGTACGATTGAAGGGAGAGGAGTGATGCTGGATAGCCAATGTCCTAGCTTGGGGAATTTACTTGGATGAAAGATTATGCATGAAAATGTGCAGAAGTGTTCAAAGTTTTTCTCGCTTTTAGAATATATCTCTTAGAAAAATGTGTTTATAGCTTTATCAGACTTCGATTTATTTACTTTATTCATGGCATGGAAAAAAAATAAAGTTAATCTAGAAAAAAGCTCCATTAACGCGTCCACAAATTTTGTTCAAGACACACCTTCCGGGCCTGGGTTTTCCTACTCTTTGTACCACATAATGTAGGAGAAAAATCATGAATAATTAAAAAGGTCTTGGGGTACCCTTTTTTCAAAGATTGAAAATTAAAAAAAAAATGTAATAAAAAGCCTTTTCTTCATCTTTTAGCCATTTATTCCGGAATATCCTAGACAAATTTGCAAAAAATAAAATAAAACTAGAGAAAATTAGCTTTTATTTGCTTTTTTAAAAATTAAAAACTGTTTATTCCTTCAAAAATTCTGACCGTTTAAAGTTCAGTGTTGAAAAGGCATAAAACACGCTCAAAGCTGTATCTAATAATTCTTTTCCCGCCGATAGACATTAGAAAATACTTAAACAAATAAAATCAACAATACGATTTTGAATATAATAAAAAAACTAGAAGATTATTAAAATCAATAAAGCTAGTCTTACGTAACCACAACGCTCACAGCTTACAGGTCGAATGTATATTATAAAAAAATCCTCTGCACAAAGATATTCTTCATCTATATTTTCATCTCGCTCACTTCTCGGATATCCATCCTTCCAAAGCCTCAATTTCGTCGCACATTCAGTGTACAAGTATAGGCAAATTCGCAAAAGCACGTACTCGCACGTGCGCGCGAGAACCTAATTATATAATCCGACGGTTACGGCGATCGGTGTGTCAGGGAGCGCTTTCAATATCTCCCTGGAGGCATTGTCTTGCGGCCATAATAATATTCGCCTCGATGACATTCGGCACAAAAGGGGTTGGCGCGTTACAAAACGGGGGATATTTGCGCTGTTTGTCGGAAAAATACACTGCGGGAAGCGCATGCTTTTCAGGCATGTGTAATACGCGCGTGCACGCGTATAAGTATGCGGACGATAAGATTGCACAATCTCCTCTGAATTATTTGTCTTTAATTTTATAATGATATACATGCTTGACGAAAAAAGGTAATATTTATGTATTCTCCGCGGAGAGGAAAAAAATACTAGCCCGAGCATGCGATCAATCAAGAATAAGTTGATTACCGAAGACAGTACTTAGAGCACGGTAATGAGGATATCTACGAACTTTGTATAAAAATGCAAAATGATAGCGCGGAATTTAAAAAGCGCGTACTTAAGAAAAGTGTGTATATATACATGCTAAATAATGTAGCACATATTCAAACGTTAAAATGCAGATCTATTTCTAGATTATGTATTACATAGAGTACACACATTTACTCCTACAAGCTCCGGTAAGCGAAAGTTCATATATGTATAGTTGTCGAAAAAATAATATAATTGCCATTGAGACCGGAAAACCCACGTAACTCCACTGGAATTTGTGTTTATTCCCGGAATAACCACGTAAGTGAAAGTCGTTTTCTAAAACATGAACGCTATTTGGTCTAGTTACTATGGTAAAAAATATGTTATTTAGATTAGTATTCATTAGTATTCATAGATGCAGTGTTGCATTCGATCTTATTTGTCTTGATTTAAAACACCGATGCAAAACTAAAAACTCGATTTACTCGAAATCATGAAAAGTGGAGATAAGTGGTTATTTCTGGAAGATATATTCATTCGTATTAAAATAACGGAATTGAATAATCTTCACTACCAAACAATGGCCAAAGCACTACTGAAATAAAGGGGCATCGACTGCCTCACCAGCCTAAATAGCATAAAAATACCAACAACCCAAAAACAACGCACACAGGGTATAGATGTGAGTATTGCTGCGGCTGTGGATATATTACTATGCTCTTGATACAGCTCTAGAATCTTATGGAAAAATCGCAGTAATACCAGCGGCGCGTTTTTCGCGCTCTGCACATACGCCAGCGGTCTCTCTTATGCTTTAAGGACGTTCTCTTGGTCGAAATAGCAGTTTTCGAATTTTTAACTTTTAAATAATGTTTAGTTAATTTAATAATCCAAAAGTAAGTACATATAACAAATATACACTAGAAGGAACATAAAAAAAAATTTTTAAAACGAATTCAGGCAATAGTTACCATGATATTGTTAAAATTAAAGACAAAAACTTCAATAAGTTACCTAATTTTTTTTGTTTCTTATCCAATCTTAACGAAATAAAGCTTATTTTGTTCGTTAAGAAATTTCAGGGGGAGTATCGATGGGAAAATTTGTGATACGAGTTACCAGTACGGCGCAATATCAATTTGTTTATTAAAACTTGACTTACTTTTCTTAAACAAATTGATATTGCACCGTACTGGTAACTCGTATCACAAATTTTCCCATCGATACTCCCCCTGAAATTTCTTAACGAACAAAATAAGCTTTATTTCGTTAAGATTGGATAAGAAACAAAAAAAATTAGGTAACTTATTGAAGTTTTTGTCTTTAATTTTAACAATATCATGGTAACTATTGCCTGAATTCGTTTTAAAAAATTTTTTTTATGTTCCTTCTAGTGTATATTTGTTATATGTACTTACTTTTGGATTATTAAATTAATTAAACATTATTTAAAAGTTAAAAATTCGAAAACTGCTATTTTGACCAAGAGAACGTCCTTAACAAAATAGCTATTTTCCAAAGCCTTTCTATAAATTTATTTATGAAATTGTATTCTGATCAATAGATACACGATGCCTAAGTTTCACTAAACTTAAAAGAATCAGCATAATTTATTTGCGTGGAAACGAAATCTATTGGTTTGAATCTAACCTGGAAAAAAATACCGCCGTAATATAACCCACATCCAGCTCTCTTCCTGCGCCTCGTACAACACACTTTTTTTTCCTCCCAAAAGAGGTATCCGCACCAGGCTATGTCCTCAAAGCACAACGCGCTTGTTCCCTACCTCTCCTACCTCCTCGCTCTCTCGGTAGGAGGAGGAGGAAGCAGCTCGCTGTATCGAAGAGGAGGGGATCCGCAGCGGCGGCAACGGCGGTGGCGGCGGCCACGTGTTGCGCAGGGGTGGCGTGTGCGCCCGTCGCGTGGGCCGCCACGTGAGTTCATCGATACATACACACACACACGTATACATTCGTACCCTATAACGCAGAAAGAGCGAGAATTTGGATTATGCTGATGGTAGCGTGTAACAGGAAATGATGCAATCGGGGGTGACGCGGGCTGTGGCAATTCAGTTGTACAAGGGCGTGATAATGGGTTATACGAATATAGACCGCGACGCGGCTACGTGTGTAATTATATGTATTCAATACTTGTGGATATATATGGGTGGTTCTCTGGGAAATCGAGAGGTCAAAAAATCAATCGTCTTAACCCTTTGAGGGGCGGTGGGAACTATACTTTCCACCTATTTAATATTCATTTTTTCTTCGTTTCTTTAATGTTTCAGAGTTTGAACCTGGACAAAAGCGTTTTTTAGACTCTTAAATAACTAAGTTACACAACCATTACAAAAAATTACCACAACTTACTTTTTTTTTGGTAGGTATAAATAATCAATTGAAAAAAAATCGATTTTTTCAGGAAAAAATGTGCCCCTCCAAGGGTTAAAACTCTCCGAAAATGGTTTGCTACTCATTCTGGATATTCCTGAATTTTTTCAGATTTTTTTAACAAATAGTTTTTGACTGACAGAGGGTCAAACTTGATGATTTCAGCCTTTTTTGCAATTTTTGCCTATTTTCATTGATTTATAACTCCTCGGGGGTGCATTTTCTATATAAACTATATATATCATTTTTTAGGAAATTTTACAACTTTCCAAAAAAAAATATTTTTACGGTCATCGAAAGAAATTCAAATTATGCTAGAGCTATTTTAAAACTTAAAATATGAAAAAATGAGACTTCGATCAACAGGACCATAACCAAAAAATTCATGAAAATAGTTTTTTTGAGAACCAAAGTACCTGTCAATGTCCTAGAACAGGCCAAGAGTTGTATAAAGAGATAACAAATCAAAAAAACGATGTAATGATATATGGCTAAACAATTGATTAAAATGCACATCCGACACCTATAATTAAAGATGTCCTTAGTCGGATCATTTCAGAAAATTCATGGCGATACGTTTTATAAAAGTGACCGTACAACTTCCAGAATAGCAAATGATGAAATGACTTACATTTAAAAGAAAAATAAGTATCTCAATTATTTATTTTACATTCATAATTTATAGGCATACGAAAGACAATTACTTTCTTATGTATCACCATAAGAATTATTATTACAACTTAGAAATATGTATTAGAATTTATAATACTATATGCACTTGATAATCCTATCGAAAGAGATTGAAACATATTTGTTGCGTTTTGCGTAAGATACGTATTTCCTTAAACCATATTATTTATAATTTGTTTAATTTATATATTTGAAAAACAAGGTTTACTTGTCAAGAAAAATAATATGTGTATTAAAAAGATGGATTATTGTTAAAAATGAATGCAGTAATGAGTAATTTTAGTTCTTTTTGATGTTTTATTGAATAACATACTAATGTATAACACACTAATGTAATAATATACTAATTTTCACATTCTAACTTAAATTTACATTAAATATTAATAAAACGTTGTAATAATAATTCTTGTGGTGATACGTAAGAAAGTAATTATGTCTTTCGTATGCCTATAAATTATTAATTTCAAATAATTGATTGATATACTTATTTTTCTTTTAAATGTAAGTCATTTCGTCATTTGCTATTCTGGAAGTTGTACGATTACTTTTATAAAACGTATCGCCATGAATTTTCTTGAAATGATCCGACTAAGGACATCCTTTATTATAGGTATCGGATGTGCATTTTAATCAGTTATTTAGCCATATATCAAGTTTTCTTGATTTTTTATCTCTTTATACAACTCTTGGCCTGTTCTAGAACATTGACAGGTACTTTGGTTCTCCAAAAAGCTATTTTCATCAATTGTCTGGTTTTGGTCCTGTCGATTGAAGTTTCATTTTTTCATATTTTAAATTTCAAAAGCTCTAGCATAATTTGAATTGCTTCCGATGACCTTGCAAAATTTTTTTAACACCCCCTGGTATAAAATATTGCCTTTATTCCCTGACTGCAGGCAATAAAACGTCACGTGTGCTCCCTCCTAGAAACTGACACGCGCATGCGCATTTCTCTACTTTATTCCCTCTAGCGCTTGCAGGCGGCACTAGTCGAGAAAAAAAGTAGAGAAACGAGCATAGGCGTCGCAGTTTCTAGAACTGCGGTCATGTGACATTTCAATGATATCAGGGATTAAACACAAATAACTTTTCGCCGGGTAATGAGGAAAAAGTTGTATATTGCTCTCGGGAGCAATGACGGCTATTGATATCCTAAGTGCATAATCTACTATTTTTTTTTAAGTTCGTTAAATTTCCTAAAAAATTATATATATTATGTCTCTATGAAAAATGCACCTCTGAGGAGTTATAAATCATTGAAAATAGGCAAAATTGCAAAAAACACCAAGTTTGATCCTCTGTCATTCAAAAACTATTTGTTTAAAAAATCTGAAAAAATTCAGAAGTAACCAGAACGAGTAGCAAAACATTTTCTGAGAGTTTTAAGACGATTGATTTTTTGATCTCTCGATTATCCAGAGAATCACCTTTACACATATACACAGACTGCGATTATAGATACGATACCGTGAGCGCAGAGTCCATTCGATTACCTCGCTCTTCTCAGCGCATTAGGCATCAGTGAGAGATAATCTTCGAATTTTTTATTTTACCTCGGCGAGTACTTTGCGTTGTACCATGTCGCTTGCAGGCGAACGGGGTGGTTGCGTGTGGCTGTTGTACGCTCAGAAGGCTTTCGAATTCCCTGGGGAGGTCTAAGCGATTTTTTCGATAACGGTTTATAAGGGGAGCGCGCAGTCCCCAGCCCCATTGACTCCTTTTATTGAGATTGACGCGGGAGCTAGATTTTAATAGCGAGTTTAACAGTGCAGTCTTCGTTATTGTTAGTACTTTTTGTTTGGTAGTGTTTTTTTCTATAACAATCATATATCTAGGATGATAATTTTATCTATCTGTTTTATATTTCTATATCTAACGCTGCGTGATATAATGTATGGACAACATTACCCGTTACAAGTATAAATATAAATAATAAACAAATTTATCGAGACGACTTTTACATTTCTGACACGCCGCGAGGAGGGGCAAACGCGAAAGTGAGCAGCTATAGCGCCGCTTTGGAAAAGCTCAGTGCCAATCGGCCGATAAACTTACATTATAACGCTCGCAGAAGGGCCAATATCTCGACGTTTACTGGATGCCTATACACCAACCATCCGCCCCCACGGATTCATTCGTATTCATACATATAATATATAATCACCACCGCACTCGGAAGCAGCCTCGGCGGTAGCCAGCGAACCGTAAAAGCGACATACCGGGGGAAGACCTTCCCCCTCGCGCACACACACACACACACACACACATATATATATATAAATAAACCTATATGTGCGTGTATCCATCTGAAAAGTCCTCTCCGCGATCGATTTATCGCTTCCTTCGTATATATATGTATGTGTGTACAGGCGGTGCGAAGACCTAGCGAGCCGCGACGCCGCACAGTGGGATATTTCGAAGAATTTTGTGACAAAATTAAATATCTCTACAACGAAGAAAAATTTTGCAAAGAATCAAAAAGCATTTTAAAGGTCATGAAATTGGCAATATGGGAAAAATAGTCTTAAAAAGTAAAAAATATTTTTAAGTACCAAATAATCCTTCTAAATATCGAATTTTTGCATTTTTTTAACTTCTATTTATTACCAGAAAAAGAATAAATATTATTTCAAATCAGAACAACTCATTTTTTGTACATTTTGGACTAATGAATTCGAATATGCAAAAAAAAATTACCTATATCGATGAAATTTTCATGAAAAATACAAAAAAAAATTGATCTTTACCGTTTTTCGATAAAATTCCGTGAAAATGAGTGAAATTATCTGGCCTTTCTTGTTTTTGTAGTAATGAAAAACATTTATTATAATTTTTCGCGTATTTTTAATTACGTTTCATAATATGAAATTATATACTTTTCCCAATATCGCATAATTATGTGATAAAGGCACTTTATGATAATAAATGCTTTTCATTACTACAAAAACAAGAAAGGCCAGCTAATTTCACTCATTTTCACCGAATTTTATCGAAAACCGGTAAAGATAAACTTTTTTTGTATTTTTCATGAAAATTTCGTCGATATAGGTAATTTTTTTTTCATATTCGAATTCATTAGTCCAAAATATATAAAAAATGAGTTGTTATGACTTGAAATAATATTTATTCTTTTTCTGGTAATAAATAGAAGTTAAGAAAATGCAAAAATTCAATATTTAGAAGGGTTATTTGGTACTTAAAAATATTTTTTACTTTTTAAGACTATTTTTCCCATATTGCCACTTTCATGACCTTTAAAATGCTTTTTGATTTTTTGTAAAAGCTTTCTCCGTTGTAGAGATATTTAATTTTGTAACTAAATTCTTCGAAATATCCCACTGTGCGCCGAGTCGAGAATATGCGCGCGCGCGTATATGGCGGTGTTAAGAAAAGGGGTGGGGGGAGGCGTGCGATGCCTGTCGCGAGGCTGATAAAGGCGCAGAGAGGGAAAAGCGATGGTCCGTGAGGATGAGTATATGCGCGGATATGCATGAATGAATTCAGCATTGGTGGTGGTGGTCTTCTTTTTTCCCTCCCACGTGCGGATGAGATACGTGCGGGGGGCAGTGAGGCGATCGAAGGTACACGTTCGTGGATTGGATTGTTGTCGGGGGATATAATGAAGTGCTTAGATTTCTCTTTTTTTTCTTTTATTTTGTTCGTTCTATGGCTCGTTGGTATGGCGAGTTGAGAGGCGTATATGTAGCAGGGCTTAGATTTATTTCTTTTTCACTGTCTCTCGTTTTGAAGTAATTTAATCAATTTACGCGTATATGGTCGATGCTTTCAAACGTATAGTTCACTGGTGCTACACGCTAACTGGAGAACCAGGAAATGCGGGGTATACCGTATGTGTATTCTAGGTAAGAGGAGCAATGAGACAGTCCCTGCAACTGATAAGTTTATCTCGCAAAGTACAGAAGTTAATTGGCATGGTTGTTTATTCTTATTTTTTTGGGGTATTTAATGTGTTTCATGTGTATACTGCAATTAAAGAGGGAAAAACAATTTTATGCTTTTTAGTTATTAATGCGGCAATAAATAAACATAATGCATAACGACTTTATCTCGATGTGTTTTTATGAAAACCGCATTTCTATAATATAAAATCTTAAGGAATTGGTTGACTAACTTTCACTTTTTCGTTAATATTCAAACCAAACCACCTTAGTAATACCAACTTAAAGAACTTTATATTACTTCTCCATTAAAAATTCACGAAACCACAGCCCCCTCTAATCCACAAGAAATCATCTTCGACTTACCCCCCCCCCCCTCCCTCTCTCTCAACTCTACACACACAAACATGCACACAACTCTGCAAATAAGCAGGAAGTCGGAGAAACCCCTGTAGCAATCTCCCGGCTGCTCTCTTATAGCTATACCTCGGCATGTCACGTTGCCAGGACCGTGCGCCCGCGCCGACACGCGGCCCTCCGCCTCCCCCCGATAAAAAGCCATAGCGTTTCTTTCTCTCTCTCGACTTTCACCTATATAGCATCCCGCCGGGCGGGCGGCGCGCAATCGATTCAAACACGGAAGGAGTCGCGCGCGCGCTCGACTTTGCCGTTGTCTCTTTTTTTCCTCTGTTCTTCGAGTTGGCGGAGTGAAATTAGTCGAGGGCGTTTGACAAGTGGTACACGCTGGCTGTTTGGAGTTTTTCGCGGGGTGCGTTGGTGCGGTAGTAGTGGCCGACCGGTTTTGGGGATTGAGTCGTTTGGGTTTGTTTTACATGAGAGGTTACGCGCGCGCGCGTATGATTAATTAGAACGTTCAGAATGGAATTAGTGCTGCTATAGGGGGTGGGAACGAGTTGATGTTGACTTTTTTATTTTTTATTGATACGTGATTAAATTGATGATTTTTCGCGCAACTTCTTAATGCGAGATGACAAAATTACTTTCTCATGTCTAAACGATTTATTTAACATATTATATGGTAATTTTGAATGGATGTGGCAAGTATTAAGTCTATTGGTTGGAAACGAAAATTTTCTTTTCCCTCTCTTATGATTTTCTCGATGAGGAAGTGTTGTAATGGAGAACATTTTTAATGCCCACATTTTGATAATGTTCAATGTGTCGAAGTTTCTGTATACCAGAAAATATAATTTAACTAGGGGGGCCGCACCCTCTGCTGTCTATATAAAATCTTCGTTTTTATGTATGAGGCACGGCCGTTACTATTCAAGAGAACCTTATTTCTTCGACATTACAAAACATGTTATATCTCAAATACTATAATGCATTATATTTTGACGAAAACTGTAACGCATACATAAAAAATTATTTGTTTTCTATTATGGTCAAAAATCGACTATTTTGATCGTATTTAAAAATTTCAAATCAAATCCTTTTAAATGATAATGATTTCAGGTGTATTTAGGCGTTAAAAATCCTTTTTATAAATTTAGTTCGTCAGGAACTTGATTGTAAATGGAAATGCTAAATGGAAAAAAGTTTTGTTTCAATGTTATTTATAACTTTTGCATTTAATATTTTTGTATAGAATCAAATCCTGCTAACTAGGAGAGGCTCAGGGTTCCGGAGTCCCAATTTTCTTGAAACTTGCAGAAGTTGTAGGTAATATCACACCATGAACCTTTGCAGAGTTATAACCCCTAACGCCTCCCCAGAAAAAAGTTGCAGCTATTCTAATTAAAAAAAAAAAAAATTGGAAAAATGTGTACGATATTCACATTTTTTTCCATTTTCTACTCTTTGTGCTGCAAACAAAATTTATCCAATTACTTATATGAATAAAATATACATAAATTATGTTAAATATTAAGAATCAAGTGAAAGAATTGATTAAAAAAAAATTTATTACCTGAATATATTCCACTTTTTGCGATATTTCCATTATTTTTGTTTTGCACCTCCAATGTAAGATTAAATGCCATGCCAGAGCTCATTCTTTTTGTACATGCATTTGTGAATTTTTAATTTTACCATGCATTGAAGAAAATTAAATATTATTTAGCAAAAATTAAGTGGATTGATATTCACAATCCAAACAATCCCTTCTTTTGGATAAACTTCCCATTGCATTTCAATGACATCGCTCCATCATGTTATTGACACCATGATGAGATTGTCTGTCTACTTCCACATTCTAAAAAAAGAAAAAAACACAAAGAACCCATTCTTTTTAAAGTAAAAAAGTGAGATATTATGTGTTGAGTCACCTCAAAAACTTTTTACTCGTACTTATCTGACAATTGTTGCTTCGATGATGCTCCTTTTTGCCCTGTTTGGAGCAGCAGAAATGATTTCTACTGTTATTTCTAACAAAACAACTAGTTATCTGAAGTTCCATTTCATCAAGCCCTTGAGTTTTGCTATCACCTGTCAGTGATGTGTAAGTATACGCATAGAGTTGGCGAACACTCGAACAGTTATGTCGATCGGCTCTGAGTACTCCGACTGCGACAAATCTCAGAGCGGTCCGCTGTTCCGAAGGAACACTGGAATAGATAGATTGGCACATGATTGCCACCCGACTAGAAATTCAGTTACGGCGAAAGTCAGGTCCGGACTCGACGCCTGTTTTCACACAGTTGTAAATAGAGGAGAAGCGGCATGATTGGCGCATCTAACCTTCGTCCTTGATTATTTAAATGAAAAAATAGTTAAAACATAAAATGAACTATACGTGAAGATAGCCAAACATCCACTGTATCAAACTAAAAACTTTTTTACAGCATAGCATTTACAATTTATTGAATATAAACGATTTATTAAAAAAAAAAAATTTGCGCCATTCAACCCGCCGCTTGCGGATTGAATGGTGCACACGTATATATAGCTTTAGATCTCTTGTGCAAACTAATGTGCTGCACTTGCCCGAATAGACTTTCCATCTTTAACATTATTTATAGCACTTTCCAACTTATTTTTGTTCCACTGGTTGTATTTTTTTGCAATCTTGCCCATCTAAATAATTATACCATCAAAATATTTTCTCAAGGACGATATTACTTTATACACACTTGCTGCGCGAGTAAAAATACCAAATAATGCACATAATGCGTAAACATTATAACAAGAAAATATAAGAATGCACTCATTTTGATAAATAAAAGCTAGGCGGTGTATTTTCATGCCTGCGCCAATCAAGCCGCTTCGGACTTTTTTATTATTTCAACTTATTTCCTAATTATAAATAAATAAATGTAATAATCGAGTTTTACCATATGAAAGTAAATAAATTAAACTATCTTAGGCGTGTTTGTTTTTATTATTATAACATTTCAGATTTGTCAATTGATCAATTTCAAACATGATACTAACCACATGAAAAGTGACTCAAAAATACTTTTCTTAATATTTTATCAGAATAGGCTCCAATATCAATGGTTTTGTGTGTGTTTATTAATTTTGTATTTTTAATTAAGAAGAACTAGCTTGCATGCCGAAAATCTGAATAATAATTCTAATAATCTTAAATTAAAGCTCTTTTCTTCTACTTTAATCGCTTTTTCGTGGAATATTTGTTGGCACATTTAAAAGCTTACTATTGGCTCATCATCACAAGACCGCTTCCTAATGTTCACGAGTTTTTTCGTGTACTTTATGACCTATAAAATGAGAAGAAACTTGTTGCGAAGGTGTGCCTTCAATTTTTTTTTTTTAACTTTTTGAACCCTCTAAGTGTGGACAAATTAAAAATATCCTCATATAAAAAATAACAATAATTAGCATTGCAAGTAATATCAAGATTATTATAATTTTACTATGGATTTGATATTTAGCATAGCTACAAACACTCAACGAAAATTATAAAACCCCTAATCTGACTGCGCTTAACCCACGAACTCACAATCAATCGCACCTCCCACATAACCTTATTTTTCCCGCGAAAAGAAAACCACCAGCCTGCTCTTTTTTCACACTCCAGTATATACGCGTACACGCCTGTATTTGAATCGCGCACCCCTGCGTCGTTGGATGGCCTCAAGAGGAACGAAAAAAATTCGCGCGAGCGCCCGCGGAATCAACGTTTGCCGGCTTTTCAGGATTCCCGCCCCCTCCTCCCAGTGGCCGCGTCGCCATGTGCTCCGTAAATATGAAAAACGTGACGGAAATCACGTTGCCTCTGCCTTACACACCGGCGAGAGAGAGAGTGTTTTTACCTAGTTTAAAAATACAAAGGGTGACGATTGACTGAATAGAAATGATCGGGACGGAATACAGGTAGATTGTGTAATTGGATCGAGAGGTGAATGTCGCATTTTTCCCTGAACACGTGGGGTTGCGTAAAAAGAGCGAATGTTCGATAAGGTTTTTCGAAATTAGCGAAATATAATTTTGAATTTTAACTGTAAAATTAGAAAGTGGACTTTACAGTAATTTCGTTTTATTATTTGCTTTAGTTCGAAAATTAGAGATCCGTTGGCTACTTGTTTACTCCGAACGAAATCATGCAACACGACAGATAAACACGAAGTTTACGGTAAACAGCATTTTTTAAGGCACTCGAGCCAAGCTCCCCCTCCCCCCTCTCCGCGAAAGGAAAAACGCCTGCAAACGTCTATGCGAATCGACGCAGCGGGGCTGCTATCTGTCGAGTGCAAATCGCGTGCTCCTGCGAGGCGTGCAAAACGCATCGACGAATCACCATACCTAATTTCCACCCCAATGAAATTCGAATTTGCGGCGGAGGTCGAGACTTTTAAATGCGCACTGCTCGATTACGTATACATGATTGCTGGATTTTTAGAGGTGACTGGTTGGTTGAGAAACAGATACGGCGTAGTCGAGGCTGGAGTTGAATTGGCGTTTTAGGAAAAGGCGAAGCGTTAAAAACCGAATGGTTGTAATATTGTTATCGTAAATTTGTTGCGGCATTTGCAGCACAAGACTTTATGATATTCATATTTTTTTTCTATTTTTATCAATTATCGGTCATATAACTGTTTTCTAACTTATTCTGAAAATGCATTTAAAATGGTACAGAAAAACTAAAAATGGAATTAAAACAACGAAAAATACGATGTAGGCACATGCATGATTGAAAAAATTTATTAAATGCTGTTTGATCCAATTTGAGAATTGGATTTTTTAATCAGACCTCCTATCCTTTTAAAATAGGCCAAATCGGAATCAAATAGGATTTAATAAATTTTGTCGGTCAGGAACATCTCCTTGACAGATAACTTTTGATCTATACTTCTGATTAAAAAGTGCAACAGCTGCTGTATGATCCAAAATCGGTTTCGGCATTTTACTTCAAGAAACATATCCACTCGACAGCTACCATTAAATGTACGATCGAAATATAATTATAAAACGAAATTTGATGTAACACTAATAACAATTGTACTTGTTACCATTTTACTGAAAAAGAAAAAAAAAAACCATCGGGAAGCTGATTCGCATCAACTCGATCAAACGCCACCATCCCGTGACTTCCTTCTACTCCGCTCACATCTCTGACGGAATCAAAAAGAATCGCGCGCAACGTCCCGCACGTGTATACATCGGCGCCGATGAATTATGCGCGCCTAGCGTCGTCGTCTATAGGGTGCGTTGACCGATCGCAAGCGCTGACCCGACCTGCGACAACACAACGTGCCTGAGCGTGCGCGGGTCGGGGTTAGATATATTGGATTAGCGAGCGAGTACATAAGTGACGAACCATTGTCTTTAGGATTTCGTTGATTTTTCGTAGGGAATTTTCTTTGTGGGAAGAAAGATTTGAGGAACTTTGTTACGATGTTGGTATTGATACTTATATTTAGGTGTGTGTGTGTGTGTGTGTGTGTGTGTGTGTGTGTGTGTGTGTGTGTTACTTTTTTCGCCGGGATATTTTTATGTCTGACCGGGTTAGGTTGTTTTCTACTTACATGCGTTCATATACTTCCCATAGCTAACTAGCGAGTTCGCGTATTAAATTAATTTTGTAACTTTGTCGTTTTATTAGATTAATATTATTGGGTGATAGAATATTAAGTTATTAGATTTATTTACAATGTTTATTTGTGGTGACGGTTTATTCCAAGTTTTCGTGCATAATGCAACGCTGGAATGATCAACAAATTCTAGTCACAGAGAGCAAAAGAAAATTGTTTTTTTTCCAACAACAACTATTCTCAAAATAAAACTCGATTTCCATGCATGGGATTTCACGAGCTCGCGCATAAATAGATCTCGACATCGTTTTCTTGAGATTTGAGAATATTTATTATCACAAATTAAATTTTGTTTAAACATTGTTGATCGTAAAAAAAATTATCGTAATAAGAATAATTATGAGAAATTTCACTCTAATAATTTATCATCGTTATTCAAGACATTCAATTTTAATTGTGATATTGAATTTCCTTTTCATTATTATACAAAATTATGTTTTATAAAACTTCATAACTGAACATTTTCAAGAACATTTTTATTTTTTACAGCGTATATTATAAAATAAAATAATGATATATCATTATATCTACTCCTTTATAGAATTATCATTCTATTGTTACACGGAGAACATTTTTTTAGTAAAACTTACTATTTTTGATAATAAACGTGGTGCTAACTCGTATTCTCAAGAAAATTACTACAATTTTCATGAAAATATGAGTCTGTCTCACGATAACTATTGAAAATAGTAATTTTTACAACAAAATTTTTCTCCGTGTACAATACTTATCAAACCTATACACCATAGTATATTGTGTGCCAAGGGCGTAAAGTGTGTCTTTTTAGACCGAGTGTGGGGTTGCAGTACGAGTCGAAGGTGAGCTAGCACGAGCCGAAGGCGAGTACGTTTGCGAACCGAAGACGAGTACTGTAACCACACGAGGTCAAAAAATCCACTTAGCCCTTGGTGCGCACCATATTTTTTGTACCGCAAGTATAGATTTTTGCGTTTTTTCAAAATATCGATGATTTTCTTAAACACTCTTGAAAACTTCATTCAAAAACGACAGCGGGCGCTTTTCAGTTTTTACCGCTCGCTGGTCGACAAGCGGTCGCTTTCGGTTCTATTAATAGGCTCAAAAAACGCGAAAATCGTGCTTGCGGTACAAAAAATCCTTAAAAAGCTTTAGCTGAAGTGCTTCTCGCACTTCTCGTTACCGAACAAAATTAAAATAAACAAAACCGTTTTATCCATCGCAACAGCGCTTCCAACCTCCCAAGATAAATAACTCTCTCTCTCTCTCTCTCTCTCTCTCTCTCTCTCTCTCTCTCTCTCTCTCTCTCTCTCTCTCTCTCTCTCTCTCTCTCTCTCTCTCTCTCTCTCTCTTTCTCTCACTCTTTTCGCTATCGTAAGCAAGTGCTTCATTCTATAATCTAGGTACACGCGACCGCATAAACACGGCCTCCGCGACTTCTTTACACATCTCTCGCTTGCTCTTTAACGCTAATTAACGAGCGACATGCACTCGCGCACTCGCAGCGTCGTTAATCAAAGGACGAATATCTCATCCCTTCGTGATGTCGTAAGAGCGTATATTATACACACACACACGCACAGACGCACGCATACACACACACACACACATCTGCTTGTATATACGAATATAGATAATTCAACGCGTACGACGTGTTTACGCAATGCATGTATATATATATATAGGAGTGTGCTATATTTACCTGCTGTATATATGTCAGTTTTCCCTGCCTAGTTTTGTTGAGCGCATTAATATCTGGTCGAGGGGGCAAAAAATGTATATATGGTAGAGGTGCCGTCGAAAAATCGGCGCGTCGCGTAAATGTGTATTCGGAGGTTTACGCAATAAACCCGCGGCAACTTTCTAATCTCGGGCGAAATGTCCGCATTTATTTACATAAAGCTTAATATCCGCTTTAATTATTTAACGATAAGCCGCCAGTTCGAGCGTTATTTCGGTTATGACTCGTTGACATGTGGCAGATTGTCGATGGATAAAATTTGCATTTTTTCCTCTGCGCGTCGATATGTTTTACATTAACTCATTTTGGTCTATTATTAGCAGGCGGGAAAGCAATTGATCTGATTTTGAATTTACTGTTAGGGAAAAGTGCGCTGCGGTTATCAGTTTAATGGGTGCTTATACAGCGGTTCGCTTACGAGCAAGAAATACAGTTTGTTTGCTTACACTGACAGAAAAAATCTGGTAAAAATTCTTATGTTGTCGTGTAAAAATTACTATGTTGGAATCGTAACTCAACCATATGTCGGATTTTTAGCAGAATTTGCAATACACGTAGGAAAAATTCCAAGTCTAACATGGGAATTTTTTTATAACTGATTTTAAAGAGCGAAAAAAATTATTTCATCTTTTTTTTTAGGAGTGGGGGAGGAGCGAGTATCAGACACATAATTATTATATTTAGACAATACAGAAGTTATTTTTGAATTAAACATGATTAAAGAAAATTTATTAAATAAATTAAAAATTTTTGACGACATCGAGACTCGAACCTGGAACCCTTGGCACGGTAGTCGGGAGCGCTAACCACTTACCTATAAAGACATATGTCCTACAAAATTTTGGAACTTGTATATCCCCAAACGTAAGATATGCGCGCTAATTTTATAACAAATTATGCTTTAACTCGAATAATACTATTCTCTATTTTAGCGTAATTTATTACAAATGTTTTATATTAAGAATATTGTTTAACATTTTATAAATATTACCAATACCTTAAATTAAACAAGCTCATTTATTTATTAATGAATTTGTATTTTCGATATAATAGTTTTTCACAACCTTCCTTAAAAATATTACAAATAAACAATTATTTTAAAAATTGTCTCATCATAAAAAATAAAAAAAATAAATAAAAACAAGTATATTGGATTAGAACGGCACATTCAGTTGTTGCGTTTAGCGTTTGTGTTTTGTCTCGATGTTGCCAAGGTGGATTGAGTTTGTTGACATGTATCTGTCTGAATCTTTCCTATTTTGACATTGAAGAGGTCAACTTTTCGTGCACTCGCGGGCTGTTTACGATTGAACGTGTGAATTCTTATTCTAAAACTTTCTCAATTTTTACCATGCTAGCCTGGGAAAATGTACAAAAGATAAAGTTCCATTAGCCACGTGTTAATTTTTACTATGCTGGCATAGGAAGTTTTACTTGTGACATTGGACTTTTTCATATAAAAGATAGTAAATTTTTCGATTTTGAGCAGTTGTGGGCAACTTCCAAGAGCAACATAGGAATTTTTCCCCGGGTTTTTCTGTCAGTGTATCTTAAGTAGATTAATCTACTACCTGTATTGAAGTTATGTCATTTCAATTTTATCAATTAATAAAAGTTACAATGCTAGAATTTATCATTATTAGTTAATGACGTATGTCATAGGTCGTAACGGCTACGGTTCAGTTCGCACCTTTATCGCGAAATGATTAATGACTTACAAATTGTCTCTATTACTACGGTTAGCCGTATCAACTCGTAAGAGTATCATTGAATGCAGTGTTTTCGTTTTTCATTATATCGCTTCTTCAATATAGTTGATCACATTGTTCAAGATGAGTATTTCCATTCTAGTTCAGTACATTATCTAAAGCTCTATGTTGTTGCTTTAATAGTTCCATTAGAATTCAATCTTTATCACACAGTTATTGTTAATCTGGTTAAATTTTCAATTATCATCAACAAAAACAGTCATTTACTGTACGGAACAATTTAAGGAATTATAGGTGACCTGTGACATCTATTATCAGGTGATGATAAATGATCAACAGCACAAGACAAGATGAATATATGTACACTGAGAGAAGAATTTTGGAATATTTACAAAGAACTTAGAGAAATTTTACTATATTAGTTTTAGAATCCGACCACAGACTGTCCATCTAGTAATTTTTATTAGCCAGTATAGTAATTTTTGTAAATGTCCGAAAAATACAGAAAAAAATTATTTTTAGCCAATTGTTATATACTTTCCCACAAGAGAACGCATATGAATACATATCACACACAAGAAATAAATTATAAATAAATATTATCATGAAAAAAAACCTCCGGGGCAGGGAATCGAACCTGGGTCTCCTAGTTGGAAGGCGAACTTCTTACCGACTGCGCCACTGCATACACTTGTGTGTTTATAATCCGAATCGTCTACATATGTTACATTATACTGACACTCTTAAAGTGAATTCGTTCTTCACGTATTTTTAAAATAATTTTGTAATGAATACATAGAGAATTATTTGAATTAATTAATTATACGAGTGTTAATTAAAGTTATTTATACTGAAATTATATCGTTTTAAATTAGTTGTTAGGGCTACATCATTGCAGGTTATGACGAGTTAAGCGCGCATGCCCTCGTGTTTTGTTTATAGCGCGCATGCGCAGTACTGCACATATACTGTATATATCGTAAAAATTACTATACTGTCTTGTAAATTCTGTCAGCTCTATAGGAAAAATTCTTATAAAGTCTAAGAATATTTGCCAGTTGCCTGGTAAAATTTATGACTTGTGATTTTTACTATACTGTCTAATAATTTTTCTAACTTTTTTATGTTAAATTTTACAATACTTTTCTTGTAGTTTTTCTTAGTCAAACTGTAAAAATTATTAGAAATCTAATAAATAGGTCACTTTTATCAGTCTGTGGTCAGATTGCGCGTACAGTATAGTAATTTTAACCAATCGTCTCATAATTATTCCAAAAAATTTTTCTCAGTGTAGAATTCTACAGAAAATTACCCATAACTGTGGACGAAAAATCGTAAAAATTCAAAGTTGAAGCACACCTTCAACAACTGATTTTTCCTATTCTGTAGCAAAAATAATGCACGAAAAGCGTGTCAAACCAAGGAAATCGGCATAGTGTTTTTCAGGAAGCTACATTTAAGTTTTCTTATGGAAATTTAACATGGGAAAAATGGGCGAAAAGTGGTCATTGCTGATTAACCAATAGCAAGCTATTGAATCGGCAAAAACAAATTTCACAAAAAAGCGATTAAAGTAGAAGAAAAAAGCTTTAATTTGATACTAAAATCGTTAAAATCGGTCGATTCTGTGCAAAACTACTGGAATTTGAAAATTGCGAAAAATGTCCAAAAATGAGCGACATTTCCCAAACCCACGTAATTCTTAAAATTTTCGTCATTTTTCGTCATTTTTCGCAATTTTCAAATTCACGTAGCTTTGCACAGAATCGACCGATTTTCGGAAATTAACCTTAATTTCTCACCTCCCGTTTAAAATTACCACCAGTCACTCCGAAAATACCCTTCAATTTTCCAATTTCAGTAAAAACAACCCTCGACTAAATCAGGCACGCTTGCAAAGCCGTTTCGACTCCCGAAATAACCGAAGCCAGCAGCCATTATTCCTGTCGCTTGCTTTCATCCTCGCTGGAAATCCGACAATGCACAAAGCGAGCGAGAGAGAGAGAGCGCGCTCGGAAAAGGGGGTGAGTCTCTCGCTCACGCTGTCGCTGGCGCAGCCACGTGACTGAGGAACGTGCCTCCTGGTGCACGTGCATCGCTAAAGCTTTGCCTCCCCTCTCTCTTTTTCTTTCTCTCTCTCTCTCAACCCTCCTGCCCTCCCTCTTCTCTCGCGGCGCGCTAGCGGCGGCGGCGTCGACAGGGGTTTCGGCGCGCCAGCGGCTCAGTCCTCGCGAACCTCTGGCCTCGCATTGTGGCCGTCGTCCGCGTCGTCGTCGTCATCGGCAACGTTAACGTCGAGAACGATAATAATAACAATAATAACAATAATAATAATAAAAAAGAGATAAGAAAGAATTCGCGTGTATTATCTCACAGCCGCGAAACAAAGACAGAGCTTTCTCTGCTTTTTTTTCCATCGTCATTTTGCATATATATATACATAAATCTGTGTCTATATACTTATATATGTGGGGGAGGCTCGCTTCGGCCGTGCGCACATATTACATATGCATATATACATACACACCACCTCTGTTTCGTTGCCCTACTCCTGCACGCTGATTGTTGTACATTTATATATACACAAACAAGCATATATACACACACCTAACTTGGGAGGATTAGACGCAAGGTATACCTGCTACTACTACTACTACTACCTGGTGCCACCGCGACGAATTGCTGCTACTCTTGCCGCCATCACCCGCTCAGCTCGATCACCGATGTCCGTGCAGAACGCGAGCGAGAGAAAACGTAATTTTGAGGAGAGCGCCATAATTAGCGTTGGGGCGTATCAGACTATTCATTTTCAGTTTTCGAATCTATCTGGTTTTTTTATTTCACTGTCACGCACGTTGAATTTCTTTTTCTATTTTTGTTCTTTTTATCCTATTTGCGTCTTTCTTTATATGGATTCGTTAATACTTGTTTCTGACTGACAAGGAGATGATCAGGGGTGCGGGTCCTGAATTTGGCTAAAACTGTAGAAGGTTCTTATTTTTGACAAATAATGAGACACGTGTCTCGGGGTTTTTGTGAATGGGCCTTTTTTCCGAGACTCAAGTTATTTTATGTCTAAAATGAACAATTTTCGGTAAAAATGAGGTTTCTTTCTTTAGTAATAGCTTTTTGAATATTTCGTCATATAAATGAGCTAAAAAGTTTATAAAAGAAGGCAAAACAAGCTTTAATTTAAGCTATGTTTCATTAAAAAATGTTGATTTTTAAAAAAGTTATAGGCTATTAAAAATAAAGTAAGAAAATCGCTAAAAATTTCTCATTTTTTTTCAATCATTTAACGGGTGGTATTTCAAGCTATCTTCTTACTTCATTTTTGATAGCCTGTAACTTCTTTAAAAATCGACATTTTTTAATGAAACACAGCTTAAATTAAAGCTTTTTTGCCTTTTTTTACAAACTTTTTAGCCCATTTATATGACCGAAATATTCAAAAAGCTATAACTAAATAAAGAGACCCCATTTTTATCGTAAATTGTTCATTTTAGACATAAAATAACTTGAGTCACGGACAAAAGTCCCATTCACAAAAACCCCGAGACACGTGTCTTATTATTTGTCATAAAGAAGTACCTCCTGCAGTTTTAGCCAAATCCAGTACCCGCACCCCTGATCATCTCCTTGTGAGTTCTGTATATAGATATATAAATATAATATATTTATACAAGTATAATATATTTATACGTTCGATGTTTGGGAATCGGCTGACGCTGGACATCAACAGTTGCCCGCAAATAGCTGTGATTATTAATTCAATAGAACTTAGCATGAGAGTAATTTACACATTCCATTGAAAATCCTTTGAGTTAACAATGATACCAATCACGGTCAACTGTTAAGTGACAGCGACAGTCGCCGCTTTTTCGATTATTTAATGCCGTCAACGTCTTTCAACTCACCCATTCTTCCTTCATTCTACGCGTGGACTAAGACTCTTCTTTTCCTCCAGCTGGCTTCACGTTACGAGATCACGATGTAAAACCCACGAGTCAACAACTTCATTAGACCGGTCTCCCAGTCTATCTCTGAATTTGTGTATGCGTGTTTCTGTGCCCGTGTCTGTGTGTCTGTGTCATAGATGTGATGAGGTGCGTCATCGCGTGAGTTCTCCTAAGGAACCGTTAGTCACGCAAAAATAAGAAGTGCCGACTGTTACGCGTCGCCTGTTACGGCTGTTCTATGTAAGCATATACACACGATGTTGGCAAGCGACGAGTCTCGCGCGCAAAAGACACGATCTCGATTAAAACTTCAGACGAGTAACTACGAGTATTTCTAGACCGTCCAGAAAGTCAAGAGAGTCGAAGAGGGTGATCAGTTAAGATTGGCAGCTATTACTACGCGTACGACAGTCGCCAGATGGACAGCGAAGAGAGCGACGGCATGTTGTCGGTGAGCGACAACGGTGCTAGCACCTATTGGCAGCAGCATCATCAACAACAACAACATCTCCAGCAGCACCATCATCATCAACAGCAGCATCATTCATCTCATTCTCATCAACAACAGCAGCATCATTCATCATCCCATTCTCATCAACAACAGCAACAGCAACATCTTCACCACCATGACCATCATCCATCTCAGCAGCACTGCTTGTGGGGTAACAATGGACACTCTCATCGTCATTACCAGCAGCAGCAGCAAACGAGTCCTCTCCATCACCAGCAGCAACAGCTCGCTAGTCATTATTCCCAGGGCATATCCTCTACCAATAACAACAATGACGTACAGCAGCAGCAGCAGCAACATTACGCACAGCAACACTACCAACAACAGGTCCAATTGCAGCAGAACGGTGGACAGGCGCCACCCCCACAGCTCCAGCAGCAGCATCATCAGCAGCAGGCGTTGCAGTACCACCCACATCGCGCCACCCCCTGCGCAGAACCCTCGCGCAGCCGGCACTACGAAGCCGCACCAGGTATGACTGTGTTTCAGAGGGAGTGGGTGGGTCGAGAGGGCTGTGTGCATGGGTTTCCAGAGGGGGGAAGGCTGGACTTGGGTGTAATGATGCTGACGTTTGGTTGATTCGTCGTTGTGTACCTTCGGCATTATCATTGCTTTGGTTATTTGTCGATTTGTGTATGGTATTAGGTCATTTGAGATATATTCAAATTGAAGAAGAATTGGGGAATATTATGTATTCAATGGTTAAGTTTTGTGTTCGCGTGGTTGAATATACGCTGTGGCTGAGAATTCTGTTGAATCATATTTAATTCTATTTTGGAATCGGATTTTGTAACAAGTTTTAACAACTATGGTATAGAATATCCCTTCTATTGACTGCAAAAGCAGAGTTAAACATGCAACTTATTAGAGCTTTCACATTTAGAAAAACTGTACGGATCCTCTCATATCAAAAAGAACCAAGTCTTTTTTCAATTGCGACAGTAATCAGTTTTTTGGTTATGCAACCATGACGGTTATTAAAAGTGATCTTGATAATTCTTAGTATGAGAGGCATCAATTTATACAATACAAAACCATTTTGAATCGATAATAACCTTTATAAATTGCATTGAAAATTAGTCATCCTACCAAATTACCACCCACAGAAATCATATCTTTAACAGAAATAAAAAAAAAAAAACACCGACATCCAATATTGCACTAAGTGAAAAACACTACAGTCTGATAATCGTGGTGCCAAGCGACATAATAAATATCAAGGGCAACAGCTCTTCCTTCCCCCTAATAAAATAAGTGCGCTTCCTAAACAATCCGGTGCTTTCCTCCAGAGACTTACATAAACTGCCAACCGCCGTGAGATCGATACTGCGCGCAACCGCATTAGCGGGCGAAAAATTCATATTCCCAAAAGCTCTCGCCTGCCTCTTAGCTTGCCTGTCCGTCGGCGAGCAATCGCGGTAATGAACTGCGACTGTGGCCTAGACGACTCGCGTCTCTTCTGCACCGATTTGCGTGTATTAAAAGCGAAACGAAAAAGCTTCCTCCTCCCCACGATAAATTTCCGAGGACGACGCTTAGAGTTACATTCTCTCTCTTTCTCTCACGAAGCAACAGATTCCCTGATGAATTATTCATAAGCGTTTTTCGCGGCCCGTAACTGTTGCGGGCTCTCTTCTCTTTTCTCTGTTCTCTCTTCTCTCTGTCTCGTAGAATTTTCTCGAATTTCCGGCGAAACCAATGCATGGAAATGCACAATGTGTGACGTATGCAGACAAGCTTTCGTCCCCCAGATATCAGCCTTTCGAAAGGAAGAAGGGAACGTCAGGCATGATATTTAGCGATGTCTCGTTTCTTGTTCTCTCTTTTCATTCGAATTCGTGTGGTGTCCTCTAGACGTCTTCGGGCAAGTCTGAGCCGTAGCGTAAAAAAGCAGAAAAGAGGGGGAGAGAGATTTGCGAGTTTAATTCGCGAGGTAGTCCTTGCGCGAGGTCGAGTAGCGCGCAGATATGGTACGTCAGGGTATATATATGCAAGTATGTAGGTAAAGTTTATTTTATTTTCCTTTTTTTAGAGCTGATTTTTTCCTTGTCTGGTCCATTGGGACTTGTCGTACTTTCGATCTTTTTTAGTGATAAAACGATATTTTAGATCTTTGGTAAACTGTAAGCTTGAAGCAACCTTATTTTAGCTCTGAATTTCGTTGGCAAATCCATGAGGCGAGAAAAATGCGAAATGACAGCAAAGAACTTGTTCGCGTATACGCTCATACGGAGCGGTGCGCATAAAGTGCGGAACATTTATTCCCATCAACATCCGGTAATGCATTAATCAACATACATTTGAAAAAGAAGTAAAGGAAACGTTAAGGACAATAAAGAGCATCTTGCTTACGTTGAGAAACGTCTTCCTTATACAGTTATATACCGGGCTCCGTATTTTAAAGGAAAAGTACTATTTTTACCCTGGTGATGATAATAGTGTTTTTTTAATAATTTTACTTTGGTATTACTAACTCTATGATCGATAAAATTCAGTTTAGAATGATTATGAACGGAAAAAAAGATTCTATTGAAAATTACAATTTCCTGTATTAATTAGGGAACACACGTATACATTATGCAGAGAAATTACATATATGTATAGTTGTACTCAAATTTGATACATAATTATAGTCATTTTTCTGCATAAAGTTGTCTAAGTTTGTCCCCTCATTAATAAAGAAAATAGTAATGTTTAATGGAATCAATTTTTTTTCCTTTCATTACCGCAACAGCCTATTGGCCTAGTTGGCGGGGGCCTTCCACCACCTTGGTGTGGAAGTAGTGCCCAATCCTATAAACTCACTATTTTCCTCTCATATTACCTTACCTATTTTATAGCCCTCCTGGAAGACATTTCCGGTGAGGACATATTTCAGTTTCGCACCGTGTTAGTTAAGGTAGTTCTCTTCATGTTGCAAAAACTGAAAAAGCTTCTGAAAAAAATATACAAATATTCTTCAAAGTCACAGAAATTATACCATATGTTTGTTTACATACATTGCGGAACAAATTTTTGAGAAAAAATTTCTTGAAAATGGTTATTTTTACACGAGAGTAAATGAGTGCTATATCAACTGTGACAGAAAGTAATAGTACTACTCATCAAAAAAACTGGACTTCAAAAAGAAAAACATAGCTTAAGAAATATGAAATTCGGCTCTTTCTATTAAATTTATCAAATATGTGTCAAGCCGATCTTTTTAAAAAGATATTAATGATTATAAACACAAATAGCAGACGACGTGTACGAGAGCGAGAGAGACAGAACGGCGCCCATGGTATAGTTTGTGCTCTCGCTGAGCCACAAACTGTAGTACCCGAGGAGAACCCCCTTAAGCCAACACTCTCTGACCCCGAAGGGGCATTGGGTCTGTCTTCCAGGGTAAGCCTCTCCGGAGAAGGTCCATATTTCAGGACCAGCTCCCCGCCGGTAAGGCCGGCGTTCCCTGCCTAATGCATCGGATCGGCCTACCTACCTTATTGACCTTCCTATTTTCCCTAACACTGCCTCGCATTCGCCCAGGCTTGCGTCTGAAAGGCAAGGGAAAACCCGGGATTCCACTGAAGGGAAATCCCGGGGAAAAATCTGCCTTAAAGCAGCCGGTGTCTTGGTACTTTTCCCACTGAAAAAACAGCTCGAAAAAAAACAGAGTGATTTCACCGGGAATCGAACCCACGACCCCTGGAACGATGTTGTTTCCGTGACTAGCATGCTAATCACTGAGCCAACGTCGCTCTTTTTAATGGAATCAATTACTTCAGGTACCGTATAATACATATATTCTAAATAAAAATGAGGGAATAAACTCATTTTTAGCAATTTATTATTATTCTTATAATAGGCACATATGGGTTCACGGGAATCCTTACGTATACGTTAAAAACAATTCGTCCGCTATTTTTAAACGCGCGCTGACTCCAAATACATCGCGCATTCAACAGAAGCTTCAAAAATGCGTCGCCTCGTCCAATCCATTAGCCAACCCCGCATGCGACGTATAAATTCCATCTCGCGTTGACCAACCAGACCGCGCATCCTCTTATCACTCGAAGAATACACTTCAAGGCGCAACCCTATATACGCTATATACGCGTAATCCGCCGCCGCACTCACACGCGCCTCGTAAATAACGAAACAACACACGCAAGCGCCGGAATAAAGCGCGCGGCGACGCATCCATAAGCAGCAATATGAGAATTGCCACCGTGGACGTGCGAGAAATTCAATGCACTTACTAAGTGCACGTTTCAACGGCCGGATACATGTTTTTCATTTTAGCCGAAATGGACTGATTTTAATACCCGCTCCGCGCGGCGGCAGCGGGCAGAGCGGCTATTTTATGCGCGATCCGCGAGCTATCGTGGCTATAGTTTTGCGCTTCTTGCGTAAGCAATCACGTTGATTGTTGTATGGAAATTGGTTATTTGGAGACGTGAGTCCAGTTTATTGTTTATGTACCCCACGCGAATCTGTAGAGATGTGGAAACTACGAGGTTTCCGAGAAGAGAGGAAATTGTCGTAAAAATACAGCTGCGACAGAAAACGAAGTGTAACTCTTTTTACAGAGTGCCACGAGCTATCGTGAAGGTAATGGTAGCTCTCGGAAATCGTGTGTGTGTGTCTGTGTGTGTATGTGTGTGTGCGTTATTTGTGCAGGTGTACGAAGTGAAAAAGTAAGATTTGGCTTACGGCGGCTATATATTAATCTAACAGCTTACATTTTGGTGGTAACTATCGAACTAAACAGCCAAAAGTAAATATAACTGTTTCGTAAAAGTAATATTATTTTTTTTCTAAAATGTTTTGTTTACCTCTTTGAATTGAATAAAGTTGTGAAGAGTAGTATCTCTTGAATATTTATTGCGTACTGGATGATTATTGTAGGTTTATCTAGAAGTAATTTACGGGTAATGTACGGGTAAAATAGATGCCAAGTGGAAGCATAATTAAATGACTCGTAATCTATAGACAATCATTTAAAATTTATACAAGGATAAGTTTTAAACTGTTAAAGTGCGTGCAACTTCATTATAATCGACTCGAATAAAATATATCGTAATTAACTTAAATCTATACTGCGAAAATTACAAGATATTATTTTCTTATTATTCCGCTGTAACTTTGTTCGACTATCGTCGCACCGAATCGTTGAATCCAAAAATTAGCAAAAATCAAAAAGTAACGTTGCCAAACTTCCAGCTCACAATGCTCACACCTCGCCTCTCATCCCGCAACTCGCAACAATATGCAAAAAAAAAACACAGAAACAAAAGCCCGCGTCGGCCTTCGGATTTCCACGGGCATTGGAATCGCAGAAAAGAGGAAGTCGCGCGTGTCGTCGCGGTACTCGTCGCGAGTTATCTCGTAGATCCGTTAACGACAGACCGTATAGCTATAGCCGCTCGCTGCATTTCGGCCTTGAGCGCGTATGTACACATGTATGTATCTTCCAGTCGTTCCATCTCGCTGCCGGGGATAATGCATAGCCGTTTGTGCTCAGGATATAAGTAAGATGCGACCCGTTTATTTCTCGCAGGAAGCGCGCGTGTACGTGTTGTTTGTGGCTTGCTCGGTCATTTTAATGTACAGTGCTTTTTAGTCTGTGTCGGTATGTGTGGGAGGTGGAATGCAGAGAATCGGTGGATTATCGGGAAGAAGATGACGGAATTTTCGCTTTTTATAAGACTATTGTGGTTTACATGTATACGCACATGATGAAAATATCCGTCGATTCGATGTTTTCGTCAACTTGGAGAAATCTTTCGACGAGAGGAAAATTAATGTTTAAGAAACGTGTGCAGGAATATGAATAGCCAAGTATAGAGCTAGATATGCAATTTTAGCTAATTATGCAAGAGCATATTCCTGATTCTCCTTACATTTTGTTAGCCAACTTATTTTTACTTTATTATAATACCAGTTTTAACTGTTAAAAATGACGAAATTCATTAATACAGTTATATTTTGGATAAGTTAGAGTTGATTCAAAACGAAACCTGGATTTTCGAATAACTTGTTTCTATTTTCGAATTCGATTACTATAACATGCGCTTACAAAATTTTGTTGTTACACTGAACATATCGGGTAACTGTAAAATTCAGAAATTGAATAATCAAAATTCCACTTTGCGCACGCTCGGCCAAAACCGTGCTCGCAAAATCGAGCTTTGCACACGTCGTATAAAAAAATAGTGTTCGATACACGAGTGAGAAAGTGATTTTATCCTCGTGTGGCCTTTTCACCCTCGCTTCGCTCGGGCGCAAACGTCCACACGAGGATAAAATCACTTTTTCGCACTTGTATCGAAAATAACTATTTTTCATGATAATGTGCGAAATTCTACTTCTCATACCTGTTTATAGAATGCGAAGTGCCCGAGTTGCGTATTCTGCGGATCGCAAAACGCGCAAATGGGTCACTACGCACTCTATATATAATAAACATGCATAATAGTAGAAAATTACGCACACTGAGTTAAAAGAAATAGTGTAGGATACGCGTGCGCCTAGGCAATTCACGCACCCAGGGTAAAAAATAATGTGATCGAGACAGCAAAGCGTAGTTTGCTAAATTGGCTTACTAGTTAGAGAAATAGTTTGTATGTTTAATCAAGAACTTTGCTGCAATTATTAAGTTTTGTTTTGTCAGTAACTTTCATAGTAAATGTAGCGATTTGATAATCGCTGCATTAAAACTGTTAAATTTCTATTTTTAAATTGTTTAGTATAGCGAAATAAATCGCTGTTACAATTTAAATTTGTCGTTAAAATAGCGATTTTGTATTTGTTATTCGATTATGCTTCTTACAGCAAAGAAAGGCCGCTGTTTCACTTACGTTCGTTGCTATACTAGCAACTTTACGTATTTACATTAACGAGGTGTCACTTAAACTAACCTCAACGTCACAACTTTAATATGATTTTTCGGTGCTCGTAGTATAAAATACGATTCGAAAAGTAGATTATTATAGACCTCATGTGACTTTTAAAAAATGCCACATGAGGTTAATAATCTAATTCCGCACCCATGAAAAAAAGTACTATTCGTTCGACAGAACTTATTATATTTTGTTATGACATCGATTAAACTTTGCTGTCCCTGGGTTACAAACAAAAATTGCTGTCACAAATAGTTTTTTCGCTGTTATAGCAATCTATTTCTTATCGTGCCTCAAATAGCACTCGTGCGTAAATCACCTACTGCGCGCACTTGTATCGTAATGTCCGATTCTTTAAACCATCATTGCTTCTTCGAAAAACTTACCGACCCGATGGACTCATACTTTCAAGCCCAAAAATTGCCAGTATATCGCACCATCGGCATCTCCTCCTCCCAACCGCGCGCTCCTCCGACAAACCCCCAAGTGCTGATAGAGACATCAGTCATATATCTCTCCCTTCCCGCCTCCAGCCATACGCACTATCTCTTTTTTCTGTCTGTCTCTCTCCACCTCCTCCAGCTTTTTTCCAATCGCTCACTCGCTCGCGAGTTATCGTAATTGCACCGTGCGCGAAGGATTTACGCGCGCTTTTCTCCCCCGGCTAATCGGGCGATTATATCGCGCGTCACGATTTTTTTCTTCTACTTCTTCTTGGGATGTGAGAGAGAGGCGCGTAGATCGAAGTGGGTCATACGCACGTGAGGATTGTCTTTTTTTCGGAATTGAAGGAAAAGGTGGTGTTTTATTTGGGTTTGGGAGTTATTGTACGTGGAATTTGTATCTAACTGTGGAATGAAGGTTTGGGGTAGGAAGATTAATCTATTAGTTTCATGAACATTTCTGATGCCCATAAAAAGGAAATTAACTTTCTTTATAAAGACGGCGTTTTAAGATAAGCAAAATATCAATAACCTTCTCGTCCAAATCTTCTTGCACCACGAAGCTCACATTTATTCTGAGTGTATATAACTAGACTGCAAGATTCTTTGGGCGTCTTCTGAAGTACTCACTGAAGTAAGTACAACAGAAGCACGAGGAATCTTTGGGTGTGATAGACTAAATTTTAATCTTCAATTTATTTGTCGATGAATGCTTTTCATCTAACAATTGACCACTTATGAATTTACAAAATATCATGCTCTGCAGGTAAAATGAGTGTTAAAAATAATTTTTTGAAAGCTAGAAAAAAGTTTGTCTAGAACAAGCCATAACCAAATCTTATAATCCCGCTCTTTAAAAGTACGCCCAAGGGACATTAATAATAAATATTCACGCTGTACTCCCAGCCACATTCAAATTATTCATTTATAACCAGATGAACCCGACAATAACCAGTGACAGAACTCGGTGATGAAACCCAACCGAGAGAAGAAGAAAGCACTGAGACACAAATGGCCCTTTTCGGCCCCTTTCACGACACCCACTCGCAGCGTTATATATAAATATATCGCGGCGCGTGACCTTTCGACTTGCGTGCAGACTCGCGGGCCCACGCGCTGTTGTGTCTTCGACAATGAGGGAGTCTTTTTTGTTCATTTAGCGGGAATTCATTGAATTAAAGCCCGTAGTGTGGATATTACTTTTAAAAAGATAAAGATACTATTTTTTTTTTATTTAGAGATTGCGCTATATGAAGAAGATGACTGGTGGTTGTTTTATATATTTAATGTGCATATAATCTAGAAAATATTATATACATACTATACATGATCATTATTGTGTGAGCTTTTTAATTGATAAAATAGAAGTTTCATATCTTCTAGATAGGTTACGGATATTAGTTGCATACGTTTATTTTCATTATATTATTTATGTTCCAATTCATTTGACCCCTTTAGTTTTATTTTATTTTTATCATGTTCTTTATCTTGAACGAAATTATTGTACTTATATCATTTTCAGGTGATCCTATGATAACGTCCTCTCTGAAGGGTAAGTGACCATCGACAGTTTTTTTCCTTTATTATTTTGCATTCTTTTCTTTTGATTTATTTAGTTTTTTAACTTTTTATTTTATTTTATTTCATCCCCTTAACTGCACGTTAATTAGGTGCATCAACTAATAGGATGCTTATACAGTGATAACAAGCTAAGAGTTTGACTTGATATTATGATAGTTTGGAATGTTTGCGTTAAGAATGTTTTCCTCATTGACACATCACCTTTATTCAGCGAAAGTTTTATTATAATACGCAAAGAAATTAGATGAAAATTTAGTTGAGTAGTTCATGATTTGGTTCGAAATGATACAACCAACAATATCACACGTATTTTTAAGCTAGTTTGGCTTTAATTATTTTTATATAACATTATACAGTTGTAGAGTGCTTGCTATTACAATTAGAGTAGGCTATATGTAGAGTGAATGCACAGGTACAACGAAAACATCGGCACATTATCTTCGAGTTACCGATACAAGAGTACGGAACCTATGACAACAAAGATTAAAGTCGGAGATTTCAGTTGATCTGATTTTTTTTTTTATGAAAAATATATTATAATGATAATTTGAAATACCGTACTTCAGTACGACAGTTATACACGGTTGAAAATCGTGTGTGTTTGTGTATTTCAAATAGAAATTACATCACAAATTGCGTAAAATATATAACTCAATTTATACACCACTTTCGAGAAAGCATACATTTACATCAAAACTATGCGATTTTGTGTGCGTGAACTCACTATGTGACAGATTCTCTTATACTTTTCGCTCTCTAAATGTACAACATAGAAAATTTATTATTTCGGTAACGACCTCTACCCGTCACCATAGTAGATATTCTTATCTCAATAAGTAATGAAGTAGTACATACGAATGGCCAACTTATTGCCAATCACCATTCACACATCATTTATATATACGCTCAAACCCCCGGCCGACCGAATTCCCGATCGCCATCCACACCCACTCGCTCTCTCTCCCTGGCTGGCAATTTTAATCACTGCGTCGCCGGCTCACTCGCACACGACGACTTTAATTACTTCCTTCGGCAGATGAAAGTGCCGTACTTACCCGCGCATGCGCGCGCGTAAATCACGCGAATGGGCCAGCCGCAGTCACGCTCCCTCTGCGATTTCTTTCTCGCATAATATGCCGCCGTCGCTCGCTCGCTCGCTCGCGCGCACTTTTCCGCAGAGAAAGAGAGAGAGAGAGAGATTGTTTTTCCAACGGTCACCGAAAGAAACGCACAATCGTCGCGTGCGTATACCGCGTGCGTATAAGTACAGCCGGAGAGAATATTGTGCCCATTGTGCGAGAAAGAGAGAGAGAGAGAGAGATGACGGTGCGAGCGAGTCGCCGATAATTTATAAGTAGCCGGGTCGTTAATTACCGAGCGTCTGCTGGTCCCGCTTGTTTATGTACGCGAGCGTAAGACGCGCGGCGCTCGAGTAACATTTTCGTTTTCTCTCCCGTCCGAAATGCCGCGAATTGTATAGCTTAAATACTTTCGTTAGGCGAGTTTATTATAAAAATGTCAGAAGCTGCGGATTTTGTTTTTCCAACATTTTCAACTATTTTTTCGATTCGCGATTTTCTGTATACATGTGACGGACAATTTGGAATCGCGTATAACGAGATTTGCTTCCGAGATATAAACGATCGCAATTCAAGCGTTCGTATAGCTCTCCGAGGAAAAGAGATAGAGAGAAAGGCTACGGCGGTTTGTATAGATTCTTTGGATTCTTTGGGGAAAGTGAGACTTGGTCTGCGAGGCAGAGAGGGTTGACGTTGTTCGGTCACCCGTCGCGATTTTATCTTAATGGAAAGCTTTATATTTTTGACCCGTATATAATTTAATAATATTGGATTCTAATTATTTCATTCAAAATTAATTGAAAAGCTTTCATTTCGCTGTAACGAAGAAATAAGAAGAAATAAACAGCCTCCTGCACGTATGATGCCATGCACGCGGCCTATAACGAGCGAGGAAATCGCGATAGAATGGGAAAAAAAATGAGGCGACGGTTCGCGATTTTTTCTCTTTCAAAGTCACGAGAATCGCTTGCATATATACATATATACATGTATAGACACAAGTGTATAGACGTACAAACAACCGGGGACAAACACACGAGTGCATGTACGTAAATGTATATATGTATGATGTACAACTACGACTATATGAGGAATTATACGCAGATTATCCACAGTTAGGGGATCAAAAAATAAAAAAAAAAAATTTGGTGACACACCTCTGTAATAAATTTGTTCTCGTTCTTTAGGTGATACAATAGACGCGAAAATTTTTGAACACTTGAAAATGGTCTTGTGACACGGTGTAGAAAAAAAAAACATTTTTCTTATAGAAATTTAACATAGGAAAAGTGGACGAAAAGTAGTGATGATTAACCAATAGCAAGCTCTTAAGGTGCCAACAAATATTCCACAAAAAAGCGATTAAAGTACAAGAAAGCTTCAATTTAAGCTAGAGATGGTTAAAATCATTCGGTTCTGCGCAAAGTTACGTGCATTTGAAAATCGCGAAAAGTGACAAAAATTATAAAAATCGCCATTTTTGGTAATTTCTCGCGATTTTCAAATGCTCGTAACTTTTCGCAGAACCGACCAATTTTAGCGATCTTTAGCTTAAATTAAAGCTCTTTTCTTGAACTTTAATCGCTTTTTTGTGGAATATTTGTTGGCACCTTTAAGAGCTTACTATTGGTTAATCATCACTGTCTACTTTTCGTTCATTTTTCCCACGTTATATTTCCATAAGAGAAATGGATTATTTTTTAAAACCATGTCACAAGGCCATTATCGAAAGTTCAAAATTTTTTTCGTCTATTGTATCACCTAAAGAAGGAGATAAAATTTATTACAGAGGTGTGCCTCCAAATTTGTTTTAAAAAAATTTTTTGAATTCTCTAACTGTGGGATAATTGTAGAATTTCTCATATACGTTTGCGGCGAAGGCAGAGGAGAAAAAAAAAGTCGCATCACCGGGGTCCACTTGGTTGCGCAATGTTTATTTATTTTCATGCAATTAGGTAAGCATCGCGGCGCGCAGCATAAGAAACTTTCACCCATAGCATTTATTATATAGATAAGCGTGGTTTAGATCGAGAAACATTAACGCGCGCGTGAGCCACGTCTTCTATTTGGGTGAGAAACGTGGAAACGCACGTTACAGGCGCACGCCGCGTGTTATACGCGTCACCCACTTCCGTTTAATATCTCTTTAACTATATATTTTATGTAATTCGATAAAAGCGAGCATCATGAGGTGTCCCGTTACAACCAGCAACCGGCTGCGTGTTCATTATTCTCCGAATCTCCCTCCCCTTTCGCACTGGCAATAATATTCTCCTCTCTTAAAAAAAGTGATGACGGAAATGGGAAGCCGAAATAAAACCTTCGCGGTCGGTTAAGTCCATTTAAAAGTAGTCTTTGATTGGTCGACGCAGATGTAAACGTTTTACTTAAGGTGTCATCTGATTGGTTTAGAAACTAATCTATATATAAAATGATCTGTTTTATATTTTGAGCCTTATCCTCTTTTTTAAAAAAAATGGTGACGGTAAAGTGAACCCGAAATGAAATGTTCATAATTGAGTATACAGTATATATAGTCTCGAATGCCTGATGAGTTAGTCTAGTTCCACGTCTTAAAAAGACGTATGATAAAATGGCTAACCTAAAAATGTGTGTAGTCTCAAAATTGTAACCTTAAAAATTTTGTATGTAAAATGGTATTATTAAAATTAATTATAATATATAATTGAAAATACATCCCAACCAATACAATTACTCATTATACTTATTACAAAATACAGCGCAATCAATATATAACATGTATATAAATAAATGTGTGTGTTATACGTTGCGTGCGCGGCTGCGCTCTGCCGCTGACAGCCGCACGTAGGATGTATTTTCCGCGGCGGCACAATGCGATCGCCAAGGCGAGGCAAATTGTGTTTGCTTGCGCGCGCGCGAGTGGATCGGAGCCTCAATTGCGGATCTCCCTTTATGTATTTAGCGCCGCTCATTATGCGGTCCATGGTTTTTGTCTGCTCCCCGTCTGTGTAAGCGTGTATATCTGGTTAGCTTTGTTTTGCACAGAGTTGTTTTCGATTTTTTGTGCGCGTTTTTTTCGACTGCTTATGGGTGGGGAGTTTTTCGTTGAATTTGATTAGAACGGTCGCAAGTACGATTTGTTTTTACCTAATATCGACTAATCGAAAATAATAATAATAATAATTCCGTTCCCATCAAGCCACTGTAATCAAATCACAAATATAAATAACAATTCATACTCAATTAAGGCCCTGTGCCAAGGGTGTGACAAGGTACGAGACAGGCTCTGAACAGGTTGCCTTAAATTTATTTCTACTTGGGAAATTTTTAATCCAACGCGTATGTGTGAACCAATCGCAGACAATTCCCACGCATACCACCGCACATACTAGACAAAGCTCCGCGTGCACCGCGCTGTCAGGCGATTTGTTGAGAACATTGTATATTGCGCACATATCGAATTTCTCTTCTCTGCGGCCTCTGCTCTCGCGCCTGTCCGTTCCTCTTACTCACGCTTCCACTCTCCCGGCCGCTCTCGCATCACGCATAAAAATCCCATTTTAGCGCATGCACAGGCAGACATCGCTGCTCTGCGAATGACGCGCGCAGTCGCGTTTCGTATACAGGTATATTATGTACACGAGCGTTGTTCCTCTTCTTCCGATGGCTCGAAGGGGGTGCTGCGAGTTGTGTGTGACGGTTACGATGACGGGCTCGAGCAGAAGGTTTTTGTTTGCACAGGGAGATATTGCGGGGCAATTATTACTCGGTGGCTATGTATACAGGTAGAGGGGAATGAATGACTGTTGGGAGGTAATTGACGGTTTTTTCTTTTTCGTTTTTATTTTCTTGATTGTTAGAATACGCGAAAAGTGGAAAAGAATAAAATGGGAAAATAAGAGATAAAATTATATAACTTCATTTAAACCAATACATTGTGCAGTCATCTCGTTGATATTGTATTTCAATATACTTTTGGTAAAGTCTGGATAATTTAAAAATTTTCATGGGGCTTGAAACCGCACACTTATAAGTTGATAATTAATACAACGGAAATATTGTTTAGGCTTCAATTTAAGCCCAACACTAACCTTTACCACGAATTATCATCTCATCTTTATTGTTACTAGCCCCCGGCGAATTTCACACACTTTCTCATTTAAATCGCTATCCTTGCGCGTGTTTCCGCGTATAGTGATGGCAGGTATATAAGTATAGCGACGCACTCGAAGCCCGCACGTCGATCGTAACCCGATCCTCGCCGGCGTCGTCGCGAAACCGCATGGGGATTATCCTGCCTTACCGACGCCGTCGTTCATACGTGCATACCATAAACACGCTTGGCCGGCTTATTATAAGTATGGATATACGTACACGCCGTGATTCGCCATCGGTTTTGTACGACATTTTTCCGGCGGCTATGCGCCACGTTTTTTTCCCCGGTCACACACACGAGCGACCGGCCGGGTTTTCTTCTTCGGCATTGTCGTCGTCGGGATTTTCTTTCGGTATATCGGGTGTTTTTCATCGGGTCTCGCGTGAATGAGCCGCCGCGGCGCGTACGGCTTCCGACGGGTTCGCTGCTGTTAATCAGCTAAGCCTATTAACGCGCTTGAGTTCTGCGTATATATATGTATATACACGTGGCGCGATAAAAGTGTACGCAGCTCTGAGCTTTATATACGCTAATGCGCTGATGATGCTTTATAAGAAAGAGGCGACAACGCGCGATTACATTTTTTCTCGTGATTCTGTATACGTCCGAAAGCGGAAGTGAAAAAGCTGGAGTCAAGGTCGCGCGATGCGCGCGCGCAGGGCTGTCGCGTGTCTCGGAGTGTATACCACTTGCGTAATCAGACGAGAGGACCGCCGCGCGCGCTATTATTGTACACCGTGTACTCGTTCCCTTGTTTTCCGTTCTTACCCGAGTAAAAAAAGTCTGGACCATGTGTGGCTAAAGTCGGGCTCCAATTTTTTGCTAATGGGACGATTCCAAACATTTCCCAGATCTCGTGTTGCGAAAGTCTAGGGGAATCCCAGACTTTTTTCCAGACATTCTATTTTACCTCGAAAAGTCTTGGAAAATTGACCAGACTTTAATCCAGAGTTTCTGCCAGGTTTTTATTAGCACATCGAAAAGCCTAGAAGAATAAAGATGTTATAACTAAGACTTTCTGGCATACTTTCAATCTAGCAGCGAAGTCTAGGAAAAACGTCATACTTTAATTCAGACTCTCTGCCAGATTTTTAAATAATATTTTATAATAATAATAATAATTGTAAATAGATTTTATTCTTTAAAAATATTACTTATGTCGACTGCAACTTACTATTAACTGATGAGAATTTTTCCATCGGTCTTACAGTCTTGTAAATTAAATTAAAATAATTAATATTTATGGCAGTCAGATTGCCCTTGTTTATAATCACCCCCGCAGAATCTGAAATAAAAACTTAATTAAAACCTGGAAAAAAAACTTTATTAGCAAAGGACTATCTGACTTTCCCCCACCACCAAATTGCCCAAGTCCCTGAGGAGGAGCCGGAGCGGGCTCGAAACGTTGGGCAATTGGGCAATTTGGTGGTGGGGGGTAGTCAGATAGTCCTTTGCTAATAAAGTTTTTTTTCCAGGTTTTTATTTCAGATTATGCGGGGGTGATTATAAACAAGGGCAATCTGACTGTCATAAATATTAATTATTTTAATTTAATTTATAAGACTGTATAAGACCGATGGAAAAATTCTCATCAGTTGATAGATTTTATTCTGTAAAAACTTAGTAATACTTTTCAATTCGTATTAATATTCATTTTACAAACAATTTTCTATGTAAAACTGGACTTCTGGACTTGCCAGTACAAAAATTAATTTTCATATAATTATGTAAAATGAATGTTAATAATAATTTAAAAATATTACTAAGTTTGGTAGAGTCTGGATTAAAGTATGACATTTTTCGTAGACTTCGCTGCTAGATTAAAAGTATGCCAGAAAGTCTTGGTAACGTCTGGCTTATTCTTCCAGACTTTTCGATATGTTAATGAAAATCTGGCAGAAAGTCTGGATTTAAGTCTAGGCTATTTTCCAAAACTATTCGAGGTAAAGTAGAATGTCTGGAAAAAAGTCTGGGATTGCCCTAGATTTTCGCAACACGAGATCTGGGAAAACGTCTGGAATCGTTCCATTAGCGTGACTTTGCAGTCAGACTTTAGCCAGATTTTATCCAAACCTTTTTTTTTATTTTTTACTCGGGATACCGATCATCTTTCGAGATGTGATTTACGATTGAGCGAGGCGGGAAACTATAAGCTGATGCATTGCTATGATTGGGGTTCGTTTGAATTCATGAAAAAATTCGGGAATTCGTAGAAAAAAACTCGCGGGATATTTGAATATTCTTTGAGTTTAGGTTGAAATCGAATATTTGATGGGTCTGAAGTTTGGATAGTTGCAGTGCAACGAAATAATTTTTTACAATTAATTAAAGTTATTAAGCAATGGAAATTTTATCTAAATCTTTATTATAAAGTTATTTGATACTATAAAACAATAAATCTACACGCAAATTTAATATTAATTATTATAAACTTGAAGTAAAATCAAATATTTTTTTATTTCGTTGCGCTACAACGTTGCAAACTTCAAACCCATAATATTTGAATGTTAACTCGTAGTATTTATTGTTATTGTAGGAGGGTCTTGGTTATAATTTTGCCAATTATTTTTTCATCCGCCATTTTTCGACTTATCAGAAAAAGGGGCCGCTCAAAACCCTCAATTTAGAAATCTGTAATGGCTCTGATAGACCCCTAATCAAACAGCTCCACCTATGCATTGCGTGCCAAGCTATCAAAGAGATTTGGAACATCACGACAGTAGCACACCAAAACATTCATCAACCGATATTCCCCGTCCACCCATTCCACCAAATACATAACAAAACCATTCTCTCGCATAAAACACACACATACAGGCGTTCCTAATGAGCCATTCTCGCATCTGGTCCTCGCTCCACAACTGTCTTAACGTTATATACACGCGAACGATTCGCTCGTTTGCTCCGCGCGAGTATTATTCATATATACATAGGCGCGCGCACATGCGCACTTAATCGTGGCACACTTTGCCCGGTGTGTGTATAATGTACACGCCGGCACGATTGAGTATTGCGCGAGCTGCAGCCTATGGTATTTATAAGCGTGCGTCCACGCTCCGTTTCGGCGCGGCGTGAAATTAGCGATTTTTCGAACGACGTATACCGCGATCGGGTGGTCTAAGTGAGAGCATTAGGTCTAAGTAAAGAGTATATGATTTATAAAACCGAGTAATGAGTGCGAATATATAGTTGTGAAATGTACAGTCAAGTAGGAATTTGTTTAACTGATAAATGCTTCATTTGAAACTTGAACAGCGGTTTTAGCGCCGATAAATTATATACATAGGACGCGCAAAAAACGCTCGCACACGGATATAAACGTGTGTATAAACTTGTACACAAAATTTATGAAGTATGCGTGCAAAAAGTCACTTAATTAAATACTTGGAAAAGATTAGCATAAACGCCGCAGCCTCTTTATCGCCACCATCGTGTCCATTCAATGCAACCTCTCTTGCCATATACCAGCGAAATCGCGCGCTTTGCGGCTCCTCAACAGCTTCCACACATTTTATAAAATTACCCGCGCGACTTCTTTTAATGATCAAAAGTGTAGTTCCAAGCGCAGTTGCGCCGCGCGCGATTACAGTAGGTGTCTCCGTGCAAAATAAATAACGAACAGTGGCAGCGCGCATGCGCGTGTAAATATTATTGACGAGCTAAGCGCAAGAATTCGATAATTGCGAGCTTACATTTTGTAAGATCCGTCGGCTTCGTTAGAGAGAGGCAACGTTAATGACTTAATAAATCACTGCGTATACATGCGCTCGATTAAACGGTTTCTCTCTGTTCTTATGCGCATGCGTGCACGCGCGCACATACAATCGGGTGCACCGCGACGATGAAATATTTAATCTGCGAGCGAGCGACAGCGTGTAGTACAGGCGCGATTAGCGATTGATTTTTGGTTTCACCATCCGAGGTGTGCTGTGCCGACAAACGCAAGGCGGATTAAGCGATGATACATATTATATGGTTTTGTGATGATGGTGGTGTTGTAAAGGAAAAGTTGGGGGATTATGATCTTTTTTATGGGTTTTTCATGGGCTTTGCGCTATGATGGATATTTGCTGGGAACAAGTATTTTTAGTAAAACTGATGTTTATGTGTTAAAAAAATCCCTTTGAAAATGACTAGAAGTGTTTGGATAATGTAATTCTTTTGTGAATTTCTACAATATGTTCAATTCAATTTTAGTTCCCCTCTAAAATCACAACTTTGATATGATTTTGCGGCGCTCGTGGTATAAAATACGGTTCGAGACTAGTTCGTAAGTAGATTATTTACCTCATGTGACTTTTCGCTCGAGCGAAAAACGTACGATAAATAATCTACTTCCGCACTCGTATCGAAAAGTACTATTTTCGTAAATCACATATGAGTATTATGATAGCGTCATCCGTGGTAGAAATTAGTCCATTAAAAATGGACAGGAAAACAGACACTGGCCATGGCTAGTTATTAGACACAAGTGTAACGCGTTTTTCCATCAACTTTTCCCATTTTATGGAATGGCCCTAGCCTAAAATTTTATATAAGATATAAACCAAAATCGTTATTCTGCCACGTCACTGTATCTCTCTCACTCATCACCACATAACCAATCGCTAATTGTTACTAGATTTTTAATGGCTTCGTCGGCTAGCTATTTTAACTAGTATTAAAATGCCAAATTAATAGATAGTACAACATTTTTGCAACTAATAAATGTGAAAAATAGGTTGAAAAAATCGTTACACTTATGGTAGAAAACTCGAGTCCATTTTTTTTGCCATCTTGGTTCAAACTAGCCATTTACTACTTACAAAATGATTTCAATTTCTACCAGGGATATCGACAATTTAAAGGTTACCGACATCCAGTATTTCCATGCTATTGACATTATATACGCCCAAATGGTAATTACTACAACAGTGCCTGTTTTAAATCTATAAATATTCCATACGCTGAGAACAACATTTTTTTTATCTACGAAATATCTCGTTGTGGGCCATCTATAAAATACTTTTTTTGTCTAGCGGGCCAAAAGTACCATTTTCGCTCCCGGCGCCCGATCGCAAAAAAATAGCATACGCTCCACGGGAGTAAAATTGGCCAGCCCCCAGCTCGTGTTTGCCACCCTCGCCTTCGGCTCGAGTGGCAATTTACACGAGCTGTGGACTGTCCAAGTTTTTTCCTCCCTTGGTGCGTAATATACTATTATTAATTCAATGATGTCTCCATCGTCTTGAAGAAAGATTGATTCAACTAAATAAATAGTACGCACTATCCAAAAGCAGAAAAAAATTTACTTTCAATAAAATCAATTTTTAATGCAATTATAGAAACTTAATTTAAATCAATAAAATCACTTCATAGATTCCCGGCATTAAAGCCTCCTTGAATTCATCATAATTTTTCCGCCAGTATTCGCGTTAAATGCATAACTCTTGTAGCTGTAATTACAGCTCCAGCTTCAGTTCAGACAAATTTTCAGCTTTACAAAACCTATTTCACATTATTTATTTCGTTTCTCATTATGTACATTCCACATAACTGAGCGCAAGAAAAAACTTTCATAACACCACGTCCAATAGGCACAAAATCCTATAATTCATTTACCGAAATCGCCGAAACTGCCCACCTTCCCACCCTACAACAAACGTCATCCGGCACTTCCTTATACACATACCCACACAAGTCAACGAAAAGTGATCCACATCCAGTCGCGCGTCTTTTTTTTTTTTTACAACTTGGATGCACGCTCGCTCCTCACAAGTATGTGCGCGCGCGCGTATTGACCTCCTTTTTCGGCTCTCTCGTTTCGGCCGCCCGAAATCGAAAGTGTGCCGTGCGCGCAGAACGGAACCGGGAACCCGCTGCCCGGTTCTTTCTTCTCTCCTCCTCCTCCTTCCCCTCTTTTTATACGTGGACAATAATTGCACACGCCTGAGCGGGAAACGGACGGCCGCGTAATGCAATTTGGGAGGAATTTCGGGAGGTGGCTGTGAAAGTGTCTCGATTTCATGGCGCGGGTGTTGGTTTTTTCTTTTAGGAGAGGGGGATTGCGTTATTTATAGGTTGGTGTAAGGAGATGTGTACATGTGAATTTAATGTATACTTTTGCAGGGATTTATCCGGAGTTTCGAGGCTATGAAGACGAAGGAGGGAAACTGGGAGAGGAAGTAGGTTGACGCGCGAGTCTGCAGCGTTTCTAATTGAAGTCTTGTTTTTATTGAATCGGGATGTTACCAAAAAGGTCATTATTTGCGAATTCATTAGTGAGGATGAAATAATTGCAGTACACTTTTGTAGAAGGCAAACCGATTTCCATTTTACTTCCAAATGCGCACTCAAAATTCAGCTGCAAGGTAAAAGTATCCCCGCGCGCTCATCGACTTCTCTTTGAATCAAAATTGCCTGAAATTTCATGTTTAATAATTTTGTATGAGAAAGAGAGATACACGTCTGATTCATAATCCTGAAAGAAAGGTGACCATTTCGGCATCGCTAACAAATAAATATCAACATTAAAATAATTTTCAGCGCGAGAGTCTGCTTTTATTCCGGAAACGGACACACGTGTGCCACGCGCAATGAAATTTCTATATACCAAACTCACGCGTGGCGGATTCTCGTTAGAAATCGCGGATACCGTGACGTCACAATCCGCCGCTCGGCGATTCTTATCGTGCGAACCGCGACGAATTTCATTGCCAAGGCCATATCCTCGTAATTTCGCAAACCTTGCCTCCCCCTTCCCTCTCATATCCTAATTCCCCGTGTATTGTTCATCGCACGGTCTTTTTTTGGATTTCGATCAAAATTACCTACGCTCTTCTTACAATAGAAGTTTTTCTCGAAATTCACTCGCAACTCTACGCCGCAGCGGCGTAGAAAGTTATTTTTACGTTCCCAGAGTGCGCACGCACGCGGTCCTTTTATCGGATTAAAAAACGTCTCAAAATGAAAGTAAAATTCTTGCCGCTTTAATTGAAATGAAATTTTAAAATTTGTCGATGGCTGCGAAGATATATACACACGCGGGCTATACTTTTTTTATTTTATCAGTATATAAAAAGAAAGATTTGTGTTTATAATAAATTGCGCGCTATTAATTTTTTGTTTTTCCAACGTTTTTGTTTCACTGGACTCGCTCTGTAACCGTTACATTTTGTACAAATTATTGCACGCGCAGCGCGCTTTAAATTTAATCTAATATAGCGCGCCGAGACTTCCGCGTTTACGATATGTATAATTCGCAAACGGCAATTTTCGAAAACCTTTCCAATTAATTAATATGCTGCGCGACCGCCTCCGATAAACATATGCATAATATATATCAAGAGTCAAAATAAACTAGCCCGCACCGCAGACTCTCTCTCTCTCTCTGCAAATAAACACACACATCACACACTATGCCATTTACTAAAAGTTTATCGATTAATTTATTACGTCGCAATCAATCTAGTTATCACTTCGAGTTATCCGCATCGACTTGCGCAACACGCGCGGCAACCTGTCGCGGCTGCTGAAAGGAGCGCACAAAAATCCCGAGAAAGCTCACCGAATCTCGAGCAAATGTATATGATCTACGTCATTTCTAGACTCATATCCGCACAGCGTGGACCGCTAGAGATGTAAATTAGCCCGCGCGGCCCCGCGCGATCGGAGCGGGCTGGCATATGTCGCGCGAGACACGTTGACTTTCTCTTTCTCTCCTCTCCCTTTCGGCCCCCGGACGCACTTTTCTCGTAAATGGGCGCCGGAGATGCTGGATGTATGCGTGCGCGGTTTGTCGCCACTGTTGCAGAGATGCTTCTCTTGGAGCAGCTTCTACGTCATGCAGAATACGTCGATCTTGTGTTCGATTGGGGACGCATGATGCGATTTCGAGCTGCCCTTGTATTTTTAACTTTTACCGTACAGGATAATCGTTTCCGCCGTCCATCGGTCCGTTGGAGCTTGTACTAGTGCTGCAAGTTGCATATCAATTTCAAAAGTTATCCACCTCATCGTGCCATTCCACCCCCATCGTCGTCATTGCCCTATATTTGTCCCTCTTCCCCTCCCCCCGCGGCCAAGAAATTCTTCTTCGCCTCGCAGCCGATCGCGAACCATAGCCATCTCTCTCGCAGATCCAGAAAATTGCCTGTAAAAAGTGAGATTTTGGCAATCTCGCGCTTCAATGCCCAAAAAGACAGCGCGGCCATCACGGAAGTTGGGCAACCACGACGGCGACGACGACGACGCGAAAAGCAGCATGTACGCGTATGGGAGTAGGTAGAGAAAGAGAGAGAGGGAGAAAGAGAAAGGAGAGGAGAGCAGCAGCGCCGGACCGACCGAAACTCGAGGAACCACTTTCGGCGACTGACTTTCACCACTCGCCTAGTGAAATGTCTCTCCACTCTTCTCCTCCTCCTCCTCCTCTTTTTTACTCCTCTGCTCTTTCTTTTTTTCCCGTGCGAGCCGGGCGCACACCGGCACATCGGCCTCCTTTAACTCGAAGGGACGAGATACAGAGAGAGCAAAGTTTTCGGCGTTTCTCGAGATCGAGGTCAAGATCTCGATGGTCCAACTCACCGTTTCGGATGCCGTGTGTGCGAGGATATTCGCGAGGAGCTCGCTTATATATATATACGCACTTGCCGATGTCGTCTGGGATGTTCTTTTTCTTCTTCTTTTTCTTCTATCGGGCCTAGAGTTATGCTAGTTTCACTTTGTACGCCGGGTTTTTAGCAGCGGACGAGATTTCGGTTTTGTTGATCTTCGCTGAGTGGCTTTCGTCGGCTTTGGAGACGACATTTTCTGGATGAACAATGCTGCTATTTGGAAGTCGACCGCAGAAAAGCGAAATGATTTCTGGGTTGGGTATATAGGAATCCGATGGAATCGTCGATGGCCTAGTGATACGATAAATCACATATCTAATTAGAGGTGGAAAAAACCGTTTTATTCCCTCTAACTCTTTGTTTTTTTTTCCTTTAGGAAGTGAGAAGTTGGAGATCGATGCCATCAATTGGCTATCTAAATTCTAATTTCATGCTTCATTAAGGAACAATATAAATTCGATTATGCCTTTGTAAATGCCACTGTGAAGGCTCTAACACTTCTATTCAGGTCATTAGAGTGTTCTAAATTGGGCTAATCGCCAATATTTTGGTCCGTTCGTTATGTCGATGGATCATCTATTCAATCGATAATGATACTAAATTCTATCGAAAGTTCTGAGTGCCAAATAAAATTCTATGATGCGAGTAAAATAGTGTCAAACCTTTCGGCGACTGAAAACTTCGTACCGGTTTCCGGAATTAAAATTTGCGACGTAGTTTCTACACGGAGAAAAATGTTATAATAAATTTTATTATAAGTATAATAAAAATTACTATATAATATAGGAAAAGTGTGACATTTCCACTGATGCTGCATTTTTGTTATAACTATATGAATAATTACAACATTTTTAGTCATTTTTATTGCAGTGTTGGTTAAAAAGTATTACGACATAAAAGAAAAATTGCTATACAACATAGCAAAAACTTTGATATAGTAAAATTTGAAATATATTCTTTTAATTTTAGCCACCCGTCATAAGAAATTTTGTTATCCAATATAGTAAAAATTGCCACAACTATAGTACTTTCTGCGTACGTGAAGGCGTGCATGTGGTCTAATTGAGGTTGTGTACTCCATCGCAATTTCACTTGGCCTTGCTTTTAAGTAAGCAAAACTTTGAAAATCTCGATTCAATCATTTTATTTTTTATTATGTACAATGACGATGAGTATTTTTTGTGTAATTGTAGTTATTCAATATTATCATTTAAGAGATTTCGTAACCAGGGGTTTGACATATGTCAGTTCCAAAATTTTGTACTCAAGAATCCTACTTGGGTAAGTGGTTAGCGCGTCCGATTACCATGCTGAGGGTCCCAGGATCGATCCCAACCGTCGTTAAAAAAAAAATTTTATTTCTAATTTTAAATTTATTTTCACATTAAGTATTCTATTAAAATGCAAAAATAGTTCAAAAAATGAAAAAAAAAACTTAATTTTTTGAAATTTAGTCAGCCATAAAAATTACTATGTTTTGTAGCAAAAATTATTATAATTTCGATATGTCACACCATTCCTATAAAATATAGTAATTTTTCTCACATTTTATAATAAAATTTATTATAACATTTTTCTCCGTGTAACCAACGAATTTGCGTACATCGCAAGATATCTTCTCTATTATACCACGCGCGATTTCTAAATTTATTTACAATGAAATTGAAATAGCCGATTCGCGAGTAAATACACAGTTTCTTAGTTGAAAAATGAAGTTACAATTCATTGCGCGGAGGCAAACGGGAAATATTAGTGGAAAATAAGCAATTGTTCTATGTGAAAGTGAAAATCCCGCTGCCGCGGGAGTATATGTAGTTGCATCACACTCATAGAGCAAGGATCAACAGGTTGCCGTGTCATCCTTCCTACGTTTCTCGCGCATTCAAGTCTCCTCAGTCGCGTTGGGAGTGGAAAAATCTAGTCTAAAAAATGATTGATATCGGATTGTTTGCGTTGCACAATGAATGTTATTAATAAATAAGGCTAATTGGAGGATAAATAAAATACGAAGAGAATGTTTGAAGAAAGACAAATGGCGATCGAAGTGTTTGTCGTACAATGTAGAAGAGCTGTGGATAATATTTGCGTCTTCATAAAATGAAGTAGTTTCATTAGCAATAATGCGGAGAGGCAAAGGTAGAAATAATTGTTTGCATTAAAGGATCAAATTGTTGAATGATAGAGACAGAGAGAGCAAAATTCTTTTGCGGTGTGTGAGGCGACTACATGATCACATTACACGTACGATGACGATATTAAATAAATCATTATTACATTGATGATCAAGAATCTGCCGGTTATTATTGATAATTAACAAATCAATTAATCCCCCTCGGCTCAATGCCGATCAGTAACCAGTAATTTTAGCAACCATAAATCTTCGCGTGCGCGTCCCTTACTAACACACCGCACAATAGTACAAATCTCAGTGTTCGCTCTGAGAATGCACCTTATCTCTCAATTATTAGTGATAAGCGCCACCGAGTACATACAATTCGAATTAATAAATGAAGCGACGGTATTGCAGATATCCGCGCAACAACAAAAGCTATTCATCTGCTCGACTCGATATAAAGTAAAGAGACATCGAGTCGTCGATAAGGAATCGTTTCGAAAGTAATAAATCATTCCCTCATTGTGGATGCGCGTATGCGTATCGCGTGCACGCGTCTAAAAGCTGGCTATGCAAATCCGCACCTCGCGCGCGCCTGTAAAACATTAAATCTGCCGCGACGGTGGAATTATGGAATAAGCTATGATCGTCGCGAATTTATATTGTAAGCCAATACGTGCTCGAATATGAGTGAGTAACGCGACTGATACAAGTAATGACTTTGTGGGGTATACGTGTACTGAGAATGGATTGTGCAGTGTGCGGTGATAATTTTTTCAAATGGGAGAAGTTTCCTTCCATGATTTGAAAGAACTTTAGCGGCTTTCGATGAGGTCTTTCACTTTGCACACCTTCACTTTTTCTCGAAAAATGTCGATAAACTGTCACGCATTTTATTAATTACATTCTAAAACCGTAAAACTTTCGGCCACTCGTTTATTGGAAATATACATAATGATCTTTGGAAAGTTAGACGTGGATTTAAGGAAACGAATTGGTAATATTAATGTTTTGCTAATATTGACTTAAATCGTATTCAATTTCCGTTTGATTATACAATTATTATTATTCTCGTTACGCCGAAAAGAGTGTCGAGAAAAGTTGCAAAAATGTGTGTTTACATTAATTACCATATTTTTAGGGAAAATTTCGTAAAACAAAAACGTAGGAAAATTTTTCTAGAGCGACAAAAATTCCTAGTATAAAAATTCCAATATTTCGCTGTACGATACATTAAAATTCGTGGAAAAATCATCACAACTCATAGCAACGATTCCTGAAAGTTGTAAAAATTAACATAGGAATAGCAATTTTTACTATACACTTTTACTATCAAGACTTATATAATCATGTATCGAAATTTTTCACTATAGAAAATTCTTCTCCGCGTATACACTCCCATAAAATCACCTATAAAGTATCCGAATCTTGAAAACGTTTACGACTTACAGTAACGTAAAAAAACCAACTCGACAATTTTTATTACGCACTATATCTGATGCTCTGCCTGCGTATCAATTCCACCTCGTCGAAAAGAAATGAAAAGCTCAATCCGAGTTGAACCACTCAAGCCTGCTAGTTTCCCCTAAACCTCACTTTCCATCATCAAAAACACATAATATTCTCGCCTCAATTAAACAGCACCTGCTCACATCCGCCATCGCCTCGCCGTGAATCCAATGCGCTCATCTCGCGTGTGCGTGCGTGTGGGTGGGTGGGTGGGTGTGTGTGTGCTCACCGGGGGAACGCGGAAGTTACTTTTTACTCTCCTTTCCGATGTTGAGATGAGCAATAATGGCGCGACAATTTGCTCCACGAACGTGTGCGACCTTTATTTTGTCTATGCATTGAATGATTTTTTTTTACAGAAGAGTAATTTTTTTAAGAAAAGTTGTAAATAGATACTCGAGGGAAAATAGTACATTTCGAAACTGGTGCGGAAGGTGATGATTTACTTCCGCACTCACAAATCTTTAGGATATGGTCCATTCTCAAGAGAAAAGTCCTCATTTAGCAAGATGACAGCATTTTGGCATAAAAAGGATCCTATTTGTGGGAGTAAAAAATAAGAGTTTGGTTCAAGAAAAATATAATCTTGAAACAAAAAATTAATTTTTTCCCTTAAGAATAATACGGTAGATTTAAAACGATAATCGTTTTACTGCAAGAGGATTTTGAGAAAAGGATTTTCCTCTTGCCACTAACAGATAGGGGGGGTCCAAAGTTTCGATGATTCACTATAAAATTGAAGTCAACTATAGACGTTTTTCAGTTCGACATATGATAATGCAGATTGTTTTTAATTTCGAAATTCTAAATTAAGAAAATCATATTTACGAATGTAACACTTCAGCTACTGGCCAAAACATCGAATTTCATTAATACACGCAGAGAAATGATCTGTTAGTGGTAAGAGGAAAATCCTTTTCTCAAAATTATCTTGCAGTAAAACGATTATCGTTTTAAATGTAGTGTATTATTCTTGAGGAAAAAAATTAATTTTTTGTTTCAAGATTATATTTTTCTGGTGCCAAAATCTTATTTTTTACTCCCACAAATAGGATCCTTTTTAGGCAAAATGATGTCATCTTGCTAAATGAGGATTTTTCTCTTGAGAATGGACCATGTTTATAAAGTTTTTACTACAAAATGATTTTCCTTTTGTCACAAGAGGAAATAAGAATAATTACTACAAATAATTAATCATGTAATTAATTACAAAACCATGCATTAACTATTAGTTATATACTTATGTCCTGGTAGAGAATAGACCAACTTCGTTGGTTAACATGTTAATCAAATGGAAGCATTTCTACTTAAGATTAACATCGAAATTTAATTAAAACTATTTAAAACTATCACTATATTTTAAAGCATCTACAATATAATATTTCCACATGTATAAATAGTTATTCTTCGTAGACAATAGCAACATAATCATGGTGTGACGTTTTTAATTTAAAAATTGACGAACGGTTTGCCAACCGTTGGTTAGCATTTCTACGAGGGTGGAAAGTATGAATACAACATTTAATGAATAAAAGAAGAATTATCTCTTCAAGTTAAGGGAATGTGAGTACCGACGTTATTTTTCAAACGAGCATAACTCACGCAAATATCAATAGAATTATCCAGAAAAAAATCTGCATATAGTGTTTGCGTGTACGGAGCGCTTGACAGACGTCTTTTTCCAAAAAAATGATGATTTATTTAATTAAATAAAAACCGTACTGTCGGTAAGTAGGAATCTACAATTGACCTACTTTTCAAACGAGCATAACTCACGCAAATATCAATAGAATTATCCAGAAAAAAATCTGCATATAGTGTTTGCGTGTACGGAGCGCTTGACAGCCGTCTTTTTCCAAATAAATGTTTCAATGTTGATTTAAAAAAATATTGAAGTTAGGGTTGCACATAACTGTCGAGATATGAATTTATAAAAATCAGTTGATTCCGAGGTTGATTCTTCTGAAATATATATTGCCTTTTTTATACTCCCCGTCAGAAGCTTAGTTAGTCTTATGGTTAGGTACCGGCTTCCCCATCCCAAGGTCGAGGGTTCGATTCCCAGTCACTGCACTTCCAGAACTATCCTCGAAAACATTTTTTCTTCGGTTTTTTTCACAAAACTAATGAATATTAATTAATTATTAAAACAAAATAAATAAAATAATTAAAATACATAAGAAATATAGAGCCGCGGTGGCTCATGGGTAAAAAGAGCCCGGCCTCCCGTCCGGGAGACTCGGGTTCGATTCCCGGCCGGGCACCTCTGACTTTCTTTTTCGGGTGAAAAAATTGATCATGTACCTCGGTAAGACCGCGTCTCGCAGCCGGCCTATTAATGCACTTTCTGGTCGCATGGTAGAGTGAACATCCAAGTAACAAAATAGGCAGTTTTTAAAACTTGGATGGCAACCGTTCTGCCGTACCGACAGAGAACATTAATGGTGTTTTTAAGCCGGCAGGCAGGGGAGGATAACCTGAGCTTGTTTTCTCTAAGATACTCAAGTTTGACTCCTCTGCCCGCTATTTCTGGTGTGGGTTTTCCCTCGTGGCATTGAGGTTTTCCCACACCACAGGAGGCGTGTGTAAGCGCGAACCTTGGGCGAATGTAGGAATAGGGTGGGATATAGGGAAGGATGTTAGGATCAAACGCACCCACGCCAAGGCGGTGGGGGTATCCCGTAGAAACCCTGCATAGTGGTATACGGGTAGGAATATGGAATAAAAAAAAAATAAAAAAAAATACATAAAAATATAAATAATAAAATAAAAGTATGAATAAATAAAATTAATAGAAGTAAAATTTTTTTTTATTTAAATGGAAAATACGTTTAAACTTTTTTCTCGGAGGACAAGAGGTTTCTTCTTCACACAAAACGATTTTGGTTAGAGAGGATTTTCCTATCGGTCAACTAGGTAGACCTTCTATTTCCTTGAATAGGAATCCTCTTCGTACAAGAATAATTTGCCATAAAAGGATTTTCTTTTGGTAGCAAATGAAATAATGTTGACAACCAAATTAAGATTATTTTCCTGTTGGATCAAAACGATTCCATTTGCTACCAATTAACTTTTCTCTGCGTGTAGAATTTTAATATGGGTAGAACAATATAGACATTTCGAAATAAATCATTAGAAACAGGTTATATTTGTTTTGAGATCGTATCGATGAAATTCGATGTTTTGGACAGTAGGTGAACTGTTACATTCGAAAATATGATTTTCGTAATTTAGAATTTCGAAATTAAGAACAATCTGCTTTACCATATGTCGAACTGAAAAACATCTATAGTTGACTTCAATTTTATAGTGAATCGTCGAAACTCTGGACCCCCCCCCCTAACAGATCATTTCTCTGCGTGTTCGCTTACACAAATTTACGTATTTTTGTGCAGCGTGCGTCACTTCAGATTAATCGTTCGATCTCCGTCGTATACCGTTACAGTTTCAGTTCTTTTTTTTCCCATCTAAACACTAATGCACAGCTGCTCTTCTACCGCCGTTGCCATGCGCAAAGACGCATTTCTAATGTGCGCGTGTGTGTGTTTTTCTACAAACGCGTATCCAATCGCGCTCTCGTAAACACTCTCGCGTGTTTTTCCATTCTACAGAGCGGAGAGAGAAGGAAAGATGCATTTACCACGGCGAACGAGGTAATTGCCGTGCAATTAACGCAGGAAGCTAGGAATTATCGTCCATAACGCGATCGCACGCGCGCGCGCGATTTTGAAATCGATTTACTTTTCAATCGCCGCGCGACGGTCTTCGGACACTAGATCGAATAACGCGTCCGTGTGATCCCGTGTGTACAGTCTCGTTACGCCGACATTTACGGTAATACAACCGTTACCGGGACGAGCGATTAAAGTAGTGCGGAATCGCTCGTGATTTCTTGTCATTGTGCGACTGCTGTGCTGCTCCTGCGATCAAGTTGCGTTCTTTATAGTAAGAGGGAGAGAGAGACTGACGGGAAAAAATGAAAGTTTTTTTACCGATACTTTTTACGGGCGCACGAGCTCGCGTTTATATATATAGCTTTAAGATGCAATGAGGAAGTATCGAGAGTGATTCGAGGCAGCTTTGAGACGAGGAAAGCCGGCCGATACTAATTAGAAAATTTATTTGATTGGGTGTTAAGTCTTAAAAGGCTGTTTGTTTAGTTTCAGTGTAGATAAGCGCCAAAATGGAGTAAAAAGTATTTGCGACTCTTTTGGAAAAGTTACACCGAATGAATCGTAAAGATTTTCGGTAAAATTCCAAATTTACATCATTTTTACTGATTTCTACTCGAAAACTTTCTTCCCGTATCTACTACAGCCGCCCAATTAATTTATGCAAAGAAAATCAGCAACATCTTTTTTTCAGCTCCATACCCGCACGATCGAGAATTCATATATTTATAGAAAAAAAACTATTCCAAATGTCTAATGAACCACACAAAAATGCTGTAAGTAAAATTAATGATCGCAAAATATCCCGACTAATAGCCGCGTAATTTCGCGGAAGCGTGCGCCGAGCTGCCGATGAATAAACAAACTCGAAAAAAAAAATCTGCACGCGAACCGATATCTCGATTAATATTCCTAATAAAAGAGCGTGATATCTATAAAAAACAACGCGCGAAAAACTACCGCTTAAAAAGCCGTGCGAAAAATCTCTCGAAAGCACAAAGTTTTCGCCGAGATCCCGGCGCCCGATACCTCGCCGCGCTCCGTCTCGATTTCTCCCAAAAAACAAACACGAGAGAGAGACCCGAATTTTTGCACTCGCCGTTCCTTCCATGCAGAACCCAAGCGCGCCCGAGTGCGACCGAGACAGCACGCGGTAGTGAACGCTCCAGTCGCTCCCGCGCGAAAAAAGCAGCAGCAGCAGCCACAGCTGTAACTCGCTCTCCCGTAGTGGGGGGCCCGCGTACGCGGAAAAGAGAGAAGCTAATAAGCCCCGGGTCTCGACGGGGGCGTAGAAAGAGAAACCCGTCTTTCGGTACATACCCGTTCCTTATCTATACACTCGCGCTCTCACTCTCTCTCTCTCTCCATCATACACCTATATACTCGGCTCTTGCGCTACTCCTCCCTGACTTCCGCCTCTCTCGGTCGCTCGCCGCGGCCCCCCCACCATCCGGCTCCTCTATCCCCCACCCAGGCGCGCTCCTTCCGGGGCGCCAATCGCCGCCGCTTCCCACCCCTCGCTTGCGCTCGCGAGGCGGTGCGCGCACGAGGCGCGAGGAGCCGATTTTGACAGTCGTCGCGACGACGTGCTGCCGACGCGTCACGTGCGTGTGCTCGCTCGCCCGCCCGCTCGCTCGGTGTGTGTGTGCGCCTCGCGTACACGTATAATACGTGGACGAGTAGTGTCATTTATGCAATTTGCATTAACTATGCCGGCGCTGGAGTAGTAACGACAGCAACACTGATACCCCCGTGTGGCCAGTGTGCACGCTGGGCGGACAAGTGTGCACGCGCGAGTGGTGAGACCAGTGCTGCACCCAGTGTGATAACGAAAGTAAAACACCCCTGTGTGTGTGCCGACATACATACTTGATCAGAGATACTCCGGTGCGGTGGTGGTGTAGTGTGTCCCCAGCTCCCACGGGAGAGACTTAAATGCCTCGCTGCTGAGCTGCCCTTCTTCTTCTTCTTCTTTTTCCCACCTCTCTTTCTTTCTTCCTCCTTCTCCTCCTCTTTTTCTTCGCGACATCGTCACCCCCACAGTCGCCACCCTGATCAACCCGTACACAATGGACTACCAGCAGCTGGCGCCGCCGCCGCCGCCCCCGGTGCCGGGCGGCCTGCTCGCTCACCAGCAGCAGCCGCCGCCCCCGCAAGCCCAGCAACACCACCCCCAGCAGTCTCAGCAGCAGGCGGGACCGCAGCCGCCGCACCCGCACATCGTCGTGGCGCCCGGCCACGGGAACCCACAGCAGCAGGTGCAACAGCAGCCGCAGCCCCCGATGCCACCGACCAGCCATGCCCATCAGATACACGCGCCCCTGCCCTCGCTCCACGAGGACAGCGCCAGCAGCCGCTGGACGCAGTACCAGCATCTCTGGCGACAGCACCACGTGTACATGAACGGTAAATGATGACGACGATGATGATGGTGCTGGTAGTGGTGTGGGGCAATTGGTACCGGATTCATTACGCGAGGGAGTGTCTGTCCAGGTTTTTCCTTCAATTCGCGTAGATTCTTTGGTTACGTCGCGTAGCCTGGTTGCACTTATGCAAAACTGCAAAACTACCCCTCCCATCGGGAGTTCAACGAAAATTAAAAACAGGCGCGATAAATTTTTAAATCCCACCGCCTGCCGGTAAAGCTCTCGAAATATAACAACGATAATCGGCAAAAACCATGAGCAAAAGTGCAGAAATTTCGAGCCGAGCGAGTGTACGTATAATACGCGAGGATTTCCTCGTTCGCAGACGCACATAGACGCAGCGAGGTTTTATAAGGTCAATAAAAGTTAAGGTTGCGCCGGCTGAAAAACGCGCGCATTATCTCGCGCGGGGAGTGAGGAAAGTAAACAACTCTATTGCCGCCGATATCTGGAGTGCACTGGTAGCGCGCTCTTCTATATACAGTGCACGCGGCATACGCGCAGAATTCGACGAAGCTTATACACTTTTCCGCGTAATTAACCATCCGGCACGCGCACCCATATACACGCAATTAGACTTCAAAAAAAAAAAACTAGAATCCCCGATAACCACTCGCGCGCTATCGCCCTGACAATTGGCATGCGCGCATATATATATACACATTCACAGTCGTCGCACGCGCGCGGCGCTACGACTTTTCCTTTCAGACACTCGCGTTCTCTATACAGCGAACGAGTAAAAAAGAAACACACCACGCGGCGCGCAGTCGTTTTCACTTTTGTCGCGAACTCCATCATCATCATCACCAGCATCACACATACACACACACGCCGCCTCTTGCATAATGCCTCTCGCGCGCACTTGTTCCGCTCGCTCGGTCGGTCTCTAGCTCGCGCGAAATATGGCACGCGCGTGTAATTTATTTATGCAAATCGCTACGGCAGACGGGTGCGACAAAAGAGCGAAGGTCGTGAAACTTTTCGAGACGAATTCGTGTGTGTGTGTGGGTAAGATGATGGTATGTGCGCCGGCTGCGCGGAAAACATAGAAGTTTGCGGCTGGTGTCAAGGCTGACGCGTGTGCTAGCTTCGAGTGTTTTTCTTTTTTTTTTCTTTCGTCTGCACTTTTTCTCTCTGCCCTGTTCGAATTTGGTATATTATATCTATCGTTCGCGCGTGTAATAATCTAACTTATACGCGAGATGAAGTGTGCGCATCGAAACGAAGCTGTGGCTCACGTAATAATCAAATTCGCCGGTGGGACTTGTCTTGGCTATATCGCGCCGATTATGAGCGCGAATCTCAACGCGTGCTTATCTCACGTACATATGTATATGTGTGTACATTGTCGAACGTGCGCGCGATTAACACGGGAAGAGACCGCGGTTACACGATATGATAATTATTATGTAGCACCTTTGGCCGATGATGCGCGTGACGCAGGCTCGAAGTATTTTGGGGGTTCCTTTAAAGTTTCATGGTTACGTTACATTTTATTATCCGACTTGACGTACTGATTTCAACGAGTAAATAAACGAAAATTGATAAATTCATGTATATACGCTTCCATATACCATCGCCACTAATCCTCAACAAGTAGGCACAGAGCGAAGAGTTCAAGACCCCAACTTTCACTGAGACTGCGCGCATACACGCTGCTGTCCACGAAGATCCTTCCTCTCGCTCTCTCGAAGCCTACTCCCCCACCTGGCATCATCACGAGGAATGAATCACGCCGCGCACGTGAATATATACGTATATCGGCCGTAGTTTTCCCTTTCCCTCGCGCATGTTTATATATATAGGCGATGTGTACAGTTAGCCGCGGAGGCTCACGCGGCGGCGGCGGAGACTCTCATTCATGCACGCGACTGGCTTTGTTTTGCTTTTGATTTTGCGCTGGATTTAGTGGGCCGAAAGGGAGGGGGAGAGATAAGGAAGTGAGAAAGAGAGAGAGAGAGATGCGGTAGCGAGTGCGATAAGGTTTTCGATCAAGTGTGTTCGTTGGATGCGCGATTCGAAGTGCAATTTAATAGATGATCCGCGTGGCTCTCGTTATGTGCACATACCGATTTTTTTTATTGATTGAGGTAATATAAGTGTAATTCTTTTTCTTTTTGAGTATTTAAGAAATATAATTTCTCTGCAAACTGTAGCGCTGATTCATCTATTTTACAGAACTCAAGCTGTACATACAACAATCCGCTATCATACCTCCAAAATCCAACCTCAAACGCACTTTTCTTCCGGAAAAACCACTCATGTGCGCCTCTCTCTTTCTCTCCGCTCGTCTATCCCAACTCGACTTTATCTACTGCAGCTCGAATCTCGGGCCCAAGGTCGCGGCGCATCGTCGCACTCCCCGTCCACGCAGACGCATTCTCTCTCTCTCTCTCTCCCTCTAACCGCCGAGAGAGAAAAAGAGGGAGAGCGAAATGTCGATTGATCACTTAACTCCGTTAGCCTCTGCGAGAGCTTGGTTAAATGCCGGCATGTATAGTGTGTGTATATGAGCGTAAGCGCGCGTGTATAACTGGAGCAGCGGCGCAACGAACTTTTTCTCCCGCTCGCATGCTGCTGCGAGCTGTCGATCTTCAATATATGATGGTTATTCGGGGGAGTTGTTTCATGATGCGAGTGTTGTGGTTGCTTGCTTGCATGTATATATGAGGAAATCCATAGTTTGTCCACACTTACAGGGTTCAAAAAATAAAAAAAAAATCCTCAGAACCGACCGATTTTAACGATCTTTAGCTTAAATTAAAGCTCTTTTCTTCTACTTTAATTGCTTTTTTGTGGAATATTTGTTGGCACATTTAAGAGCTTATTATTGGCTGATCATCAGTGACTGCTTTTCGTCCATTTTTCTCACGTTAAATTTCCATAAGAAAAATGGATTTTTTTCTAAAACGGTGTCACAAGACCACTTTCTAATGTTCACGAGTTTTTTCGTATATTTTATGAACTATAGAATGAGAAGAAACTTGTCGCGAAGGTGTGCCTTCAAATTTTTTTTTTTATTTTTTTGAACCCTCTAAGTGTGGACCAAATATAAATTTGCTCATATATACAGTATGTGTTTCAATTGTACGTGAAGTTGACATTTCCGAAGGGTTAATATGTAGAGCGCTATTTCGAACGCGAGTTATTAATATCCCCGAACAATTAGCCACAGTAGCGGTAGATTTAAATCTTCTTTTTTTTTATCGGTAGCGAAGACTATATAATAACCATTTTACTACTGATGATACGGAAAACAAACGCTGTCAAGTGTATATAAGTATACATGGGACAACCGAAACGAACAGCCGGCGTTCTCTAAAAGCCCCTCTCGGTTGTCAAACGGCTTTCGATACGCTTAATTTGCCTACCAAACATTAGTAATTATAGATAACAATGAGGCGATAGCTCGATAGGTGTCGTCACATTTGATTCTCGCCGAAAAAAGGGGGGCAAGAAAGAAGAAAAATCGTCCTCAATTAGTGCAAACAGAACGATGTGTGTGTGTGTATGTGTGTGTGTGTGTATGTATATATATACGTGCGTATATACACATTATGCTTGTCGAAAAAAACGGGACGAGAGAGAGAGAGAGAGAGAGAGGGGCGCGCGCGGTAATGATAATGAAAATTTAGTCCGCATGAGCTGAATCTTTATCTAATCCCCGGCCGCCGCCGATGTTTTCACTTTCGCGACGCGCGACGATTCCACCGGGAGAGAGAGAGGCTCTTTGAGGTTGCTAGGAACGCGACTGGCGTTCAAGAAGCACATAGTGCCGGAGTTTGATGGTTGCTCGCGGTGTCGTGAATGTAAAGTGGTATAGCAGAGCGTAGTGTGATTCCGATGGTTGCTGCGTCAGCCTTGCGAGAATTCCCGATGTTGGCAAATAAAAACCATATGTATGTAGAGTATTTTAGAGCTTCGGTGTATTTACTTTGGCAAGTAAACAACTGATGAACGGATTCCATTTGTAAAAATAGCCTACATCTCGTTGCGGGACCAATACACAAACACTGTCGAACCACGGAAGCACCAGACGCGCGCACATCCGTTCTAAATCATCGCACGCGAAACCTGCCCCACCACTTTTTCCCTATTCCCCTAACCCTGCATTTATCACACATTCACGCGCCGTCATCGGAACCCCCGCGACTGCATAGCAAAAATTCCACAGCACGCACGCGCGCAACAATAGCTCGCGCTGCATATTGTATTTGTTTTCCGCCGGCGCGATCACGTGGCGGCCCGCGCGATCTCATTATCTTCCGGAGCCGCCTCGTGACTGCACTCGCGCGGCGCTCGCGTCGTCGTCGTCCACTCGAGCTTCGCGCGCACGTGCATGTAGGTGCAGTCTGTGGGTATAGATATATACATAGTGGATGAGTTTCCGTTTTGAAAATTGCAGCTGATCGAGCTGGCGATTTTTCTTTTTCTAGTTTATCAGATGGCTGTCTAATAGGATAGAAATAAACTTATTATCCGCAAAAAGAACCAAAAACACCTTAGCCTGTGCCCATGTGTCCCTAAAAAGTTTGTTTTCATTTATGTACCCACTTATTTGATGATTTCTGTAGAATTTCTCATTTAACTGTACAATGGTAGCAGGCGGAACGTTTATTGCCCGTTGCGTTGAGTATATGCGGTTGCTGCGAAATGACGTAGTATAAGTAGTGCAAATATGACTTTACGTTATGGCGGTGTGGCGTAATACGCGTGTAACTAAATGATTTTGCGAACTGGAAGCTTACGTTGCTGCTTTGGCTGCGCTTAACGTTTGGTGTGTTGCCGAGACGTAAAACCTAACAAAAATTATTAAGTATTATACATTAGTAGTATTGCTACCATACATTAACAGTATTACTATAATACTTATACGGTGAACATTGATCGTTTGTGACATCTGTGCCCGAGACCAAACCGACACATACCTCTCGCCCCGCACTCCTCCTCATAAATAATAATTAATTGCTCGCTATAATAAAACACGAGCGAGCTATGAAACACTAGATCATACGCGCGCTTCTACTTTAAAGTCACGAACTCGCGCACACCCACACATCTGGATCGCTGTTTGTTTATGACAGGCGACGGTGCGTTATACGGAGTGTATATATACCCTTATCTCGTCTACGTCGTTTTAGTTCCGAGCTGTCGATTCGGCGACAGAGAGAATCACTAAGCGCGCGCGTTGTTTTATCTGCTGCGGTGAAATTTCAACGAGCGAGGGCAAATATTTGATTACACTACCCTGATGGAAATCCAAAACATTTTATAACTAATAACTGGCTATTTATATTAGAAACTTACTATAAAATGGGAATTTCTCTTGTCCAGTTTCTAGCTCACGATGAAACGCTTTTTCTCCTATTATTTAACCATTTAATAGATTGAAAAATAAAATGAGTTTTTCGAAGACAAGCACAAGCTTGTTCTTGAGTATAATTTTAAAGATATTAAAACTGATCAGTTTCTTTAGTCTGGAAATGGCTAGTAAAGGGCTACGACAAGGAGTGAGAGAGACATAATCAGATGGAGAAATAAAAGTTTTGGTGAATTATTCATAGAATGAGTACAACAAATGATTTATTAGTTAATGTTATTTTTTTATATTTTGGAAAGTCATCTAATGCACTTTAATGCTCTTTCATAAAAGATAAAATTAGTAAGTAAATCAGATACGAATATTTTGTAATTACGTCAATCTAAGAAATAGGCAAATAATGGTCGAAAAATCGTTTCATCATAGCGATTAATTAGCCAGTTTTACTAGCATTTTCTAACTTCTGGCCATTTCATGTAGATGAATTTATACTAGGGTATAGACGAAGAAAGACAGAAAAAAAGAATTCTTCTATTCATTGACAGATGCCGATGTTTTGTTTTTCTGAAATCGGCGAATTGATTAATAACGCTCGATGGGGTTGGGGCTTTTTTTGTACTAAAAGTATAGGCTTTCGAGAATTAGTTTTGTGCGTCGATCGCGATCGATAACGAAAAATTAGCGTAAATTTTCGGTAACCAATAAGCGCGCTGTTTATAAACCGCAGCTATAATTAGGCTGTAGACGAACTTACCATTACATCAGCTCTATGTACACCTCGCCCAATAAAAGAGAAAAAACAATCGCGGCGCGAATTATCGAAAATTGACGCGTCATCGTTTAGTCTACATACCCATCTAATCAATCACACATAGACGCGTACACGCACATCCGCGTGCATAAAAAACACCAAAGATTCTATATACGCTGCACCGCGAGGTCGGCGACACAAGGGAAGAGAGAGAGAGAGAGAGAGAGAGAGAGAGAGAGAGAGAGAGAGAGAGAGAGAGAGAGAGAGAGAGCGCGCATCATGATGATCATCGAGGTGCCGGATCGCGAGTTTAAATTGGGAGAACAACCGACCTTTAACCTTTCCGAGCGTGCGTACGTGCGTGAGGTTGACGATGAATAAGACGCCAGTAAGAAAGAGAGAGAGCGAGAGAGAAAGAACGAACGCCCTTGAGCCGTGGAAATTTCTATTTTCGAGCTAGCGAGAAAAAAGCCTCTTTATCTAATCTCCGAGTCTCTTTTTCGCGATTCTGTTTACGTTCCGCGGAAAAAGAGGGGGGGATGAGTGAAATAGAAGGTTTCGAATGTTAGAAAGTTATGTACAAACACGTGTGATACGAAAGGACATTTTGAAATTCTACCCTTTGTTATTAATTTAAAGGACGGGGAGGAAAATGAAAACAAAATGCCAGGACGAATTCTTGGAATTTTGAGATTAGAAAATTCCTGTTCAATGTGATGGGAAAGAAAGAAATTGACCTATAACATGTGTAACGAAAAACAGCGATGTATAGAAAAAGAAAAGCCTTTTAGATAAAATTATCTTTATATGGTTCCAAGATATACTATCTTGAAATGTCAAAGATGTTATAGTATCCTATATTCTAATCCTATTTTCTAAAAGAGAGACAGCGATTAATTATCGAATTGAAGCTTTTTTCAAAAATATTGTCGGTTGAAACTTATAGAGCCAACTTCAGAGTATCCGCTCCCAGTGGGTCATCTGCGCGCGTATCGCGCTTCTTAATCCCAGTTCAATAAAGACTATGGGTCTGAAGTTTGCATCGTTGGAGTGCAACGAAATAATTTTTTACAATTAATTAAAGTTATCAAGCAATGGAAATTTTATCTAAATCTTTGTTATAAAGGTATTTGATATTATAAAACAACAAATCTACACGCAAAAGTAATATTAATTATTATAAACTTGAAGTAAAATCAAATATTTTTTTATTTCCTTGCACTACAACGTTGCAAACTTCAGACCCATTACCGATAATTCCCATATTAAATCACGGAACCACGCGAAGTCGAGTCCGTCCGCCCGCCTCGAATCGAATCACAAACACGAAAGCATTAATTTCTCCACATAACGGGGTTCCATAGTCCTACCATTACCGACCGAGCAATTCACACAGTTTCAAGCTGATTAAAAATAAAATATGTCGAATCACAAAAAATCAAGAGAACACTTCGCTGCGGTTTTGAACGTTCTATCATCCAGTAAAAGTTTGGAGTCGAAATATCAAGTTGTTTTTGCAAAAACTTTGAACGAAACCGAATTTTGTTTTGTTTAAAGTTTTTGCAAAAACCACTTAATATTTCGACTTCAAACTTTTACTAGGTGATAGAACGTTCAAAACCGCAGCGAAGTGTTCTCTTGTTTTTTTGTGCTTTTACGTATTTTATTTTTAATCAGCTTGAAACTGTGTGAATTTCTCAGTCGGTAATGATACGACTGTGGCACCCCCATAACCACTCATTCACCACCAATCGCTCCTTCTTGTTCCTATCCCCGCGACACACTCGCCGTGGCCCACTGACCATATATCCCTCTCTCTCTCCCTCTCGCTCTCCAACGCAACTCACACGCTCGACCCTGGCTAAGGTCGCGCCACTAATCCGCGCGAAGCCGCACGACGGCGCGTGGGCGCGCGAATAAGGCGTGTCACGAGAGAGATGCAGCGGAAGTCGCTCGTGTACCTACTTTATACATCACACGTGTGTGCATTCAACCTCGCGCGCGTTCAAATGAGTTTAGCGGAAAATATCGAGGAGGGTTCGGGCCCAGCTGATAATGCAATCAGCTAAAAATAGTAATGCGCGCTATTGCATATATGTGTATATATGTCTTTAAGCAGTTTTCTAGAGTTGTTCGCGAAGGACGAGCAGCGCGTTATCGCCGCGGTATCGCTGCACTGCAAAGTGCGGACGAGCGGAGTAGTGCTGTTGGTATTGTACGTATATATTATAATAGCGAGTGTGTACGTGTAGGTTTGACTTGCCATATATAGGCTCCGTGTGAAAAGTCGAAGGGGGCATCGAGAGAGGATTAATCACGGTTTTACTCGAAGAAGAGAATTTGGCAAACGATTGGGAATGAGAAAATTAACAGACGTGTGTGTGTGTTATTATGCCAACCGCGATATACTTGGAAATTCAAATGCGCCGCGCTCTTGTTATCTCCGCACAAGACTAAGCTGCTTTATTTTACTGTTTATTTAGCTATCGCGAGATACTTCGCAACAACAACCGCATCGTGAAAATTAATCGAAACTTATAATATGAAATTCCATTATTATAACTGACAGAGTATAGTAATTGCGAAATAAATTTCCTCGGCATGGTAATAAATGTTCGTTTCATCTAGATAATTTATTAATACACGCGCCGCGTATACAACCTACCGATTCGTACGTTATTATAGATGAAAGTTGATACAGAGCGCCTCGCGAGGCAACGCTTTATCTTATCAACTCAATACACAAATAAATAAATTCTGGCTCTTCTTATATCCCGCAACGTACACATACTTATAAATATATCCGATCCATTATCACCAAGCCAGAATCTCTTATCCACTTGACTTCCCGGTTCCCTCCCCCTCCCTCTCCTTCGTCTCGCGCGATCCCATTATAGAAAAAAGCCGCGCGCACTCTCACGTGCAGCCATAATGCAATTATCGCGGTGCGTGCGCTCGCGAGGAAACGGAAGCGCGCGAGTTAATCCCATATAAACAGCGCGAGCATTGTGCGGCGTGCGCTTTTCACTTTCGTCGGGAGTTGGCGCTTGTATTTATATACAATACCTCAGCGAGCGACGTTTCAGTGGGAACGGAGTGGTACAATTGGGTGGCCAAGTTAGATGGAAACAAAAAGCTCCGAAAGCTTCGTCTCAAAACACTATCATCATCATCATTTGCCTCTAATGTCATTAATACACTGCGATGCCATTATATCCAAACAACCGTGCGTCCCTCCCCCCGGGCGCGCATTAAAAATTACAATAAACACACCTCCAGCGCGGCAGTCTCAATAACCCTAATCAATACACGCATCAGCCGCCGCGATTACCGTATTAAAATAACCGAGCGCCGCCGCCGCGTGTAATTTTGCATAATCCTCGGCACTCTGTGCGCGCGCGTCATTACGTTGGCTAAACTGCAGCAGTACGCGCCTACCATTGTTACGCGAGAGACTCGCGCGCACGAAAACGAAAACACGCTATATATAGGTACACGAGCCTGGAAACTTTCACCGAAAAAAAAGACTGGACTGGGTATACGTGTATGTAAGTTCTGCGTGGGTTGGCGGGAGTGGGGGCTATAGAAATTATCCTGTGTGCGGATGTAATGGTCTGCGGTCACTCAAGCTGGCTGTCTTCGTTCCATCGTGCGCGTCTTATTTCCGTCGCAGTTTATGGGAACAAGAACGTAAAACCCTTATCCATACGGTATAAGTAAAATTATATAAGGATGCGCATGAAAGATGTATTTGTTTCCCAAAATCACGGCGTAATATGTAGTAAAGCCAGCGCAACGTTGACGCGCTGCTCGCGCGCGCGGGCAAGTGAATCAGCGTCGGTGTATACCGGCGCGGAGAGCGCGATTACTTTCTCCTGGCGCACCCCGCCACGCTCGCTCGCTCGCCCGCTCGCGGCAAAACTCTTCCGGGTCTCCTTTCTCCTTCTCCGCGAGTGCCTTTCGCCTGCGTTGCTCTCTCTCTCTCTCTCTGTCTCTCACTCCCCCCCTCCTTGTATGTACTTACTTGCTCCTGGAGAACGTTCGTTCTCTTCCGCGTGCGCATCTGTGCTCTTTCTCTCTCTCTCTCTCTTCTCGGAGGAGCGATGTTTTGTCTGCTTTATTTGGAGATACGGCGGCGGAGGCGGCTGCGGTGTATTTTTAGAAAGGGAAATTGAGGTGGGCCCCGTTCAATTGGCCGAGTATCTGTGGATATAAAGTGCAAGTTCGGGAAGTTAGCCCACATTTCGGAAGGGGGAGGAAAAAAAGCAGATCATCTTTCACTTTCACATTCCCGCGGGGAGCGCGAAGAAGGAAAGAAAAAAAGGAATCAGCAAGACAAACGTGCTCGCGTAATTGCAAGCGCGCGTATATAGATATATATATATATATATATGCGGTTGTAAGCTAGGAGCTGCGCGCGAGCGAGGGATATGTGTGGTGCCCGGGTAACCAGGTCCGCGCGACGTAATAGAAAGTGAAGTAACTGAAGCTACTATGCCGATGGTGATCGTGTAGACGTCATCTTGAACGAGAGTGTGTGTGAAGAGAGATGCGAGGGTCCAGGAAGGGGAGAATGGTGCGGTGAGGATACGCGTGTATCTGAATTTCAATGGGAGAAGTAGATTTTAGAACTGAACGTCGTTCAAGTTTCTCTGTAGCTGAAATTATTGTTTTTTTTTTTTTTACAAAACTTTAATTTTTTAGAAATATTTATGATCGGATGAGAATATGGCAAAAATACGAGCGAATACAAATCATATTTTATTGTGATTGTAACGTGTGTGTGTGTGTGTGTGTGTGTGTGTGTGTGTGTGTGTGTGTGTGTGTGTGTGTGTGTGTGTGTGTGTGTGTGTGTGTGTGTGTGTGTGTGTGTGTGTGTGTGTGTGTGTGTGTGTGTGTGTGTGTGTGTGTGTATGTGTGTGTGTGTGTGTGTGTGTATATATATATATATATAGAGAGAGAGAGAGTTAATATACGTCGTAATAATTTCTACGGAAATGTATAGAGAGATATAATTCGTTTTTTTTTATTTTTTTTTTTAAATCGATTTTTTAAAAATTAACAGCAAATAAAGTACTACGAAAGCTGTACATTCGATTCGGCGATACATTCGCCGCAGCGATGGACTTACAAAGACATTCGGAACCATTTATTTCCTTAATCGCTCAGGTCGACATACTTTCGAAAGAAAGATACAATGTATAGGATGTGAGCATTAAGGCTGCCAGAGTTATAGTAATTTTTTTTATCCGAAAAAGCCCCTACATGGATCGAATCCATTTTTTCTTCTTCCCGAATATCTCCTGAAAAATGTTGTCACCGGTTTTCGAAGCTCAGACGATTGTCGGGTCAAGTGAAAGGTGCGAAAGTGCGAACGTGTAAAATCATAAAAATTATAAAATATTAAATTCCGCACCTCTGCGAGTCTGCGTGTGTATGCGTTTATAAATAATATCCGTGCAATCACAGCTAGAAATCTAGTGACTTTGTTGTTTATGATACGAAATTTACATATAATTTACTATAAATTACCATAATGTCTTAACTACGACCGTTTGCAAGGAAATTTGCATGGAGAGCCTTTCATATTTCATCAGACAGCCAATTATTATATTGTGTGGTTTATTGTTTATTTATGATTTGAAGTAACCCATTAAGTCACGCATTGCGTCCATGATTTTAACGAAGAAAAATCTTCTCTTTCTGTTTCAGGTAAGACTTTTCCTCCTTCACATTCCCTTAGTTCACTGGGACAGAGTAAGTTTAACATTTCGTATTCTCGAGACAAATAAAAAACCAGCGCAGTCGCAATAAATTATATAAAGTTGACTGCCGCTACCAAATATAGAACCCATATTTACCAAAAACTTGCATGCTTTTGAATTTCAACGATGTTCTTCTCATTCTCTCGTCTATACGCTTAATCGTCACGCTTCTCACTCGCATCCTACGCCTCTTCGCTGAAACATCTACCATTGCACCTTTATTGCATAAAGTTTCGTCACAAAAACTCCTCTATCCCCGTCGAAATTCGACCAAACCCTGTAACCACCGAATAACCCACCAAAAAATTCCTACTCCACGCAGTTCCTCGCTCAACGCTTTATTATTATTATTTTTTTCCCCGCGTCATCACGCGTATAGTGCACTGCCAAACGCACGTGCGCGCTTGCGCTCGTCTGCACTATATATCTATAATGCCATAAAACCGGTTGCCGCGACGCGCTCGCTATATAGCTCGGTTTCACTCGCGCGGAGCGCCAATTTCTGCGCACGCGCGCCGTCCTCGAGGCCGCCGCGACGCGAGCGAGCGAACGAAGGCGGAAGCGATCGTCGTCGCTGAGTGTGTAGCACTTATAAGAGCGACAAGCGTGGCACGAAAGAGAGAGAGAGAAAAAGAAGGAAAAAACTAGGCGATTTTTCCAGCCGAGTTTTTATTATGGGTTGTGGTTGGCTGGTTGCAATCGTTTTATGGTATATAAGCTCGGTTTTCGGTCTGGGATTGTATTGTTGTCTGTTCTGGCTTTTTCGAGGAAAACAAAAAGGTGTCTTTGTCCAAGCGACCGAGGCGCGTAGTAGTTCAATTATTACGAATATTTTCGGCGAAAATTGCTACTGCGCGACACTACCTTTGTCGTCACATAATCTTTTTTTCCGTGTTTCTGGAAAACTGTTTTTTCTTTTTTTTTTTTGTTAAAAACAGGTGGCAGCACCCGCGCCATGCCTCGACCTTGTGCGATATTGTTCCACATCGATGAGAGAGAGGGAGAGTCTTCATCGACTCGAGGCGTTATTTATTAATGTGCTTTGTTTGTAGAAAGTGTGCAAATAACGATCGCCGATGTTTTTCTCCCGTACACATCACACGGGAGCAGGTTGCGTTATCGCGCGCTCCTCGTGCATCTTGTGTTTCCTCGTTATATTCCAATGATACATGATAAATCTCACAGGGATTTTCGCGCCTACAACGCTCGACTGGACTGCCACCTTCCTGTCCAAAAAAACCTTCCCCTCCTTTTTTTACTTGCCGAAAACTCCGATTTCCCGATACACCCGCGTATCGTGTCTTCCTGCTCGCCGTCGCGCAGAGAGAAAAAAAGCTCCTACTTATATATATACGTAACGTGAAAAAGCGCCTTGTCTCTAGGAAGCGAAACTAGTTATTCGCGCTGCGGCGCGTGTAAATCAAGCTGCGCACGCCCCTCAAGGCGACGGGATCGCGCGAAATTATTGCCGAGCCATTAGCGGCCTCTCGATGCATCGCTGCAAGGTTTCTATATGTATATAATACGCGCGCGTGGGCATGTACAAGCGCGAGTTTTGATGAAAAATAGAGAAGAAACGAGTGTATAGTGTGTCTTTGTTCGGAGGATGTTGGCTGGCTTGTTGAGAGGTTGATTGATGCGAGGAAAATTGGCTTTTGTTGGGAGGATTTTTGAGGTTATGTGGGAGCTTGCTAATTTCGAGCTGCTTTTGTTTCCCGTCCGATGGTGTAAATGAAAGTTTCGCGGTACTTTAAAATTAAAAACTATTTTATAATACCTGGTGGAAATCCAAAACATTTTATAACTAATAACTGACCATTTATATTAGAAACTTGCTATAAAATGGGAATTTCTCTTGTCCAGTTTCTAGCTCCCGATGAAATGCTTTATCTCCCATTATTTGGCCATTTGATTGAAAAATATAATGAGTTTTTCGAAGACAAGCGCAAGCTTGTTCTTGAGTATTTTAAAGGTATTAAAACTGATCAGTTTCTTTAGTCTGGAAATGGCTAGTAGAAGGCTTGCAGTTATGACAAGGATTGAGAGAGACAGAAAGAATCAGATGGAGAAATAAAAATTTTGCTGAATTATTGATAGAAAGCGTACAACAAATGATTTATTAGTTAATGTATTTATTTATATTTTGGTAAGCCATTCAATGCACTTTAATGCTCTTTAATCAAAGATAAAATTAGTACGTCAATCAAATACGAGTATTTTGTTGTTACGTCAATCTAAGAAATAGGCAAATAATGGTCGAAAAATCGTTTCAACATAGCGATTAGTTAGCCAGTTTTATTAGCTATTTTCTAACTTCTTGGCCATTTCATATAGATGAATTTCTGGTAGGGATGGTTAGATTATAGTTTCCCACGATAATGCTTACATTTTCGCTTGTTTACATGTACATCCTCAATATACTAAACTGGAAAACTTTTCTATAAATGAATATTTCTCAAATTCTACAAAAACCAACATCACACAGAGCCACGATATTTCTTCAATTATTCAAGGAAAAAACGGTTTTAGAAAGCCATCAGCGACGCTCGCCGCATGGAACGACCACCTAGCGCCACCCATCCGAACCTATTCCCTTTCCGATCTCTCCTAACTAGAAAGGGAATCTCTCCTAACCATCGCCTCCCCACGGACAAAAAACAGACAGCTGAAATACACGAATTAATCCGGCATCAGCGGCGAAGAAAAACGAAAATGAAAGAGGAGAAGAAAAATACGAAAAAAACGAACTAGTCCGAAACGAGCAGCGACGCGCGTGGCCTATAAATTTTCGGCTGCGTACGCGCACAAGCGAAAGTGAAAGCGGCCCGGCGGCTTCCTAGAGAGAGAGAGAGAGAGAAAGAAAAGTGTCGTGCGTGTATGTGTGTACGTGTGGTATCGCCGATCCGCCATCTTAAGGTGTAAGGATAGGATACGATTGAGGAGAGAGATTTTTTATTGGGGGATGGTATAGTGGGAATCGATGACTTTATTTCACGTGATTATAGGCATCTGCTGTATAGAAAGAGAGCGAGATAACGTCTTCGAATGCGGTTTTTTTTAGAAAGTACATCGCTCGCCCGATTACAGACATTTTTACCGACGTACGCACGGCTATCGCCATATTCACATCGATTTCTTTGACATCACACGTTACACGCGATAAGAATAATAATTATTAATACGATCGTAATCGGCGATTCGAAGAGAAAAAAAAATAAAGTGCGCCTGATCCGATAAGAAAACTAATCGTAAAGTAAAAGTTCCTACGAGCGTATAGATATGGGCGTAGACCTATTTCTTTCTTTTCTTTTCTTTTTTTTTGCTACGACCTGTTACCGTAAAGACTGCCGCGCGATTCCTCAGCACCGCGAAGAATAATTTAATCCGCCGTGTACCTAGTCACGCGGGCGGCGCACGAGGAAGTGACCGCAGGCAGGAAGGCTGTAAGATCTCTCTCGCGGGGAGCAGGAAATTTTCACGCATTTATTAATCGACGCGTACTTATTACAATTATTGTCTTGCTCGTGTTGCTTTTTCAGAAAAATACTCGTTTCGTAGCTTTCAATTTTCCCGATTTATCGCACGCTATTATATATATATAAAAGCGGCTGCGTAATTTATTGATAATGATTTCGTTGTATGGTAAAAGTTGATACACTTTTCACCCGTTCTGTGAAAGAAAGAAAGAAAAAAAAAACACAATCCGCATTCGCATGCCCGAGGAATCGCCGTCGATGAGTTTCTCTAGGCGCTCTCCAATGATTTACATTCCGAGTGGCCGCCATGCGCGTCGCGCTCCGAGTCGCCAAATTTTTGTCGGCTATATATATGTAGAATCGTTAGATGATCTGAACAAATCTGTACGGATATTTGCATTTTTTTGGAGTGTGAAAGTGAATGAATCGTGTATAATTTATCGAAAAAAAAAGAAAACACGAATTTAAATTATAAATTCAAAACGAATGCGTGTAAGAAAGTTGCGATGAAAATTAATTTTCGGTGGAGTCTAGTGTGTTATCCATAGACGCGCCATCTACCATTTCGAGAGTAAAAACTCTACCTTTTCACTAGCAGTACGCGTATATCGAATCGAGTCATCCAGCCGCGCGATTCCATCTAATTACCGCGCTCGCGCTCACGCTGTCAACCCGTGCAATTTTCCCACCATCCTCGCAAGAAGTCCAATATACCTGCTTCACGCAAAAGCTTGCAGTAGCGAGTCATTATCCGCGCTTACTTTCCTCGGCATTAATTCGCCAAGCCCTTGTTTTTCTCAGCCTATAATACCTATATATATTCCGTCGATCGCGGCTCTTCTTTTTTTCTCGATCGCTAGAGAGAAAGAGAGAGAGAGAGAAAGACACGCGTGAGAAAGCAGAGGAATTTTCGAAAAGTTGTTTCGTGGTGCCGCGCATTGTGTTCGTTTTCGTCTGAGCCTCGAGATATAAAGTACGAATATGTGAAAAAGAAATTTCGAAGGGGAACGAAAGTGATATTTTATACTTTCACTTTGAATTTGGGGAATATCCGCGGTGATTTTTTTTTATTAGGCTCCTCTCGATATAATCGTTATACGCGCGATTATGGTCGCAATTAGCGGCCGCTGAGTACGGCTAATTACCAGGTGTTTATCATTTTTTTTCTAACCTGTTCCCTTGTTTTTTCGTGAAAAGTATGATTGACCGCACGCCGTTTTCGTGTCTACACAGATATCCTGTTAATTGAGCTGCTAAATTGACTTTAAACAGCCTTGGCTGGTTTCTAAAAAAGAAAGAACATTTCTGTCCGCCATTATCACCGTCGTTGTATACAAACGTCGTTTTTAATCGCCACGATCCTTACGAAAATCGCATAAATATACCGAAACGTGAGTTTCACGCACACGCGCAGCCGTGATGTATTCAAAATTCACAGCTACTCCTATTAATTAACTCCCAAACGGATAATTCCTTTTTTTTATACTTACTCACTTTCTCAGCGTTCACACGATGGCTCCCAAAAATCTTACGCATTTACACGCCTCCCGGAATTAGAAAATCAAAAGCGAGCAGTCGAATTTACATGGTAATTCCGAGCATTTTCACTTTCGTTTTCCACGAGAGAATCTCCCGACTAGCTTCCCCCCCCCTGTTTGTCCCGCGAGATGACACTGCGACGGGCTGGAAAAGTGCATCGACGCGAAGATATAATTGTCCGGAGGTATTTCTCGCGCTCGCGCGCGTCTAATGGACTTTCTCCGCTGGTGCCGAAAATTGAGAGAGAGAGAGGTCCGGCGGGTCTTTGTGGAGACGGGAGGAAAGGAGGTCAGCGGCGGTCCTGCGCGTTAGAACGCGGATGAGAGGCCCTTTCTCCTTGGCTCGTTTGCTTGCGGAGAGTGTGGCATGTTGGCTGGGAGTTGGTGGAGTTTGGGGAAGGATGAAGATACGGATTAGGGAGGTGATAAAGGTTTTTGATAGTGTGCTGGGTTTTCGCGATATTCGAAGTCAGTAATTGTTAGTGTCAGGGGATGGTGTTAGAATGAAATTTTCAGACGAGTCAAATGATTTTTCGAACACTTTCTATACAGTCATTTTATGGCGATCTCATGTCGACTCGCTGTAAAATGGCTGTAAAAAATGTTCGGAAAATCGTTTCACATATTGGAAAAAATATGGACGATTCGAAAATGTTCTAAATTGACTTAAGGTGATGTGAAATACCGACATAATTTCCAAACATGGATATCTCATGAAAATACCAATAGAATCGTCCAAAAAAAATCTGAGTATAGTATTAACATATACGGAGCGCTTGACGTGCGTGTTTTTCCAAAAAAAATTATGAGAATTTATTTAATTAAATAAAAACCGTACTGTCGGTAAGTAGGAATCTGCAATTAAGCTACTTTTCAAACATGGATATCTCATGAAAATACCAATAGAATCACCCAAAAAAAATCTGAGTATAGTATTAACATATACGGAGCGCTTGACGTTCGTGTTTTTCCAAATAAACGGTTAAATGTTGATTTAAAAAATATTGAAATTCACGGTTTCACATGGCCTTAAAATAGATACTATATTGTATTACAAACGAGAAGGGAATAACATCTCGATTGTAAATTTAGAAAAATATACTTTTTTTAACGAAGCTTGTACACTGTTTGCCGAGCTCAGCCCATAACCCTTCCCTACTATAGCAATATCACCTACATACAGCCCACATCCCATTCATGCAAGCTAACGTATTCATCCACCGTACGGAACCTCACGAGTGAGCATTCACATATCCATCAGGCCGATTCTCGATTGTTAGGAATAAACGAGCGAAGGCCGGCGGCGTCTTCATGCCTGCAATTATACATCTCAAGCAGACTCTCTCGCGCGCGTATAGCTTTCGGTGAAAGTGAAAATCGTCCGCGATCGATCATCCAACGATGGGTTTATAGGCGCGCGTGGATTTTTCGGCGGATATGCTGGAGCTCTCATGGGATTTTCAAAACGAAACTTTCGTCGGAAAGGTTGATTGATTTTTAAAGATATGGGCGACTTCACCAGTGGTGGAACGGATATCACTGAATGAACATTTTTTAATAAAAATCGTTGATAAAATATATTTTTAATGTTTCTAGCCTCATGAAGCACCTTCCCCCAATTTAAAAATTTGAAAAAAAGTCACTTTTTCACGGTTTAACACAATAAAAGCATTTTATTTAAGCGATTAAAAATATCGAGTGACCAGTTAATTCACTGAACATAAAAATTCGTTAACTGATAAAGTCAGCCTATTTATTTGGTTTTGTATAACGTGAAATAATGTATTATATATATTTTTATAATACACTCAGAGAAGAATTTATTTATATTTAATAAGAAAATATATTAAAAATGTACAGAGAAATATATTAACAATCAATATCGGATATTAACTATTAATATGCGCATCTTTATAGTAAGACTTTGCATATTTTCGTAAAATATTTCCTTATTTCGCCAAAAAGTAACATATGTACAAATCCGCAGACTACAGACAACAACTGGGGTACAAAAACGGAAAAAATTTTTTTTGAAGGCACACTTACCACATAAGGTTTTTTCGGTTCTTTGGGGGTCCCCCAACATGAAAATACTCGTAAACACGCATTATCCGTTGCCAAGTTTTTCTGCCGACGAAATTAATTTTTCTTGTGGAAATTTAACATGGGAAAAATTGACGAAAAGTAGTCCTTGATGATTAACCAATAGCAAACTATTGAAGAGGCCAAACCAAATTCCTCAAGAAAGCGATTAAAGTTGAAGAACAGAGCTTTAATTTGAGATAAGAATCGTTAAAGTCGGTCGATTCTGCGCAAAGCTACGTGAAGTTGAAAATGGCGAATAATGACCAAAATGAGCGATTTTTTTCAAACCCACGTAATTCTTTAAATTTTTGTCATTTTTCGCCATTTTCAACTTCACGTAGCTTTGCGCAGAATCGACCGACTTTAACGATTCTTATCTCAAATTAAAGCTCTGTTCTTCAACTTTAATCGCTTTCTTGAGGAATTTGGTTTGGCCTCTTCAATAGTTTGCTATTGGTTAACCTTTAGAGGACGGGATGGCCCCTATACGGGCCATGCCCATGATCGACCCTTTACATGTGTTAGTTTTGAGATGTGAGACATCACAAAAACTCGATTTCTATAGAAAAGTGAGAGAAAACAGTAAACTCAAATCCCCGTCCTCTAAAGGTTAATCATCAAGGACTATTTTTCGTCAATTTTTCCCATGTTAAATTTCCACAAGAAAAATTGATTTCGTCGGCAGAAAAACTTGGCAACGGATAATGCGTGTTCACGAGTATTTTCATGTTGGGGGACCCCCAAAGAACCGAAAAAACCTTATGTGATAGGTGTGCCCTCAAAAAAAATTTTTCCGTTTTTGTGCCCCAGTTGTTCTCTGTAGTCCGCGGATTTGCACATATCTTAAATATAAATAAATCCTTCTCTCAGTGTATGTATGTATATAGATATTGTTTTGATGTCTGCTATGTTAGACGGTTACGGATGTATTTTATAGTTTATTTTCTAAATTCGCGCTAGTAATGGAGATTTTTGGTACTTGGAGCGTTCAAGTAGTAAATGTTGGGTAGTTTTTTTCGAGTGATTATTTCGCATCCTGTTTATCGCTGCGTAAAGTAGTTGAATATTAGCTTGTCGAGGGCTGGCGATCTATGCAGATTCCGTACGTATACATACATTTTCAGCAAAACTAATAAATTTCTAACCACGTATGCTGATTCTCTGCAAACTACCACAGAAGCAGTAATGTATGGTCGATTTCTGAACTAATTACCATCATTTAACTTCTCGTTAACACCTTAACACGAAAAAAAAACATCTTCTCTTATGCTATAACTGTGGTCTTCCTACTTTCATCACTCAAATCGCACATCTTCAGCCTAAACCCTTCATTCTGCACCCTTGCGCTTCTACCCGAGCAGCTGCTCAACCAACCAATCGTAGCCCCGTAATGCAGGTGTTAAGCGCGTACACGTGGACATCTGAAGTTAAGTGAGGCTGAAGTGTGCGATTTTCCGTCCCCCTCTGCGCTTAGCGGCGGCGCTAAGGTCAGAGCCGGAAATTGGCTGGCTTCCGAGAAACGTGAACGAGAGATAGAGAGGGAGAGTGAGAGAGCCGCGTCGTGTCAAGGACGCGCGATGACAATAGTGAGCATTAGCGGCGATGTGCTCGTGCACGATTGGCGCAATAAAATTAGCGGTTCTCGGTATGTGCTGGAGGAGGAGGTGAGAGGGGGTGGAAGAAAAGCGTTTGGATGTAGGGGGAGTTTTGCAGTGAAAAAGAGGAATTAGATGGTTGAGAGATGGTCAGGAGTTGGTTGGTACGAAATGAGCCACAACCTCACGCTTTCTTGAGAATTCTCTCGACGCCGGTTGGCTGTGGAAGGTGAAAACTCAGTTTTGATAAAAACAAATGATCAGGTTTTTAAAGCCATGACTGCGGATATTTTTCGGATAACAATAGAGAAAGAGAATGGTTTTATAAATGCGAAAAATTTCTGCAACGATGAAGATCATCCACCTCGCCACTCGCACTATCGCGAAACTCACGACGCGCCGAAAGCCCGCAGATCTGAAACTATAACAGCGCTAGTCAGAGTCCCCGCCGGCGCGCGCAGCCACTTACGCGACCTCGGGCAAGGACTTCCAGCCGTTTAAACACCCGAGAGACAAGTGCGCTGCCCGCCCGCTCGCTCAGTTCGGAACAGACACGCGAAGGGAGACACGAGGAGAGAGAGCAAGAGAGCAATGCAGCCACGCACGAGAATTAATTTTAGATTACGCGTCCGGCGGCCCCCCGACTAGGTCAACTCGCTCTCCCGCCGTTCTGCTTCTACATATCGGACACGCACGAGATGTGTGCGTGGGTGTACATACTGTGTGTATGTATCTGCTCTATATAATATATGCGCAGTCTGCGCGTTTATAGAACTTTCTCTCTGTCCTTCGCGTGTGTACAGGTGTGTTATCCTTTATGTATTGGCCTATGGAGGATGGATTTTTAAGCGTGGAATATCATGGGTTGATACACTCTCCGCCTTTTTCGTCCCGAGAACTCTCGCAATTAACGTCAATCCCGCGGCAAGGCGCGGCGCGCGAAAAAACGACCTGCGCTGTCGAGCTCGCTCTTATTTTGGGGGAAAAAGCGTCGCCGCCGCGCGACCGAACCGCAGTCGAGTGTAAACTCGCGGCCTGGGTACATGTAAAAAAAGAGAAGGAAAGTGAAGTAAGTAAGTACGTGGAGTGAGTCGCTGCTTTCCTCGACGACGGGAGATATAGAGAGGGTAGAAAAAAGGAGTATCGCTTCCTCGCGGCCGCAAAGGTTCGCCGGCCCCGCGCGGCCGGTCGCCCCGGAGTTTCAATGAGGCGGTGTACGCTGGAGTTTGCTAGAGTGTTATAGCGAGTTTGATAAGCGTGGTTTTTGAGTTTCTGTAGAGTTGTGCACGAAGCGACGGATAAAAGGTGCGGGGATGAGGCTGGCTGGCGATATGTACAAAAGGCTATCGAAAGTATGGGGTGAAATTTGGAATTTTGTCATGCAAGATAAGCCGAGAAATATATACCTGGAATATATCTGTGGCTTCCAGGAATAACGACTTAACTGACTTTTTCTCAAAATTGAGTTAGCACCGGAATTTATACCTTCTAACTACCCTTTTTCATGTAGACTTGGTCCGGAAATCTGAAACGCGTTCAAAGAGTAAATATCAGCTAATTGTAAGAGATAACCACTTAACTACATCTGTGCCTAGAAAAACCACTTAACTGAATATTTATATTTAATTAAAAGCACCGTTTTGAAGTTAATACTATGCGATAAACAGATTATGACATACCTATTTTTATAGCAACAAAGATCAAAGGCAATAGATAATAGAAGGTAACACAACAGCTTGGATTGCCGGGTGATGGAGCGAGTGTGCATAAACAGTAACCGAGTAATGTTCGGTATTCGGTTTACCGAATTTCGTTGACTTCACGCACATTCCGTTGGGAGGCGCAACGCGGAAATGAATATTTTAAAAAGAATTCGTATTCTATATATTAAGGGGGCTAGACACCTTTTTTCTCTGAAATAAGAAGTCACATTTTAATACATAAATGTAAACTAATTATTTCATACTTTTTACATATAAAAGTGGGTATATTTACCTTACCTTAAAACTTTCTCCGATGGGCCTTTTATATGGTCCAGAACCATAGTCATCGATGAAACAAGTTTTTTCACTAACCGTAAGCTTTAGTGTATCCTAAGGGATTTAGGATTAAATGTCGGAAAAAATTTTTACATCAGAAAAATTATGAAAAAATATAAAAAATTAAAAAAAATTAAAAAAAAAAACTCTTGAAAAACAGCACAATTTTTTTTTTCTCATTAGATCAAAAATCCCTACACTCATATGAGAATTATACTATTCAGGAGTAATTTAGTTCAAATCTGGAGTCAATCCATCCACAGGAAAATTTCAAAGCTTACGGTTAGTGAAAAGACTTGTTTCATCGATGACTATGGTTCTGGACCATATAAAAGGCCCATCGGAGAAAGTTTTAAGGTAAGGTAAATATACCCACTTTTATATGTAAAAAGTATGAAATAATTAGTTTACATTTATGTATTAAAATATGACTTCTTATTTCAGAGAAAAAAGGTGTCTAGCCCCCTTAAGTGTAGAAATAACTATGTTACCTTTGTAAATGTCTAAATTGTTATGACTCATCTCTCGTATTTCGATCTTACATATGAAGTGTCATGACAGAAATTTTAAAACGGCGATTTCTCAAAAATACGTACAAGTGGGTTAAGTCGTTATTCCTGAAAGCCACAGATGTAATTTTATCAGCCGGATGAATGCTATGTAGATTTTTCAGCCAAAATTCTTTATAAGGTTAAACATTTTGTCTGGATATATAGGCAGAATATAATGCATTTAAAAGGAATAGCAATGTAAATAACACAGTTGGATGGTACATAAATATTTCAGGAACTACGTTTTACTACTGAGACTATAGAATAAAAGTCGAAAAAAATCTGGCAATCAACACGAAACTTTATATAGTTAAAAAAAGAAGAAAAACAGAAAATAAAAGACAATCGCACGACGCGGTCGCTCACTGTACACCGATTAGCATCGAAATAATGTGACGCAATTACCCGCTCACTACTCCCTAATTAACCATCACACACCAGCTTCTGTTCCCCTCAACTCCACCGAAATTCGTTCCCGGAAGCGCTCGTCCCGCCAATCTTCCAGCTTCTTTCTCTCTCTCTCTTTCTTCCCTGCACCTTTCCCGCGCATGAGCATTGACAAAAGCTCGCTCATTCGCGCGAAAGCGAAAGCGAATCCCATTATCTCCTCCTCTCTCTTCCCACAGACTGCACTGCGCGCAATTAAAGACCAGGCGCGACGTATACAAAAGATCGTAAAGTCGAAAATTTTGCTGCGTCTCGTGGGTGCGTCTGTATGCATGTGTGTATGTGTGCACGATGGTTGGAAGAGATAGGGAGGAGGAGAAATTTGTGTTATCGATGCCCGCGCTAGCGGCTGTAAATGGTTATCGCGGCTGAATTTAATTGACTCGCGTGCAGCGCGTAGGTGGCTGTTGCGGTGTTTGTCGGTTGTAGACTTTTATCAACAATTTTCGTTTTTATCGGAGAGAAAACTGGAAATTAGCGGATCACTGCCCTGGTCGAAAATTAAGCATATTTTGTAGCTAACGTGTTAATTAAATGGAAGGATTTTTAGCTAAAATCATGATACAAAAATAATATAATTCATCTAAAAGTTCTACTATTACTTAAAATACATATTTTATGAAGTGTAAATATCATAATTTATTTCGGATTGGTACATAATTATGAAATACAAACCATGTTCGTTTTTAGCCATAAACGTAACTGAAAAATAGATACCCTGGTAGAAATTTATCTATTACGAAATGGTCAGAAAGTCAGTAAATAGCTAGAATAAATGGCTAGTTAATGGCAATGTTGAAGCGCTTTTTCCCATATTATTCGCTCATTTAATAGATTGGAAATAGAATGGCATAATCTCAAAATATTCAATTTAAATGTACTCATAGACTCGACGTTACATTTAAAAGCATTCAATTGTAATGATAGCTTATAAAAATGTAAACAATAAACACAGACTAATAATCAGTGACAGCACTCCTTTCTTAGATATTAACTGAAACCCATATTTTTCTATTAGATTCTGTCTCCTACTCCTCTAACTAAAAACACTGACCAACAGTTGCTTTTTCTCTCCAATTTTATTACCTTTGAAATAGTGAAGAACAAGGTTGTGTAAATCTTTAAAAAAAGTCTTTCTATTTTCAATCTATTAAATGGTCGAATAATGTTGGAAAAATCGTTTCATCACTAGATAGAAATATCCAAGAAAAATGGCTAGTTTTTGGCTATACCATACTAAAACTAGTTATTTATTAGGCAAATAATGAAGTCAGTTTCCACCAGGGCAGCTTCTGGTTAGCATTTCTATCAGGGTGCATGATGTATTATAATTGGAGAATAATTCACTTTTTTATTATTTTTTAATTCAACCTGTACATAATTTGTAAAAATTAACTTTCATAATGCGTAGGATAAAAAGTACACTGTATACTCCAGCGACTCTTCAAAAAAACTAGTTGTCAAGCTCATGACTATCGACACTTGGAGAAAAAAAAAACTGAGTAAAAAGCTGCTTAACATTTTAAATTAACGAACTTTCCATTTCACCGCGCTCCGCTAATTAGCCGTCCGAAAGTAAAATTTTTTTTTTCCACCATCCTACTTAGGGGCCAAAAAAGCCGCACCGAATTTTCATCATCTACCCATAATAATTATACCAAAACCATCCACACGCACACGCACACGCACACACACACACACACACACGCATTGCTACTGTGGAAAAAAACACATCGCGCTTCTTCTCTTCTCCCGATATAACTTTTACCTTTTCATTTCGGATAATATAATTTATATATCGAGCCTATACATTCGGCCCGATACGCGCAATATATTTAAGCGCTCGCTTTCAAACTTTCTCGCTCGAGGAGGTGGAGGAGGAGGAGGACGGATAAAAGCGCGCGCAGCCCGATTATTGCGCAACGCGAAACGAAAGTGCGACCGGCAGCTTCGTTATAAGCGCGTGGAAGAAGAGGAAGGAGAAGGAAAGATGTGAAATTTCGGGAGTTTTCTTTTCAATTAGCGAACTACCTTGCTTCCTAATCAACCGCGACACACCGCAGAGAAAAAAAATATACGTTCATGAAGAAACGGCGGACGATCAGATTCTACACGCGGCGCGCGCGCGCGCGTGTGTGTGTGTGTGTGTGTGTGTGTGTGTGTGTGTATATATATAAATACAGCACGAACGAAAGGGAAACTCGCCGTGGCGGCGCTCGAGATAGTAAAAGTGCAGCGCGCGCATAGCTTCCGCAGTCCATTCGTACGCGCCTCTCCTTTTCCTGTACGTATAATATAGACGCTCTATACTCGCGGTCTAAATTTCCAACGTGGAAATTTAGAGCAGCGCTGCTGTGCTTCTTTTTGCCGCCGTTATAACGATCAGCGGCACGCGATGTTGTTATTGCTGCTGCTGCTACTGCTGCTGGCGAAGACGAAGGAGAAGAAAGTATGGAGGAGACTTTTAGGGTTACGCAAGCGGCAGTTTAGTTGCTTCTTTATCTCCCTCTCTCTCTCTTTTCTTAACTAGGGATAGTTAAGTGAGTGTGTACAGTCGGACACGGGGTCGTCCTTTCTGTAACGAGTATATATAGGTGGTGGTGGTGGTGGTGGTTCATTTACAAAGTGGGAATATATATTTTCTTCGACACTTTCACATCTGCTCGCTTTTCTTTTCTTTTGTTTTTTGTTATCGACGTCGCGTATGTAGGATGCACTCACGTAATATCTTTGCACGCGACGCTTGCGATACGAAATTGGGTGAAACCGTAATTGATACGAGGAAGTTTACGTGTGTGTGAGACGCGAAACGCGTTATTATGTGTGTATAATATACACCGAGCACGTTACGGGAGATTCCTGCGCTAGAAAGGGAAACTTTATTCTTATATAACCGAAAAGTCGAGAAAAATTAATTCATATATTATATATAAGTGTGTAGTGTAGGTTTAATTAATATGGGCGAAGAAACCGCAGGCTCGTTCGCTTCTGGAAGAAGTCCGTGATGCACACACTTTTTATCGATGAGTGGCATTTGAGAATCTGCTGCTCGCAATGCGAATGCAATTAATAAATATGGCCATTTCACTTGGAAATATCGGTAGGAGTGGAAAAAGTTCTAACCACTTCCAATCTGTATTTTCCAAGGATTTTACCCGCGAGCTTTTGTTAAACAGATGTTTTACATAAGAGGGTGTGGTACTCATGTACTCTGTTTTACTGGCAGAACACGGTAAATTCTATATTATTAAAATAAATATGTCGAATTACGTCTTATAAAGAGATAGTTGCCCTGCGCAATGTAATAATCTACCAGCCTACACAGTTTTGAGCTCAAATATCAACGGCATCCTAAAAAATTTTGCGAACAAAAATAACCGAAATTTCGTTCGCAAAATTTTTTAGGGTGCCGTTGATATTTGGGCTCAAAACTGCGCAAGCTGGTAGATTATTACATTGCACAGGGCAACTATCTCTTTATAAGACGTAATTCGATATATTTATTTTAATAATATAGAATTTACCGAGTTCTGCCGGTAAAACAGAGTGCATTAGTACCACACCCCCATAAGAGATATCGTGCGTCGTTGCATGGGTACAGTAACATAGTTTTTCTTACCGTACACTCAAGAAAGTTACATATATTCTACAGTTGAAAGCTTTTGAGTTTCAAATAATATTTGAAGAAATCTTTTCTATAACTTTCCTATGTAGCTAAACTTTAAGGGGGTGTAGTACTCCTGTACTCTGTTTTGCCGACAGAACACGGTAAATTCTATATTATCAAAATAAATATATCGAATTACGTCTTATAAGGAGATAGTTGCCCTGTGCAATGTAATAATCTACCATCCTACGCAGTTTTGAGCCCAAATACCAACGGCACCCTAAACAATTTTTCGAACGAAATTTCGGTTATTTTTGTTCGAAAAGTTTTTTAGGGTGCCGCTGACTTTTGGGGTCAAAACTGCGTAGGATGGTAGATTATTACATTGCGCAGGGCAACTATCTCCTTATAAGACGAAATTCGATATATTTATTTTGATAATATATAGAATTTACCGTGTTCTGTCGGTAAAACAGAGTACATGAGTACTACACCCCTTAATACCATTACATTAGAAAGATCGGAAAACTCAGTCACATACATCTGCCGTGAAAGTAGACGAACCGCTCTCACGACACGCATCGCTCGCGCATATATAATATAAATCAGGCGTCCTGATCGCCCGGATCTTCTCATAGCGATGATGCTCTCGTCTCTCTCTCTCTTTTTCTCTCGGCTCCTCTCATTACCGCGGTGTGCAGTAATGCCGATTATAATTATCGGTTACTGCCGAGCGAGCGAGGGAAAAGACTACCGCCGCTGCCAGTCCACGTAATTGTTGGCGTAACGTAACGACGCGCGCCGGCGAAAGTCGGCGTAAAAGTGCGTTCGGGTACAATGGCTCGATTAGGTGCGCGTAGATCTAGTTTTTTTTTTTTATTCACCTTCGGGTGAAGAAGAAAAAGATGTACGTGCATGTGTGACATTGTAATGGCGATATTAATATATTAACAGTGGAGAGAGAAACTACTTTGCTCGTACGAGAAAACTACAAGTATAGCTATATAATAAGCTAATGATTCCTCGATTTGCATATACTTACGCGCGGGTATAATTAATAATTTTTTCTTTTTTCTTATCTAACTTGCAAGATATTCGTTGCATATGCTGTCTCAAACGCGGAGAATTTTTCTTTCTGTCCCAGGTAAGACATTTCTCTTCTTCGTCTGGTATAACTCATTCTCATTTTCTCTCTCTGAGTCGTCGATCACAATGGAGGAAACAAAAAAGTAGTATCTATCGAATCTATTTTTAGCCAGGCAATAACAATAATCTTTACACTGTACACCCAATGAAAGCTATATTCAAGCCCAGTAGGTTGTCCCCACCACACTTATACTTCCACCAGTAATAGCTTTCCATTGGCCTGAGAAAAAAGAAAACCCAGCCGATGTCAAAATCGCACGAGGTTATTTCAACCGCAACACGGACACCGCAAGCTCCCTACTACCTCACCGAAAGCTCACACCACAACGCGGAACTACAACTATACACGTGTGCGTTACGCTTTGGCGACTAGGTTCTCGCGCGTGCGCAATAACTCGCCTCTCCTTCCTTCCAACCCTCACCGAAAACACACCCCCTACCCGCGCACACGGAAACGTTACAAAACGGCGGTGGCAGCAGTGTACAACGAGGTCCCAGGAAGCGCGCGCTCGGAGCCGTTTTCAATTTCGCTTTCGAATCCGCAGCGCGCGCGACACGGTTACCCGAGCCCGCGCCGTCACGCGCGATGCGCGCGCGCGCGCACTTTTCCTTTCCGCGAGTGATTTAGTGTATAGGTAGGTATGGTGGCGGCAGGGCAGTTTTCAAACGCGTAAAGCGCGCTTTTGTGTCGATTAGCAGGCGCAGCCGCATCCCCCGAGCGATCGTCTATGTATAAATATAAAAGCCAGCCAGCCCCTTTCTCTGGTGAGAGAGAGAGAGAGAGATAAAGCGAAGACAATAGAGAATTGATATCCATCGTAAAAGGCGCGCGGGGATAGAGGTAGATCCGAAAAATCCCGTGGAGAGGGGGAGAGTGAGACAGAGAGGCCATTAGCACCGAGCCGGCGCGCGGAAAATTGATAACCGCTCGTGCGCGCGCGCGCGCGCAGCGAGTGAGAAAGACGGTGGGATCCCTGAGCCCGGAAACCAGCTGAGCGCACGCGGGGGAAAGTGGCCTGGGCAACTTTCACTAGCAGCGAGCGCCTGCAGCCGCGACTATCGCGAGCTCTGGTGTACTTAGCGCTGCTGAGCGTGTCTGTGTGTGGGTTGCGCTGGTTGCGGCTTGGTATATGCAGGGCTTTTCGGAGTTTCTGTGTAAGAATCTTTTTGGCTTAAATTAAGTATGGGGAATAAAGTATAGGGTTGTTTTAACGTAGGTAATGCTAATGTGAGAATTTAGAAAAGTCTATTTCTACCTTCTATGACGTGTGAATGACAGGTTGATCAGCAGTCGGGGGGATTGTTGTTAAATGAAAAATGTTTCACGCACGAAAGATCTGGAAAAGCTGCAGAGACAAGTTTCTACTATGTAAAATCATCTCCCGCGTGCGCACGAACTTTCCAACCGAACCTTCCTCGCAACATTCCTAGACTCGCACAATCCACCTCCTAGAAAAAAACAACAACAACAACAGCCGGAACATCTCTCACTCCCATCATCGCGAACTAGGAAGCGCGCTCGCGGAAGGCGAACTTTTGCGCGCGATTAACCGCGACACGCCTCCCTCGTCCTGCGTCTTTTTACTTACCTGCACAGCGTGTCGGTCGCAGCCGCCTTTGTTTTCTTCCGGGGTGCCCCGTTTTTGCGCGGGTTCGTCGAACCGCGAGCAAGATAGATACCCTTGGCGGGTTTTCCGCGAGAGAGGGTGGACGGTACATACGCGAAGCTCCGCGGAAGATCGTGTCTATAGTGTGCAGAGGATAGTATAGTGAAAGTTACATATGGTAATCCGAAGCGGGTTCGGAGGAATGCTGCGCGCGGGGCTCGGTATAGAAAGTGAATTTCGGGAAAAATAGATAACAAATAACAAATGTATGGCGGTTTGCGGTGGTTCGCTTTGTACACACTCTCTAAGAATGAATATGTGAAAAGTCGTTCACTGGTGTGAATAAGTGAAAAAATTGACCGATTCTTTGGTGAATATTCACTTATTGAAGAAGTGGAATAGAATTCTCAATGCGTGTAACAAGGAATTAGTCAATTTTTTTCACTTATTCGCACCAGTGAACGAGTTTTCACATATTCATTTTTATAGAGAGTACACTTTGGATAATGCCCAAGTGTCTTGTAGGTTGATTGCCTGGAAATTCCCCATTGGCGCGTGTTGCAAGGTGAAAAAGCCCGTGGCGCACAAGAGGGGGAACAAGATGAAAGAGAATCCGTCATATTTGCCGACTTTCTCTTATGATCGCATAGTGATTCAATTTTTCGATGCTGACACAGTACATGCTGTTTTTTCTTTAGGTTCTTCCACGCGAGATATCAAAAACTATATTAGGACGCTAAAACTCACTCACCGCGGTACAAGCAATTCAGTAAAGTGCCATACATTTCTGCGTCAGGCGACGCTACACATTACAGCAATAACGCCGACTTCCTACGCCAGCGCGCAATGAGGAAAAGGCACGTCGCTTTTCCGCGCTCGCGAATCTCCCCGTGGAATTATCATTACATCGCGTGCCAAACTCCCGCGCGCGCGCGCGGAACCAGGAAGAGAAGCTCTCCCGCGCGCAGCACACTTTCTTGCCGTGCCGCCGCCTTATATTTTTCGCAATGCCTTTTTGCGCGTTTCACGCTTTTCTTCGCGCGCGCGTTGCGTAATAACAATATAATGAGCGAGCATGCGGTACGTTTGAGAAGGTTGTTGTTTTCTTTTTCATCCTGTTCGTGGGGGAGTTGAGGAAAATCTGTCGATATTGGTTGGAGAGTATGAGATAATTTATTTGCAGCAAAAAAAAAATTGGTTGTGAAGATTGAGTTTAAAGAAAAGTAAAAAGATCATGAATTGTAACGAGAGTCGTCTTCTTTGGGGTGTTCCCGCGCAAAAAAAAATTTGTGGGCCATATATTGCCCACAGTGTTGGACAAGTATGGGCAATATATGGGCCATTGCAAGCCATATTAGAGCAATATATGGGAGATACTCGGCCCCGGCGCCTGAGCCGAATTCGGGCTGGAATCGGGCCATAGTATTCCCACCAGTATCCCATATAGTTCCCATATTAGTCCCATATTTTTAATTTCATGAGAACCATTAACAAAAAAAAACAAAAAATAAATAAATAATCCTATTGTGCATGTACCGTGACTGTAAAATTATTATATAAAAAAAAAAATCTCTGAGTGGATTCGAACCTCGAACCTTTGAATTACTAGACTTGATCGCTACTGACTGAGCTATTTAGTTATGTTTATATCAAAGGATCAAATGGAGGTTAATACTTGAACGACATCATCATTCGTTTCAGATTACAGCTTAGATAATCTCCATTTGATCCTTTGATATAAACATAACTAAATAGCTCAGTCGGTAGCGATCAAGTCTAGTAATTCAAAGGTTCGAGGTTCGAATCCACTCAAAGAATTTTTTTTTTATATATTTTACAGTCCCACTACATGCACAATAGGATTATTTTTTACGCTTATTTATTTATTTATGTTGCTTTTTTTTGTTAATGGTTCTCATGAAAATAAATATGGGACTAATATTGCAACTATATGGGAACTATACGGGATACTGGTGGGAATACTATGGCCCAATTCCAGCCCGAATTCGGCTCAGGCGCCGGGGCCGAGTATCTTCCATATATTGCTCTGATGTGGCTTGCAATGGCCCATATATTGCCCATACTTGTTCAACACTGTGGGCAATGTATGATCCACAAATTTTTTTTGCGCGGGTTAATTGTCACTTTGGTAGATAATATAATCTTCTTAAGAATCTAAGTGTAAACGGGACTACATGGACTTGTGGTAACTTTTAGAGCAAAATTTTCCTTTCTGAAATGTTGGAAAATAATAATAATAATACCCGCGTAAAAAAAATTTCTGGACAATGTATGGTCCATATGTGGCTCCGGCGCCTCAGCCAAATATGGGCCATAGTTTTCCCACATAATACTTATATGTATCCCACACTTGAAGAAAAAAAAAGTATGGGACTAATGTGGACATGGTATGGGAAACAGTATGGCCAATATTCGGCTTAGGCGCCGGAGCCACATATTGCCCATATACTGCACTAATGTGGGCAGTGTGGCCCATATATTGCCAATATATTGCCCATACTGTTGCAAATATGTGGGCCATGAAATCATTTTTAGGCGGGTAAAGTAAAAAGTAAAAAATTAAAAAACTCAAAATCACACACTCCTCCATACACACACATACTCTCTTTCCAACCTAAAATCTTTCACGCTGAATCACAAAGCAGCGCTTTGACTGAAGTGCTCTCCCTCTCTCTCTCTCTCTCTCTCTCTCTCTCTCTCTCTCTCTCTCTCTCTCTCTCTCTCTCTCTCTCTCTCTCTCTCTCTCTCTCTCTCTCTCTCTCTCTCTCTCTCTCTCTCTCTCTCTCTTTCTCTCTCTCTGAAGAATCATCGACGACAAATCACCGGCGATTTTCCTTTCTTTCTCTCCACACACACACACACACACACACACACGCGCGCATGCACGCCTATTATAAACACAATTAGAACAATAAAATTGTAATTTAAAAAGGAGCCAGCGCCGCGCGACGCGCGCATTGAGAAACATGCTAGCCAATAAATCAAATTTCTCTTTCTGCTCCCCTGGAGCCATAGGCATTATAAAAAAGCTTTCACGCGACGTGAGTTCACTGCACCAACCGCGGGAACCTTTTTATTTCACACTCTGACACCTGATAAAAACCTGTTGATTTTGTTTTGGTGAAAGCCGCGCGCGGCTGCCGCTGAATATACATGATTCCCCCGTCCGATTTGAATATTTTCGGATAAAATGTTCACATTACTGTTTATACACGATTGCGAAGTTTCCTCGTTTTCGCGCTTAAAAACTATATACGCAAACTTCTTCAGAGAGCAGAAAAGAAGAATCGTTTCGCCATGTAATAACTTGTTGCGCGATAAAACCCGTCGAATGCAATTTATTGTAAAAATAAAACGCAATTACCCGCGCCATTCTCGAACAAAAAACAAAGCCAGCGACGAAATCGCGCCGATAGTGTGGCCGCAGGAACGTGCGGCTCAATAACTTAACCGTCGCCATCTGCGCAATATTGTCACCTCAGCACGTGTGCCTCTCAAAAGTATACTTCCCCTCCTTGCGGGGGGAAAACGATTTTTGCGCCTCTCTAGAAAAAAGAAACGACTGAACAGCCGTAAAAACGTCGTACGCGCTTCCATATCAGCGCGGCGCGCGAGCGTGCATCGGTCCGCGAGATAATGCGCGAGTCTATGAGTTACGGCCCGCCCGACAGGTTTATATGCGCTTCGCGGATTGCAAAATAGGTATATATATATATTTACACGAGTGGGAATGGATTCAGTTTTTGTTCTTCCGGACAAGCGTGCGAGGATCATCGGAGATCGAGAGCGTTTGGGAAAGCCTTGACCGTGACGCGGAGCCGGAGCGCCGCACGGGTGAATTATGGGCCGAAATTTTCGAAATTTATTATATATTTGTCGGCGCTCGCTTCGCTTTCTCTCCTGGCGCGCTCGCGGTTGAGCTTTTCTTGTGTGTATCTCAGCGAGTGAATTTGTTAGCTTGAAATGTGTGTGTGTGAGCACGCGCGCAAGCGAGAAATGAAAAGCGAGAATAAGAGTTTTAGGAGTTATTGATTTGGTAGGCGGTGCGCGAGTGGGAGTAAGAAAGCGGCGAATTTATTCGATGAAACTAGCTTGGACATTTTTCGAGTTTTTCGAGCGTTAATCTCTTCCAAGATTTTATAGTGACTGAACCGTTAATTCTCAAATATTATATCTTTTTAATTGATAAAAATAACTTTGTACGCGACAAGTGCGGTTTTTATACGATATGAGAATTATTTATTTACGAGACTAATTTTCAAACGAATTCAAATGTCGATTTTGCATCGTTACATTGCGAACCAATCACGGATAGTTTCATCATTAAACGAAAGTTTTCAAATTGCCGTATTAATATAGTCACTTATAAAATGATGACTATTTTATTTTAATAAACCATACTACTCTGTCGACCAAAGCATTAAAAATAAATGTTTCAACGCACTTGAACGTAACAAACAACTAGTCAGTCGCGCTATTCAATCCGACCAACTCATTATATACGATTACCTAACCATTTCTTTACGTGTAAATATATACACGACCCCCGTATCTCCCACACATGAAGAATTTTCATTAATTGCAAGGTTCAGCATATAACCCCGCAGAAAACTCATTCAGTGACCTCGCACCTCTCTATCCAGAACGAGTCTCTCGCGGAGACTTCGGGTTAATAAATGGCCGATTAATGCGCCGCGCTAAGTACGCCGAAAACAATTCGGCACCCAATGCTTGAGTAGGTGGCGCTCCCGCGCGTTCTAAATAGCTAAGGGCAAAAACAAGGCTGGCTCAATTAAAGCGAATATTTGCTCCCTTACCGGCGCCGTTACCCAATACAGAGATGCTGAGAGGTGCGCTTTGCAATGTAAATATTGCTTTTTCTGTCTATCGGTTTAAGGTCTGACCTTATGCGCGACTGATTTCTTTGAAATTGCCAATGAGGTTATGCAAGGTGGCGGTACTGGAATATTGGCGCGAAAATTGAATGCCTTTGCCCTAGAGGAAACTGACTTCATTATTTGCCTAATAAATAGCTAGTTTTAGTTGGGTATAGCCAAAAATTAGCCACTTTTCTTGGATATTTCTATCTATTGATGAAACGATTTTTCCAACATTATTCGACCATTTAATAGATTGAAAATAGAAAGATTTTTTTTAAAAATTTACACAAGCTTGTTTTTAACTATTTCAATGGTATTAACATAATTGGAGACAAAACGAAACTATTGGTCAGTTCTTTTAGTTAGGAAATGGCTAGTAGAAGGCTTGTTCTTATGACGAGAAGTGAGAGAGACAGAATCTAATAGAAAAATATGGGTTTCACCCTGGTAGAAATTAGTCCATTAAAAATGGGCAGGAAAACAGAAATTAGCCATTGGAAATGACTAGTTATTAGACACAAGTGTAATGCTTTTTTCCATCAACTTCTCCCATTTTATAGAATGGCGCTAATATCAAAATCTTCACATTAAAATTTCATAACAATTTAATCATATATTTTAAAACTTATACTCTCAAGAGATAGTTTACCGGTATGTAAACAAAATTTAGTAGGCTGTGTACTATTTACAGCTTTATTCTATAAGATATAAACCAAAATCGTTATTTTGCCATGTGACTATCTCACTCACTCATCGCCATAAAAAATTGCTTGTTACTAGATTTTTAATGGTTTCATTGATTAGCTATTGTAACTAGCATTAAAATGACAAATTAATAGATAGTACCAAATTTTGACCATTTTTACGGCCAATAAATGTGAAAAATAAAAAAAGCGTTACACTTATGGTAGAAAACTGGAGTCCATTTTTTTGCCATCTTGGTTCAAACTAGCCATTTACGGCATGGTGTGGTTTGTGCACATAAGAATTATGCACATATTTATTGTGCACACTTTAGCATTGGTGTATATCTATATCTATGTGTATACTCCAATGCTAAAGTGTGCACAATAAATATGTGCATAATTCTTATGTGCACAAACCACACCATGCCCCATTTACTACCAAAAAACTGATTTCAATTTCTACCAGGGCAGTTAATATCTAAGAAAGGAGTGCTATAAATGTTTTTTTAGTTTATGTTTATTGTTTACATTTTTGTAAGCTATATGTTACAATTGAATGCTCTTAAATGTAACGTCAAATCTATGAGTAAATTTAAGTTTAATATTTTGAGGTCATGCCATTCTATTTCCAATCTATATTAAATGGGCGAATAATAAGGAAAAAAGCATTTCAACATGGCAATTAACTAGCCATTTATTATAGCTATTTACTGACTTTCTGACCTTTTCGTAATAGACAAATTTCTACCAGGGTGTTGGGATGGAAATTTGCATGGTATAATGTTGAATTTGCAAATTTCAAGATAATTTTGGCGAGGGTTTATCGGAGTGTCTAAGAAATAACTGGAAATAAAAATAAAAATCGTTTTACAGAATGGAGGAAAAATTAATGATTTGGTTGTGTGAATAATATAAAATTTAATTAATGTAATTACCGTGATACATGCGAAAGATGTGGATTTTTCACTCGAGTGAGGCACTATAACGTCACTTATTTGCGCAGTCAATCGAGGAATATATAAACACTATGTATGCGATTGAATTGAATGGGAGATTTCGCTAAAATAAAAGAACCTATACGTGAATTTCTTAATTAAGACGTTTGCAAATTCTCATATATGTATATTCGCGCTTTTCCATTTCTCACGATGCATTTTGCATTAATATCGTAAAGTTCTCCGGCGATTTTCTTATGAAATAAGTCGGCTGAAAAGCGTCAGCGCTAATGTGACAGCCTTATATCCCATGAATCTCATAACTAATCTTCTTAGTTGCATGCATTAAGGCGAATGTAATAAAATAATATCGAGTCCCCGATGGTGTTTACAGAGCTCGCTACAACGTAGCAACATTTTCTATTTTAATTGGACGTAATTGCAGAACGTGCGAAACTATTTAAAAATTTAAATGCTAATTTCGTGCTATGTATTTTTTTTTTTGTTATTAATTGTAAAATGTACCAGATCTACTATGATGAATTCACATTACGAACGGTGACAATAGAGCAAGCAGGGCGGATCCGATATTTCCGATGGCCAAATCGAATTTTCCCCGATAATGAAATCTGCATTTAAAGGACGCGAAAATTGAAGATACAATTCCTCCTCCTGGGTTTTCGATCGATTATCGAGGGAAAATTAAAATCTTTTCTACCGCTTGTCATTTGGTTTGTATTGCCCATTACTTCTTGGAAATGGAATGAGTGATTATTCAAAAATGCATAGAACCGTGGATACTTACAAGGTGGTTCGTGGAAAAGTGCTTGTCCAGAATGCAGCATTCTAAAAGCATTGAAAATTGTTGAATAACACATTAACTTTAGTTCTTGGGGAGGCATTATGCAATGTACAATAATACAAAATTACAAGGAACCATACTCACGGACTCTTCACAATAACCTATCGTACGGATTGTGCTTTCTATCGATGAAAAATTCAAAATCCGTCCGAAAATTAAATCTTTAAACTACAAAAAAATGTCATCGTCGATTCTTCAAACAGCCGATTGACTTGTCGCCCAGAATAATAATAATAATAAAAACAACGAAAACCTACGTCAGGTGAAATTTCTAATCTTCTGCAAAAAGATTCTATTTTCCGTAACATTTCCAAAATTCTGTGTCAGCGATCAAATGTCGTTTGTTAAAACCCCAAATAAATGCTTCCTGGTGGGCATAACAGAAGACTCTCTCGGTAACCAACAACGGAGAACGGACTGGGTCATCGGGTAATGGGGGTATAGAAGACCGAGCACGAAATCGTTCGCTGATAAAGCCGCGGGCAGTTCCGGAAAAATTATATCCGTCCGCGGCGCGCTTGACGTAATACATGCGCGCCGCGATTGGTATTTTAGAAAGTTAACGTTTTATCCGTCGGTGCAGGCGTTGGAACGGTCGCGAGCGAAAAGCGAGAGGAATGCATTACTACTTGGAGAGCACACGCATAAACAATGAAAATATACCCATCGATTATGTACGTGTATGTGCAGTGTTTATGTGTAGACAATTTTTATGAATTATGTAGTATGTTAATTTTTCCCTGTTTCTCTTTCTTTCTTGCAACCGTTTGCCAGATTTATCACTTTTACCATCAAATCGATGTCGCTTTATTGAGTACGCGTATTATGCGTATATAATAAGCTCTCTTGCGCTGTGAATAATAATACTATTTATTATTATGTCATAAACATTGTATGGCTATTTTCCAAGAATAAACAGCGTCTTTCGACGCGATGGGCACTTTGCGTCTTTGAGAAAGCTTCTTTTTTTTTTTCTTTTTCGACAGATAAGTTATGAATATTTAATGTTTAATATGCGTCTTAACATTATACCGTCAGTTACGTTGAGTAATATGTATATTTGCAAAAATTGTTCATTCTATTGGTTAATAAAAATAAGTTTCTAATGCTATTGCAGTTTTTGTTAATTAGTCGTCTGATCTTCGACGAGAGTGATACTTTGTTGACTTGAAAGCCAATTTTATTACTATGTTAGACGTGAAAACTTTATTCTTTAATGTCCATTATTATAATAAAATACAATTAAAGATCAAAATGACTTTTTCTAAGGATAATAAAGCATCAAGATTAGTAATAAGAAGATTGTTGGCAAATTGCATTATATCGTCATAATATAATGAAAACTAAAACCTTGTTAATAAACGAATATTAATGAACTATTGTGAGCGTGAGAAGAGAAATATGTATCTAAAATCCCTTCTTAATCGACGTCCGATGTACGTGTCATCAGTTTAATACGAAGGAATTCATAATGCACGAATTTGCATACGGCGTTGCAAAGATCCGTGCAATTCGTGAAATTAAAATTTATGAGTACATTTTTTACGCCTTTCGTGATTTCAGTATTTAAATAAACAAGTCTGACTGTGTTGCGTATCCCCCCCCCCTCCGTCTCCCTTCGTGTAATCGGAGACTTGGCGTTGCTAAAATATCTTTAAAATAGGATGAGCTGTAGAGGAGGTGGAACCTAAATCACGTGCCAAAGGAGATATGAATGAAATGCAACGTAAACGATGGTTGACTGATCGCGGTATAAAGAATTACGTAATTATGATTTGACTACCATAACCCTGGTAGAAATCGTCCATTTTTCTCCCATTTGTGAAACGATTTTTCTCCCATTTTCTAGCCATTTTCTAGTGATTTCGGTCAACTCCCCATTAAATGGCTAGAAAATGCGAGAAAAATCGTTTCACAAATGGGCGAAAAATGGACAATTTCCAGCAGGGATATATTTCATCAGCGTTCAGATGAATTCTTAAATACCTATAATGTCAAAGCATGGTCAGTATGCAATATTGCACATTTCAATCAGCTTTCGGTTAAATGCCCAAGTGTGTACGTAAAACATGAAAAATCTCCCACAACTATCTCCCAGCTTAAACAATCCCTCTACAACCAACAACGAAAACAACTCTCAGAACGGATCGTCCTTACTATATTAGCTCCCCGGCAAAACAAGGGTTAACCGCGGCACCGCGCGTGTTCAGCGTTCTTTTTTTTTTTTCAAAGCGAGGGAGCGGCCAAGGTCTGCGCATATACGTACACACTTCGCGCCACTGCTGCTGCTCATCCTCGCACTTATCCCCATGAGGTTTATCTAATCTCGCCGCGGCGAGAATTTACATGCGCGCGCGCGCATACTAGGTGCGATTAAGCGCCTCGTAAACCTGCGATTTTTTTTCCACTCCGCGCTGCAGCAACAGCAGCAGCAGAAGTTCTCTCTCTCTCTCTCTTGTTTAATGTAGTCGCAAGAGAGGCGAGTTAATTTTTCGAGTTAATCACAATGATCGGCCATAGAGCGCGAGTGAATTATGCTAATAATTTTAATTATGATGTTCTGCGGAACTATGACGGAATGAGTAAGAGGGCGAGAAGAATATCGTGTCGCGACTTCTTTATCCTCTTTTTTTTTCTTTTCGCGATGTTGATTTATCGCGGACGTCGATGGGCCGCGGTGTTGAGGGCGATAATTCATAATGCCACTTGACGATCCGTCGTGATGTGTATATGGGGATGCGCGGAATATAATGGGAGATGGTGTATATATGGATAATTTATGCCTTGTTCCATCGCCGCTCGTACGAGTAATGATTCGAAAATTTATTCACTGCGCGGCTGCCGTCGCCGCTTTTTTTTTATACGCATACTCTCAGCTTGTGGGTATGTTTACTTTCAATTTGTATATTTACATTATACGCGTCAAATTGAATGAATCGTTTTTATCGTCGTTAATGAAGCATTCGACCGACAGACTATTCTATATAATCACCCAAATGATTATTATTATTGTTATTATTATTATATCGCTTGCAATAGCTTGCACAGTAAGCGCAAAAGTATATATAATACAATATCGTTGCGAGAAGCGTCGATATTTGGATAAATGCATTCCCCGCGCGAGGCTGCACGCATGCGCCGGCAATTTATTTAAATATGCACGTACATATACCGCGATGCGCGCAGTTATCTAGAAATTTCTATCATTGAAATTCATTTGTTCGCCAGAGGAATTCTCTCCCGGTGCGCACGTAACGCGCACGCGTGCGCTATTACAGAAAACACGAAGATGATGGAGATACGAATTGAATACCTGTTTATGTGTGTGTGTCGGTGTGTGCAACCGGTGGTTCTACGATTCGAAAGATTGGAGGTTTGAGCTTTTTTCTTTAAGTAAGCCATAACTTGTTGAACGAAAGGTGCGAATAGAGCATGACAGAATTACCAAGGAGTGTGTACTTGACAAATCAGTGAAACCACAAAACAACCGTCCCGCATATGTGTGTGTAAATCATTTTTTAACGTGCGCATGATTTCAGAATAAATATGATTAATGCAAAGTAACAAAATTGGTATGAACCACGATGGGGTATACGCAAAACATCATAAAATTACTAGAAAATACGCTCATCTTATGAAAATAAAGTCGCTACTGTATCATGCATCGTAATTTATTGCAACATGTTACGATATGACATCCAGTTGCTTACACCCCAGTAGGTATAGCATATAAAATGTAAAATATATAAAATCATAGGACAATAAATAAAAAAAATAAAAACGAAAAAAATTATCTCCTTGCAACTATCTCCACACGGAGAAAAATATTGTACACTGAGAAAAAATTTTTGGAAAAATTACTATGCTGTCTGATAAAACTACCACAAACTGTAAAAAACCCAAAAAATTACCACACTTTACAGTAAATTTTACAGTACTTATAGTCAATTTTCCTATCTTTCTAGCAAAATTTCTTATAAAGTATAGTAATTTTTATAAAATTATAAATAATTTTTATTAACTTTTTTTCTCAGTGTAGTAAAAATTGCCATGCTTGATTGTAAATCTGGGTTAGACTCGAATAATAAACAAAATTTCTATGATTTATAGTAACAATTGCGATTTATTTATGACAATTTTTCCTACATCGTAAAAATTTATACCAATTTATACCATAAATTATGGCATTTTTTTTTTTGATAATTCGAGTCTGTCCCACTTTTACAGTCCTTCCATGTAGGTACGACAATTCCCTTAAAAAATCGACCAACTTCGCAACAGGCATCCCACTTACTTCCCCGCTCACTTACAAAAAAAAACGAATCTACGAAATTTTGCCATCCCAATCCTCCTCCTCTTCACACCATACCAACCTACCTATACCCAGCTCCAACCACATCCGCGACCCCGCGCTTATCCCATTTTCATTTTATTTTATTTTGTTCTGTTCACCTCCTCGCGCACTTGTCTCGCAACTCGCGCGCGTCTGCGGTCGATTCGGCGCTCGCGCGCAGGTACAGAATAATAATAATTCACGCTCGCGCCTACGTAGGTACACACGCGTGCGGTAAACCACGAGGCGGCGCAATTCTCACGCGGGAGGACGCGCGAGCATTCTTGCGAATTTTCATTTGAATTAGTGCCTGGTTGCGCTTGTTTTGAGGATGTGTATGCGCCGCGTGGGTGGGTATATTGGAAATGGGACGAAACCGCGAAGGTTTTTTTTTATTATTTAATAGGGATGTAGGTTGGTGGAGGTTGGAATATTTACCGCTTAGTGAGTTACGCGCTTAGCGCGATGCGACTGCTCGTTATTTTAATTAAGATTTGCTTGGCGACACTGCGATCGGCACTGACATAATACAGAAGAGGCTGAGTGGAAAGATTAATTTTGTTAATGTACGGCGGATATAACAACGATGCTATTTAAATTTTCCCTCCGCGTTATTGGCTTTTTCGATTGGACATCTCGCGGGAGCCGAGAAAATAATATAACGTATAGCCGGGGAAAAATTACCGTATTTGTCTCTGTTGGGTGTATTAATAGAAAAAGCGCCGATTGATTTAGCGGTCGCATGTGATGCATGTAACCGCTAATCGACGCGCTTATCATAAGTGGCCCCTGATGCGTATTAATAAAATTGAATTTTTTTTCCGAAGAACAAACAGGCACGAGGTTCTTTTCGAAGAAAAGTCATTGGAGGAGATCTGCGACCGGTCTTTCGGAGATTACCTATGTGGTTTGCTAATCAAGTACTTTTCGAATTTCCGACTTGTGGAATCTTCATTATTATAATAGAGAGATACCAAGTTGAAACGAATATCAATAAAGGGTCGATGATAAATCAGGGCCTGACTACTTGTATCTCATTTGCGTGGCGTCAAATTATAATCGTCATTTTTCACAACTTTTTTATATTCAACAACTCTACTGTAACTCTTTTTTTTCTTCAATTTTATACTTTATTCTCTAACGCTCCTACCCTCATTCGTAGACTATCCTCCACAGAAACTTATTAATCACTCAAAATACGAGTGCACCACATACCTATATGAGCAAATCCCAGAAACTTTTAAAATAGCCCAGATATAAGAGTTTTTATTTTTTAATATTCAAGAAGTAAAAAGTTAAAATCTCTTAAATGTGGACGATTTTTCATGGCACATCGATTTACCAGGGCTTAAATTGAAGTTTTTGTTATAAAGAAAAGGCTCTAAAAATTTGACAACAATACCATTAAGTTGGAACATTTTCTTTTTTGGTTCAGTCATGTGCTTTGTAAAAAAAACTTGAGTTATAGCCTTTTAAATCTAAAATTTTGGAGTTACATAAAATTCTAAAAGTTTCTGGGATTTGTTCTTTGTTCATATACATTTATAAATCCGTCGCTGAAAGCCATACTACGAACGCCAACAATATTACCAACTTCGCTCCACTCACTCTCGGTACACCCAATCGACGTGTCTCCCGTTGAACCGCGACTTGTCCTCGCGCCGCGGCGTATACACACACACACACACATACCTATACACACAGACACTCGGGGTGTAGAATTGCACACACATCGTGCGAACGCGAGACGAAAGTGAATCTCGCTCTTTCTCGCTCTCGCGGTGAGAACGGAGAGACAGACAGAGACGCATGCGCGAACCCGATATCTCGCGAGTATACAAAAAAAAACGAGAAGAAAAAAAAATCCGGGATCTCTCCTCGCGCCTCGAGCGAGCGGATAGGTATGTATACATGGCTATACAGGCGAACAGATCGACGCGATGCTGTGAGAAGTGACTTTGACTTTGTGAGTATAAATAATTGAGGATAAATCGAGAGAGAGAGAGAGAGAGAGAGAGAGAGAGAGAGAGAGAGAGAGAGAGAGAGAGAGAGAGAGAGAGAGAGCGATGCTGGAAAACGTATAGCCGATGTGTAAAATAGCGGGGAGTCGCAGTGTTTATACAGATTTAGACATTTGAATTTGTAAACTACGGTCACCTTTCGTTTTAAAATTGTTCGAATGAGTCGCGAAGTGTATGCGAGGATATAGTTGAAAAATCAGTAGCCTTCACCTTCGAGCTGATAATAAATATAGGCATAATAATAACGATGGCTCTGAAACGACCTATTGCGGGAGAAACTCTTTCATAAAAATTCCGCACTTGCACGGGATAAATAAGCCTGACGCGCGCGGTTAGCGTACGCGTTATGCATGTGTGTATATATTTCTGTAAGAAAAGACTTACAAACGGAAGGCTAATAGATACACCGTTCATTTTTTTTTGCCTCGATTTTAATGACCGTGCGTAGGCGTCTTGGAAGCACCTCTTAATAGATAATAAAAGCTCAGGTGCGAAAGCTAATGAGTGTTATATCCTTCTCGAATACCTCGCGTATAATATATAGATTATTTCCACACGGAAACAAAATTTCGACTCATCCGTGAAAATAGCGCGCGTTCTATGTGGACTAGAGCAAACTATCGCGCGCATCACGGCGATTCCATTTGTTTGGCGATCGTTTCCTCCGGCCTTGAATCGCTCGCTCGCTCCGCGGCTATTTTAAAACGCGAGCGAGCTGGCTATAGCGAGCCATCGGTGGATTTCCGATCTGGCTTTTATATTCGCACGCGTGTATATGTGAAAATCCGCGGACTACAGACAACAACTGGGGTACAAAAACGGAAAAAATTTTTTTTGAGGGCACACCTACCACATAAGGTTTTTTCGGTTCTTTGGGGGTCCCCCAACATGAAAATACTCGTGTCCACTCATTATCCGTTGCCAAACTTTTTTGCCGACGAAATCAATTTTTCTTATGGAAATTTAACATGGGAAAAATGGACGAAAAGTAGTCATTGATGATTAACCAATAGCAAACTATTGAAGAGGCCAAACCAAATTCCACAAAAAAGCGATTAAAGTTGAAGAATAGAGCTTTAATTTGAGATAAGAATCGTTAAAATCGGTCGATTCTGTGCAAAGCTACGTGAAGTTGAAAACAGCGAAAAATGACAAAAATTTGAAGAATTACGTGGGTTTGAAAAAAATCGCTCATTTTCGTCATTATTCGCCATTTTCAAATTCACGTAGCTTTGCACAGAATCAACCGATTTTAACGATTCTCATCTCAAATTAAAGCTCTATTCTTCAACTTTAATCGCTTTTTTGTGGAATTTGGTTTGGCCTCTTTAATAGTTTGCTATTGGTTAATCATCAATGACTACTTTTCGTCCATTTTTCCCATGTTAAATTTCCATAAGAAAAATTGATTTCGTCGGCAAAAAAGTTTGGCAACGGATAATGAGTGGACATGAGTATTTTCATGTTGGGGGACCCCCAAAGAACCGAAAAAACCTTATGTGGTAGGTGTGCCCTCAAAAAAAATTTTTTCCTTTTTTGTACCCCAGTTGTCTGTAGTCTGCGGATTTGCACATATAAGCGCGCATCAAGCGAGAGAGAGCTGCACATCTCCGCGCACTGATGGATCGCTAAGGTTGCCGCATGCAAAGTTTTTCGAAGAGGAGGGAATTGTTTGAATGATTTCAATTCGGATGGGGTGGAGGAGTTTACTCGAGTCTTGTGGGGGTCAAAGATTGTCGAGGGAGATTATTATTTGATGTTGTTTATTAGAGGTATTTGTGGATTGGGGTTATGGAAACCTGATAAGGGATATTTTTTATAGTGTAATGTGCTTATTCCCTAATAGAAAATTCACCATATTTTTTAGCTAACCCCTGGTAGAAACTGAAATCATGTTTTAGATAGTAAATGGTTAGTTTGAACCAAGATGGCAAAAAATGGACTCTAGTTTATCGGTTGCAAAAATGGTCAAAATGTCGTACTATTTATTAATTTGGCGTTTTAATACTAGTTAAAGTAGTTACCCGACGAAGCCATTAAAAATCTAGTAACAAGCGATTTGTTATGGCAACGAGTGAAAGAGATAGAAGAGATAGAATCACGTGGTAAAATAACGATTTTGGTTTATATCTTATAGAATAAAGCTATCAATACAGTACAACGACTACTAAATTTTGTTTATATCCCGGTAAACTATCTCTTAAGAGTATAAGTTTTACAATATGTGATTAAATTGTTATGAAATTTTAATGTGAAGAGTTTGAGATTAGGGCCATTCCATAAAATGGGAGAAGTTGATGGAAAAAAGCGTTACGCTTGTGTCTGATAACTAGCTATTTCCAATGGCTGGTTTCTGTTTTCCTGCCCATTTTTAATGGAGTAATTTCTACCAGGGTCCTGGTGGAAACCGACTTCATTATTTGCCTCACAAATAGCTAATTTTAGTGGGGAATAGTCAAAAACAAGCCACTTTACTTGTATATTTCTATCTACCGATGAAACGATTTTTCCGACATTATTCAACCACTTAATAGATTGAAAATGGAAAGACTTTTTTTTAAAGATTTACAGAAGCTTTTTCTTAACTGTTTCAAAGATATTCAAATTGGAGACAAAAAGAAACTGTTGTTTTTTAGTTAGGAAATGGCTAGCAGAAGCCTAGTTTTTATGGCGAGGAGTGAGAGAGACAGAATCTAATGGAAAAATATGGATTTCAATTAATATCTATGAAAGGAGTTCTGTAAATGTTTTTAAGTTTGTGGTTATTGTTTATATTTTTGTAAGCTGTCTGTTTCAATTGGATGCCCTATAATGTAACGTCAAGTTAATGATTAATCTTAAACCAAATACTTTGAGGTTATGACATTTTCCGCCCAATCTATTAAATGGGCGAATAATAGGGGGAAAAAGTGTTTCAACATGTTCATTAACTAGCCATTAACTGCCTTTTGTGGCTCATAATATAATATCGCCACGGCGCCGGAGCCAAATATCGGTCATACTATTTTCCATATAACGCCCATATCTGTCCCATGTATTGTGTTTTTAGAGTATGGGACATAAATGAGTATTTTATGGGAAACAGCACGTAAAGAGATCGCCAATATTTGATCATAAATATAGATATAATTTTTTTTTTTCGTGGAATATAATTATTACAGTTATTATTATATTTTTTTACTGTACAATTTATAATTTAACTCGGTTTCGCATAAACCACATCTTACTGGCATCCTCTTGTAAATCCAATTAATCCACACCACCCGCAGCGTCACTTATTCCCTTTTATAATCCTTGTATATCTCTTCGATCGCTGATTTTCTACTCCACAGTCTCTATATACACCACAGCGAACGGCGATCCTAGAAAAATACCAGCACCGGCGACCATCCCCACATTTTTTTTTTCCTCGCCGTGTATCACAGGCAACAATTGCAAAGCAATTATTATCTCGCAGCGGCAGGAACAATGGCGGCCGGCAAAAAGAGCCGGTGAATCGCGCGATCTCTTAGTCACCGTATAGCACGCGCGGCCGGGATTTACGTGGCGCCGCCGCGTCCTGTCGCGCGCGCGAAGAGAGTGAAAGAGGGCGAGAGAGGAAATGGTTCGCGTGCCGGAGACTTGCGTAACACTACGTCATCTTCGGAGGTTCGAGAGTGGAGTGTATCGCTGATTTTTTGGGTAGGATGCTTATATGCGTGTCTGGCTGTACAATGCCTTTATCTACTTAGTACGAAGCGCCGAGCAGTATACCTATACCTACACGTATCGTGTGAATTTTAATCAAGCTTCGTTAGTCGCTCAATTTAATCGACGTGAATGGCAACGAGCACTTCGACACTCGAACCCTCCGATATTAATTAAGTTGATAAAAAAAGCAATAAAATATCCTGCAACGACGAAAACGTTATAACCGTTAGGAATACCAAGAACAGACATTCCAAGCACACTATTACACCACCAAAAAGAGAAACATCCTCACCCTCCACACATTCCACAAAACCCATCGCCCCACCCCTCTCCACACACGTACACGCGATCTAGCGAAAAATGGAGCGGATGCTCGGAGAGGCGCGCTGTATATAAGTAGCATTGTGTCGCGCTGGCTAAACATCTAAACAACCGGCGGCGGCGCGCGCGCGAGCGCAGCCACCGGCGCGCAGACCCGGCCGCTGTAATTTAGTTCAAGGCCGCCGCGTATAGCCGACTGCACGCGCATACTGCAGCAGCAGCGAGAGCGAGCGAGCGATCGCTACAAAGTTTGCCGGTTCGCCTGGTGTATGCAGTGTGTGTGTGTTTAGGAGTGGTATTAGGCGTTCGGGGATGGATGTTGGTTGGTGGGTTTGAAGGAAGTAGTGATAAAGGTTCGATGCTGTGGGTCACACGTGAGCGTGATGCGCTGTACTTGTAATTCTTTTTTTTTCTCTTCTAAAGTTTGTATACGACGCGTTTGAAATGTCTCGAAAGTAGTTTATAGAAAGGGGCTATGTTGGTTGGTTTTCAACTAAACTTTGGTTCTATATATATGTAGAAATGGTTATGTTGTACAACAGTAATTTTTTTTTCGATAAGCCACGTGGGTATAATGAAAGGATAAAGGACTACGTAGCAAAGCTATACGAACTTTTCTTCATAGTTCAGCAATAGATATCGTGGAACAGTAAATTCATGTACAATGGAATTTGAAAAAAATGATAACTTTTTTTTTCCTACAACTCAGCAACATCACGTTTCCTTTCAGCACAATAAGATTTATAAAGCATTAATTTCCAAGAATGAAACGTTAATTCACAAAGTTCTCATGCATACGCTGCACTCAAGCACACACATTGAAAATATAAATTACGACGTATATATGTATATACGACTGCGTGTACGCGTATGTGTTAATTGTTAGCGAAAGTAACCCGAGAGTGATTGTCGCGGACGTGCGTTAATTAGTTAACTAAGGACGCTCGGGCTATTCATATAAATCATTCGCTGCGAGTTATCGATCGCAACTGTCGCGCGAACGATCGATCGAAAGTTTAATGGATCTCTCTCTCGACGATCGATCCCACACCGCGTTCTATATTAATCGAATTTCGCGTGCGAAAACTTTCGTTGAAACAGTTAACGTTATACCTTCTTTTATCCTTTTCGAGATATACGTATATGTGTGTGTGGGTTAGTGTAGAACCGTTACGAGTCCTTGAGACCTGCGCCGCTGTGACGTGTGAAGAAAACCATGGTCAAGGATACGAATCATTTCCATTGCAATCGCAGTGTAAATAAATGTTTTTACTGCTAGTGCCGTCACAAAAAAGAAGAAGCTATATATGCGACGTCGACATTTTTACTCTGCATTGTTCTTCGCGATTCCATCGGATAGAATCGTCAAAACATTTTATGTACGAACGTTTGTTATAGACTGTTCTTCGCAGAGATCATTTTATATAGAAAAAAAAAACAAAATTCATAGCGTATATCAAAGAAATCTCCATTGAAGTAACATTTTCGTTAAAACTATATAAGCATCTTCCAATCCGTCGAACGAGCCATCAAAACACAATGCAAGAAGCCTCCCAGTCAACCGTCCACTCCGAACAACAATAGCGCGCCTCGCTCAACCTAGAGACAGCAAAAAAAAGAACCATCGCCAGCAGCAGACCTAGACACACACACGCACACACACACACACACACGTGTCCCACGCCCACGTCGCGCATCGCATGTCGTTCAATTGCGCCAGCATATAGCGTACCCGCGCGCTCGCGTATACATACGTATGAAAGGGGCCTCCAAGGCTGCTCCCGCGATGTGTCGCCGCGCAGCATAGCGCGGTGAGAAAAGAAAGATTAATTTTCCGTCCCGCCCCGCAGCGTTGCGTGACTCATTTTCATTAGCCTGCGCGGAATCGCCATCCACGGTTTGACACGTGCGAGTGTCCTTAGCGGCGAGCGGTTTTTCTCAGGGCATAAGTAGAGTTGTGTCGAGCGCAGGAAAAAGCCCGTTTTCCGCTTGATTGTCGAGCGAGCCGCGCAAGGTGCGTGGTTCTCACCTTATGTTAATGCGGGATATACCTGTGTGTGTGTGTGTGTGTGTGTGATATGCGGGAGGAGGGGGTGATTAGTGCTGCGGGGGATTGATGATATAGTGTGGGATATTGGCGTGTGTGGCAAAATTGTTGTAACGCGAGTGTGATTCTGACGAAACGATGGGGGATTGAAGCGTATTAAGTGGTTTATGAGACCAATGGAATTTTAAGTTGACGGGGGGATTTTTGTTTCGGTCTACGTTCGATTCCAGTTTAGAACGTATCTGGTCCTCATTTGTAGTATGAAATTTTTGAGATTCGTACTCTCTATAGTTGAATTAGTAAAAAAACCACTAAACATTAGTGAAAATTGGGGGGGGGGGGGTCCAAAGTTTCGATGATTCACTATAAAATCGAGCCAACTAACGATTTTTATAAATTCGACATAGTCGTTGTCGAATGTACATAATTCCGAAATTTTAAGTGATGAAAAGCGTATTTTCGAATGTAACAATTTACCTACTGTCCAAAATATTGAATTTCAAACTATAGAATTTTAATAAGGAGATAATAAAGATATTTCCAAATAAATCGTTAGAAACTAGCTACATCTACATTAAAATTCTGTAGTTTGAAATTCGATATTTTGAACAGTACGTAAGTTGTTACATTCGAAAATATATTTTTCATCATTTAAAATTTCGGAATTATGTACATTCGACAACGACTTATGTCGAATTTATAAAAATCGTTAGTTGACTCGATTTTATAGTGAATCGTTGAAACTTTGGAACCCCCCTCCCCCGAAAATTGCTCCACCGTAGAATCAGTCAATATTCACTATTTTAAATATAGTAAAATCTCTGGTAGAAATGTTAACCAGAAGCTAGCTATTTTTCAGTTAACTATAGCTAAAACCGAACAGTGCTTGTATTCCATAATTATGAAATAAATTGTGGCATTTACACTTCATAAAGTATGTATTTAAGTAATAGTAGAACTTTTAGGTGAATTATATTATTTTTATATGATATATTATTATAAAATATGGTTAATTTTCTACCAGGGATTTCACTATTTTAAATAGTGGATATTCACTAATTCTACGGTGGAGCCATTTTCACTAACGATTAGTGTTTTTTTTTCACTAATTCAACTTTAGAGAGTAGAATGAGTTATGATGAATGGCGAATTTTCTCGCAAACCTTCTCGTCCGTTATCATTAAACGTACAGCCATCATCATCTTCACCAACAACAGCAACCACCACCACCACCACGTTTTTAAATTTGCCGCAGCACCATCCGCACACCTATCCCCCGTGCCACTCGCAAAACACTTCATCTCCCCTCCCCCTCCCCAAAAACACCGCGTTCGACTCTCTCTCTCTCTCTCGTCCCAAGGCTCTCTCATCCTTTTTTTCTCTCTCTCCCTCTTCCCTCCTCCGTCTCTTCTCTCTCAACAGTTTACCGTTACTTTCGGCGAAAAAGAGCCACTACCTCCTTGTCGATTCGCTCGGCTCGCGCGCGAGGATCGCTCAAGGATCCGTTGCGCTTGGCTTGGCTACGCGCGCGCGCAGAAAAATCGGAATTCTAACGCGCGAGAGTCGCGCTAGCGCGCGGATCCTTGACTTTGGAGGAAAATGATTCACGATCAAGAGCAGGTTTCGAGGACGTTTTTTCGGACGACGCGCTTGTGGCGACGGCGGCGGGTCTTTTTGCTGGATGGTAAAACCGAGAGAGTAAAAACAAATAGTTGCTGTGTGTGTGTGTACTATGTGTATGTGTGTATCGTAAAGGTGAGCGTGATTTGGTTTTTAGAATTGGATTTTGTCAGTAGGGTTTTCTTTTCGCTGGTATTTTCTGAGAATAGTATATCACTGTTACAAATTGCATTAAATTTAATGTACATGTTGCAAGTACAATTTCATATTAAATGTAATGCAATGTGAACCTATAATCGTATAAGTATATTAATCGTTGTTTGTGAATCTAGCGAAAAAAGCTTTTTTTTTTTTAATGACGAGGATTTAAGATGAAATAACTCAGTATTAAACTGTATCTGTTACGGAAGAAAAACTTTTTTTTTCAAGCATCATAAGGTCGTTAAAATTGTAATAAAAGTGTTCATTTATATAAATATATTTATAGATATTTAATTGTCCAACGGGTACAAATACAAAGCGGTATAGTGTCCGGCATAAAAAGAGATGAAACTTCGAATGCGAAAAAAAAGATGAGCAGGAATCGTTATATAAAATGACAAAATGAGCGTCGTCACGATTCCAATGAAATTCCTAGATCTCTCTTTCCGATTCCTCAAAATCATTATCTACGCAAATTCGCTCGGCGAGTCAACTGCGGCTGTATGTACTAAAGCGCATTACGGCTATGCGCATCGGCGAAGGATTCGCATCGCTGGTCAAATCCTAATGATCGCCATTATTGTTAATAACGATGGAGTGGAACTGTGCGCGCTGCCTCCTGGCTTTGTGCTTGTTTCCTCCGTGCCTTTTTTTTTGTTGATTACGAGGTTTTATAGAGTGATCGTTTAGAAAAGTGCAAAAAAATGCGTTTTGCGGCTAGGAGGAGATTCGACGTCATTGTCTCGGTGGCGAGAATAACAGGCGATATTTTGTAACGAGGATTCACGCAACTTTGCCACTGAAACTTTCAGAAAAAAATATTATTACTTAGAATGCGAAGTAATTTTATATTCAAACAATACTCAATTTTCTTCATTGCAAAAAAAAAAAAAAATTAGCTTTTCAATATTTATTCCCAATAAACTCGTATGAGCAAGAGCAGAAGAATATGGCAATAATGCATGTAATTTTAGCAGCTTTGCAAAGCTATGTATGCGGTTTCCTCTGAATTGTCCGAGTCTCAAGTTTTTACCTCCAATATCAATCTCACAAAAGTCTATCATTACGCTTGAAAGTCCTACCTAGATTTTGAATAAATTTTCAATCTCGCCAACATCTTTGAAAAAACTCAAAATACATGAAAACTCTTAACAAAACTCTTGCATATTTAACAGAACACATTGAAACCTTCAAACCCGGAAGTGAAGGATACCACCGCAAAATTCACCATCCAAACCTCACCCCAAACCGCATAACCCGCCGCCGTCCTATCGTCTCCCGATCATCATCATCATCATCTATCTCAGCAAACTCAAGCCAACCATACTCTATACTCTTACACACTCCATCCGTCCGTCCGACGACGAAGAAGAAGAAGAAGAAGAAGAAACGCGCAGCGTCACGCGGCGGCCGTAGCCTTGACAGTCGACCCGATCTCTCTCTCTCTCTCTCTCTCTGTCTCTCTCACTTGGAAAAAAACGAGGCGGCTAGATAAAGAACGAGGCACGTGTGCGTTTGCTAAAGCTATAGGCGATAGGCTTGCTCGTAGCTAGAGCGTTTTCGAGAATCCTTCGTGGAAGCGCGTCGTTCCAGGAAGTGCGTGTAGCGCGATGAGGACCATCGCGGCGAGCGTGTTTTGGACCAGGTGAGGGGGAGAGGGGGCAGAAGGAGAGGTGAACTGTTATAATTGGCAGATTGTTGTTTTGGAAGAATTTCTAGGGGATTTGCTGAGTCGAGGTTTTTGGAACGCAGGTACACGCAGGAGAATATTCGATAATGGTATACTATAGATGGACCTGGAATTTCACCTTACTAAAGGAATTAATAGACCAAACAATAGCGCGGGAGAAGACATTTTTGGAGACCACCTATATACATGTACGACTCTGAGACTCGAGCAGAGTCGCCGTACAACTCCCAATCGAAATCTCCATTAAGCATTTCCTATCTTGCCCTCTTATCAGAATCACTCGTGCCTCGGCGAACCGCATATCATCTCGGCGAGCAGACAAGCACGCAGCTGAAAAATGCGTCTCGACTCGCGTCTGTCTCTCTGCCTAAGCACGCGCGTGTACGTGGAATATACGAAAAATTCGAGGTCAAACCACTCTCAGGCTCCTAAATTATCTTTCTCTCTCGGAGCAGAAAGGAGCCGCCGTTTTCGGACCTGAGGAGTGAGAGCCAGATTCTGACCTCGCTGCTGGGTTTACACGAAAATGGTATAAGGTGGTGTTGTGCGGCCCTTCCTGGTCCAATTAGTCGTTGGAATTTGTTTTTGGTCTTGTGGTGTGACTGTGTCCCCTTGCGTAGCGATATACCTGCGGAGATTGCTTGTTAAATATCTATGGAAGTCTGTAACATTAACCCATTAACGGACAAAATAGCGTTAATAGAATTAATTGTAAAAGAGTACCTAGCTTACTATTTTCGAGGGTGCTCTTTTGAATGGTGTCACTTAGGAAATTAAAAAATTATGTTTTCTATGTTTTCTTTTCGAAAGAAGACATGAATTTTTCGGGGTATTTTTTTTAATGGACACTCTTACACTGAAAAAGGATTTCAATCTGCTCCAAAAATGCTCTAAATGTGCACTCAAAATACGGAGGTTCGGAATAATCATCAAACATGGTGGATCCAAGATGGCGACCTATACGGAGAAATTATCTCCATTATCTCAAAATTCGTGCATTATTCGGGTCCTCTCGATTTTTTCAGCAACTATAAACAAACCAAATCAAGTTTTTAACTATTTTTATATCATTTTTACCAAATTTTGATCACTTGAATGTAGGTTATTCGTTGTAGTTGCTATTTATATGAGGAATCGTTGGAAAAATGGTGAAAAATGACTGATTTGCGTGACTGACTTGTGGGTGAAAACCCACAAAGTGTGTTTCCTTGGCAATTTTGAAGTACATGATTATACCAAAGTTTTTATAATGTATTCTGACCTGAATCCGAATGTTGGGGGTGGCGTGTCGTACGAAGGTCAGGTAGTTAGTTATAAATAATTTTGATAACAAATTAGAGAAAAGTTATTTTTATGAATCTAAAAAGATATATAATCGTATTCTTTGAATCATCCGATTAAAAAGTCTTCACAAATAGAGGATTTTGGAACATTGACAATTTTTTTACTGGGAAACTGAACGTCCTACGTTATAATATGTTACAATTTTTTTTTATTTTAAATAGATTAAAGAATACGAAAATATTCTTTTTCATAATATGGTCAAGTAATTAGTTATAACTAATTATTATAAATAATTAGGAAAAATCATCTTTATCAACCTAGAAGAAATATTATCGCATTTTTTGACCCGTTATAAGTAAGAACACTCTTACATGTTTTAACGTACGACCCATAGTTTTCGAGTCAAAAATTGTCAAAGTTCTAAACAATGCCCTATTAAAAAAAAATTCACAATTTTTTTACTTAAAAACTATAGATTGTACTTGTACGTTAAAATACGATTATATCTTTTTAGATTCATAAAAACAACTTTTCTCTAATTTTGTATCAAAATTGTTTATAACTAACTACCTTACCTTCGTACGATACTCCATTCTCAAAATTCGGATTCAAGAGGTCAAAATACATTAAACGAACTTTGGTAGAGCCATGGACTCCAAAATTGCCACGAAAACCCACTTTCACCCCTGGATTACATAGGCAAATGAATCGGTAATTTTTTACCATTTTTCCGACGATTTCTCATATAAATAACAACTACATCGAATAATCTACATTCAACTGATCAAAATTTGGTAAAAATTAAATAAAAATAGTTAAAAACTTGATTTGGTTTGCTTATAGTTGCTGAAAAATTGATAGAACCCGAATAATGGTTGATGATGATTCCGGAGCTCCATATCTTTCAAGTACAAGTCTTGAGTGCACGTTTAGAGCATTTTTCGAGCAGATTGAAAACCGTTTTTAGTGTGAAAATAGCGATTAAAAACGAAATGCCCCCAAAATTCATATCTTTTTCCAATATTTTCGAAAAGAAAAGCATAGAAAATATAATTTTTTAATTTTCTAAGTGACATCTTTCAAAAGAGCACCCTCGAAAATAGTAAGATAGGTACTTTTGACAAGTAATTCCTTCTATACTCAGCGAGAATCAACATCAAAGTTGCAGGTTCCCAAAATGCTGTTTTGCTCGTTAATCTTCTTATCTGCGGAGATGTATCTGTTAGAAAAAGTTTCTATATTAATAAACGCTCACGCCCGCAGTAAAAAAAGTTATCTAATTTTATCGGGGGCCTTTGACAGTTCGACTAGTCTCTCAATGCAAGGCTTTTGCAATCGCCCGGCAAAGAACTACAGTGGAGTGGCCTTGATAAAGCTAGATAATTTTTCGCCAGCGTGAAGCTTGAATCCATCTATATTGAACCGATTTATGTATATTAATATAACAATGTATACGTATGAAATAAGAAAACTATTTGAATCAGTATCTGACGAGACGCTTTTTATGATTGTTACAGGCAAACAAGGAAAAGATGGCCCGGACGAGAAGAAGGACGCGGACGGCGAGCTCTGGGGCAACGTTGAGGCCCAGGCCGCCTTCCTCGGACCCAATCTTTGGGACAAAACATTGCCTTACGATGCCGACCTGAAGGTATTAAACCATGTATGTACACAAACGCGAGACGGTAAGCCTCGAGAGAGAGAGACAGATGCTTGCAGAGGAATTATTTTTTATTCTTTCATTTTTTTTCTTTTTTTTTGTTTGTCTTTGTGGGCAATTTTTCCTCATTTCGTTTAAATATATCTGCATTTTTTTTATTATATATATAGATAGATATATATATATATATATATATATATATATATATATATATATATATACATATATACATATATATATATATATATATATATATATATATATATATATATATATATATATATATATATATATATATATATATATATATATATATATATATATATATATATATATATATATATATATATATATATATATATATATATATATATATATATATATATATATATATATATATATATATATATATATATTGTTATGCATCGATTGGGCACTGATATATACCCCCTCTTTTTTTTAATCTGTGAATGTTAGTGCAAAAGATTCAGTCAAAATTATAAGTCTTAAAGAATCATCTACTAAAAGTCTATAGAAATAACGATAATTCGTCGCATTAGTGGAAAAAACGGACACGTTGATTTTTGGTTCAAAAAGCGGACACATCAATTTTTCGTTGAAAAAGCGGACACCTCGCGCCTGAATTTTTTTTTCTTTATAAAAAAGGTAAATTTGAAAAATGTATAATTGAAGCAACGATACCAGAAATACACGAATAAAGTACAGAGCGAGTCAGATGATTTTTCAGTGCCAGTCGATCTCAACTCAAATAATAGTAATTTAAACTCCGACACGAAGTGTGCTCTTTTTCAACTAAAATCAACATGTCCACTTTTTACACGAAAAATCGACGTGTCCGCTTTTTGAACGAAAAATTGACGTGTCCGCTTTTTCCACTAAGCCGACGAATTATAGAAAATTTATACGAAAATTACAGATTATTTCAGAAAAATAAGTTAAAAATAATGATTTTGACTAACTTTTTGCCAGGGTTTTAACGAAAATTTTTACATTCTTTAATAAAATTACTGGTCATTTGCTCTTTGGTTTACATGAATAACATTCGAAGTTGTTTGACTAATTAAAAATATTGTCGAAAAAAAAAACCATACAAAGGGAATCGCATCTCTGCATGCTGTCATTGGCTTTTACAACAAAGATTTTCTTTGCTTTGGAGTTTGAGATAACAAGTTTTGTTTTATTAAGGAAAGACATTTTGAGAAATCTGCATTCACATTATGGCATTAATTCAGCATGATTTTTGGCATTGAAATATTTTCCATACATTATTTAAAAACATGTACATATATTTCTTAGGAATAACCAGGAACATAGGAAAAACGAACTTGTTACAAATTTATTGGTCGGGCTCAATTGGTTTTAAAAAACGGAACTGGTTAACGAAACGAAATTGAATTCTGCACCGCGCTGAGAGTGTGCCACTCCGAAGAGAGAGAGAAAGTGCAACGACCTGTACCGAGTTTCTATTATCTATCTATAAACCGTGAACTGGTCTGCTGAGTTTCAATGCGACACTAAAATGCCAAACTTTTGCACGAAAATTTATTTTCGATATATAAAAAAAAGGGATTTTCATCGGATATTTTTATAAAACAATGAAATAGTAATTCCAATGAAGTTCCAAGGCAATAAGTGCAATTTGAATCACCTAAATTCACTAAAAGTAAACTTCGTTACAATCCACGTGACGCAAAGAAGCCGGAAAGGAAAACCTAACCAGAAGGTCCGAAAAATTGAAAACGAAACCGCCGCGGAAACTCAAGAAAAAGCACGGTACGAGTGTATATATCGGTCTCGCGAACGAAAGCGGAAAACGAACTCCCCGGCAGTACAGTATCTCTCCCTCTCGACTATACCTCGCCGGTCACTTTCTCCGCCTCGTCGTCGTAGTCGTCGTCGTCATGCCTCGGCGAACGAGGAAGTCGGCGCGGAAGGTTTTCGCTCGCCGCGGCGCGCTGCTGCCGCCGATTTTTCCCTCCCTACCTCCACCTCCTCCTCCTCCTCAGTGGTTCTGACCTTTTCCTCGGTCTTTCCTCGTCTGGTGCACGCGCGGCGGCGGCGAGCGTGACGCGTAAATCTGGCGATAATCTGGCCGCTGCCACCTTTCTCTCTCTCTCTCTCTCCCCGCCGACGCGAGTTTCGACTTTCTCCGCGCGGGTATGCGAGTTGAGAGCGTTCGTTGGTCGGCGAACTTTTCGAATATGCGGCTACATGGCTGTATATGTGAGGAGAGGTTTTGGTCGCTGGGTTTCGGAATGCGAATAAGATATTTGAGAGTCGATGGTGATAATATGGTGGTAGAGTATTTTTTTTTTTTTTTGGAAGGCTTTGTTGTCGCGTGCGTGGATAGTTGTTTTACATAAATATATAATTTCTTCTCAAAGAATATTTTAACGTAATGTGAAAAGCTGTGTAAATATCATTGTAGAAATCTTGAATTTGTAATCTCTAAATTAAGATTAGATTTAAAATTTATTCAAAACCATGGTCACGCAGCAATTTTCTTAAAAATTATTAACAATTTTATGAAAATAATCGTACGGTCCGTTGGAGCGAATACAGGTTTTTCAAAAAGAATGATTGCTGCAGTTTGGGCGAAAAATTACTACAGCTTTTTGTAAAATGTTTTGCTATAAAGTGAAATGAGCAGTTTTTTATTTTAGTAGTCCGTGCTTGCAGTCTCCAGATGGAACGATAATTTTTTATAAAGTTAACCGAAACCCTTTTTTTCACTGCATTATACGCTCGTTGTACCAGTTCCGGCTCATTCTACTTAACTCAACCAGTTTAAAGCGAGGAATCCGACTTTGTATTTTTTCGAAACTAGCGTATATAAACACGGTTAATAATAACAACGGTTCTTATTTTCCCAACTAAATCCACGCAACATCCTTCAAAAATTTTGAGAAAATATCTTCGATCGTAGAGTCAAATTCGCCGTGACGACGACCACGTGCATAAAACGCACAATATTTCTCATATCCACACTCGCGCGGTGCACGCGACAGCATAGGCGACGCGCGCGCAGCTTTTCATTAAATCCTGGAAAAGACAATACACCGCTTTTTGCGACACAACGAGCGCATGCGTGCACTACGAGGGAGAGAGAGGCGGAGACAGAGAGAAAAAAAACGCAATTCACATCGAACGATCGGTATATTGCGCGTTAGCTATCGGGAGATTGCACTTTTTTTTTGTTGCACCTCTCGAGCTGCTGCGCCCGCGTGTATATATATGTATAGGCAGAGAGCCGAGACTTCCTCAACCTTGACTTTTTCCAGCGCCTCGTCGCGAGCGCCGTAATAGCGCGAAAATAGACGAGAGAGACTTTTCAATTGAATAAGTAGAGTCTCTCGCCGACGGCGGCGCGGGAGAGTGCGCACGGCGTTTTTGAAGGACGCCTGTATGCGCGCGCGTGTCCGTGTATGTATGTGTGTGCATGCATGCGTGCGTGCATGGGTGCGTGTGTGTGTGCGTGCGTGCGTGTGTGTGTGATGTGTGTGCGTATGTGTGTGTGTGTGTGTGTGCGTGTGCGCGTGTGTGTGCGTAGTTGAGTGTGTAATTGATGCAGGGGGATGTGAGGTTGTCGGTGTGTTTAGAATTTTTTTGATATTTTCGATGCGTTTCGGACGAGAAGGTAGTAAGTGTTCGCACTCAATTTTAAATGCTACGTTGACAGATTTATTGATATAATGCGTACAATTATAGAAACAGCCTTACAAAGTAAATATAATACGGCATTGCTATTCGTTAATTAGAACATCTAAATTATATTGGCACACGTATCATGAAACGGATATTGTCACCATGTAAAATGAGGTAAACGGCTTGGTACCTGGAAAATTGCACATCTCGCTTCTTGTATTATTTATTTTTATGGCAGAAAAACAATGGAATTATTCCAGTACCTTAACGATCTATTAGCAATTAATCAAAAAAGTTTATGCATAATTGTTTTATATGAGATATTAATAGTTTTGTCCAAGTATAGGGTCAAGTCCGGCTACCCGTACGTTTTTTTACTGTTTTTTATTGTACCTTACGGTTTTTTACTATTTTCGGTACTATAAAAAAAAACCGCTGCCAATTCATTGGCACGTAGCTTCCTCAAACTTAATTTACTGATTCCTTTAATTAATTTTTAATTCCAATATTTAAAATTTAATACTTCAGAAAGACAGAAATCTGCACCACTACCACTGAGTATGAAATTTTAATACGTCAGAAAGACAGAATTCTGCACCACTACCACTGAGTATGAAATTGGTAGATGTCGGACAACAAATTTATTTTCGTGTTACGTTGAACATTGAACGTGTTATATTGAATGCGTTATGTGGAAAGGCTGTTATAATGTGAGGGGATGTATTTTAAAAAATTTGATAAAGACAGATTTTTGTTTTCATTTTTCAATTTTTCAAGTTTTACATTTTTGTTAATAATAAAAAACCGCGATAACTAAAAAATTTTTCTTTTTAGAAAATATAAATATTTTAATTCTCTTTTAAATGCTACCCATCCCATTCAGATACACAGAGCCATCCTCAAGAAATAGATTTTAAAAATGTCTATAAAAATTTTAACCCCAAATATCTCTGAAATTTATAAACCAATCAGTTTCCCAAAATAACTCATCCGAGAACTATCAATAATATACCTCTACAATGAATTTTGAAGCGAATAAGACAATTTTACTCTTGTAATAGTTGAACATATAAAACTCATTTTTTTTTCATTTTTCAATTTTTACGTTTTTGTTAATAATAAAAGAACCGTGATAGCTAGAGAATTAATTCTTTTTAGAAAATATAGGTAATTTAATTCTCTTTCGAATACCATCCACCCCATTTAGATACATAGAGCCGTTCTCGAGAAATTACGATTTAAAAAAAATTGAAAAAAATTTTAACCTCAAATATCTTCGAAATTTATGGATCAATCCTTTTGCCCAAAGAACTTACTCGATTGGTATACAAAATCTACCCCTACAAAGAATTTCAAAGTGATTAAGCCAATTTTACTATAGTTATTGAACGACAAAAAAAATCACTTTTTTTTATAAATTATTTTTTTTTTCAAAAAATAATGAATAAAAAAACTTAAAAATTTAGTAAGTTATAGTACTTAATATCCTTTATAACCAAAAAAATATTCATGTTAATATCTTTTTTTAATTTCGAAATATAACCTATTCACAAAAAATTACGTTTTCATCAATAACTTATGACGAAATATAGCTACCGACTTTTTTTTTTTTAAATTGTAGATAATTTTATCCTACATACAGAGAATTCATGATATATAAACAATATTTGTTCTAAATATTAAAAAAATCGAAAAAAAAAATTTTGAAAAATAAAAATGGCTATAAAAAAAAAAATTAAATTTTACAAAAATAGAATATTGACCCCAATTGTGGAAGCAAAATTTAAAAAAATGATCAGTCTCCCGTTAAAATCGGTCGAGTAGATCATGAGATATCAGCGTATACGGACACACACACACACACACACACACACACACACACACACACACACACACACACACCCACACACACACACACACACACACACACACACACACACACACACACACACACACACACACACACACACACACACACACACACACACACACATCCATACGAACATTTTCTAAAAATAGTGTATTTAGATTCAAAATTTGCTAAATAACATTTCTAACACATTATCTCATAAACTTTTTTTTTACTATCACAAAGCTTCCTCTATGAGGAAGCAAAATTTAATAAATTATTTAGACTTGGAATGAACATTATCATTTGTAATTCTCCTGCCTTGAAAGTAGAAGTGTTATACAATTATTACAAAAGCTCTAATATCTTTCAAAAATACTTTCTCAGCCTTCGATTAGTTAAAAAAAATAAGCTCACCAGGTAAACCCATTACTCCCATCTACAAATGTCACTTAACCGTCAAACCCACTTACCCCATCTATATATATACGAAACCCGCAATTTACCACCAATAAACCTCTCGACAAAAACTTTACAGCTGAAAACTGTCACACTCCTTCGCGATTTTCCGAGAAACTGCGCGCACGCAGCGCAAAAACTTCATCTTCTCCTCCTCATTCTTCTCCAGACAATGACGAACGGAAACGCGCTTCGTGTCCTTCGGATTTTCGAAAATCCCGCGGCGGCCGAGCGCGCAAATTGCCGGCAATTAATAGCGACCAGCCGGCCGGCCATCTTTCTTCCCCACCCGCGCACGTGTAATTGCGAGTGTGCGTACATATACATGTTGTTGCTGCTGCTGGCCTCGCGGAACCTTCACCCAATAACGCCGCCGCAATCATGAGAATTTTCCACGACGTCGACGATGCGGAGGGATTGTGTATATGTGTTATAGGTTTTCATCCTGTCGCGGTTACATTGTGCACGCAGAGTCACAGCGGCGCGGTTGCTTTGATTGTTGATGTCAGTAGGGAGAGGTGAGAAATGGGAGGATTAGGGACGTGCAAGAAGCAAGAACATGGTGGTGGATTTTGATTGATGACGCGGCGCGTTGTTGCAGGATGCGGTTATGTGACGAGCGTTGATCGCGCTGAGATGAAAAATTAGGGACTTTTTTTAAGTGTTTCGAATTAGATTGTCACTGAAGTGCACTTTCTCCAAAATAAAAACGAAATATACAAATGTTGATTGGAAATCTACAAATGTTGATTGGAAATCTACAAATGTTGATTGGAAATCTACTGGTATTAGATAAATTGCACTTATTGAAATGTTGAAAAGGCAGATTAAACAAAATTGTGAAGTTCGATAAAGGAATCGAACCTTGCAAATCAAAGCAAATCATTGTAATTAAAGCTCAATGAAAATCATCATGACCATGAATTACATCTCAAGCTAGCCGCTAAAAGTTAGTAAAAACATTACCGAAAATATAAGCGTCGACAGGCACACTGCGCGATTCCGTGACGGAAGCTCAGCTGTATGCACATGCGTACGACTGGGTTCACGTGTACACTCATCCCTGAAAAATCCACCTCATCACATACTCATCGCGTGTGTGAGTTGCATGCGAACTCACCCCGTAACGCATTTCTACCCTCTAAGAAACATCCGAGTGTACACAACATCACGATCACAACCACAGCCACTAAATTCGAGTAAGTGCCAATGCACGTCGAATAAGTGCCAACTCGTGCACTTACTCGAAAAAGCCAACGACATTGCACTTACTTAACGTTCGTATTAGTTCACTCGATTGATTTTCACTTGTTCGAATTTAGAAGGCACACATACACATACACACGTTCTCCCAACTAACTCAGTCCATACCCTACCCTCTCGCTAAACGAATCTTAACCACGTCGACATTAATCTTCCTCATCGCAGTACGTCGACCTAGATGAGTTCCTCTCGGAGAATGGCATCCCGGTGGACGGCGTGGCCGGCGGTGGCCAGGCAGCGATGCAGGCCAGCCAGCTCCACAAGCTCGGCAACAGCGAGGCAACAGCGGGTGGTGGCGGCGGCGGCGGCGGTGGCAACGGACCCAACAATGGCCATCAGGGCCCAGCGGGCCTTCACATCGAGCCCATCACCAAACGTGAACGATCACCGTCGCCCAGCGATTGCTGCTCGCCCGATACACTCAACCCACCTTCACCCGCGGATTCGAGTGAGTATACGACTTTAAAGTGGTTGGCTGTTGAAGATTCGACAATTTTTCGGCATTTTTTAGAGTCGTTCGCAGTTTGTACACTGCTGTGTATTAGATTAGCAAGTTGTTTAGCGAAATTTTCAGTTGATTCATCGCAAAGAGAATCTCGAAAAACTCATTATAATTATGAGAGTAACAAACTTTAATTAAATCAGTTCATTATTCATGAAGGAAAAATAGAGAATTAAACTGAGATGAGGCATCTCCTTATGCGAAAACTAATTATTTGAAATTCATCATTAAATTTATTAAATTTTCAACAGTAATTTTTTCCGTTGACCATTTTTAAATATTGTTCATGGATTTCAAATATATCTGTTTGAATTGAATGAATTGAAAAGTTTGCACGACGTTCGTATTAAATATTTACAAAATATGAGTTGAAAATGGGTAGTAAAAAGATACATTAGTATTGTGATTACATTTAAAAATGTTGATCTCAGGAGCTACAATAAAAATAGTGAAATGTTTTATTGCTTTCTACAACTAATGTACCTTTTCACCAAAATCAATTTCAGGAAAACAGGAAAACGATATAGGGTAAGAGACCGTATTAGTGTGCCCTTAAAGGAGACAACAGTCCGTATTAGTTACACTTTTTAACTTACATTAACAAATAATATATCAAACCGCGTAATTTATGGGATAAATCGTCTTTTTACTGCTTGTGATAGCCTTTCCTTATTTTTAAGGTTAGAACCTTTTTCTTACATCATTAATTCCAAAAAGGGCACACAAATACGGACAGGTACACTAATAGGGGCCAGTACCCTACGTTGGTAATTAAAAATTTTTCATGAAAATGCTAAAGATATTAAAAATGTTTAGAATTGATGGTAATATATGCAATAGAAGAGGCATATAGTATTCTTGTTCTTTTTCATAGATATTAAATTATTCTAGCTAATGAAAAATGAAACAAAATTCTCAAAGCACATTTTACCGAATAAAATATATGTACATGGGTACATGTCAACTGTTCAGCTCAAAATTTTAAAATTGCTCAAAAATTTTTTACTCACTCCAAATTAGCTCCAAAACACAAATATAAAGTTTTAGAGTGAAATATGCAATCGTTCTAAAGTTAGAATTAATTGAAATTTTAAAAATTCTTAATTTTTTCATAAATCTTCAATTTTTATGATTTTTTAACTCATAAACTTGAAACTTTTTGTACAGCCTATTAAATGGGAAAAAGTTTGCAAATTGTAAGTAGAATTGCTCAAAATTTTTTCAGATCGATGCCAATTATTTTGCTAATTTATACTTGACAGAACACCATTCAAAATATGCTTAAAGCGAATGCGACTGTATCAACATCCCTCACCAAAAGCTAAAAGATTTGTAAAAAATGTTACCTTTAATAAAATGGTACCTTGCTGAAGATGGAAAAGGATCACTGAAAAAAGTTATGTGCAATTAAAAATGTAAAAACAGTGAAAATAGTGCTTTTTCACTGTTTTGACAGTTTTAATTACCCGTAACTTTTTTCTATGATCTATTTCCATCTTCATCAAGGTCGCATTTTAAAGGTAAAATTTTTTACAAATCTTTTAGCCTTTGGGGAGGGATATTGATACAGTCGCATTCGCCTTAAGCATAAGGGTGACTTCACCAGTGAATGAAGAAATAAGGAAATTGTAATTTTTGTATTCAATTAAAAATCTTAAAAATGGATTAAAAGTAAAAATCTTTTTTAATTAGTATTTTAAAATCTTCAAACTTTACGTCAGTGACAACATTTTAGATAAAGAATAAAAGTAGAAATTTTGTTTAAAAGAAATCTGTAAATATCTCCTAAAAACCAGTAAATGAACACGCGGTGCTAGTGACTGAGCACTTTGAAACCAGTGAATGAACACTTACTTTGTATGTACTTATGTAAGTTCAGTAACAGTAATTTTACAATCTGAATGTTGAAAGTTGACACCAGGATGATAATGATACACTTTATGTATTAAAACAAACATTAAATATTAAACATTATTGATTTTTTATACAGTACAGCATGAGGTGCGAATAACGTTCGTTCACTCGGTTGCCGGGATAAGACTCGCGGCCCAGCAAAGAAGTTCGTTCATTCACTAGATTCAGGAGTATAAAATGAACCAAAGTTGGAACACGTAAATTATATTTAAATAATTAACTTTTTTCTTAAAAATAATATCGAATCGTCAACTAATAAGTGTAAAACTTCATTTAGACGTAAGATTTTAACACAAAAACTTTCGATTTTGAAAAAACTTCAGCATATGCCTACAGTGCATCTACATCACCCTTATAGCGAATGGCGTATATTTAATTCTCATCACGATATCGCAATATTAATAATTTTTTTCATCCAAGGCAATTCATTTAATAGCATGTAAAATATATAAAATGAAAGGAAATTTCGCAAAGATTTCAAAATCATGATTATATTTGATACATAAAATGTACAAATTTTACAATTTTAAATATTATATCAAAATGTTCATTCACTGGTGACTGTTCCAATACTGGTGTAGTCACCCTATTTTGAATGGTGTTCTGTAAAGTCTAAATTAGCAAAATAATTGGCATCGATCTGCAAAAATTCTGAGCAATTCTACTTACAATTTGCAAACTTTTTCCCATTTAATAAGCTATGCAAAAAGTTTCAAGTTTTTGAGTTAAAAAATTATAATAATTGAAGATTTATGAAAAAATTCAAAATTGTCAAATTTTCAATTAATTGTAACTTTAGAACGATTACATATTTTACTCTAAAACTTTATATTTGTGTTTTAGGGCTAATTTGGAATAAGTAAAAAAATTTTGAGCTATTTTAAAATTTTGTGCTGAACCATTAACATGAAGTTACCCACATATGTATATTTTATTGATGTCGTAATTTTTTTTCACTGTTTACAGAATTATGTGCCATGGCATGATGTTATTTAATTTAATGATAAGTAGTTGTTAAGACGTTGACAAAGTAAAGGTTTGATCGTGAGCGTGTACGGCACAGTGAAAAAAGACGAGACCGGTAAGCCACGTAAGTAGTAACACGAATTTTATCTGTACAATACATAACAATTATGAGAAAGGTCACGTCTTACCTTGATTAATTGGTAGAAATGCGACTTAATAAAATTTTGTGTAAAGAATTATAGCTACATTAACTTTGTAAATACACGAGTTTTCCATAAAATTTGCTGTTACTACCCGAGTGCACGGGTATACATAAACATATATAAATCGGGGACCATCGGCAATCATACATCGGGAAAAGGTAGCAAAGAGCTTTTTCTCAGTAAAAAAGAAAAAAATTAAGCTTTGGGGGGGGCTCTATTATTTTCGAGACAAATTGCTACCCACACGCACACTAACGTTCAATCGTTACGAATTGTCCTGCGCATGGTGTAACGCGCTGCCAGATTCGGGGGACTCGACACGAATACAGTATGGCTTGTCTCTTATAGCGCTCTCGATGGCCTCATCGGGGCGGGACTTCGATCCGCGGACACGGGCCTTCTCCGACGAGGAGCTCAAGCCCCAACCGATGATCAAGAAGTCGCGAAAGCAGGTAATGTCCGCCATTGTGTTTTTTTATATAAATGTTTGGTTTTTCGATCCCGATGATAATTATGGTTATCAATTTGATGGTGAAATTATTGGCGTTGCAGTTCGTGCCCGATGATCTGAAGGATGACAAATACTGGGCGCGCCGCAGAAAGAACAACATGGCCGCGAAGCGCTCGAGGGACGCGCGACGCATGAAGGAGAATCAGATAGCCCTCCGAGCTGGCTTCCTTGAAAAAGAGGTAATGACTTTTTTTGCCTAGCGGGCCGAAAGTACCACTTTTGCTCCCGGCTCACGATCACGAAGGTTGTATTTTCGTTCTCGCCAGGCAAAAAATCTTATACGCAACACAGGGATAAAGAGGGCCACCCCAGAGCACATGTTTGCCAACTCTTTACCTCTTTAGTTGCATAATATACTATTTCTCAACTCAGGCATAAAATAGCGCCTTTTTCATGTCTGAAAGCAAGAAAATTTCGCATTTGGACCGTATTTTATGAAAGTGGTAAGAAATATCCATTTCTACCCTAAAACAGGTGAGAAATGAATATTAATATAGTTAATTGTGTATATATTTCAAATTATTTTAATTTCCAACTGCGTTGTGTATGACTGGAAATGCCCAATTCTCTCTCCGACTTACACACGTAAACAAGGCCCTGCCATGCCTTCGTTAAAAAAATATGGTGTGTAACACGGGAAGAAAAACTATTTCAGACTCGGGTGAGGTGTGCGCAGCACTCGTCTCTATCTCGTGCAGAACACCTCACTCTCGCTAGAAATAGCTTATTATTTTCTCTCCTTATTGCACAATGTACTAATTCTCCTATTTTTTAATAAGTGCAGGAAAAATAGTATATTACATACCTAGGCCAGTAAAAAAGAAATGTCTCAGATCACATGTAATTATCGACCGAAGCGAAGCCGAGGTTGATAAACCTCGTATACTATTTTTGTATACTATTTTTCTGTTCGACGGCGCCGGAAAGCGGCAACTTCGTTTCGCGCAGCGGCTAGGAAGTTGGCGCTTTCCAGCAGGAGGTCAGAAAAGAAAATTTTCACTATTCCCTGGCCGAAAGTATCACTTTCGCTCCCGGCTCAGAAATACAAATATGGTATTTTCGGCCCGTTATGGTGAAATAGTATATTACGCAACTAGGGAGGTAAAGAGTTGGCCAGTCCAGAGCACGTGTAAATTACTACCCGAGCCGAAGGCGAGGGTGACAAACATGTGCTCTAGGGTGGCCCTCTTTATCTCCGTGTTGGGTGTACGATTTTTCACCATACCCGGGCCGAAAATACCATATTCGCGTTTTTGAGCCGGGAGCGAAGGTGGCACTTTCGGCCAGGGTATGGTGAAAAAATAGTATACGCATCACGGGAGAAAAATTGGCCAGCCCATACCTCGTGTTTGTCAATTTACACCAACTGTGAACTATTCAAGATTTTTCCTCCCTAGATGCGTAATATACTATTTGATAGTTTCTATTTGAATTTTCACGATTTTACCGCGAGTTAGTAGTAACGAAGATTTCCGATAGGTGGCGAATGTGCTCCTGTTGTAAAACTAGAACGCCAAGAATGTACTGTAATTCTTTTATTGATTTAGTTATATTGTTGCAATTCTTTTAAAGTGTAGCATATGAAGATGAAATTAAATTTAGAGAGCTGGAACAAATTTACATATGAGAGAGTCTATCCGTCGGAAGAATTTTTTTAGAATTATATTACGAAAACGTACAAGGTAGCAAAAATTATTAAAATTCCAGCATAAGCATATACTTTTAGTACTACATCGTATGAGTTCACATATTTTCAGTGACATTTACAAATTCCATACTCTCGACAACAACCAGGTTCCAACAACTCGTCCAAGCTATTCCTCTCTTTTCAATTCATAACAAAGAATATAGAATTTAAAAATAAAAGTAAAAAGAAAAAAGATCTATTTTTCAACTATGAGAAATGCATCATCGACGCGCAATGCTAACACCTTAATCCTAAATGTATACAATAAAACAAAAAAAAAAAACCTCGACTTATCTTTGATTACAAACTAACTCTTCGCTCTCGCTTGCAGAACATGGGCTTGCGACAGGAGCTGGACCGGCTAAAGAACGAGAACATGCTGCTGCGTGACAAGCTGAGCAAGTACACGGAGGTGTAACGCCGCCACCGTCGTCGTCCACACGTATAGCGTCGGCGGCAGTGAGCATCGCGCGCGCATCGTCCATCTTTCCCCCTCTCAACGCAGACAAACGACGATGATGATGATGAGAAAAAAGAAACCCTCCCGAGTGATGAATTTATATATACATGAATATATATATAACGTGAATGACAAGAAGGATTATGTATACATATATTATTATATATCGTACAAGAAGAAAATCTGCAAGTGGAATATTGGCGCGCCGCACTCTCGCATACACACAATTGTACACAGAAACAAGATACACACACACACAGACACGTGGGTATAGACATCACACCACACATCTCTCTACCTCTCTACCTCTCTCTCTCTCTCTCTCTCTCTCTCTCTCGAGCACGAAAGCAGAGCGACGACGAGGTCCGGAGAAGAGGCAGGTACATGGTGCGAACAGCAACGACAGCCGAGCTTCGGAACTCTTGTACATTATCGTTCGTCGCTATACTTTCTGTGATCATTCTTTTTGTGTGAAAGCCCACAGGTTGCTTCCCATTCACTAGGAGTGAAATTTTACTGTCTTTTTCCCCATCCTCATCACATTCTAACTTCTTCTTCACCCAACGAGACAGCGCGTTTCGAAAAGTTAGAACGACACATCGGGTGCATATCGTCTTTGGTTGCTGGGCCGATAAGCAATATATACGTAGGTGCATGCTCGGGAGATTTCGCGGCTGTGCGAGGATAGTGAAATGCCAGACGTGTAGTATGTCTTTGTTGATCGCGTTTACCGTTCGTCGAGTGACAAAGTAGCTCGGTGTGTATGCATATATATATATAGATTTTGCAGAGTAACGTTATGTACTCTTTGTTTTCTTCTTGAACTGCTTCGAAGGTCGGTCTATATTGGCGATACGCACTTTTGTCAGCGCCTCCCGTACTTTTACGCATCATCGCAGTGCAATAATTCGTTTTTCCAAGCCTAAAAGTACGTTATCTATTTCTATTTTTCTTTTCTTTTTTTTTTTTTATTGACGCAAAATTTATGGAATTGATGTGGTGTTAAGATTTACTTGATCGACTCCAAATGAAAAGAGACTGAACGAGTGGTTCTTCACTCCGCGACATTTTAAACAAAACGGAGCTATCCTACCTAACCGTACTCTCTACCTGACTTTAAACACTCTGACACAACAACAAGGTTAATTCTTTCGTCGTCTACTCACGCACACTTTTGTTTCTTTTTCTTCTCTTCACTCTCTTCTTTTCCGAACGCAGAAAGTACATCCCGTGTTCTCTATACTATATCCCCCTCTTCCTACTCCCGATTGTACATAGTTATATGTATAGTTAGATTACATGAGAAAAATATATATTACATATATTATATATACACGCTATCGATGGTAGTTTGAGCAACAAAGCTACAATGTTATGCAAAAGAGAAAGAGAAAGGTGGAGAGTGAGTGAGTAAGAAAGAGAGCAAAAGCATGAACCAAAATACAAAGAAAGAGAAAGATACATTATATACATCAGTTTGTGCATCATGTCGAGGGTAAATCTATATCTGTACATACAAACACGCACACACTCACACACACAAACATACAATAAGCGAGTGCGCGAAAGAAGCGATTTTACCGAAGACGGTTGTTTATGAGAAATTGTGCGACGGAGAAAAAGCTATATAAATAATATTATATATATCATTGTTAACGAATGTACATTTTGGCGAGCAGCTCTCACATACTGTATGTATAAGGCTCTCCGGCGACGAGCAGCGACTTTGTAAAAATTTCTTTCCTCTACTTCTTTCTCCTGACTTCTTACTTCATCTTCCTTATACCGGTGTCTTTTCTATATCTTTATTTTCTTTTCTTCCTTTTTTTTTTGTTGGCATACAAATTATATATTGAATGTTTTTATTGATCTTGTAACGAATAAAGAAAAAAAACAAAAGATAAAACGTCATTGCAATGCTGTATACACGTCGATGACTTTTTGAGCGAAACGAGAAAGGATCACGTTGTTTTATTTTTCCGCGCAAAAGGTAGCGAAGAAGAATCATTGTTTTAGGTTATATAGGCTCGCACGCGGACTCTGACACGTCGGGAACCTGGAATTCAGGTTCCCCGTCCAGACTTTCGCTCGTTCCCCTCCATGTAGGATCTTATATGGATAATGTCGCTTATTGATATACCAGCTTACATGGCAAAAAAAACTGCGTATACCGAGCAAGGAAGCGTTAAATTTGAAGAACTGTTTTATAAATATTTCTAGAATCTAACGACTCGCGCGGTATACCTTCGTATACCTAGGGCCTATATACACACACACACACACACACACACACACACACACACACACACACACACACACACACACACACACACACACACACACACACACACAAACACACACACACGTACACACACACACACACACACACTTACACACAAACACACTGAATATATTTTGTAAAGAAATCATGCAATACGTAATAAAGTCTACGTAATTAAGCGAATTCTATTCTTCTTTGTTTTCATTTCATTCTGTGTTACAAATCTTCATGGAACGAGGCTTTGTAAGAGGAACTTTCAACATGATGTGCAATTTTTAGAGAGAAAGAAGTGTAAGAATAATCAAACAGCGAAAGAGATTGAAAAGAAAATTGGGTATTCGTTATCCAGAACAAATAATAATATGTAACGCGGCGCTTTCAGTATGCTCTGCTTTTTTATGAAGAAAAAAAAGCTCGAAATTAACACGCAACCGACGAAGTTTCTCCTCGCCAAAACGAAAACAAAAATGCGCGTGGACACTGCCAATATTCTCAATACTCCGAACGTCTGCTCGAAACATATCCTTCTCTTTCATTCGTTATGAAACTTTCTTCTTCTAATAACGAGCGAAGGAAAAGCTTATATACTATACACACGAGGAACGACATGTGAAACTACACACAGATTACACAGACGCGCATGCGAGTGCGAAGAAAATAATCCACAGACACACGATCGTCCAACGTTTTCTGCGCGTACGCGAGCGTTATTATGTATTATCTCCTTTCTCTCCCTTGTAATGCCGATTACTCGATCTATCTATCGGTCTATAACTAACATGGTTCACGTGCAACACAGAAATACCTACAAAGACACATACACACATACTTACGCATGCACGTGCGTGCGCGCCTGGTGATGGTTTTTAGCATACAAGTGATTCTTGTTGTTTTAACTACTACTATTACTACTACTCTACTACTGCTACTACTACTACTACTACTGCTACTACTACTACTACTATACTGTGCATAAAAGAGTTAGGATCTCTCTTCTATTATTTTTTCTCTCGAAAAAGGAAAAAAAAAGCATGAATAACAGCGTGTCCTCGTCCCACAACCCTCCAAGTGATTCCCGTGTTTCCTTTCACGTTTAACGCTGCGATTGTAATGTTAACGACATGATAGTGTATATCTCTCGCCCAAAACCCTGTCGAAACATTGGTTCTTCATCTTTTGTAATATCGTCTCGTTTTATTGTAATACGTTAATTTAGACATATCGTAGAGTGTATAAATTCAGCATCATCGCATGCCAATACCAATAACACTGACTCTAATGATGATGACGGTGACAATGATAATAATGATAATGATGACGATGGATTGAGGGAAATAAGCGAATGCGAGACACCATTGTGGTGAAAAGAAAAAATGCGCTGGCGCCCTCGACCGCGCGGAAAACGTCTCACGCGTTTAATGAAAATAAAAACAACAAACTCATCACATTATACGTTTCACTTTTCACAATGAAAAAGAAAAAAAAATGGAGTTTTGTTCTCTTTTTTGTAAAGATTATAAATGTAAGTAAAGTGAGAGAAAGAGCGAGAAAGCTTTGATATCATTATTCATGTACACATGAAAGGGAGTAAGAAAAAAAACGTACATAGCGCGCGTGTACACACAGTATACCTATATATACATATTACGCGCCTGTTAATTGTTATTTTAATATTAGCTAATTAAAAAGGACTTTCACAAGGGATCGAGGGTATAAACAAATGCTTATATAGAGATGTATGTATACACCGAGCAGAGAAAGAAAGCGAGAGGAAGAGAAAGAAAATTATATCTTCCGGTATATATATACACGTTTTTATGAGAAATTTTTGCATCGTTAAATTTGTATAATTTTTATACTTTTGCGTTTTAATTAGCTATTATTTCAATATACGCATTGTAATAATAAAGGAAGGCGTTATAAAAGAACACTATGTATAGATATATATATTCTAAAAGATAATGAGGCACCGCGACCGTATAAAAGGCGACTCTCGGTGCTGGCACTGCTCTTCTTCTTTTTCTTTTTACTACAAAAAAATCACTTGTATCTACTTCTACTCTTCCTATTTTTTAAGTTTTTAGATGTTTATTTTTTGTTTATCGACGTTAAGCTGAGATTCTTTTTTTGGCGATCATCAAAACTTTTATCATGAAACCGAGGAAAATGTGTTATTTATCGCGGAGGAAAATTGTCTAATGATCATTGTAAAACACCAATTTTTTCTCCTCCTTCCTTATCGGGGAAGAAAAGAAAAAGAAAAGAAAATCGAGCCCGCATTACGTCATTTGCGGAGAAATATTCAAATAGCAGCGATTTCGCACATAGATGAATATATCCACGAATTTTTCGCGTTTTTCAAAATATTGAACGAACCTTATTTTTACCGTATTTTTGTAAAGAAGGCAGTTGTCCAATTTGTAAGAAAACAAGAGGAGAGAACATATTTATCACCGAAGTATTTTCAAGAGCAAAGGATATAAAATCTATAAAAAAAATTGTTAAAAAGCAAGGTGCTCTATTTTCAATGGAAGAGAATAAGGCTTGTATAAAAGGCGTTGTGAACGAATAAAATTTGTGCGAAATCGTTGATATCACTTTTTAGGCAAATTTTTGAGGAAAAACATTTAGTAGTTAGAGAAATAACGGGCGCACTTTGAAATCAATTATTTAATTCTTCCTTTTTCTTATCAATTTTGTGCAAATTGTATTTGACGAATAGTCAATGAGACGAAAATCAAGATTTAAAAAAAGGAAAGCAGCAAGTAAAAATCATTATTACTACTATTAATTATTATTAATTATTATTATATTATATTATTATTATAGCGAGAGTGACAAATAATTACAAAAATCAGCAGATTATAGTCGAATAATAAATAAATAATTGTAGAGGCAGAGCTTCACACGAAATAAAAAAACACGAAGTAAAACAAAGCAAAACAGTGGTATGTTATCTAGATAAGGTTTTATTAAAAAAAAGAGTTTTAAGAAAATGGATTTATAAACTTAATCGCAGATCTTAAACATGCAAAAAAGTAATTAAAAATGTAGATAAAAGATTTACGTCAAAAGGATAAGCGATTTAAATAAAAAATGTTATATTGCGATGCGACTGAAGTGGGATACGATAAAAAAGTAATAAACTTATTTGCACACTGAAGTGTTTTTTCCAGTGAAAAAATCATGGTTGCACCAAAAAATATTGTAAAACTGAAAAAAAAGGAATGAAACTAAAAATGTTATTGGAGTTATATACACATGGCAAACCTACGACGACATAAAAAACAAACAAATAAAATAAAAGAAGCAAACAAAAGAAGAATGACCATCAAACAAAGGAAACCTAACTGTATCACATTTCGAAAAATATATGTATTTGTTATTGTTTTAATTGAAAAATAGCATTTCTTATTCATTATCCATCCTGTTTGCTTTCAAACAATCAATATTACATAAATAACAACTTCTTAAATATTTTAAGTTTTATATAGTCTAATAATTTATCATTTAATGTATTATCCTTTGCCAAGCTAATGAAAGTCTTTTCTTTTTTTAATTTATTTTTCGAAATTTCATTGAATATTGTTTAATATCTATATATGTATACTATATACATATATCTGTGAGTTCCTGATAATAGTATATTACGCACCATGGGAGGAAAAAATTTGGACAGTCGACAGCTCGTGTAAATTGCCACCCGAGCCGAAGGCGAGAGTGGCAAACACGAGCTGTGGGCTGGCCAATTTTACTCCCGTGGTGCGTATACTATTTTTCGTCATACCCAGGCCGAAAATACCTCATTCCCGTTTCTGCGCCGGGAGGGAACGTGGTGCTTTCGGCCGGGGTATGGCGAAAAACAACTTCAAGTTCATTTTTCACGTTTTTGAAAAATTGCATTTTTAAGGTTTGCGCTGAAACACTAGATCGATAAATACAAGTTGCGTTCCCAAATTAGCTTCATTTAGTTTAGTATTGGGTACCTTCACAACGATTATATTCCTCTATTTAAAAAACTATGGCCGGATGTTATGAAGCACTTAAAGAGTGATTTTGATTGGTCTGTAAGGAATAAGCGGGAAAATTCGCTACTTCCGCTATATTTGAATTTTTGAAATTGAATTTTTACTCTTAACTATTTAAAACTAAATAATTAAATCAAATAAGAATAAAAAAATTAATTTGGTCATGCTTTGAAAAATGATCTGATTATCCTATCATTTAAACCAATTAAAATGAAATCATGATGAAAAATTATTTATTCATAACCTAAAAAACAAAATAGTACGCGCGCAGCGCGTTTGGATTTTGTTAGTATAGATAAAAAATAAGTTGGTTAACTTTTTAGAAATACTGCAATGTTTGGACTTAAGTCGTTTTTGCAGGAATGTGGACTAAAGTCGTTATTTTGGTACTCAATCTAATACATGAAATTTCTTATCATCGTGCTAAAAATATGAGTTATTAGACACGCGCCATCTATAGTAAAGACTCGGTAAGCTCGTGATTGTGAACAAAGATGGCAGAAAGCCTTTTTACCTGTTGAGAAGTTTTTTATTTCTACATTCTACATCAATGTCAAATGAGAATTTGAGAATTCTCCAATACTCGTTCCGCGGTTTAGGTTCGCAGCAGCGTGTCAAAAACCAACTTGTGATTTGAAAACGATGATTCTATTTTGGAACACTGAATAAGACTCGGAGCAAAATTGGAGTTTGCAAAATTGTCTGATTTTTATGGACCTAAGATATATTAATAATGAAATGAATTTAATCCAAGATTACAAATCTTTAACGTCAGCAGAGCCTTCGCAAGCCATGTTATTAACTATTAATGTAGTAAAAGGTTAAACTAATGCTACATGCAAATAACAAGTTTTCTATAATTAGAGTCTATATCTTTTGAAAAGTAAAAGTTAATAGTGTAATGCAAAACCTTTTAGTTGAGCGACATTGTATTCACAGACAGCCTATTGTAAATTCTGACACATTAATTAAGAAGAAATCTGTTTTTACAATCAAATTCACAGAAACATTTAAAAAAATAAATTCTACTTCGTAAACCATTCAATTTCACCAACAAGTTATATTTCCCAACGTAAGGGCATACCACTGTACACTGATGAGAAGAGGGTTGCCTATCTGCAGTACTCAGTACTATAAAACACTATATATTATTACACCTATAAGGAAGTGAGAACTTTTCGCATACTATTTTTAGGTTTTTCATTCTTTATTTAATTTTTGCATCATCATCCCATAACTAAGGCACTAAAATGAATACTGCAAAACATCCGATTCCCGGATTTTTGACAAAACTATGAACAACGAAACCTCTAAGATTCTACTTCTTCATTCGCACAAAATCTGCAACATTATTTCCAATGTACCACTCAATCCCGATCGCAACGGAGCGCGCGCGCGCACGTGTCTTTCCTTAGGGCGCGGCCATAATAACGTCACAGCGCCGTGATAGCACGTTCTGACACACGTGATGTCTCGAATGATATGACTAGGGGAGCATGTACATGTTCCCTAGTGACCAGTAGTGAGTGTTAAAATTATAGTTGGTATTCAAAGATAATCTACAATTGTACGGTATATTGTTGTTTGCAAGAAAATAGTTTCCACACAAGGAGTATCATTTAATACAAGAAAATATTATAAGAAGAGTTATTTAGATTAAGTTAATTTGAAGTGATTAAAAAGTTTTCTTGTTGAGGACACAACTCTTTTTGGAGAAAAAGAATATCATCCTTATTACTTCCTTATTACTTTTAATCACTTCAAATTAACTTAATCTAAATAACTCTTCTTATAATATTTTCTTGCATTAAATGATACTCCTTGTGTGGAAACTATTTTCTTGTAAACAATAATATACCGCTGAGGACGTTGCCTGGAGCTGATACCTCATAAGGAACAATAATATACGGTATAATTGTAGGTTATCTTTGAATACCAACTATAACTTTAACACTCACTACTGGTCACTAGGGAGTATATATGTACATGCTCCCCTAGTGATATCATTTGAGACATCACGTGTGACAGAACGTGCTATTACGGCGCTGTGACGTTATCGTGGCCGCGCCCTCAATCTGCCGATCCTGCCTAATATACCACCTCCATCCTCCCGTGATCGGCCGCGCGGGTATATATATATAAAGTGCCCCGGCGGCGCGCGACTCGTCTTCCAGTGTATGCTCGCTTACCTAACGGTTAAATCCGTCGTTCGCACTGAACCGCTACAATAGCCTTTGCATTCGACTCGCGCACTGCATGCGCAGCTGAGAAGGCGAGTTGGCGAGGTACAGTTCTTCCTTTTTGTATCGAGGATGAATTACATATGGCCGATGCTGCTGGGGGTGCTGCTGATAGGCGGCTCGACGATCTTCATCCTGCCACCCGAGCAGGAACCGCCTAAGCTCGAGGACACTTGGTGGGGTCCTGGCAAGGAGGTGAAAAAACTAAAGGACGAGAGCGTCAGGCCGTTCGAGGTCGTGTTCAGCGATGAGGTGAGTCGTTTTTTTTTTTCTTTTTTTCTTTTTCTTTTGACAATTGCAGTGTTACTGGATTGGGTTTCGGTTATGGTTGGTCAAGAGTAACTAGAGAATGTGTTTTGAATGAAGTTAAAAATCGACATTCGGCAACATTATAATACATATTTTCTCGATTTTAAGAAATTTGTTAGAGCAGCTTTTTAAATCGTAAGTAGGATTATAGATTTTGCTCTAAAGCTTAACTCGCTCTAAATATTTCGAATGCAAACAAAATATCTGCCGCGGGAAAAGTGTACATTGTATTGCGTTATATCTATTAGTAAATAGCAACATGGACAGAAAATTTACTATTCTCGTATACAATTGGTATAAAGATAGTTACACGGAAAAGAACTGTGTGAATCAGAGCCAGTATACTCTTTTTTTTCTCATTCTTATCAGTTTCAATATTCATTACTGTTAAAGTAATTCTAAATGTCATACGAATATCATACAAATGTCAAGGTAATCGTTAACAAAATAGTACTCGTCTTTTTTGTCACCCGAGCGTACCGACAAACTCGGTTTATTTGGGTATTACCTACTTTGCGCACTTGTTGCGTATACTATTTTTCTAGACATTATGCCCAAACTTTTGCCATATACGTTTGTCGACTATTGCGCTCTCAGTTTAGAAAACTAAATATTAACTCGAAACAAAGAAAAACGCGCTTCAGAAATATGTAATAACCCTGACATTATAATTATACCATAAAACGTACGAAGTCATCCAAACCTCAAAGCAACTAACAAACACATTTGAAAAAAAATAATATAATAATTCTTTCAAAAACATTGCAACAGATGATCGCCGATCTGAAAGTCCGTTTGAAGAGCAGCCGCGAGCTGCCGGCGCCGTTGGAGGACGTCGGCTGGACGTACGGAGTGAACGGCAAGTACATGAAGACGGTGCGCGACTACTGGCTCAACAATTATGACTTCAAGGCGCGTGAACGGATTCTCAACAAGTACCCGCAATTCGTTACCAATATACAAGGTACTGTGGCTTCTTTTTTTTTTCTTTTTTTGGTTTCAAGCGATGTAATGTTTTATTTAGCGAACGCTGCCAGCAGGTAAAAAGAGATTTTCGAGGGATTTCTAAACGTCACGCGCGTGTCTTTGGTTTTGATGCGCAAGTGATTGATGGCTAGAGCAGTGTTGTTGGTAGAGGTGTTTTTTTTCTATTTTCAGCGTAATCGGTTTGATAGTCACTGTGAGCATTGAATGAGAATAGGGAACTAATATACATATAATGGTTGATTCTCCAAATACAAGGAAATATCATTCTCATCTGCATATCACATTTAAAATTGCAGTTTTTGAATAAAACAAACATTTTACCTGATGGATCAACCCCCTTTTCTATAAAACTACTTCGAAACAATAAAAATATTCTCTCTTTATTGCAAGTAACAATGATAAAAGAGTTGAAAACGTAACTCCGTCGACTTCCCCATACCAAAAACGAAAATTTGTATAGCTGATATATCTTGTACAGTGAGTCGAATACTCTAACTAAATTTTTTTTTTATACTTTTTTTATTATAGAAAAACATATTATAAATTACCAAAGATTCAAATAATTATCTTGGTACTTGAACATATAGAAAAACATCGTTCTTCCGCACGCAAAAAATGTCGACGGAGTTTTATAAATACGCATTTCTATATATTAAAAAGACACATACGAGACAAAAGCGATACTTGTTTGCCATTGAAAAGTATTATTGCATCAGATATAGTAAGTTCAAAATTAATAAGACGACATATAATAAACATATAATAGACATATAATAGACGAAACTATATAAAATGTATCACGTATTTTAATTACGCGTAAATCCATCGACATAGATTTTTCTCTTATATCATATTTAACGTGGAATAAAATACACTTATAATTTGGATAAATGTACGTTTACTGCAATTTCACTATTTTACATGATTTATTCCGTCATTAAAATCCGATGATTGCTTTATACTTAAAAAGTCAGTAAATCCGTCGATATAACAAATTTTATATAAAAATAAAATATATATATATCTGTGGCTTATAGGAATAACGACCTCCCGTACGGAAATTGACTTAGGGCTAACACTAGGGCCTTGTCCAATGCCCTAGAAAAATTACAAGGTCCTGACATGGCACCTCGTAAGGCCCGACGGCAGTTTATTCGGACTTGTTATTTCTTCTTAGTTTCCTGCATTAAAAAACTAATCTTGCGCAAAGCTCTAAAGTCGCCCGAAAGATTAAGAAATCATCATTAAGTTGTTTTAGACAAGTTACCCGCGTAATAACAACAAAGTAACAATACGTGAAAATTTATTGTAACCCAAAAAATGAAACCACGTCAATGCGATTTTAAGGCTTCCCTAGGGCGGGGATCTGGGAATGAACGTCAGGTCATAGTCAGGGTGACACGCAATAGCCCTTATACGGCGTTTGTCCGTCGTCACTAAGGCCCTATTATTACTATCAGGGCTGGACGAGAGCGCCGTTACGCGCCTTACTAGGGGCCCTTACGGAGAACCTCATTGGGCCCTTACAAACATCTAAGGCAAGCCCTATTCATTTCCCGTTCGGGCTAACCCACTTGAACGTGATTTCGGAAATCGCCGTTTTAAAATTTCGGTTTTTCATATGTAAGATCGAAATGCTCGAGATGAGTCAACATACAATGTAGACATTTACAAAGGTATCGAATATCTTTCGAACCCCACTATCAGCTACTAGAATACATCTTTATTCTTTGTATAAACAAACAAAACAATGCAGTTAAGTCGTTATTCCGATAACTGTGCAGTTAAGCGGTGTAGGATAATTGTTCAAATAAGATAAATAACATAGTTATTTCTACACTTAAAACATAGAATACGAATTCTTTTTTAAATATTCATTCCCACGCATGCGCTTCCCAACGGAATATGCGTGAAGTCAACGGAATTCGGTAAACCAAATACCGAACGTTACTCAGTTACTTTTTATGTACACTCGCCCCATCGCCCGGCAATCAAAGCTGTTGTGTTACCTTCTATCATCTATTGCCTTTGATCTTTGTAGCTATAAAAATAGGTATGTCATAATCTGTTTTTTGCATAGTATTAACTTCAAAACGATGCTTTTAATTAAATATAAATATTCAGTTAAGTGGTTTTTCCGGACACAGGTGCAGTTAAATGGTTATGCACTTAGCTGATATTTGCTCTTTGAACGCGTTTCAGATTTCCGGACCAAGTCTACATGAAAAGGGGTAGTTAAAAGGTATAAATTCCGGTGCTAACTCAATTTTGACCCTCAAGTGGGTTAAGTTGTTATTCCTGGAAGTCACAGATATATGTCTACTCTTATTGATAAATAAATTGAAGTTTTCATAAAGGAAGAATTCATTATACTTATTTTAGATAGCTATACCTTAAATCCTTCATTTTGATCTAGTAATGATTAAGCTCAACTACTTATCGATTCTTATTCTACAGCTCAAATACTAGATAGGACAAATAAAATTTCAACTCTCTTGATTATTTCGGTAAAAAAAGTCTCTGGAATTATTTTTCCACTTATTTGAAGGACCAATCATGTATGAAAAGCGGTATCAATAGAGTGAAATGAATTTAAATATTTGAAGAATCTCAAATGGGGACATAACGACCAGTCTGAGAATCTATAAGAAATAATCGAATCCAGGCTAAATAATAATTAAGATCTCATACTTATCGCTCCGCATTGATGTAATACGGGCTGAACATTTTCTGCTGCAATTCGTGAAATAAAGTGGCACTTTTGCTCCACTAAAATTAAACTCGACCCCACTGCGTTTCAACCAATTGAACTCAAAATACTCCTACTCATTTCCACTCTTTTGCTATCCAAACCAAGTGCAATAACCTCCATTTCCCTGAGCCTTCAAACGTCATGCTACACACATTTATACTCGGCGCTTCAGGTCTAGACATCCACTTCGTACACGTCCGAGCGAACCTGCCAAAGGACCACAAGCTCCAGGTCGTTCCTCTGCTGATCCTCCACGGCTGGCCGGGCTCCGTGGTCGAGTTCCAGAAGATTATCCCACTGCTGGTGACGCCCCGACCGAATCGGAAGTTCGTCTTCGAGGTGATAGCGCCGAGTCTGCCGGGATTCGGATACTCGGACGCGGCGGCGAAGGCTGGCCTGGGTGCCGTGGAGATGGCCCACGTGATGAAGAACCTGATGCTGAGGCTGGGCTTCCATCTGTTCCTGGCGCAGGGCGGGGACTGGGGTGCTGTCATCGCTGCCAACATGGCTGCGATGTATCCGCAGCAGTGAGTATGGATTCAGAGGGGATGTTGGAAGCGTTTCTGTTCTAGACTTATTGAGTTATTGACTTTTGTTTCAATTTGATACTGAAGGTCGTAATGAGTAGATAATATGTAAAAATTTAAATGTGGGTTGTTTTATATAAGCTTTGGCACAGCCTTATTATAATTATGATTATTTAATATATGATTATGTAAAAAGATAGCTGATTGACTTAGAAAAAGTTAATTGATTTCGCGCAAAACCTTTGAAGTTTTCCTCGTAACTTAAAACATAAAGTATAATTTGATGATTTTACTGAAATCTGAACAATCCAATAAGAAAAGATTCCGTGTTCAAGTAGAAACCGGCAAATATATAGATGTATGTATACTTTTAGATTTTGTAGCAGTATATATTATTCCCCTCACGTTTTCCAGTTAATTCTCTACTGAAAAAAAAACACACAAAATAATCCAATCCGAATTTTTCATGTCATTACCATCGAACCTTTTTTATTCAAGTCTCATCTGCGCTTATGCTCTGAATTATAATCAGTAAAGCATTTGAAAAACTCTAATACACTTCTCCATATACACCGAAATACAGACGACACATATAACACATCGTTATTTCTTCCTAACAACGAATCAAACGTCATGGCAAAGCATTTGATCTTATGCAAACCGAATTTCTCCTACCCCACAGTCTTCTGGGCCTGCACTCGAACATGTGCTGGGCACTGCGCCCTTGGACCTGGCTCAAGATTGCCGCCTACAGTGCGGTACCCTGGCTGCTGCCGGAGGACGACAGCCAGCGGATGTATCCACTCCTGAGCAAGACCGTGCAGGTGGCACTCGAGGAGACCGGTTACTTCCACTTGCAGGCCACCAAGCCCGATACTCTCGGTGAGTGGATGGTTTCGATTTTATTTTTTTTGTCTTTAATTTTTGTGGAGAGTGGACATTTTACTTCCTTTTAGAGGAAGCCTAGTGATGGTGAAACCACATTTTTCAAGAAAAAGTGATAGAAATGTCAAATGTATAATTTTAACTGAATTACACTATTTTTAGAAAGTGTTGGTAGAGATGCAAGTCCCCAAGGTTTGGTGGAAATTCATCAATGTGCGAATCTAGAAAGTGGAGTTTCAAATTTATTAAGCAACATAAACTTTTGAAGTTTTTTCTACCATAGTTTCTACGATGCTTTTATAGTTCTCATCTTTATTATTACCAAGAAATTTGGTTGCAATATCTTTGAAGCTCAACGAGGCTGCCTTTTCGATATCATTCATACTTTTAACAAACTCTTCGTCCCTGAACATTTTGAGAATTTGAGGTCCATCAAAGGCACCTTCCTTCAATTTAACCAGAGTTACATTCTTAAAGATGCTTTCTAAGTATCTGAAGCAGCGCCCTTCTTTATCGAGAGCTTTAACAAATTGTTTCATCAGTCCTAATTTGATATGTAGAGGAGGTAAAAGAATTTTGCTAGGATCCACAAGAGGACGCTTGATGACATTGCTGGAACTTAGAGTGAGTCATGGCCTCGCTGGCCATACTTTTACATTATAGTGTTTTGCTCTATCTCGACTGTCAAACATGCATAAATAGCATGGGCACTTGGTAAAACCTGATTGTTGACCTAGTATCACGGTCAATATTTTCAGGTCCCCACAAATTAACCATTCGTGTTCACTATACTTTATTTTATTTAAAACCTTTTCGATGTTACAGTATTCTTCTTTGATTTCAGTTGAATGGGCCAATGGCAACTGAGCCAGCACGTTCGTATTGTGAAGAAGAACTGCCTTTAGGCTTCGCTTGGATGAATCGATGAATAACCTCCATTCTTCTGGCTTGTGTAAATTTGGTTGGAACTCATCAATAAGTCCTTGTACATCCGTACAGTACACTAGATCAGATTCGCCAGTGAAGTATTTCCGAAACGCTTCTTCTCGGTTTCGATAAAATGTGACGTTTACGCCCTGTTCTAATACGTTATAAGACTTCAATTGTAAGGCCATTAATTCAGCTGCATCTTTCGCTAATCCTGCATTCCTAAACATGTCATTGAGTTGAGCTTGAGAGATCTTTTTTTGGTTTTTCTCTTTACCGACGGGAACGTACTCCTCATCACTGTCCGAAGACAGTTCTTCTTCACTCTCGTCGGTTTCACTTTCTGCTTTCGTCAATGACTCACTTTCGTCAGTATCATCTTCTCTGTGGACATTGAGATTTTCTACTTCTTCTTCTGTACCACCATCAACTTGCATACCATCCATTCTTTGTATAAAACTATCTCTTGAAGTCTCATCTATCAAACTTTCGACTAAATGCTTCTGTGGACGAACGACACTAGTTACTGTTGCATACAATATTTTTTCTGAACGCACCTTATTTATCCCACTTACATTTGTCACGCAAAAGTAACAGTCACTTTTGTCCAATGTTTTTTTCCAAATACAAATTTTAAGTTACTTTTACCTGCAGTTTTTTCGAATTTATCTAACATTTTGTAAGAAATATACTCTCTCGAATTCAGACTACGAAAATAACTTGAAACAACGGCAGGCTCAAGATCCCTTTCGAGCAGTTGTCATCGTTCCAGTGGCTTCCATGGCAGCAGGATCAGCGGGTACATATGCAGAATTCGGTGAATAAATTTTAAAATTATTAAGTAACGGAAATAATGTACACGAGATAACCCCACAAATACGTGAAGTGCATGAGATTTTTTCCATTTGAAGATTCAAGCCCTTATCAGACTGTATTGTTTTTTTCATTGACTTTCTTATCGCCAAATTTAACTCAACGTAATATCTATTCGAATATTCCCAGTTTTCAGCTCTTAGAGATACAACAATCTTTAGATTTGTCTTCGGTCTGCCGTTGTTTCAAGTTATTTTCGTAGTCTGAATTCCAGAGAGTATATTTCTTACAAAATGTTAGATAAATTCGAAAAAACTGAAGATAAAAGTAAATTAAAATTTGTAAAACCAGCTATTTGGAAAAAACCATTGAACAAAAATGACTGTTACTTTTGCGTGACAAATGTAAGTGGGATAAATAAGGTGTGTACAGAAAAAATATTGTATGCAACAGTATCTAGTGTTGTTCCTCCACAGAAGCATTTAGTCGAAAGTTTGATAGATGAGGCTTCACGAGACAGCTTTATACAAGGAATGGATGGTATGCAAGTTGATGGTGGTACAGACGAAGAAGTAGAAAATCTCAATGTCCACAGAGAAGATGATACTGACGAAAGTGAATCATTGACGAAATCAGAAATTGAAACCAACGAGAGTGAAAAAGAACCGTCTTCGGACAGTGATGAGGAGTAGGTTCCCGTCGGTAAAGAGAAAAACCAAAAAAAGATCTCTGAAGCTCAACTGAATGACATGTTTAGGAATGCAGGATTAGTGAAAGATGCAGCTGAATTAAGGGGGCTAGACACCTTTTTTCTCTGAAATAAGAAGTCACATTTTAATACATAAATGTAAACTAATTATTTCATACTTTTTACATATAAAAGTGGGTATATTTACCTTACCTTAAAACTTTCTCCGATGGGCCTTTTATATGGTCCAGAACCATAGTCATCGATGAAACAAGTTTTTTCACAACCGTAAGCTTTGAAATTTTCCTGTGGATGGATTGACTCCAGATTTGAACTAAATTACTCCTGAATAGTATAATTCTCACATGAGTGTAGGGATTTTTGATCTAATGAGAAAAAAAAATTGTGCTGTTTTTCAAGAGTTTTTTTTTTAATTTTTTTAAATTTTTTATATTCTTTCATAATTTTTCTGATGTAAAAATTTTTTCCGACATTTAATCCTAAATCCCTACACTCATATGAGAATTATACTATTCAGGAGTAATTTAGTTCAAATCTGGAGTCAATCCATCCACAGGAAAATTTCAAAGCTTACGGTTAGTGAAAAAACTTGTTTCATCGATGACTATGATTCTGGACCATATAAAAGGCCCATCGGAGAAAGTTTTAAGGTAAGGTAAATATACCCACTTTTATATGTAAAAAGTATGAAATAATTAGTTTACATTTATGTATTAAAATGTGACTTCTTATTTCAGAGAAAAAAGGTGTCTAGCCCCCTTAATAGCCTCACAATTGAAGTCTTATAACGTATTAGAACAGGGCGTAAACGTCACATTTTATCGAAACCGAGAAGAAGTGTTTCGGAAATACTTCACTGGCGAATCTGATCTATTGTACTGTACGGATGTACAAGGACTTATTGATGAGTTTCAACCAAATTTATACAAGCCAGAAGAATGGAGGTTATTCATCGATTCATCCAAGCGAAGCCTAAAGGCAGTTCTTCACAATACGAACGTGCTGGCTCAGATGCCATTGGCCCATTCAACTGAACTCAAAGAAGAATACTGTAACTTCGAAAAGGTTTTAAATAAAATAAAGTATAGTGAGCACGAATGGTTAATTTGCGGAGACCTGAAAATATTGACCATGATACTAGGTCAACAATCAGGTTTTACCAAGTACCCATGCTATTTATGCATGTTTGACACTCGAGATAGAGCAAAACACTATAATGTAAAAGTATGGCCAGCGAGGCCATCACTCACTCCAGGTTCCAGCAATGTCATCAAGCGTCCTCTTGTGGATCCTAGCAAAATTCTTTTATCTCCTCTACATATCAAATTAGGACTGATGAAACAATTTGTTAAAGCTCTCGATAAAGAAGAGCGCTGCTTCAGATACTTAGAAAGCATCTTTAAGAATGTAACTCTGGTTAAATTGAAGGAAGGTATCTTTGATAGACCTCAAATTCGCAAAATGTTCAGGGACGAAGAGTTTGTTAAAAGTATGAATGATATCGAGAAGGCAGCCTGGTTGAGCTTCAAAGATGTTGCAACCAAATTTCTTGGTAATAATAAAGATGAGAACTATAAGAGCATCGTAGAAACTATGGTAGAAAACTTCAAAAGTTTAGGTTGCTTAATGAATTTGAAACTCCACTTTCTCGATTCGCACATAAATGAATTTCCACCAAACCTTGGGGACTTCAGTGAAGAGCAAGGTGGAAGATTTCATCAAGACATGAAGGAATTTGAACGTAGGTGGCAAGGAAAATAGAGCGTGAACATGATGGCGGACTATTGCTGAATGCTAAAAAGAGATGTACAATCTACTAACAAAAAGCGGCGTAGAAATCCTTTGCATAGGTCGTTCGATGACAAACGTGTACACAAGCGTAAGCGAATTTAGTTCTTGTGCATGAGATTTTTGAGCAGTCTTTTGAGGTTATCTATGAAATCCGTCGGTCAAACCTCTTTTTCCATAGCAAATTCGAATTCAGCAGGCCAAAGTACATAAAAACAAAGTGTGTTTGATGTGAAGGAAATAATGTTTTTGTTCTTCTCAAGTTCTTATCACAGAAATATTGTTTTTCGACAGTTTTTGGCGGTTATCTTAAAAACTTACGGCCGAACCCCTATTTTTAATGACGAATTCGGATTCAGCGGAAAAAAATACATAGGAAAAAAGTAGTCTCCATCCCAGAACTCGACACATTTTTTTTTTGTGGGCCTGTGTAATCGTTTGGCTTATTTTTGTACGTCTACATAACTCCCTTATATGCGTGGACCTCATATTCCCCGCCTACTTGGGTTTAAAAATTATTTAATTAATCGTCCTGATTACTGTTGCACGTCTACGTGATTCCCTTATATGCGTGGACCTCGTATCCCCCGCCTACTTGGATTTAAAAATTGTTTAAATAATTGTTTTGGTTATTGTTGCAGGGGATTTTGTGCGGAATATATTTTAGAATGTAACTGTAGTATGGCGAAAATTTTATCTGGCATCTGTTTCCTCAGGTCTGGAAATGCATACCTACTAATGTGTGAGGTCTGGATGTTTCCAGACCATCCAGAGTGACGATAACGCCCCTGCTTCTTTTTAGGAAAACGTACAAAAATTGCGAAAATGAGAAAGAATATTTATATGAAGTACCCGCGCAAAAAAAATTTGTGGGCCATACATTGCCCACAGTGTTGGACAAGTATGGGCAATATATGGGCCATTGCAAGCCACATTAGAGCAATATATGGAAGATACTCGGCCCGGCGCACAGTGTTTTATTTTGAAAAAAAATGGACAAAATGAAATATCTCGCGAACGGATATCGATAGCCGGATGAATCCAACTGCATTTTAAAGTTGAAGTAATGTACAATAAAGGAAAAATAGTCCAGCACTGATCATTTGACCCTGTGACCTTGGAAATGAAAAATGAAAGTCGAATAAATAACGTATTTTCGGCTTTTTCATTGTAGACTTTCTGGCTATCAATTTTTTCGATCAAAAAAATATGTACTCCTGTAGTGTTTGATGCAAGGAATCCGAATTTGATGTCAGAATTGTCCTATCGCACACCAATTTGTTTTTAAATCTGAAAACTCCATAAAAAATACGAAAAATTCACCCTGAAAAAATGGAGCATTATTGAGTAATTTCGACTTCAAATTCGGATTCAACGAATCAAAATACATGGGTACATAAATACAAGTACACAAATTTGCTTTGAAAACAAATTGGTGTGCGATAGGACAATTCTGACATCAAATTCGGATTCCTTGCATCAAACACTACAGGAGTACATATTTTTTTGGTCGAAAAAATTGATAGCCAGAAAGTCTACAATGAAAAAGCCGAAAATACGTTATTTATTCGACTTTCATTTTTCATTTCCAAGGTCACAGGGTCAAATGATTAGTACTGGACTATTTTTCCTTTATTGTACATTACTTCAACTTTAAAATGCAGTTGGATTTATCCGGCTATCGATATCCGTTCGCGAGATATTTCATTTTGTCCATTTTTTTTCAAAATAAAACACTGTGCGGCGCCTGAGCCGAATTCGGGCTGGAATCGGGCCATAGTATTCCCACCAGTATCCCACATAGTTCCCATATAGTTGCAATATTAGTCCCATATTTATTTTCGTGCGAACCATTAATAAAAAAAACAACATAAATAAATAAGCGTAAAAAACAATCCTATTGTGCATGTAGTGGGACTGTAAAATATATAAAAAAAAAATTCTTTGAGTGGATTCGAACCTCAAACCTTTGAATTACTAGACTTGCTCGCTACCGTCTGAGCTATTTAGTTATATTTATATCAAAGGATCAAATGGATATTATCTAATCTATGTAATATTATGTAATCTGAAACGAATGATGATGTCGTTCAAGTATTAACCTCCATTTGATCCTTTGATATAAACATAACTAAATAGCTCAGTCGGTAGCGAGCAAATCTACTCGAACGGAAATTGACTTAGGGCTAACACTAGGGCCTTGCCCGATGCCCTAGAAAAATTACAAGGTCCTGACATGGCACCTCGTAAGGACCGATGTAAGGCGAGTAACGGGGCGTCTACGCGGCCCTGGCAGTTTATTCGGACTTGTTATTTCTTCTTAATTTCCTGCATTAGATAACTAATCTCGCGCAAAGCTCTAAAGTTGCCCGAAATGATTAAGAAATCATCAATAAGTTGTTTTAGACAAGTTACCCGCGTAATAATGACAACGTAACAATACCGTGAAAATTTATTGTAACCCCAAAAATGAAACCATGTCAATGCGATTTTAAGGCTTTTGTAGGGCGGGGATCCGGGAATGAACGTCAGGTCATAGTCAGGGCGACATGAAATAGCCCTTATACGGCGTTTGTCCGGCGTCACTAAGGCCCTATCATTACTATCAGGGCCGGACGGGAGCGCTGTTATGCGCCTTGCTAGGGGCCCTTACGGAGAACCTCATTGGCCCCTTACAAACATCTAAGGCAAACTCTATTCATTTCTCGTTCGGGTAGTAATTCAAAGGTTCGAGGTTCGAATCCACTCAAAGATTTTTTTTTTTTTTTTTTTTTTTTTTTTTAATAATTTTACAGTCACAGTACATGCACAATAGGATTGTTTTTTACGCTTATTTATTTATTTTTTGTTTTTTTTTTGTTAATGGTTCTCATGAAATTAAAAATATGGGACTAATATGGGAACTATATGGGATACTGGTGGGAATACTATGGCCCGATTCCAGCCCGAATTCGGCTCAGGCGCCGGGGACGAGTATCTCCCATATATTGCTCTATATTGCTCTAATATGGCTTGCAATGACCCATATATTGCCCATACTTGTCCAACACTGTGGGCAATATATGGCTCACAAATTTTTTTTTGCGCGGGTATCATGACTACTTTTCAATTTTCATCCCCTTACAAGGAGCCCCCACATCATGTGTGCCCCATGGCCCTCGCAACCTTTAATGCGGAGCTGTTGAAAATATAACATTTCCTGAAAAAAATAATTTAAAAATGCTAATTTTTCTGATGAATTTGTATTTATGTACGCAAATATATTGCGTGATCGTTATTATGACGTAATATTCGAACGCTTAATTGTTTTGTATTTTTTTATATACTTTATTTTCATAAATGTAAATATTGAAATAATTGAATCATAAATCAACTTATCAAGACAGAAGTTTTAATTTACATTCTTGTTAAACAACATCAAGCGCACAGACGTCATTATTGAACTTTTTGTTTTTTTATGTCGAGTCAAAAGTAATGATGTATGATTTTGAGATTAGTTTCTGTTTTATGCCGATCTTTTTTATTTGTTAAAATAAATTTCTTGGTTTTCAAGAATGAAATTATCAGCGTTAAAATATCTCAAATTTAAAAGAAAATTCTGTTTTTAGCTGTATTGATAATTTTGTTATGTATAATAGTAATATTGTTAGTGCGTTTTTCATTAAAAAAAATCTATATACAGTTTTTTTTCTAAAATAGCATATTTAAACTCAAAATGATTTAAAACGTATTTCTACATTGTTTTTTTTTCGAGAAATTCTTTTTTTTTCGCCGGAATGCTGCTTCTGGCATAAAGAAAAATAGCTGTACTTATTTAAAATTTGAAACGTAATAAATAATAAAAATTTAAATATAGTAGATTATGGTCAAACTTATAGAAATAAATCACTTTTTAACTTTTTGTATTTTCAATAATAATTTAATAAAGAAATAAAAATAGATGAAATTCGGTGTAAGAATGTTAATTATTGGAATTAAAAATAAATAATAAGTTGGAATCAGTCAGTTGAGTTTGAGGACACCATGTTCCAATGAATTGGCAGCTGATTTTAGGTTTTGTTGATGAAAAATTTCCTAAGAAAACATGTATAATACAATTATAATTTTTTTGTATTTTAAGATTCATAATTCTTTATATGTTACGGCAGCTAATGTGTAAATTTTGAAATATGATGTGCAACATTTAGGTTTAATATATTGTATCTACCGGTTAGTAACTCTCTATGATACTTTTTGTACTAGGTTTGAAAAACATAATGTTGTTAATATTTTATTACAAGTTATGGAGATGTTTATCTAAAAAAAGTAACCTATTTATTTCTTAAAACAGGCTGCACATATCTATATATTTTACATCTACAGTTGCGTGCATATCTTTTTGGCCACTCTATACTAACATCACTCAATATTAAAAGTTTTCTAGCTCTGTTAAAAATCCATGCTTTTAAAAAAATCGAACGCGATTCTTAGAGTAAAGCAACACCTTTCATATCCCGTCCGATTAAAAAAAAAAATTAAAATTGCATTTTTTATATTAAACAATCCAAAACTGTTTTTTTTTCATTTTTTCCCCCCCTCAAAAAAATTCTTCTAACTTTTGAAGCAGTCGACGGATTTTCAAAAATCAAATTGTATTTGTCTTTTAAAATAAGAGCAATATGGTCCATTTTTATCGAGCCGATAAAAAGTTATGCAATTTTTTGTTAAAAAAAATCACTCCTTTTTTAAGTTCGATTATCTTTGAATATATGCACTGTAGAAAGAACTTCTGAGAGAAAACATGTTTGTTTTTGCATGTTGAATAAGTATTTAATAAAGGAAATTATTTTTGAGAAAATTTTTTTTCGTTTTGAATTCCAAAAGTTTGACCAGAAATATTTTGAATACATGTGTTTGAATGTTGTTATATATTTCATAATAATTTGGTTATAAAAATGTACAATTTTCTCTGTTTTTCTCATAAAACAAAATCCACAAAAAAAGAAAAAATTCTACTGTAAAAAATAAAAAAAACATTTTTTTCTCAAAAATAATTTCTTTTGTTAAATACGTATTCTACATACAAAAACAAATATTTTTCCTCTTAGAAGTTTTTTTCTACAGTGCATATATTCAAAGATAATCAAACTCGATAAAAGAGTGATTTAAAAAAAAAAAAAAAAATTGCATAACTTTTTATCAGCTCGATAGAAATGGACCATATTGCTCTTATTTTAAAGATAAGACGAATACTTATCGATTCAAATTTGGTTTTTGAAAATCCGTCGACTGCTTCAAAAGTTAGAAGAATATTTTTGAGGAGGAAAAAAAATGAACAAAATAGTTTTGGATTTTTTAATGTAAAAAATGCTATTTTAATTTTCTTTTTTTTTAACGGACGGGGTATGAAGGGTTTTGCTTTACTCTATAGAACCGCGTTGGATTTTTTTAAAAGCATGAATTTTTAACGGAGCTAAAGAACTTTTAATATTGAGTGATTTTAGTATAGGGTGGCCAAAAAAATATGCACGCAACTGTATATTTCTAAATTACTCATTTAAGATAGTATCTTTAATTAGCCGTTATCTAAAGAGGATTTATCTCAATTTCAGGTATTTCAATGAGCGACTCACCGATCGGATTGGCGGCTTACATTTTAGAAAAGTTTTCTATTTGCACGAGGTATGCAAATAAATATGAAGAGGATGGCAATCTTTTGGAGAAATTCAACATGGACGAGCTTCTTGACAATATTATGATGTATTGGGTGCCAAATGCGGCAACAAGCTCGTTCCGAATTTATGCCGAGAGCATCAACAGCCATAGCATGAACTACAAAATAGATAAGTAAGTGTTTTATGAAAATTATAAATAATAATAATGAAATAGATAATGCAAACTCAAGCTCTGTTTTAATATGCTTACATCGAAAGATTAGATAGTAGGACTAGCAGCTTTTAACACTTAAATAACAATTTGAGAACTGTCATAAGAAGCAAAAAATGATATAAATAATAATATTGTATTTGGACGAGATAAATATAATTGAAACCGACCAGAACAGTGTACTATCTTCTGCTCAAACTCTGGGATATGCTTTCTTATGAGAAATAATAAAGACAACTGCGATATGAGGTCCTAGTGCTTTGAAATACTCGAATTATGGATATTTTTAGTTTTATTTTAACGCAATGTTTAAAAACATCTCTTTTTCAAACGCCAAGCCTAGTGAATACAATTTTGAAAATAAAAACTGAAACTAAAAATAAAAAATAAAAAAAGATACCTAAACAGCTTTTATTTGCTTTGTTCAGAATGAAAAAGTATTAATTCATGTTGAAGTTATGATAATTTTAAACCGAACAAAGAAAATGCACTAATTCATGATTAAGATCTACCAGTTCTACTTCGATCATATCTTGATATATTTTAAACTGTCATGACTTTAACATGAATACATATTTTTCAATTCCGAAGAAACCATGAGGAAGCTTGTTATTTCCTGTTTTATTTTTCATTTGTATCATTCTGTGTTAAATATTTATTTGAAAGAATACTAAAAATGTTCATAATTCAAGTTTTCTGAAACATTCGGGTCTACTATTTATCGCCTTAGTGAAGGCTATTCGGAATTTAAATTCCAAAAGGAGTTTATTCAAAATTATTTTCAAAAAGGAGAATTTGATTTCAAGAAGCAGATTATTCATACTGGGAATGCAAAAAGGGACTTTATTCGTTGTTAACACTGCCAAATATTTAAAATAAGTTTTTCAGATAATAATTTTAAGTTTGTTATTTTTTAACTTTATTGGCGTTTATTTGAAAAACTTATTTTTAGATAGTTACCAACTTAAATTAGAGGAAACAATTGTCAGCGCGCGAATACACTTCATTTTTGCATTCCCACCCCGAATAGTCTCCTTCTTGAAACCAAATTTCGAATAGTTTCCTTTTCGAAAACAATTAATAAATAACCTCCTTTTTGAAATCAAATTTCGATTAATCTATCATTTTTTAATTCAAATTCTGTATAGCCTCCTTTTTGCTTTCTCAAAGAGAAAGATTGGTAACGGTGAAATTTTTCGACCTCGAGATTTCGATGATTTTCGATATTTCTGAGCATGTGTGTGTGTGTGTTATAAATTTGTCCGCAGCATAACTCGAAACTGGCCAGAGATATCAAGTTTATCTTTGGCAGGTATTTAAAGCTTATTTTGAAGTTGTGCAAGTTCAATTATATAGTTGATCAGATAATATTAAAAAATCGGTTAAAAAAAAATAAAGCAAAATATCGAAAAATCGAAATATTTTTTTTCGTCGCCGAATTTGGATATCGGTGGGAAGTAGGCCCATTTTCTGAAAGGCCTTGAAATTACCTATTAATCCATATTTTTGTCGGCCTGATCGGATAATATTAAGTCCTTTAAAAAAAAAGACAGGCTGATTTGTGCACGTGAAAATTGTGCACCGATTTATTGTGCACAGAGAAAAGAAAAGAAAATTTTGTTCACAAAACGACTTTACTTTTGCACAAAAAATTGTACACTTTTCGGAAAAAGATGAAATTCAGTAATGTGCACAAGATTGTTGTGCACAATAACATAAAATAATATTTCAACCAAAAAAAGTCTTGCACACTGTGCTTATTTATCGTGCACGTAATATAGGGCTGGGCGATTGTGCACAAATAAATTCATTAAAAATATATCTAATCGATTGTGCACAAATCTATTTATTTAATTATTACCCGCCGATTGTGCACTAAGTCTAGTTCATACGAAGGTTCATACGAAGTCTTATAGCAGTGTTGCCAGATTGGGCAATAAGTAACGAATTGGGCTAGTTTAAAAGCTGGGCTCGCGGGAAAAAAATCGAGATGGCTCTTTATAGCGAATTGGGCTACTAGACAGTACTGTTAACAGCCGATATTGCTATTGTCTAGCCAACAACATTAAATTTTAAATCAAATAAAAATTCAAAAACTCAAGTAGCCGGGAGACGCGGGTTCTACGCGTATACGGGAGCGCGTCAGAAGTTTATACATGGCAAAATAATTATTTAAATAATTCTTAACCCCAAGTAGGCGGGAGATGCAAATTCGACGCGTATACGGGAACGCGTCAGACGTGCATACAAGGCAAAATAATTATTTAAATAATCCTCAACTCCTAGTAGGTATATGCATGGAACTTGCATCCCTCGCCTACTTGGGGTTAAGAATTATTTACATAATTATTTTGCCTTGTATGCACGTCTGCCTTATTTCAGTATCTCATGCCCCGCATACTTAGGGTCATAATTATTTACATAATTATTTGACATTGTATGCACGTCTGACGAGCTTCCGTATATTCGTAGAACTCGCACCCCTCGCCTAATTGGGGTTGAGAATTATTTACATAATTTGTTGGCCTTGTATGCACGTCTGACGCGCTCCCGTATACGCGTCGAATTTGCATCTCCCGCCTACTTGGGGTTAAGAATTATTTAAATAATTATTTTGCCATGTATACACGTCTGCCTTATTCTAGTATACGCGTGGAACTCGCATCCCCCGCCTACTTGAGGTTAAGAATTATTTACATATTTATTTTGCCTGGTATACACGTCTGACGCGCTTCCGTATATTTGTGGAACTCGCACCCCTCGCCTACTTGGGGTTAAGAATTATTTACATAATTATTTTGCCATCTATAAACGTCTGACGCGCTCCCGTATACGCGTAGAACCCGCGTCTCCCGGCTACTTGAGTTTTTGGAATTTTTATTTGATTTAAAATTTAATGTTGTTTGCTAAACAATAGCTATATCGGCTATTAACATTACTAGGTCTTGTATAAGCCCAATTCGCTATAAATAGCCATCTCGATTTTTTTCCCGCGAGCTCATCTTTTAAACTAGCCCAATTCGCTATAAATAGCCATCTCGATTTTTTTCCCGCGAGCTCATCTTTTAAACTATCCCAATTCGCTACTTATTGCCCAATCTGGCAACACTGCTATAAGACTTCGTATGAACTAGACTTTGTACACAATCGGTTAGATATATTTTTAATGAATTTATTTGTGCACAATCGCCCAGCTCTATATTACGTGCACGATAAATAAGCACAGTGTGCAAGACTTTTTTTGGTTGAAATATTATTTTATGTTATTGTGCACAACAATCTTGTGCACATTACTGAATTTCACCTTTTTCCGTAAAGTGTACAATTTTTTGTGCAAAATCGGTGCACAATTTTCATGTGCACAAATCAGCCTATGTAAAAAAAAATAAAGAAAAATATCGAAAAATCGAAAATAATTTTTTTCGGCTCTGGGTGTGGATATCTGTGGGAAGTAGGCCCATTTTCTGAAAGGTCTTGAAATTTCCTACCTACCCATTTTTTTTTCGGTCCGATCGGATATTATTAAGTCGATTTTAAAAAAATAAAGAAAAATGTGGAAAAATCGAAAATAATTTTTTTTGGCTCTGGGTTTGGATATCGGCCGGAAGTTGGCCCATTTTCTGAAAGGTCTTGAAATTTCCTATCTACCCATATTTTTTTTTGCCAGATCGGATATAGTCGGTTAAAAAAATTAAGAAAAATACGGAAAAATCGAAAATAATTTTTTTCGTCGCTGGGTTTGGATATCGGTCGTAAGTAGGCCCATTTTCTGAAGGGCCTTAAAATCTTCTATCGATCCATATTTTTTTCGGCCCCCAATCGGATAATATTAAGTCGGTTAAAAAATATAAAGGAAAATGTGGAAAAATCGAAAATAATTTTTTTCCTCTGGGGGTTTGAATATCGGTTGAAAGTGGGCCCATTTTCTGAAAGGTCTTGACATTTTCTATCTACCCATATTTTTGTCGGCCCGCTCGGATAATATTAAGTCGATTAAAAAAAATAAAGGAAAATATGAAAAAATCGAAAATATTTTTTTACGGCCTTGGGCTTGGATATCCGTTGGAAGTAGTCACATTTTCTTAAAAGTCTTGAAATTAACTATCAATCCATATTTTTGTCCGTTGAAACGGATAATATTAAGTCGGTAAAAAAATAAAGAAAAATATGGAAAAATCGTAAATAATTTTTTTCATCGCTTATTCAGAAATTGTACTTTAACATCTTAGAGCTAGCACTACAAAAATTCAAGGAAAAAAAAACGCCTGTTTTAGAGGATATTTGAAACCTTCGCCGAGCTATATGGTTTTTGAAACCACTCTATGAGTTGGTGGATTTTCGAAGTCTTCGCTGAGTTGGCGGGGTTTTGAAGCAAACACCGAGTTAGCAGGTTTTCGAAGAAAATGCCGAAGAAATTTTGAAGAAATGCAATTAATTTATAAATTCAATAAATAGCATGTGATAATACCTTAATCTTTTTAATTTGCAATTTAATAATTACTACATAACTATTTTAATATAATTTTCTTGATCATTTTGAATAATTGTATTTATGGAAAATTAGATATGCAGAAAGAGTGAAATTTTATATTAAAATGTACATTTAAAAAAATTATTTGATGTAATTTATCAAATCTCTTTGAGAAAGCATTCTTGCTAAAGCAGTTAGCAGCGGTTTTTAATTCAAATTTCAAACCTTCTTCTTGCACTGACGCGACGCATTGTAGTTTTCTTCGTGGTTTCACTCAACTACCTTCGGGTCACTGATTCTCCTCAAACTTTGATTATATGTCTTTGGATGTGAAATCATGAAGAAAGCTATTAAAAAAAGTTCAGAAAACTCTCCTAGTTAATTTATCAAACAAGGGAAATTCTCTTGTTTTTTTAGAGTCGACCTATATATTAGTTTTAAAATGCATTTGACAACAGCATAATGACTGTTAAATATTCATAGTAGTAACCGCAAAATTTAAAATTTGTTTTTCGCGTGAGACGTATGTAAGAATAATACTTTTGCCTAATCTTGTTCTATTTATAGCCATGAAAAAGTATAATATATTATATTGATGCAGCTGACAATCAATAACATCGATATTAATGATCTCACAAATGACTCTCCACTTTTACATTATCCGGCTATATAATACTTTCATATTCTTAAAAAAAAATTTTCACGATTAAACGATCAAATAATAACTTCTATGAAAATTCCACTGATCACCATTATTATTATTAAGAAAAACCTTCTAATTCAACAGCGTCCCCATCAAAGTACCAACGGCCTGCGCGCAATTCCCCAACGAGATAATCTTCCAGCCAGAACTGTTCCTGCGTGACCGCTTCTTCAACCTAATCCGCGTGACGAAGATGCCGCGGGGCGGACACTTTGCCGCGATGGAGGAGCCGCTCATACTCTCGGACGACATCTGGGCAACGATGCAGGCCATTACGGGCATCTTCGACGCCAAGGAGCAGGAGAGACAGAAGAAACGGATGTCCATGAGATGATAGAACGACGGCGAGCTGTACTTATATAGACGTGCCGATGTCTATGCGAGACTATAAATTTTTTTATTGTTCTTTTATACATTGTTGTATTTTTACTGTTAATAAATTATTACCACAAATTTTATGCAATCGACGATGAATTGTCATTTTGCGTGGTACGTAATGATTGGTTAATGATTTCAGGGTATGCCTTGGAATCGTCATTTTGTGGAGAAAACATATAAATCACAAAAATGATTTGTGAAATTTTTCAAGTGGTGGGAGTACAAACGCATGTCTTATCTCATAGTATGTGTTTACATTAGCGTTACACAAATTATTCCGATTATGTAAAACGTGCTTATGCATTCAGCGGATATATTTCTTTTTTTCGATCTCCTATATATCGGTTTTTGAGTTGAGGATATGTTCATTATCGCGGCAATATCGATTGCCGTAGCATATGGTTAAAATCGTTGATTCTTACTTGAAAAAATTGAACAATAGAAAATTTAGAGTATTTAATTAATTTGTGTATACTTTATTAGTGTATTCATTTTTTGTTTCTACGTTAAAAGTAAAAAAAAAAAAGATAAATTATGTGGAAAATATTGACGTTGCTCCTGGGGGTAACGCTACTAGACCTAAAGGTAATTAATGTTCAAGCAAAAGAGATACCTAAATTCGAAGACGTATACTGGGGTCCCAATGAAGAACCCGCTGAATTGGACACCAGCATTAGACCATTCAAAGTCACTTTCCCGAACAGCGTAAGTAGTTACTTGCTAAAACTATTTATTTTCAACAAATTTGATACAACAAAAAAAACTATGAATATTTTTTAAGACTGTGGACGATCTCAAATATCGTTTGAAAAATACACGTAAGCTCCAGCCTCCGCTGGAAAAAGTTGGCTGGTCTTACGGTCTGAACAGTAATTTCATGCCAGTAATCATCGATTATTGGTCAAATAAATACGATTTTAAGAAACGCGAAGAGCATCTCAACCAATTTCCGCAATTCGTTACCAATATTCAAGGTAATATAAGTTTGTTTATCAATCTTATTCTTCTTACTAAAAAAAAAGAAACATAAATCATCCCTATAGGTCTGGACATCCACTTCATCCATGTGAAGCCCGAATTATCAGAGAACCACCGCTTAGACGTGGTACCTATATACCTGCAGCACGGCTGGCCAGGTTCCGTGGTCGAGTTCCAAAAGGTAATACCAATACTTACGACTCCCCGAGCCGGTAAGGACTTTGTCTTCGAGGTGGTCGCACCTTCAATGCCAGGATTCGGTTTCTCCGACGCCGCCGCGAAACGTGGCTTGGGCTCCGTCGAAATCGCCCACCTCATGAAGAACCTGATGCAGAGATTAGGTTTCGAGAAGTTCTACACTCAAGGTGGAGACTGGGGCGCCATTGTCACTGCTGATATAGCCACTTTGTATCCAGAACAGTGAGTATTTGACAAAACAACGTAAATTTTACTAGGCTTATTGCTTTCTGAAACACAAAATTTTGTAACGTACATGGCATTCGCGATTCAACAATCAACATCTTTAAGTAAAGTACTATCCAATTTGACAATTTCAAAATTTCTAAACTCAAAATGTTTTAATAATACGATATGTCATGAAAATATAATATATTTTAGTGTTCTTGGCATGCATTCTAACTGGTGCACGTCAGCTCGACGAGAAACTTTGCTGAAGATCGCCGCTTACAGTTTGATGCCGGTACTTTTGCCAAAAGAGGACCGCGACAAAATGTACCCCCTGAAAAGTGCAATAACAAGATTCCTTATAGGCGGCGGTCACTTTCAGCAACTCGCTACTTGGCCTGACACAATTGGTAAGTAAACTGTGCGCGCACATTAAAAGGTTTGAAACACAAGTAGGATTTCCAAATGCGCAATTATTTGAATTTCGATTGTGAATATAGGAATCGCCATGGCTGATTCACCAGCTGGATTGGCAGCTTACATTCTCGAAAAATTCGCTTGGGGCCAGAACCTCAACTACAGATTCGAGGACGACGGTAAGCTTCTCGTGAAATTCACGATGGACGAGCTGATAGACAACGTTATGCTTTACTGGGTGCCCAACAAAGCTGCCTCTTCGTTCCGCATTTTCGCGGAGACTTTGAGGAACGACAGTCTGGAATTGAAAGTCCAAAAGTACGTATCTTCATAGCAACCGACACTCTAAAATAACAAAATCTTTTCAAATATTGCTTTTTCGAAGGAATATCGAATATTTTGAAAAACTGCAACTTTTTATTCTCGTTCATAGCATGCCGATAACGGTACCAAGTGCCTGCGCGCAGTTCCCCGAAGAGCTGATTCATCAGGCACCGACTTTCATTCGCGACCGTTTCAAGAATCTGGTGCATCTGAAAAACATGCCACGTGGCGGACACTTCGCTGCCATGGAGGAGCCCGAACTGCTCGCTAATGACGTTTGGGAAGCCGTGGAGAAGATGCGTAACTTGTAAATATTACATGATTGAAAAAGCTTGTTTTTGTTATACTATCTGTTATCCGGCTGAAGATTTATTAATCTCTTCTTTCAGAAAATCAAAATCCCATCCACTATTGTCGAAGATTCCCCTGTTGGGAAATAAATTAACCGGGATGCATTGGTAGAGAAAAATTCGTTTATAGTGCACCTTTGGAAGGAGATGATGCATTATACGATATATCTCCAGAAAAAAATTACAAAATAAAACAGACTATAAAATAGCAACGATACTTTAAATAGCTACCTCAACGATTTAAAAGACGAAGTAGTGAAATACAACTGTAACTGAAGCTCGATCGTAATTGCGCGAGCTGCCTCGTATGAATACAACATCCCTCCATTAATTTATCCCTATGAAGTTTAACTATTGCAATTTACTGAATCTTTAAGATAAATGACGATCGAAGCGGGATAGGTGATGGAAATAAGCAACATCTTCAATACGAAAATTCTTTTGCTTCCTCCTGTATTCTAGAGAAATCTTTATGATAGTGAAAAAATGTTTCAAGAAACATGATACAAATGTTGTATATGACATTTGGAACCGAAATATACTATTTAATGTCCATATGAATGTGTATGTGCACTGTATTTTAACAATAATTGAAAAATCCCAACTCCTTCATTACTTTCATAACTTCAAGCACCTATCCTTTTACGTACACGGACAAACGGTTGGTTCGAGTAATCGAAAAATTGGTTATTTTATAAATTCGAATTTTTCAAAAAACACAGAATCAAAGATGATAGTATAACCAACGCGATTGGTAAAAAATGGTACATAGTTATCGTAACCATTTTATTCGTCGGGCTTTTGGTACAAATAATTGGTAGTGATAGTTATTGAAAGTTAATAAAAACACCCAAATCTATAGTAGCATTGACTATACTTTTACTTTTGGAAAAACCAATTCTTTGGTTGAAGCCACTATAAAGAATGCTTACGGAAAAATATTATTTAAAAAACACTGTTAAAATGGTTATCGTAACTATCTTTATTGGTAGCTTTAAATAACGATAGGTTAGTATTTGTAACAATATAAAAGTGATTGGCAGAACTACTACTTGTTTGTTAAGACGATATGAATTAAATCCAAAATGAGAGAAAGAGAGAGAGAGAGAGAGAGAGAGAGAGAGAGAGAGAGAGAGAGAGAGAGAAAGAGAGAGAGACCACTGAAGCTGATGCGTGAACGCCTGAAGTCACACGGGAGGCAGCGGAACCCGTAACGTCCTCACCGCAGATCGACGCATCGAACGCGCCTACATAGCGCGGCGAAAACGCGAACCCTGACTGCGTGCGTGGCATGTACACTCATCCTTGAGGGATTCTTGCCGAACGTGCCTCCTCAGTTTCAAAATCCTGGAATCCCGTTGGCCGATTCCAATTGAAGGTTAATGGTTACACTCGAATTGTCCAATGAGATTGCAGGATTTTGAAACTGAGCAGGCACATTCGGCAAGAATCCATCAAAGATGGGTGTACATATACATACATTAAAGCGATACAATAAATGCATCACAATAATTTAACAGTTGTCGGTTGCGAAACCGCCGCCCCATGCCCCATCTGCTTGCATGCAACTTTCCAGGTATGCCTGAAATAACTATCGTTAGCTGCCCTGCAGGCACGATCAGCAGCAAGCACGAGATACCCACTATACTACCCTCGAACCCGGGAACGAGCCGAGTTTTCCAGGAAGTGGTCGACGGGATTCATTCTGCCCCAGAAATCTCTCGCGGTCTTTGTTTACATTGTACCGCGACTGATGAGGGACTTCCGGTCTGGGAAGGAGACTTATATATCTGGACGTGATCCATTCGTCATACTCGCAAGCCATCGGGTTTCAATGTCACAGCCTTAAGAGGGTGTAATAGTATTATTTTACCATTAACCCTGTTTTATCGACGGAACATGACAAAATAATTAATATTAATAAAAGAATAACGATTTGCATCTTAAACAAATTCAGTTGCCCTGCGTAATCCTGTAATATATTATCCTACAAAATTTTGAGAGAAAAAAACTACGACACCTTTGTTTATTCTTGGAACGAAATTTGGTTAATATTTTGTTAATTTTCTTTCCAAAAATAACCAAAGGTGTTGTTGTTTTGCCTCGAAACTTTGTAGACTGATGTATTACAGGATTACGCAGAGCAAGTGAATTTGTTCAAGGCGTAAATCGCTATACTTTTATTATATTAATTACTTTTATATGTTCCGTCGATAAGACAGTATTAGTATAAAGAGGCACACCCTTAAGTTTGTCCCGTTATTAGGTCCACATTCAACATATTTTATGCTGTCCCGCTATAGCAGCATCTTGAGTATAACTTTGAACTTACTTATTTAATAAAAAAAAAAGCATGAAAATGAGTTTCCTTTCGTATGAAATAATAAAAAAGATCCAAAACTAATTAAGAAATTTGACTTATTCATTTTGAAATATGCATCTGAACTTTTCCCTATGCTGTTTTTGCCCCGACACTGGGTACTTTACCTTATTTTGTTTTCATGAAATATTATTTTCTGAATATCAATGGAAGCATTGCTCACCAACCGTTTTCGGGTACCTTCACTTTTATATTACCATACCTTTAAAATCTACCGTGGTGCGCACATGGCAGTCTCGTGTGCGTACGTATATATTATAATAATAAATTTTAATTTTTGTATTTTTGCAGTGGAACATATGTTCACAATGAGGAAACAATCGCCGTTGCACAACACCGCTGGACGTTGAAGGCGACAAAAGATAAGTAACCTCTCACGCGTTCTCTCTCTATTATCTCGGGATGGATTTCGTGTGCACGCATGGCAGTTCCATGCACGCACGTATATTAAAATAAGTATTAATTTTTTTTTTTAATTTTTCAGGTAACAACGAGGAAGTCCTCGCCGATGGAAACCATCGAGCACTTCGATCACGTCATGTGCCCAGCAGCTCATCATATGTGTGTCTACTTTAGGTAAATATGAAAATTTTAGATAACGGTACCGGCTCGTGCTACCCTGGTCCGTGCGGCTCGCTCATGATCCACTGCTGCAGGCTGAGGGGATATCGAAAAATAGAAAAATTTTCATTAGAAAGCTTAAGATGCCAAAAATTTGTATACAGACTTTTAATTTTACAAAAGTTTATAATCCAGAAAAGACATATTAGAAATAGATTTATTTAGAAAATTCATTGCGTGAAAAAATTTAATATCGAATTAAGTTTATAGAAGATATATATCGAAAAAAAGGACATAATTCCGTACGCTAAAAATGAAGAATTCTCCTATTATAGAAAGTTCACATTTCCGAAAATGTTAAATTTAATGGAAAATTCAAAGGATCGATTATTCGAATTCTACTTTATAGAATGTACTATAATAATCAAAATTTTAGAAAACCAAAATATAGAAGGAGATACTTTTGGAGTTTCTAGCGATTCGAACATAATGATTCGAAAGATATGAATGTAGAAAGACAATATCCCTGGTAGAAAATTAATCATAAGTTGGCCAGAATATGGCTAAGCCTGTGTGACGGTAAGAGTTAAGTTGCTATCGTCGAGTGGCAATTACTTTCCGCCCCCGACCCTCAATTGAATATATGAATCTTATGTTTGCGAGCGGCACGCCGAGTGCGAAATTCAGTGCGGAAGGTGCGCTCCCTCTCTCTCTCGTACATACCGCGCACATGCGCGGTTTAGTGCGAGGCCGGCGTGGCCATTTTGTGCGCCGCGAAGTGACTTGCGTCCAGCGTGGTGCTCAGATTAATATCCAATAAACTAGAATCCAGTTGAAACTTAGTCCTGTTCTGAGTAATTTTCTTTTGTGTGTTTGTGTTGTATGACCCGGGCTGACATTAAAATTAAGGGAATTACGGGTAACCGGGGAAAAGTATCCGCTGCCGTGTATTACATCGTTGTCGCTGTGTGGTCGCCGTGGGTTGCGACCGCCCCTCCCCCAGGTCATTTCATCGTGAGCCACCACCCTTGAGGAAGGAGTCCCAGAGCAGCCGAGGAAAGAGAGTGAAAATCAATTCACGTGTCCTGGCGCCTATATCAAACTAAATTCGGTCAGGCGAGTAAATTCACCGAGTGGGGGTATAATTGAGTTGGAGAAAATTCGAACGCGAGATTTAGCCCTTTGGGCGAGCTGAAACTTGGTGAATAAGGGGGTTAAAAATTTGCCGCGTTACAATATTCATTTACTACAAACGAATACTTCTATCAGTGTATCATCTGCGATTTTCCAATATTATAGGGCACACGCCACGAGGAGCTCTCTTAGTCTCCAACTCCAGCTCAGTCTTCTCATAGAGAACAGTCAGCGAGTCAGAGTGATAAGGTAAGATAACGGGTCTAGGTTTGCTCACGGGTCTAGATTACTCTCCCGGGATAAAGCGGATCGAGTCGAGTTGGTTCGCCCAACTCGGCGTTTTCATTACCCGTGTAAACAGTAGCTGCATAAAGTCAAGGGCAGCGTAGCGCTCTGGCCCTTGGGTAGGTGACCACAAGGTCATCTTCTTTTGTGGGTAGGGTTGCCTCTATTTTCTATTTATATGGCACGCGTTTCACGAGGACCAGCATTAAACATCCGCGAACGGGATTTATTAGGGGTACAAATAAATTCTATCCGTTTTCAGCAACTTTTTTTTTATTTAAAAAGCTCAAACAAAACACAATGTTTAATCAATATAGGCACCGTCGGCTTCTACTATCCTTTGCTAACGCCTAGGCAGCTGATGTATTCCGTGGCGAAAAAAGGCTTCACCTATTGACTTTATGAAATCATCAACCATTTTTCGTACTTCATCTTGATTCTTAAAATGCTGCTCTGCTAAGCTGTTTTGTAATGAGCAAAAAAGGTAGTAATAGCATGGTGCAATGTCAGGAGAGTACGCCAGATGCGGTAAAATTTCCCATTGTAATTCTTCTATGGTTTGAAGGTCCGTGGAACTTCTGTGTGGCCTAGCGTTATCATGCTGTAAAATTACTGGTCTTCGCCCATTCCCAGAATACGGCCTCTTTTCTTGGATTTTTTCCGCTAAACGGTTTAATTGAGAAGAGTATCGTTCACCAGTAACAGTTTCTCCGGATTTGAGAAGCTCGTAATATAGCGTGCCTCATTCGTCCCACCAAATACAGACCAGCAACTTTTTTCCAAAGACGTTGCGTTTTTAGTCCGGGCGCTGGTGGCCTCTGAGTATTTTTTTCGAGGTCCCCTCGGTACCTCGGGTTTTTTTTATGTTTTTTGGATCGCTGAATCAGAATTTCGAGGGTACCAGGCCGAAAAGTGGTCAGGTTATTTATTATTAACATTTTTTATAAACAATATAAAAAATATTATATTTTCGATTTAAAAAAAATAACAAGCTATTCTCTGTCGTTTTCTGAGTAAAAACGCTCCTTATCAACTTTTCCCTCTGACTCATAGTTTCCGAGAAAAAAATTCTCAAAGTTTGAAAAATGTGATTTTTTGGATCTTCGGGAATTTTTTTTCTCGAAAACTACCGGTCGGAGAGAAAAGTTGATAAGAACCATTTTTGCTTAGAAGATGACAGAGAATCGCTCGGAATTTTTGAAAATTGAAAACAAATTTTTTTTTTATTTTGTACATTTTTTATGAAAACTAAAAAAAAAAAATTTTTCAATTTTCAAAAATTCCGTGCGATTCTCTGTCATCTTCTAAGCAAAAATGGTCCTTATCAACTTTTCTCTCCGACCGGTAGTTTTCGAGAAAAAAATTCCCAAAGATTAAAAAAAATCACATTTTTTCAAACTTTGGGAATTTTTTTCTCGGAAACTATGAGTCAGAGGGAAAAGTTGATAAGAAGCATTTTTGCTCAGAAAATGACAGAGAATAGCTTGGTATTTTTTTAAAATCGAAAATATAACATTTTTTATATTGTTTATAAAAAATGTTAATAATAAATAACCTGACTACTTTTCGAACTGGTACCCTCGAAATTCTGATTCAGCGACCTAAAAAACATAAAAAAAATCCGAGGTACCGAGGGGACCTCGAAAAAAATACTCAGAGGCCACCAGCGCCCGGCCTATTTGGTGTGGATGTTGTGGGCTGTCCTGGATCTACCCAATGTTTTTGACGTTTAGGATTCTCGTAATAGATCCACTTTTCATAACCAGTCACTAATTGCCACAGAAAGCTTTTCTTTTTTTGTCTTGAAAGCAATGAGGGACACGTCTCGACTCGACTTTCACGTTGCTCCTCGGTCAATTCATGAGGTACCCATTTTCCACATTTTTGAATTTTTCCCAATGCACGTAACCTCTCAGAAATAGCTAGTTGGGTAACGCCTAATTTTTCAGCGAGCTGATGTTGCGTTTGTGCCGAGTCTTTATCCGGTAGCTCCTGCAATTTCTCATCACTCATCTTTTGAGGGCTACCATAGCGTGGTTTGTCACTCAAGTCAAAATCTCCGTCTTTAAATTTTCGAAACCATCTGCGACATGTACTCTCATCAATAACTTTTTCTCCATAAGTAGCACCGATCGATTTATGAGCTTCAGCGGCAGTTTTACCTTAATGGAATTCGTAAAGTAAGCAATGTCGGATGTGCACAGTATCTACTTCCATTTTTATTTATGTTAAAGACAAAATTATATTCGCAATGAATACTTGCATACGCAGTCTATTTGAAGAATAGGATCTGCAGTATACACTAGCATAAAGATATGAAACCAGTAAGCATCTGTTCTCAAGACAGCACCATCTCTTACAAACGGGTAGAACTTTTTTATACACCTAATAATTAATATATTTCGTTTTTTTTTTTCGCTTTCTTTTTTCTTAGTTATTAATTTTGTTAGTATATCACAAAATTAGGCTAAACTAAATTTGCTTATTTTCGTTACGAACATTTGTTTAATAAACCGCGGAATTGATAAATAGTTTTTTTTTGTTCGTAAAATTGAACTTTTCCTCGGTAATTAATTTGATTGTGATAAACGTTTGTATATCAGCGCATTATTCGTAGATTAGGAAATAATTTATTGTACGCGAGTGTAGACAATTGTTAATCAATTTATTTCGCTTTGTATTTTATTTCTTAATTTTATATATGCATTTCTTTTGTATCTTTCTCATAATTTTATGCATTTTTGTAATGATATAATTTATAGTTCATCGCACCCAATTAAGGGTACTCAATAAATTGATTTGCTATATTTCAATTATTATTACTATTATAAACCTGGGCGTTTTGTATCACCTATCACATTTTTTTCATGAAATAAATTATTATTATTTTATTAAATTTTTGCATATTAATTTAATTATTAATTTGGCTAGGAGCTTTAAAACTTAGCGTTTCACTATTTGTAATGAAATCCTTATTATTATTATTTACTTATTGCACGCTTTGATAATTTGCTATTATTTAATTACTATTGAATTTGAGCATTAATATAAAATATATTATCATAATACTATATAATGCATTTATTCTACGACCGAGGACAACAGCAGCAGTGTGAGCGACCCTGATATCACCGACGAAAGTCAAGCTCAACGTATATATAATAGTCACCATTGCACGTAGGTAACTTCGAACCTTGTTCAGCCCTCTCCTATCGTACAAACCCTTACATATTTTTTAAATTCTGTTCCAAAAATAACGTAATATAATATATTGTAGTTATAAAATAGTGATATAAAAAACATAATAAAAACCATAAAAAACATCATATTTTCTTAATTTGAGAGACTTTTTTTTTAGTGATACTATTGGAATCATTAAATTTACTTTTCAAATCAGCGTAATTAAATATCAGAGCTTCAATTTTGTCGTTATATTAGTTGTCGTTATCTACTTAATTTATTTACTATGTGAAGGGCAATTTGCTCGTGTAAATAATTAAATAAATAAATACCATGCCCCATTAGAATAGAGTCCATTAGAAATTGGAAAATCATTGAATTCATAAAGCGCCTGTGCGCCGTTTACCCACCAGAGCTGAGCAACCAGACGCCGATTTTTATTCGCGACCATTTTAGGAAAAAAATACTTGCAGAACATAACACGATGCGAGTTGTTCGCAAATATTTTGGAACTTGTGAGAAAGATGCATAAATTTTGAAAACTTTGCGACTGAAAAACCTATTAGTTATAGTTATGGTATAGAACTATAGAAGTAATTATTGTTATAAACTAAAAATTAAAAAATAATATCCTTAAGCACATCATAAACTTCAAATTTATTTTTGATACCAAATACCTTTTCCGCTCTTTAACAAAAATCTTAAGTCACCATTATTCTCTAGACTATATCTACAAACAAACATCAGCAATTTTATCATTGCGAAGATGTATATCAATTTACCGTTAATGCCTGCCCACACCACGAATATTTATCACCTCCGTACCTAATAACGATGACTCTCAATAGCTTCAAACTTATCGATCCGAATACCCAAATAATTATCATTACATCACCAAGAGATTGAAGCAGCTGCCATGATGACCTTCCATACCTGCTCTGTATGGCTCCTCGAGATGACGTGATGACGGTGTGTCTGCTTTACACGAGGTGTATTATAAAATAATCTGGCAGCACAGGGCTCGCGCTAGTCGCTGCGGAACAACCCACGTGTGAGCATCGGCGTGTATATATACATATACATACACGCGTTATCTTAAAAGTAAGTACTACGCATAGATGTGAATAAATGAGATTCATCGTCGGCTAATATCGATATAGTTTTGTATAAATCACATATATTTTATTGTGTGCACGTAAGGTGTTGAAAATATAAAGTGGTGTTCGTCGTTAATGTGTCAGGGCAGGAGTAAATTGTCAATGAGTGAGTAAATTTCCCATGACTTTTTTCTTAGTTGTTTTTTTCGTGAGATCCATTTCTTTGAAGATTTAAATTTAAATTTAATTTTTATTTCATAATGATTTTTGTTTTAATTTTATAATATAAAATAATTCAAGCATAGAGATTTGCTTAAATCATCATTGATATTAAAATAATTAAATAGTATATATTATTTTGCTTTCTCCTAGAGGAAGCTTTGTAATAATAAAAATTTTTTTGTCACTTGGAGTCAAAATGCATATTTTTTACATATTTTTTGAAAAATGTCTGTATGGATATGTGTGTGTGTGCCGATTTTTTGTCTCGTAGTGGGTCAAAAAAACATTTTTTATTTTATTGATGTGTTTTTGTTTTATGTTGATTTTTCATTTTTGATAATCCAGTTTTTCCATTTTATTCAATGAAAGGGATACCAAAATTAATTTAGTTAAAATGTATCGAAATGAGTATAAAATTACCTATTTTTTACTTTTTAAAATTTTGGATTAGTTTTTGTTCTTTTTTTATAAAACGAAACGTCTAAAAAATTATAACTCGGTGATTCAAAACTATGTACCATTGAATTTTTAATTTATTATATACATTATAAAAAAAAATAAAAAATTTTAAAAGCATTGTATTTCAACTTAAAATGACTCAAAACGTGTTTCTATATTGTTTTCTGAAACAGTTCTTTTTTTTTATTGCCAAAAAACTTCCTCTGGAGAAAGAAAAATATAGTTGTACTTACAACAAATTTTAAAAAGTAATAAATAATAGAAATGTATAGTTGATTATTAGAGAACTTATTCTAAAAACAGCGACATTTTAATTTTGCAAAATTTTGTATTTAAAATTGTAAGTTTGTATTTCTGTTTTAAAAATTTAAATCACATTTTCCAATTCGTAGATATAACATTTGTATTTTCTAATACAAGTGAAATGAGGGTATAACTCAAAAGACTGAGCCGTATCTTTACATATAAATAAATCAGTTGAATAGATGTAACAATAATTTTTGGTGTAAGAATGTTAATTATTGAAATTAAAAATTAATATTAAATATGAGTAAATTAAGTTTGAGGAAGCCACATGCGAATGAATTAGTAACGGTTTTTATACTGAAATAAATATACTTGAGTATATATTTTACACATTTCGATCACACCAATCTTAACGTGTTAATCCTCATGCATTTATTCGTTAAACAGCGAAGTCGTGAAGCTCAACAGCAGTAAAAATGAAGCTACTGCTAGCCTTGGCTGTGACAATAGCAGCGTTTGCCAGTGCCGTAGTATTGCTGCTACCATCGAAGCAGCAGCCTCCCAAGCTCGAAGACACGTACTGGGGTCCCGGTGAAACGCCAAGAAATCCCGATACCAGTATCAGGCCGTTCAAAGTAAAGTTCACCGATGAGGTTCGTTTTGCGAGCGGTTAATTTAATGATTGTCATCAATGACTTTTTTTAGAATTTTAATGAAATATTTAAATTTGTCGTAGATGATAAATGATCTTAAAACGCGTCTGAAGATGACGCGTAAAATGGTACCTCCTCTCGAAAATACAGGATGGTCCTATGGCGTTAGTGGTACATATGTACCAACGATAGTGGACTATTGGTTAAACAAGTACGACTTTAAGAAACGAGAAGCACATCTCAACCAGTACCCACAGTTCCTCACTAACATTCAAGGTGGATTTATGTTTTAATTATACTAATGCAAGTATTGTAAAGCAGATTAACATGACATTAGCTTGACAATGACGAAACTGTTGTTTCTTTAATGTAGATTGTGTCCATTGATTTTTACGATGATTGAGTCAATTCAGTTTTTCGTATGTTATTCCTTTATTATTTTCATCACAGTCTAATTCGGAATCTGATACATTGTAAAATAATCCAAAATTATTATTATATTGAGATAGATCGAACCGCGAAAAGTGATACATTATCTATTAATGTACAAATTAAATTACATATACTTAATGGATTTCTAAACAGGTCTGGACATTCACTTTATTCACGTGAAACCTAAGCTCCCGAAAAACAGCAAAGTTAAGGTTCTTCCATTGTACGTCCAACACGGTTGGCCTGGCTCAGTAGTCGAATTCCAGAAGATAATACCACTTCTCACGACACCCCGCCCCAACAAAAATTTTGTCTTCGAGGTAGTCGCGCCCTCACTACCAGGATTTGGCTTCTCCGATTCCGCTGCCAAATCCGGACTAGGTGGCGTTGAAATCGCTCACGTAATGAAGAACCTCATGCTGAGATTAGGTTTCGAGAAATTCCACACTCAAGGAGGCGACTGGGGCGGAATTATCACTGCCAATATGGCTTCCATGTATCCTCAGCAGTAAGCAGTTTGTCAATAAGCGTGAATCCATAGATTCTAAGAATTTGAATTTTGTTTCAGTGTTTTGGGAATGCACTCCAATTTCTGTAACGTGATGAAACCGTGGACCTGGATGAAAATGGCGGCCTATAGTCTGCTGCCTTCGCTACTGCCCGAGGACGAGCAGAAACTAATGTTCCCCATAACCAAAGTGTTATCGAAATTAATGGTAGGAACTGGTTATCTACATTTACAAGCTACGAAGCCTGATACACTAGGTAATTATGATTTCCAATTGTCACAAAGCTGCAACTATAATCACTTTAAATAATTAAATGGTAATGTTACAGGTGTTGGAGTAAGCGATTCACCTGCTGGATTAGCCGCGTACATTTTGGAAAAGTTCTCAAGCGGCACAAATGCCGAAATCAAATTCACAGATGACGGTAATCTCCTGGAAAAGTTCACCATGGACGAGCTCTTGGACAATCTCATGATGTATTGGGTACCGAACAAGGCCACTACCTCGTTCCGTATTTACGCAGAAACGTTCAACAAACGCGGACGTGCACATGGAATAGAGAAGTAACAGCTCTTAATTGCTTCTTTCTAGTTACCACGATTTCATTCAAACGCAATTATACTCATTTGAATTTTCTTGCAGCGTACCTATCACAGTACCTACCGCATGCGCCCAGTTCCCCAAGGAAGTAATCTTCCAATCGGAGGTCTTTTTGCGCGATCGTTTCGCGAACCTCGTCCGCGTAACGAAGATGCCTAAGGGTGGACACTTCGCAGCCATGGAGGAGCCTCAATTACTCGCCGACGATGTCTGGGCGGCAATTGAAATGATGCTCGATCTAGAGAAAACCGTGAAGAAGGAGAAGACTAAGAAATGATGACACCAAAAGTATTTTGTTTTACTTGCGTACTATTTTACTCATCGTCATAATTGTAAGTTACCTAAATCATCATCATTGATACTTACAACATAATTGTGTCATTTTCAAAATCAACAGTCAATTCTAATAAATAGTCTATGAAAATAAGTCTTTTAGCTGTTTTGTAATGCTTGCTGTACATAATATTACTCTGATTTCCACTGCTGATTTTTCGTATGATTTTATTATTATTTAATATTAGCGATATTACTCTTTATAATCGTTTTTATTTAATATTGATATTTTATAAATAATATCGAATAAAAGAAAACTTTTTTACTGAATAATGTTTCACACATATTTTATTGCCCTTCATTATAATAAGTTTCTGTACGAATTCCAATAGATTTAAGCAGATGTAAAAGATTAGAAGTATACTAAAACTTCACCTAGAAGCAATTATAGATTTTCTCCGGATCTTGAAGATGATCAGTTAATATTGCACGACATAAGTAAACAGAAAACACCAGTTAGATTTTATGTTCCTAAATTCCAAGGGCACGTACTTAAAAATTTGAATTAATTTTGTTTCTGACATTTATAATTTCTTTACAGAGATTACTTTCGAGCCACCATTTCTATCTTGATTGTACCCATGAATGTTAAAAGGTGCAGCATTGTATATGTATATTCAGCTTATATTGCTTGCTTTCAAAAATTACAAAATTCCCAACAATAACAGGCAAATTATCGTAACATCATCGAGAGAATGAACCATGAAAACCTGACCCATTGACTTCATTACTCTACCTTTAAACATCCATTATATTAAGCACGTACGCTGCACAAGTTTCTCGATTGGACGGTGACAGCGTTCAGAATTGTACGAGACAGAATATGATCCAGTGGCACGCGTTAGTCACTGCAGGACAACCGATGTGCGAGCACCAGTGTACACACGTATATCTTATCTGTGAAGAAAGTTCTTCGCATACATTAATAGCGGAGATTCATTGTGTGGTGGGCTGGTAGCTATTTATAAATTATATACATCTTATTGTGTGCTAATATAGCGTGAAAATGTATTGATCATTAAATAGTATATTTGCAGTGCTGGACAATTTTCAAAAATTAAATTTTTATGTATAAATAAGGGTGTATATGAAAGGATAAAGTAATTATTTGACAATAAATTTCTTCTACTTAATTTTTTGTACTGATATAACAAGATATCTTTAAAGAATAATTAATTTAAAGTAATGCATGTGTATAGATGATTTTCTTTATCATGTACTTATAAAATAATCAACTATACTATATGTTACCTTTAATAAAGATTATATTTTTATTCAATTTTCCATGGATACGAATAGAATACTTTGACCAAATACTTAATAATTGTACAGTATTGTATGGGCAATAATCGATTATATCATATTCCAGTATGTAAGCAAAATATGCTAAAAGTCATTTACATTTATGCAAGAAAAATAATACATAATACATTTTAATACGAACATACTGATTCTTAAAGTTCATTGTAACATTAATTAAGTTAGACTACGTATAGGATGACTCGAACGTGTCAATCCTCACGCATTTATTCGTTTAACAGCGAAATCGTCAAGTGCAATAAGAATCAAAATGAAGCTGCTGCTAGCCTTCGCTGCGGCGATAGCAGCGCTAGGCAGTGCCGTGCTGTTTCTGATGCCCTCGACACAGGAGCTGCCGAAACTCGAGGACAAGTACTGGGGCCCCGGCGAAGCGCCAAAGAAGATCGATACCACTGTTAGGTCGTTCAAAGTGAAATTCTCCGATGAGGTTAATTTCGAAAGCTATTAATATTTTTTGTTGAATTTATAACGATTGCTTTTCAGTTATTAAAATTTTCAATAGATGGTAAGTGATCTAAAACTGCGACTGAAGATGACGCGTGAAATGGTACCTCCTCTCGAAAATACAGGGTGGACCTACGGTGTCAGTGGTTCATATGTGCCAACGATAGTAGACTATTGGTTACACAAGTACGACTTTAAAAAACGGGAAGCCCACCTTAACCAATACCCACAATTTGTTACTAATGTTCAAGGTATGTTTATATTAATGTTCTCAAGATATTGAGAAATTATAGTTTTGGGTTTTTTATTTTGTCTCAAAAGGAATTAATATGTAAGTAGAAAAATCTTAGCTTGTGTGCAATCAGCAATTTTTGTAAAATTAGTTACTAAAAAATTGTTTTCAACTGTAAACTAACATTTTTACATTTTTCTATAGATATTATCTGAATATATTTCCTAAAAGAAATAAGTTATGGAAAACAGTGAAAAGCTTCTCAACTTTTAATTTCCTATACAATTTCCAGTTAATGCCAACAAATAATTTTTTTAATACTATACATATATAGGCATATCCACAGATTTTTCAACTTTTGATTAAATAAAAAAAGAAAAAATATTTTGAAGGCACACCTTTGAAAATGCTTTTTTCAGGTGTATTAGCACATAACATAGTGTGAAAAAGTAGCGATACTCTTTTTTTACATTTGTTAAAAATTTGGCGTATCAAAGTCTTATTTTAATTAGTAATTATCATTTACATTATTTTCAAATGAGTTTTAAAAAATTTTCTGATATAATTGATCATAAAGCACTGTATATTTAGAAGTAAATCTTAATTCTTGAATAGAAACAAAATATTATAAATCATTTAATTAATATTATTTAAATTAGATTCAATCAATAGTAAGCGATAATAAATAGCTATTGCTTTTTTTCATTGTAATATTTATTTAATAAATACCAGGACATATTTTTTACAATATTAAATATGATTTGAAAAATAAATGCGATTTTTCGAATATTTGGGAATTTTTTTCTCGGAAACTATGCGTCTGACAGAAAATCGCAAGAGAACATTTTTCTCAGAAAATGACGGAGAATAGTCTATAGAATTGTTTAAAATCAAATTATCGAATTTTTAAAATTTGTTTATTAAAATTGTTAAATAAAAATTGTTACGAGTGAGCTATTGTAACATTTAATAATAAAAAGAGAGGGACCCTGGGCTTGAACCAGAGCCGCCGACTCGTGGGTCAGAAACAATATCAACTATAGCCACGACCGCCACCGCTCGGCTTTCTGATAATCGTCTTCATATTGTAATTGTACTCCTTGCCTCTTCTTATTCTGCATATTCGTACGTATACTCATCCGTAACACAATTAACGGGTTAACTTTTCGGCTTGGTAACCAGGATATTTCGATTCTCCGTATCCAAAAACATAAGAAACCGTCAAGATACCTAGGAGATCTAAAAATGTATACAGAGCCCTCCTGAGCGCCCAGACTATATCGAAAGTCCCTTGGATATATAAAGCTTATAGAGTCTAATAATTGTTCAACGGTGTGTTCAAATGTTGTCATACACGTAGAAAAAGTGATCACACTACCATCGGTAGGATTTGCAAGTGCTCTGTAAATGTGCTACCTTAAAATCGAGTAAAATATTGTTTTCTTTTACAAATCGCGCTGAAAATGTTCATATTTAAACGCCCATAAAAACATTTCGTACCACTTAAACATTAAGCGGTATCTAAATTTCAACGTAAGAGGTAGCCAGCTGAATATTTCTTTTACAAATATTTCACACTAATTGTAAACAAAGAAACGAGGTAATAAAATGGTGTCTGACTTAGAAAAAATGTGAAAATTAAAGTAAATCAGGTGTATGGATTTTTGAAAAAATCTCATTTTTGTCATTTTTTGACTCTATGATTTTCAACAATAAACTTAAGTCTTAAAAACCAATGGAATATATTTCTAGACGGCCCAACAAAAAAATTAAACTTTGAATCAAGTATGTACCACATCATGAAAGATTTTTATGGGCTTTTAAATATGAACATTTCCAGCGTGATTTGTAAAAGAAAACAATATTTTAAGGTAGCACATTTACAGAGTACTTACCAATCCTACCGATGGTAGTGTGATCACTTCTTCTGTACGTATGACAACGTTTGATCTCACCGTTGAACAATTATTAGACTCTATAAGTTTTATATAATAGCCAAGGGACTTTCGATATAGTACGGGCGCTCAGGAAGGCTTTGTATACATTTTTAGATCCCCTCGGTATCTTGACAGTTTCTTATGTTTTTGGGTACGGAGAATCGAAATATCCTGGTTACAATAGATCTTGGTTAGAATATGTATAATAAGAAGAGGCAAGAAGTACGATTACAATATGAAGACGATTAGCAGAAAGCCGAGCGGTGGCGGCCGTGGCTAGTTGACAGTGTTTCTGACTCGCGAGTTGGTGGTTCTGGTTCAAGCCCAGGGCCCATCCCTTTTTATTATTAAATGTTGCAATAGCTCACTAATAACAATTGTTATCTAACAATTTTAATAAACAAATTTTGAAAGTACGATATTGTAGTTCTAAAATATTCTAGGCTATTTTCCGTCAGACGCATAGTTTTCGAGAAAAAAATTCCTAAATATTTGAAAAATGGCATTTTTCTTCAAATTACATTTTATGTTTAATATTGTAAAAAAGATATCTTAATTTCTATCGAATAAATATTAGAATAAAAAAACGCAATAGCTATTTATTATCGGTTACCATTGATTGAATTTAATTTAAATAATATGAATTAACTGATTTATAATATTTTGTTTCTATTCAAGAATTAAGATTTACTTCTAAATATATATAACCCCGTTTGAAAATAATGTAAACGATAATTACTAATTAAAATAAAATTTTGATACGCCAAATTTTTAACAAATATAAAAAAAAAGAGTATCGCTATGTTTTCACACTATTATGTGCTAATACACGTGAAAAAAGCATTTTCAAAGGTGTGCTTCAAAATCTTTTTTTTTTATTTAATCAAAAGTTAAAAAATCTGTGGATATGCCTATATACAAAAATTGGCCAAAAGTTTTTTTCGATGTACATTCCTCCGCGCATAATTTTTCTTACTCTTTGTAGCTTAAATATGACAGACCAAAACTAAGCTATCAAAAATACTTTAAAAAGCTTCTACTTTAAAGGTAAATCATTTAGTCTCGAAGGATCCCTGGTAGAAATTGTAACCAACCGTACGCCATCCGTTCGCCAAATCGTAAGGATTTGGCCAACCGTTTAACCAACAGTTAGCGATAAATACCGCTTATTTCGTCACGGAATCACCCTTGCGCTTGGTCAATGAATGCTTAATATTAAAAATCTTAAATAAAAATCGTTTACACAACTTATTATTTAAATAAAACTCTCAAAATTTGTATTATTCATAGAATAATCAAAACCCACATATTAATAGTATTTTTCTTCAGATAAATATGGTTAAATCGGTAACGGGTATAGTTTTGTTTGTTCAAATTGAGGTTAGGGCGTGTTAATGTGTAGTGTGCGTGACTTTTTGACGTAAGTCAGGACATGTACAGGTGGATACTTACATTTTTTAAAATTTAAAAGTATCCTATATTTAAAATTTGAAAGAATCCTACATAAAAGGTATTCTACATTTAAAATATGAAAGTATCCTACATAAATTCTTCGTACTCGTATTGCTCCGTTTTCTACACGGTGCTCAGTTACCATCTGACCTTTACAGTGAAGTAAAACCACGCGATCCCGGCAATCCCGTCACGTGACTCGTATGAGTCTGCGCAGTTAAATACTTTTACCTATACATAACACATGAACCTGCGATCGCACTCGTGTGTATTTATGTGCATGTGTGCTTGTCTTGCGGAATGCGGACAGTAATTTCGGAGCATAGCCCACGTGCTACGCTGTCTACTTAACCTTCAAATAAATTTACTCCCAACTTCATTCAAATATTTTTTTAATGCATTACAATAATTTTTATTATTGTTTATGTATCAAAATCTTTTTACGTATCTATATTTCTTATTAATTTCTATTATTGTTTTATGAGTTACTCAATGTTTTATTATTGATTGATAGTCCACCAACCGTTGGTTAACCGTTGGTCAATATTTTTCTTATTCGTTGGCCTAAATTATTGGCCAATAGCTAGTAGATAAGCCATCCGAGTTGGTTTATTTTCTACCAGGGATCATAAAAAAATTTTTAAAAACAAACCTCACAGGAAATACAATAATAAATAGCAATAAATTGTGCAATCTCTGGTGTATTTTCACGCTTAACTTTAAATTAATACAAGTTTGAAAGAAATTTGTATTTTTTAATTTCGTAAACAGCAAATAAATATGTACGAATCGTTCTAAATTAGGCTATATTTCAACATGAAGTGCAAGACCAGTGAAAATTTTTGTGGTTGAAATCTATCTAAAATTATAATATTTTTTCCAAAATTGTTGGCACACTAGTATTTAGAAAAAAAAAATTTATTCCGATCAATAAAAAATCACCCCTCAAAAAAGTTAATGTGCACAGAAAAAATAAATAGTAAAATCAAGTGAATTAGTGAAATAATAATTTCATTTTTTAAAAATGGAAATTCTACTTTTAAAAAATGGGGATTGTACATTTTAAAATGGAAATTCTACTTTTCAAGAATGGAGATTCTACTTTTTATGAATGGATCTTACTTTTTAAAATGGAAATTCTACTTTTTAAGAATGGAAATTTTTCATTTCAGAATGAAATTTCTACCGATTTTTTTTAAAGTCAAAGGAACTTGCCACTTTACAGTTAAATCAACTGTAGAAAATGTAGAATTAATTAATTTTTTTTCCGTGTATGAAGAGCAAGGAAGTTGTGGGCGGAAAATTTGCTTAAAGAAAAAAGGGTTCAAATACCTTTGAGGTCGCTGAATAGGGACATTTTTTTAGAATTTGTCAAATAAAATAATTCAAGAAGAGACTGCTTTAATAAACAAAAGTTCAATAATACCAAACTACACGAGTACCTTTTGCTCACGGATTCAGCTCAGACTTTGGGATACATTTTTGGAAATAATGAAACAAAAAATATCCATAACCCGCACTATTTCGATCATTAGGATCGGTTGTTGCGGCCATCTTCATATTTTACATACCCTTGTAGAAAATTAATCATAAGTTGGCCAGAATATGGCTAAGCCATATGCTGGTTAAGCATATTCTGGCCAACTTATGGTTAATTTTCTACCAGGGTAGTTAAACATATTATACAGTTTGAGCTAAATTCATAATCTGAATGTAGTAAACTATCCTAGTATTCCACTAAAATGAATTTCTTAGGTCTCGCCATTCACTTCATCCACGTAAAACCCCAACTTCCAAAGAATGGTAAAGTAAAGATTCTCCCGCTGTACATTCAGCATGGCTGGCCAGGTTCCGTTGTCGAACTTCAGAAAGTAATACCACTTCTCACGACTCCTCAATCTGACAAGGACTTCGTCTTTGAAGTCATCGCACCTTCTTTGCCAGGATTTGGCTTTTCCAACTCAGCTGCTAAACCAGGGCTAGGTGCTGTTGAAATAACTCATCTAATGAAGAACCTGATGCTGAGATTAGGTTTTGAGAAATTCTACATCCAAGGAGGTGACTGGGGCGCAGCCATTGTTGCTAATATGGCTTCTATGTACCCCCAGCAGTAAGTAGTCTAGTAATGTATGTGAATAATAATGAACATTCCGCAAAAATGGTTAAAGATCGGGTGTATCTTCAGTGTTCTAGGAGTTCACTCGAACATGTGTTTTGTTATGAAACCATGGACCTGGATCAAAATGGCTGCTTACAGTTTGGTGCCTTCGTTATTACCTGAGGACGAGCAAAAACTAATGTTCCCTGTAACGAAAATATTATCTTACCTCATAGAATCATCAGGTTATCTACATCTGCAAGCTACTAAGCCTGACACACTAGGTAATTATAATTGTTGATTAATTGCAACGAAAGTTTTACGACATAGAATATTAAAGATTTATTCATAATTTAAAAAGTTGTTTTGTCTTTAAGTTAAATAATAAAATTTTAACGTTTTAGGAGTCGGAGTGAGCGATTCACCTGCTGGATTAGCCTCATATATTTTAGAAAAGTTTTCAGACATGACCAATGCCGAAAATCAATTCCGCGATGATGGCAATCTCCTGGAAAAGTTCACTATGGATGAACTCTTGGATAATATTATGATGTATTGGGTACCGAACAAGGCCACCACCTCATTCCGCATTTACGCTGAGACCTTCAACAAACGCGGTTATGCGTATGACATGGAGAAGTAATATATTTCAATTATTTTCGTAATAAAAAATTAAATAATCAAATACGATATTTGATTTTCTTGAATTCTCTTGCAGCGTTTTAATAACGGTTCCTAGCGCATGCGCGCAATTCCCCAAGGAGATGATCTTCCAATCGGAGGTCTTCCTACGCGATCGCTTTGTGAACCTCATTCGTGTGACCAAGATGCCGCGGGGCGGACACTTTGCCGCGATGGAAGAGCCCAAGATGCTCGCAGATGATGTTTGGGCGGCAATACAGACGATGCGCGATCTTGGCAAGAAGGAAAAAAGGAAAATCTTATGATGAAGTGTAGTTTTATTTTAATTACGTAATAATAAAATTCTTACATATCATTAAAATTATAATCTACTTATAAGCCATCATTATTCATATATTATTGTAAATAAATTATAGGAAATGCTTACTGTACATCACATCGCAACATGATTTAAAATGTTCATTTTTCATATTGTTATTTAAATTTTATTTATATATACATTATAAAATACGATATAAGTTATAATAAATAATAAAATTACAAGTTTTTACAGAATAGCTATTCATACGTACTTTATTAATTTTTATAACATTTCATAAATAATATTACATCGGCCTATCGGTAAATTTGAGAATATTTTGAAATAGTTTTATTTCTGAGTGACTTACAATTCCTTTACAAAACCTATGATTATATCTATATATTATAATTTTTAACATTAGACAATATACAATAATAAAGACCTATACCAAAATACTATTAATCCATGTTAACACAACAAAATTATAACGTTATTTAGTATAAAGCAGCCACTGCCAAGTATGAAAACTTGCGCAGTCGACTTCGTTACTCTACTTTTAAACAAGTATCCTTTTGAGCGTTCAGTAGACCGCACAGGTTCCTCAATTGAACGACGACAGCGCTACGTGTTGTCAGGGGCAGAATAATTCAGCGGCACGAGACGCGCGTTAGTCGTTGCGGGACAACCGCTGCGCCGACACCGTATATTTCATCTGCGAAGTAAGTTTGTCTTATAAATTAATTAAGAATATTCATACGGTGATAAAATGATGATATTATATTATCAATTATAGGGTGCTATGTGTGATTAAAATATGGGAAAATAAATTCTTTCCTTTGAAAATTAAATAATATAAAATAATTTAAGTCTAATGATTTTCTTTATCATTCTCAGCGAAATATTAGGCTAAAATAGTTTTTTTTATATAGATAAAATTTGTTTACCAACCATGCATATCTACAAATAAATCGTTTTATCAAAATATACTTAAAAATCGTATGTACGATTCAATAATTACTCGATAATATTATATTCAGCTATGGAAACAAAACATACTTAAAGTGATATTCTTTAAAGGAAATATATACTTTAATATGAATACATTATACTTCGCAAAGTTCATTGTAACATTAATCAAGGATAATATACTCTACGCACGTATTCATTCAACAGTGGAATCGTCAAGTTCAAAAGGCATCGAAATGAAGCTGCTAGTAGCCTTGACAGTGACAGTGGCACTGATAGGCAGTGTCATAATGTTTCTGGTCCCTTCGGAACGACCACCACCCAATCTTGAAGATACTTACTGGGGCCCCGGTGAAGCACTGAAGAAGATCGACACCAGTATAAGGCCGTTCAAAATCGAATTCCCCGATAAGGTTGGATCCAAAAGCTATTAATAGCCTTTATTAAATTTATAACGATTATTTTCAAATGTTAAAATCTTCAATAGATGATAAGTGATCTTAAAATGCGGTTGGAGATGACACGTGAAATGGTACCTCCTCTCGAAAATACAGGATGGACCTACGGTATCAGTGGATCGTATGTTGCAACGATAGTAGACTATTGGTTAAAGAAGTACGATTTTAAGAAACGTGAAGCGCACCTTAACAAATACGCACAATTCGTCACTAACATTCAAGGTTGGTATATACTTAAATAAACAGAGGATTAAAAGATCATTAAAGCAATGGCATTTTTTCAAAGAAAATTAGTATTTACATTGTAAGATCCAGTATTATTTTTGACATTTATTAATAAAAACAAACAGACTTTAATAGCAAATTATGAAAATTTATTTATTAAACTTAAAAATTGTAAATAACTATTGAACTTGAATACAGTATTTAGCTAATGTAAACATTATTATCACTATGTATACACTATTACGCGAACTTAATTCCACTGATATAATGTATTTACAGGTCTTGATATTCACTTCATCCATGTGAAACCTGCGCTACCTAAAAACAGCGAAGTTAAGGTCATCCCATTATACATGCAGCATGGTTGGCCAGGTTCCGTCGTCGAATTTGATAAGATAATACCCATGCTCACGACTCCCCGTCCTGATAAGGACTTCGTCTTCGAGGTTATCGCACCTTCGCTGCCGGGATTCGGTTTCTCCGACGCAGCTGCTAAGCCCGGTCTAGGTGCCGTTGAAATGACTCATCTGATGAAGAACCTGATGCTGAGATTAGGTTTTGATAAATTCTATGTCCAAGGAGGCGACTGGGGCGCAGCCATAGCCGGTAATATGGGTTCTATGTATCCCCAGCAGTAAGTGATTTGTAAAGCGCATGAGATAAATCAATTATATTGATGAATTTGAGTAGATAGCAAATGTTTCAATTGCTCCTCAGTGTTCTGGGAATCCATTCAAACATGTGCGCAGTGATGCAACCATGGACTTGGATAAAGATGGGGGTTTACAGTTTAATGCCTTCGTTGCTACCGGAAGACGTGCAAAAGTTAATGTTCCCTATAACTGAAATGTTGTCTGGGCTGCTCCAAGGAATGAGTTGTGTGCATCTACAGGCCACTAAGCCCGACACGCTTGGTAATAATAGTTACTTACGCATTACTTTATCAAATTGATAGAAATCATCTAGTTACCTCTATAAATTTGTTTAGTTAATTTGATACCATTGCTTACCTTCCAAACTAAATACTGTTCCCATATCATGCCATATCACGCAACTGTGAATATATACAATAAATGTTATCTTACAAATTACAGGCATTGGAATAAGCGATTCGCCGGCTGGCCTTGCCGCGTATATTTTAGAGAAATTCGCAGGCGGCACAGATAGAAAGTTTATGTCTAGTCCGGACGGCAATCTTCGGAAAAAGTTCACCATGGACGAGCTCCTGGACAATCTCATGTTGTACTGGGTTCCTAACAAGGCCACCACTTCCTTCCGGATTTATGCAGAGACATTCAGCAAACGTGGCAATGGCTACGGCATGGACTAGTAAGTTCCATCAGTCATAACTCCTGGCAATGAAACGTGATTTGACATGTTTATTTTACTAATTTCTCGCAGCGTTCTAGTAACAGTTCCTACCGCATGCGCGCATTTCCCTAATGAGGTACTCTTCCAATCGGAGGAGTTCCTTCGTGATCGCTTTGTGAACCTGGTGCGTACAACGAAGATGCCTCAGGGCGGACACTTTGCCGCCATGGAGGAGCCCCAATTACTCGCCGACGATATCTGGGCGGCGGTGCAGATGATGCGAGAACTCGAGAAAAGCAAGAAGAAGGTAAATGAGAAGAGCAAAATGTGATGAACCTTTTGCGTGGTTTTCGTTCTTGCAGAAAAACTTATTGTAATGTACAAATCTTTTTTATCGTTGCAGTTTTAAGTTACCGATGCAATTGAGATCCATACAACGCTATTGTAAATAATTCTTATAAAAATATTCTTCGTATAGCGTTGTAGTTGTCATTTTGTACATAATATTGTTATTTTTTATGTAGATTTTTCCTATAATTTAGTATCATATTATAGGTACATATTGGCAATATTGTCAGTTATAGTTGTTATTTTATATGCTTTTTTACATAGTAGCTTGATAAAATATAACATTTTTTAAATAATCATAATTTTTAAGTGTATACTTTATTCGTCTTCTTTGCAAACATTTTGAGCAAATTCAATTATTCGTTGCGATCTATTATCGTTAAAAGTAAATAATGGTGGCCCAATCTTCATCATAATAGTAAACATAACGCAGTGGCAACGTCTCTTTAAAGTTTCCACGTGTTTTCGCAAATATGAGAGTGAGAGACGCTGCGATCACGTGTATATAGCATCACTACGACGCGAGTACATGCAATAGGTGTTAGTACAAGTACATAGCGGATGGGTAAGTATACGTGCTTTGAATACACATGTAGTATAGAAATAGCGTTAACTTTTATCTTAATAAATATTAGTTTATTCCTGAAAAATGAGGAGGAATTAATGCTAATGGGTAGCTAATTGTTTAATTATACTTAATAATTTTTGGTTATCTAATAGTTTCATTAAGTTTGTTCAACGGGTTATTTTTGGTATAAATTGGTAAATATATCTAGATTGAATTTATAACATTCTTGATGGCAGCATTCTGGTCAATCTTAAAAATAGAAAAATACTAAAGACAACGATATAGGAAAAATATTCGTCACACCAAATTTGTCCTTAAGCAAAATCGTACTCATTAAAAATTCTGTACGAGACAGCGTAGCCGGAGCTAAAAATTGGACGATCGAGCGAGCCCGCCGAAGGCGGGCAAAGCTCGATCATAATTATGCAGAGGGTCTCGTTCGAGAAGATCACTAGGTAGTACCGCCAGTGTACACAGATGTCGCCACAAACTTCAGCTATCCCCACTTCTAAAACTCGGCTGCTGGCTCGCCCCGCCAGGCCGGCCGGTCTCTCTCGTCATATAGTTTACAGTTGCTATGTTGTCCATATGTTATCAATGGGTGGGAACGTTCTTAAGATAATGTTAAATGAATAATATATGTTATTATATGTATTTTTATGTTATAAATTTGTATTAAAATTTATTTAAGGGTGGGATGTGATCTTCTCGAACGAGACCCTCTGCATAATTATGATCGAGCTTCGCCCGCCTTCTGCGGGCTCGCTCGATCGTCCAATTATGCTTCGTGTCTCGTTCTTGAGATCACTAGGTAGATGTTCAGAGTGACTATTCAGTCTTTTATTTCAGTAATTCTAAATTCTAGATAATTACGAACTTCGTTTGAAAAAGAAAACTATTTAACTTAAGTACTTTAAGTATCAGAATCAGCTACTGGACTAGCTTTATCAGAATCTACCACATGTAATAGTTATGTTTATAAAATGGAACTACATCCCACTATCTTAATAATTAAATCATCTGAACTAAAACACTTTCAAACCTAACATTTTAGTTTCTAGGTTTTGACTGTGATATTATAACATAAATACGATATTGAGGAGACTGAAAATTAGTCGTTGACACATTGAAATCTCAATGTACAAGCAATATTCAAACGCGCTTCGCGCGTAGTTTTCTGTTTTGAGGTTATGCATGCTATCTTCATTACGTTTTACTTTTAACGTATTTAAGAATTTTTTCAAAGTCAGAACTTAATCATTTTTATACTACTCTAAATGTAAAAATTCCATTAAAAAATTCAAACATTAAATTCCAAACAGTAAATTTTTCGCGCCTTCTTCTTATCGACCAATCAAAATCAAACCTTTAGATGCTTCAACATGGCCGCTCATCACTTTAAAAAGGGATATTGTGTATTTCTTATGTTTTTATGTAATTTTCTCGTATTGAAAAAGATGTTATTATTACGCAATGTTTTAAAACTTTTTAAATCTTTTACATGTACAGTAAACGACTATTATTATTATTCAATCACTAGAGTCTCTCAAAACTTGTTGTTATTATTATTATTATTATTATACCTCATACTCTTGTAGAATATCTTTGTTCTCTAGACTATGTTCGATATTTCTTTAGAATTTTGTAATCATAAAAATCATAAAAAAGAATTATAATTATGTTAAATTATCACAACAAACTCGCGAGATTTTTTCTTATATAAATATATATTGATTAAATACACAAAATACTAAGTATTTAGTAATACTAAAGTCAGATTAGGGATAGATACTACTATCGTTCTATTTTACTTGAATAAGGAGGAAAAGTTCCAATTTAAATAATAACTAAATTAATTTGGTTTCTTTTACCTACACTGAGAGAAGAATTTATTTCTGACAATGAAATATTTAATCACAATGTGATAACAAAAATATTAAATGAAGAGAATTATAATATAATATTAAGACAATTATTATATATATTTGAATTAATGAGTCGTGTAATAACTTCAATGACGCCTCAATTCTTTCAATTACTATTTCTTTCAATAAAATGTATTTAAATGATTCAATTGGAATTTTTTTTTTCCAGTGTATAAACGAATAATCTACGGTAATTCACCTGATATTTTACCTTTATAGAAAAATTTAGACGAACTAAAGCATCGGAATAACATTTTGATATAGATTTGTTGTTGACTGAGTCCACCAGTTACTTGATTCAAATAATAGTTTATCCATATCACTTTGTAAGAATCTTGAAGGGGTTGTTAAAAACGCCTTTATAAGACCTAGACATCAACTACAATTGAATATTCATCGATTACTCGAACCCATATCATAGGTCAGTAAGAAATTAGGCAGTATATATATACTTTAAGTAGCGTAACAAATACTTAAAGTCAAAAATTTAAGATTATGATATCTTGGTTGATTAATAAATATGAAAAATATATAAATAACCTTAAATGTATATAGCCTTAGCTAATGAGTAATAAATATGATCTAAGTTGTTAATCGTATTCACGGTCGACAAATCCGTCGACGAAACGTCGCAAATATTTAACATCTTGGGAGATTTATTTTCTTTCTTGCTCCCAACGGATCTAGTCAGAATTGACTAAAAACATTATCAGTAATACATATGAGTAAAGAATAAATTATACTCTTTATAATAATATAATTATTATTTGTAAGTTGATAATCGCGTTGACAAAATTTAGTAACAGAAATGTTTGAATTCGATATCTCGTAATTCTTGAAGAGTAACTTTTATACCCGCAAGAAATCCATATTGAAAGACTCGAAATCAAACCACGATAATTATCGTTAATTAACTTAAAATTAAAATTTTGACACATTTTGATTTACATGTATACGACCAGTTTGATAACCAACGAATGTCAGCCTGTTTTCAAAACGTTCTAAAGAATCTGATGCTATGCATTTACAATTTTACAATTACCTTTTTATTACAATATTATAATCAAAGTAATTATTATATAATTTTGCGTTAATTGGAGTGCTATGCACACAAATTATTTATTTATTTATTTTTTGTTTTCAATAATTTATTTCTCAATCGATTGATATAATCTTGAATCGTACTATTTTATGAAAAAAAAAGAATTAACGATCATCAAAAACATGACAGCGCACTGCTTGGCAATATATATATATAAGAAATTGAAAAGGAAATGAGCGGGGTCGCAAAGCACCTTTTATACTTTATTCTATCAATTCTTTGATCAGGCTAGAAAGATTCATGCACGCTTCACGCGTCAATATTTCTCTTGCCAAATGCTTTCAAATTAGAAATAAAATTTTCTTTAGACGAAGCAGTCCTTACGGCTTGTCTCTTTTTTTTTTTTTTTTTATAATGGCTAACGTTAACTGGCGCGCTACGCACACCTGTGTTTGTCTTTTCCTCGAAAATTTTATTCGATTGCTTACATGATCGATAAGACGATAGTTCAAGAATAGGATTTTTATATTTCTATATATTTTTATATATTAAGAATATGCTTTAAAATGTAACACTCCAATGGGGCAGCATTAAGGTTAAACTTCATGACCATTCAGTACATGAGTTATATAGCACTAGCTGCATGCGCCTATCTTTCGTATTCAGCGAGACAAACAGTAGATCGAGAACTGTGTATTGCTGTAAAATCGATCCTGATTTGGGAAACGAACCTGCTCTCTCTGGTGCAGGGACTTTTTTCCTCCCATCGCCCTTATGTATCTCGCTTGAGATGGTTCTCGGCCTCTTACTCATTGAGGAAATTAGGAGGAAGATTATATTCCTTTAATCGTACATTCGGGCATAGCCATCTAAGTGCGCTTAAGCGAAAAAACCGTCGAAATGTTCGGCAGTTTCTTCATTGAATAAGTTGGCAATGTAATCGCATAAAACCGATAGTCTTTTACTCAATGAAAAAGCCTATCATTTATTTTTACTCATTATAAATGAGATAAGGAAAATTACCAGTAACTAAATTCCGAACATTTCCTTGTTTTTCTGAAAATTAATGTCTTTTCAGACTCTGTCTCTACCAGATTCTTGTAAGCATAAGCTGCATTAGCGTTGCGAGATTGTGATTCTTGTTTACCTCGCCACCATCTATCAACTCACTTGCGAATCTGGAAGAGCAATATGCAGATCTAGGTTATGTGCTGTCTGTAGCCAGACGCATTACATAACTCTAGTCAAATTGTACAGTTTGTCTCACCTCTCGTGTGAGCTCACTGCCAACAAAAGATCATGTTAATACAGGTTATGTACAATTTGTCTCACCTCTCGTGTGAGCTCACTGCCAAACAAAGGATCATGTAGTCATGATAATACAGGTTATGTCAAACATACGACCTGTCTCACCTCTCGTGTGAGCTCGCCGTAAAACAAAGACTACAACCCAAACCGTCTAACGGCTTAAAAAGAACACAATAAAGATCTATAGTTTATACAGTTTATAAAAGAAGTATATTTTTTCTTTTCTCTTACACATGCATAACTACAGTCCATTGAGATGTGGGCGGCATGTCTATAACTTCTCGTGTTAACACGCCGCCGCACAAAAACGTCCTGGAACGTATACTTACTTATTAATCCAAATAACGACGATTCTGAATCTGAGACATCGTCCGAAAGGTTAAGCACTATTTATCTGCTTTCACAGTTGAATACGGCGGTCGGGAAATCTTCATCAATAATCCTTCCGTAAAGGATGAAAAACGAAGGCTTCTCTTCTACCGGCATGTAGCTAAAGCGTGGCACACTCTACGCGCACAAAAAGCGTTATGGCGAGAGAGACTGGCCGGCCTGGCGGGGCGAGCCAGCAGCCGAGTTTTAGAAGTGGGGATAGCTGAAGTTTGTGGCGACATCTGTGTACACTGGCGGTACTACCTAGTGATCTCAAGAACGAGACACGAAGCATAATTATGCAACATCACTGTGACTATACGCATATTATCAGTTAACGCGCTCGCACTCGCGCAGAGGCGTGCCTGTGTTCAAGCGTGTGATATATATAGCGCTTGGTCACACCTCTATCTATCTTTTGACGTTATGCGAAGTGCAAGAGTCACATTGAGACATGAGCGATACCGTCGGATTTGGATAAATTTGAGATAGGATTGCAGAATTAAAAATAAAAAACTAGTTGGCACGTAGATAGGTTTCAGTTTTGATGACAAAAATTAATGACATAAATTAATTATTTGATGAAATAAATTAATGACCCACGAGAGTTGTACGCACGAGGAAAATAATATAATCACGGATAGAGATCTGGAATTGTGTTATTATCTATACGAATATATTGTATTATCTATACGAAAATGATTTTAATATAATGCATGAACGTTAAGGTGATGCGATACCCACGCTATTACTCAAAATTGGGTTCCCGTTTTTGTTATTCAATTTTTAATTTTAAGGAAAAAACTCTTTGATACGCTATATATAGTTCTGTATTAAACTTAAAACGTGTCAAAGAGTTTTTTCAAAAAGTTTAAAATTGAAGGAGAAAAACGGGAATCCAGAATTAAGTAATAGCGTGGGTATCACATCACCTTAAAATTTGATGCGACCTTCGAACTAAGCATGACGAGAGGTAAAGAAAACATATATTTTCAGATTCTTCAATGAATGGCTGCTTTTGCATAGATCTGATATCACAATAATAGCTTCTGATTTCTGCAAGTAATGTTCCACACAGCTTCAACGAAGAATAATTATTGTAAGAAGCTACGAAATAGATATTTACAATATTACGAAAAAAAATTCTTTTTTCTTCATTAACGAGCGATAAGTAAATTAAATGTTATTTACAAAACTTCATATAAATTTCGGCTCTTTGATTTTTTTTACTTTCGCGATAATATTTACAAGTAATCGCAAACGTTATCGTACCACTCAACATGGTTGTTTTTTTGCTGATTAGTGTGAAATTTGGGTTAGCAATAAATGCATCCATTTTATTGCTATTTCGAGCGCTAACTAAGTGGTAATTAACGACTCAGTTACTGAACTTCAATGGCTCTGTAATTTGCATTAATCAGCACACAAAGGGAAACCGACACGCAGGTCGATGCTCCAATTAATCAATATGTAAATATACACATTTACTTATTTCTGAACGATAATAAAATGCATTATCTTTTTTCTCTAATCAACGTTGCACACTCCGCGTACATTTCTCAGAACATTTCTTCTCTCCACAATCATCAATAAAGCTATATATATTTTTTTTACTTATAGAGGTATCAGCTCCAGGCCATGTCATCAAAATAAAGCTATATATACTACTAAATATAACGCGCAGATAACAATTGCCACGCTGCGACAACAATATTCACGGCGAACGGATGATTTTCCTCGCAAATGCTGCTCGAGGCTGAAAACAAAAAATTCTCCAGGGAAGAATGATAAATATAACGGCCAGCGCAAGCAGGAAAGTGTATGTATGGCCGTGGGCTATTAGTATATATGTATATAGGCGATCGTGAAGTTTAAAACGCTGCGTCACGCCGACACCGTTGCTGTAGCCTTTCGCCAGCCGATAGCGGCTCGCTGCATTCTAGAATATGTATATTATATCTGTTACCATCGTCGTAAACCCAATTATTGTTTGTAGTTGAGGATCAGACCCTATTTCTATTTGAAATAAAAAAAGTGATTGTATGCAGTTAGTGCTTTTTCATTGAACAATAAAGAACGATGCTAGAAAATTAACTTATAAAAAATTCCAACGCCTTTAAATAATCTATGTCTGTAAGAAAGTGAAATTATCTTTGATTATTGGAGATTATTATTAAGGTCCTCTTCATACGTCCACGACTTATTTTTCAGCCAATAGAAAAAAAATCCTATACCAATCTCAAACACCCGAACCTTGAACACCGCTCTTTACCATGTACAAACACACTCATAGCCATCCATGAAAATACGCCCAGTCACAACGTAAACGTCCTTTCCTCTGCTCTATACACTAGCGTGAATTGCAATACTACTCCTATAAGACCTATACGCACGCATACACATACACTGAGAAAAATGTTGTAGGAAAATTTATTATAAACGTAAGAAAAATTACTATATTTTGTAGCAACGTCGAGCCATATTTTAATTGTATTAATTTTTTGCTATCCAACATAGTAATTATCCGATCAAGCTCAAATTTAAAAAAATTTAATTTTCATTTCCATTCTTCTTATTTACAGAACTATCTCGGTGTATATGTATGTATATATGTATATAGAGTTTAATGACATATTTAATTTTAAAATAAATAAATTTAGAAATAAATAGTAAATTATGCACCTAGGAAGTAAAGTAGTTTATGTACGCCCGCGAGGGATTTGATGCCCAAGCAAAGCGAGGGCAGCACAACTCGCAGACGTTCATAGCCCTCATTGCTCCCGAGGGCAATATACAATTTTTCCGCATGCCCGGCGGAAAGTTATTTGTGCTTAATCCCTGATTTCAGGGTCGAAAACGTCACATAACCTCACTCCTAGAAACTGTGACGCTTATACTCTTCTTCTTCTTTTTTCTTGGCTTGGGGCTAGTGCCCGTGGCGCCATCACCTGATGGGTACGCTTATACTCGTGTGTTTACTTTTTTCTCGATTAGTACCGCCTGTCCGCCTGCAGTAACTTGCGGCCCGAGCGAAGCGAGGGCAGCAACACGTAGGTGGCGCCAGCCGGGCAAAAAGTATGGAAAAGTACATGCGCATCGCAGTTTCTAGGAGGAAGTACATGTGGCGTTTTACTCCCTGACGTCAGGGAGTAAATACAATACTTTACGTGTGGTATGCGAACAATTTTTTTTTTCGACGACAACTGGATTCGAACCCTGGACTCTTGACACGACAATCGGAAGCGTTACCACTTAGGCACTTACCTACATGAGACTCTTAAGTACAAAATTTTGGAACTGATATTTGCTATCTTCGGTTACGAGAGAACTTCAATGATAATTTGATGGCAATAAATAACTATGATAATACCCACAATAGCTTGTAATTCATTTGCATAATATAAAAATAAAATAATTGCATAAAATTTTTCGATATTTTATGTACTTTTTAAACAAGGCAAACTGAAATTGCGGGACAAACATAACCTCACCCAGACACATGTGCGCCTTGACGTGCGCAGAAAGTACAAACTGGTGTCAATTTTTACTATGTTGGATAGCAATAGTATATTACGCATCATGGGAGGAAAAAACTTGGACAGTCCACAGCTCGTGTTAATTGCCACCCGAGCCGAAGGCGAGTGTGGCAAACACGAGCTAGGGGCTGGCCAATTTTACTCCCGTGGTGCGTATACTATTTTTCCTCACATCGAGGCCGAAAATGCCATATTTCCATTTCGGAGCCGGGCGGGAATGAGGCACTTTCGGCCCGGTGTGAGGAAAAATTTCTTATGATCAGATGGAATATTTACTAGAATGAAAATTTACTATGTAATATAATAATTTTTATAATTAACTGTTAGAAAAATTATTCTGAAATATATTAATTATTTCTATTATTATAATAAAAATTTGCCATCATGCAAGTATGTCTCACCGTTGATACGTATTAGAGTAATTTTTGATACACTTACAATAAGTTTTGCTAACTAAGTGGCCGGGTCTACATAGACGCGTTGCACGCGCGTTTGTATGTATACGCGTGTGTGCAAGCGTATGGTTTATTCTAGTTACTTTAAGTGATGCCAATACGAACTGCGTTCAAAATAAAGCACTAGTTTACTAGCTTTATTTAGGTACTCATCTAAACATAACCTAAGCTAGTGAACTAGTGCTTTATTTTGAACGCAGTTCATATTGACATCACTTAAAGTAACTAGAATAAACCATACGCTTGCACACGCGCGTGTACAAACGCGCGTTCAACGCGTCTATGTAGACCCGGCCAGTATTTTTCTCAGAGTACATACAGCAACTCGCTCTCGTGGAACGGCGGCAACAGGCAAGTCTCATCCCGATAGAGTGGGGGCACACCCACACACACACACACCTATAACTACTATAGAGTGCCGGCTGAAATATACGCCGATACACAAGGCTCAGTCGTCGGCCATCAGGCACCGGCAGCAGCAGCATCAGCAGCAACAGACAGATACAATCATGTGGAAGGGCGCAGCAGTTTTCCTGCTGGCCACGCTGGCCATCGGCTGGCACCTCAGGTACGTGTCCGCTACTATCGTGTATTATTTCAGGAGGAAACAATACAGGCTTTCGGCGTTGCTATACAGTGCTCTGGTATGCCGGTATATCTAGAGCTCAGTGTGCGTGTGCGTATGTGTGCCTGTGGCTGTGTGCAATGAAATGCGGGATACCGTTGGAACGGAACCGGTTGGAAAGCTTCGCGAAAATTACGAAGAGAAAGATGTTTTGAAAAACGGAAAGCTGGTCTGAATATTTTGAGAGCGATGAAGTGTCTACTGGAATTTTTATATAGATACGATTCTTAGTAAAAATATTTTCTTGTTATTTTTGTGATCTACGTTTGTTTTGTGTTAACTTTATAATGTTAAAGTAATTTGAAATGCAAAGGTAACTGTTTACTTTTCTAAAGAATGTTAATAATATGTTCTAACGGAAACTTCGATATGTTCGTTATTCGTGGCTAACAGAAACCGCTATTCCAAGTCCTTGAAAATTCGCTTATGTAAACGCTTAATGCATTCCTTTTTTTTACAATCCGCGTATAAGCGTATTGTTTAACGTATTATCAACTTCGCGTAATTAATGTACAGAAAAGTTGGGTTAATAAATATTTATTAAAATTATGTTAACTACGTGAAATATTCCGTTTTCCAATTAATTTATTACTGTACTTACTGTTACCTACTGTTTATTACTGTACTTTGACTACTACTAGAGTTGATGCATTGAATTCAGAAACAAACAAGATTTTTGCCGAGGAGAACAAACAAAATGATCACGGATAATAATTCATCGTGATGAATCAAAACGCAAATATAAAGAAGGTCGCGACGAGTAGGCGATTTCTACCAATTGATTGCAAAGAGCTTTATCACCGTACCCTTGAGGAGTGCAAAAAAAAACCGTTAACACAAGACAGTTGATTAAAAAGTGCGGAAAATATATGATCTTTTTCGTAATGATGAATCAATTAAAAGTAATCTGAAAAAAGAATTTAAAAAATGTAAAGTTTATTTGAAATAATTGTGATAACAAAAAGGGAAATGATAGTAGTGAAGATAGAATAATTATTCTAATCTTGCACATTACTTAACCGATAATTTTACCGTATTAACTTTTTTGCCGAGATTGTAAACATATTTTATCCAAGTAATTAATTGATATGCTTACACAAAGTATTTGTTTCGACTAGGTCTATATAATTTATTACAAATTGATGCAAAACTGCCCAGTAGTATTCCTCGACCCTCCCAATCAATCATTTATCACGTAATTTATTTATTGATAACTTAAAATACATCGATAATATTAATCAATTTTAGTATTCCAGAAATAACGATAACAAATCTCTTTGATTAGCAAATTAAACAATTAATGAATAATGCATTTCAACGATTTAAAAAATTTCAATTTTAATATTAACTATAATCGAAATTCAATTCATCAGGTTTCAAGCACCTGCCGAGGTGCCAACCCTGTCGAACCAGTACTGGGGTCCAGGAAAACCGGTAGCCGATCCGACGGACATCAAGCCCTTCAAAATAGACATTTCCAAAGAGGTACGAACCAAAGTCACCGTTTAATATCAAACGACGACTATAATCTTTCAGAGTACTTCACGTGAAAAAATGTATGATGCAGGTAATAGACGACTTGAACGCTCGGCTGGACAGAGCGAGGCTGGCGGCCGAGCCGCTGGAAGGCGCCGCCTGGACTTACGGTATACCGTCGACCTACATGTCGACCGTTTTGAATCATTGGCGCAAAAAGTACGACTGGGGCAAGAGGCAGGCGCTGCTGAACAAGTATCCCCAGTACATGACCAAGATTCAAGGTACTTAGAGTTTTAATACCCTCTTAATCGCCGTGTGCAGTCATAGTGACGTGTTTATATCGAGAACTCGGTGTAAAACATTGAGGAGAATCACTGTCACGTTTGTAGACATAAATTTTTCAATTATGTATCGTAAAAAGCTTTCTGTCATTTAAAAAGTATAAATTGTTTGATTAAGAAAAGGAATTTAATTACAAATTTACATATTTGATTTAAAATTCTTATTACGAAAATCTAAAATATTTTGATAACTCATAAATTGAACCTATGATATAAGTTTCATTTTCTCAGCATCTGCCAATAATTCAAATTAAACATACTAAGGCTCGTTTTACATTAAATTCAAACGGTTTCTTGGCTATCCTCGAAAGGTCAATGAAACGCCGTTACGAATTCATTAACCGCGAAACAGGTTAATTAAGACGTAATCCTTCGTATTACAACAGATTTTAACGTTCTTATGTGTAACAGTAACGTTACTGCAATACTTCAACAATACGATTCTTTCGCGCACACACATCTTTAGACCGAAATTCATTATCATTCACTTCTGCGTGTAATAATATCATGATTCACACGACATTTTATTCTCGTGAAATGCTATACACACTTGCTCAATGAACCACGAAGGCGTGAAAAACTGAAACACCGTTATGTCCCCAGGCCTGGACATCCACTTTTACCACGTAAAACCGGAGGTGGCGAAGGACCGCAAGGTGCGCGTGCTGCCGCTGCTGATGGTGCACGGCTGGCCGGGCTCCGTCGTCGAGTTCCAGAAGGTGATCCCGTTGTTGACCAAGCCGCGCGCCGATCAGGACTTCGTCTTCGAGCTGATCATACCCTCGCTGCCGGGTTACGGCTTCTCCAAACCCGCTGTCCGGCCTGGACTTGGACCTGCTCAGGTAAGATGGATCAATGTGATCTGGATATAGTGTAATTGTGGAATGAATGTGTAGAATAGAATGAAGTTCATTTTTGTCTAAGGACTCGTAGTACATAATAGCAAGTGCCAAAAGTAATACATTGTGAGTACATTAGAAGTAAGAGCTGTGCCTAGGGCGCCGTGCCATGTACAAATGTATTTAAAAAAGTATATATAAAAACAATATTTACAAAAGAGTAATAGTAATAAAAATTTAACAATAAATATACAAAAGATAATAAATAAATAAGTAAAACAGTAATAAAATAAAAGAAGATTGAATAAAAAACGGCGCAAGTCAAGTGTGTGTATTTAAAAAGTGCTCGGAGAAAAATAACATAGGAAAAATTGCCATATTTGATTGTAAGTCGAGGACAGACTGAAATCCTCCACAAAATTGCCATAATTTATGGTAAAAATTGCCATAAATTTATAGTAATTTTTACAATGTAGGAAAAATTGCCATAAATTTATGGCAATTTTTACCATAAATTATGGCAATTTTGTGGAGGATTTCAGTCTGTCCTCGACTTACAATCAAATATGGTAATTTTTCCTATGTTATTTTTCTCCGTGTACAGTTTTGTTTTGAATCACGGATGTACATACAATTTACGCAAATTCTGAGGCAGATTATTCCACAAATAACAAATACCAACCCGAAACGAGTATGAAATAATCCGTGTTAGATTTGATTATCACGAGCTCGAGTGGTGAGCGTCTTAAACTATCCGATTTGTCGACCAGAATAAAGTTTAAATCATTACGCAGGTATGATGGGAACCTGTCGCGAATAATTGTACCGAAGAGACATATAGCGAGAAAGTCGCGTCTCGATGTAAATGTTAGAATCTACAATTGACGATAAACTGGTGTGATATGCTCGTAGATTCTCATGTTGTGGACAAAACGAAGAACTGCATGCTTACATCTCGATAGTTTCAGCGAGAGTTCATCGGAGAGATTAAGGAATGAGTTGATCATTAAATGGTATACTAGCTGCATGAGATGTATAGAGATATACTCACTAAGGCGTGGGTTTGTTTTTTATATTTTTATACATGAAAATTTAAACTAGATACTTTTGACAGTTTGCTCGTTACAGTTAATATGAGTGTGATTGTGAAATAGTACATTATGTAATAAGGGAAAAGAGTCGTTCTTGATTCCTGCAGGTGGGTTCACTGCCCGAGCGAGTGAAGCGAAGCGAGTTTTTTTCCCGAGTTTCATACAGTACTTTATTTCCATTCTCAACTGTGGCCACTTTTTTGACTTGGAAAGTGGGACCAACGGAAAGATGTGAAGTGTTTATAAACGCGGACAGCGAAAGATATTTGGCGTAGATCCTGTTGAATTCACTTTTTTCCCGTAAAATGCTTTTCAGGAAAAAAAAGTGACCATTTTAGTTGAGATGGGAATAAAGGTATTTAAACATAAGTTAATAACTTTTAACTGAGTCACTGAAACCCTCAGTGTCTTTTAAGAGCCTAGGATAGTTTCAAAATCGAATAATAACTGAAAGAATTTCGAAATAGCAGAGTTGGATTATAACTTGTACATATATTCACGCAGAAAAATGATCCATTAGTAGCAAGAGGAAAATCTTTTTGTGAAAATCCGCTTGCTGTAAAACGATTATCGTTTTTAATCTAATGTATTATTCTTAAAACAAAAAATTCATTTTGTGCTTCAAGATTATATTTTTCTTGCATCAAAACCCTTTTCTTTATTTCCGCAAATCGCATCCGTTATAGGCAAAATAACTTCATCTCGTTACATGAGTAAATGAGAACCAACTTCATTAAGTTTTTACTACAAAATGATTTTCCTTATGTCACAAGAGGAAAAATGGTAATTACTATAAATAATTAATCATATAATTAATTACAATACAATCAACTATTAGTTATTCTTATGGAAAGTACGAATACAGAATTGGATTTTGAAAGAAGACTCTTCGCAACTGTCGAGATATGAATTTTTTTAAATTATCTAATTTTTCTGAAATATATATTTCCTATTTTAACACTACTCGTCAGAAGCTTAGTTAGTCGTGTGGTTAAGGTACCGGCTTCCCAATGCAAAGGTCGAGGGTTTGATTCCCAGTCACTGCACTTTCAGAACTATCCTCGAAACATTTTTTCTTCGATTTTTTCACGAAGTTAACCAATATTAATTAATTATTAAAATAAAAAAATATATAAATAAAATAAAATACATAAAAAATATAAATAATAAAATAAAAGTTAAAATAAATAAAATTAATAGAAGTAACATTTTTTTTTATTTAAATAGAAAATACGTTTAAACTTTTTTCTCGGGGGGCAAGAGGTTTCTTCTTCATACAAAACGATTTTGGTTAGAGAGGATTTTCCTATTGGTACCAGACCTTCTATTTCCTTGAAGAGGAATCCTTTTCGTACAAGAATAATTTGCCAGAAAAGGATTTTTCTCTTGTGGGAAAAGGAATTAATTTTGGCAATCAAAACAAGATTATTTTCCTCTTGGATCAAAAGGATTCCATTTGCTACCAATGAACTTTTCTCTGCGTGTTATAAATGTATGTTGCAGTCGACTTGAAGAGCAATTGAAATTGAATAATAAATTTCGTTTGCTGCTGTACAGTTATTTATCTCCCCAGGAAAAAAAATGTAATCAGATAAGAATATAATTTAAAATTGAAAAAATAAACCGCTCACGTCTTTTCGATGACTAAAAATAAAAATCGTTTAAAACACACGCGTGCAAAATATCATATTTTTTACGGACAGCACAAAACAAAAAGTAAATAATCACAACGTCCAAAGCTAAAAATAAACTGCCTAGCAGCGATGCGCATAGTGGTCGATTGTTTTAGTCTAAAAGTCTTGTAAGTTTGTTCCTCGGCGACGGTAAGTTTCCAGTTGCTGAAGGAAGAAAGTTTCAAAAATGCGTACTTATACATTGCTCTCTTAAGGAATTTTGAAGTCAATATCAAATTATATTTATATTATTACTTGACGAAATTTTACTTTTTTTTTTTTTTTTTTTTTTTTTTTTAAACTACAATCCACCGTTGGCTCAGAACGATGGTGCAAACACTAGTTTACGAAATCTCGACGTGTTAACAATGTTGTTAACTAATTATTATACCTAAATAAGCCTGATGAAGTTAGCGCTTCATAAGGCTGACGAAACGTCGCTTTGATAAAAAGAAGCAAAATTAGAGTTTTCTTCAACACCTAGCTCACCTAGCCCTACAAGATCGAAAAACAAAAATTCTACAAACATTTTACTTTTTTGTTTTCTCGATTATTAAATATACACATGTAATATACACGACTTATGATTAAAAATATTTGAAAAAATTAAGAATAATATTCTTACATTAATTAAATAATATTCTTCAACATCTGAACACATGATACAATGGCTGTTTACAATATTCGTAGTATTAATAATCCAGTGTGTGGTTAATCGTATTCACGATTGTACTCTCCATTGCAGTAATTAAAGAAATAATTCAGTCAATTCCGACTAGATCAGTTGGGAGCAGGCGTAAAAATTCAAAACTACAAAGGTGTTGTGTAGTCCAATACGACGTTTCGTCGACGAGTTTGTCGACCTCTTCAGGCTTTATTACAGAAATACAACAATATCACATTATGGATAATCAAAGCACAAAAAATTACATTTATACCACTCTAACCTCAAAATCACAACTTTGATATGATTTTTCGGCGCTCGTGGTATAAAATACCGTTCGAAACTAGTGCGTAAGTCGATTATTTAGGTGGTGTGACTTTTTCGCACTCGCTTCGCTCGTGCAAAAAGTTACACCAGCTAAATAATCGACTTACGCACCCGTGTCGAAATGTACTATATTGAAATCGCACAGTTTTTAACAAAGACACAAAATTACAATTTACCTTTATTATCGCGTAGCGATTAGTCAAGTGATAGCGAAGGTACGTTGACAGCAGATATTAATGCTGTAGTATAGTCGAAAGAGAAAAGTAAACAAAAACAGATGAGGTGTGAGAGTGTATACATAATACATTATTTTTTACGCAGTATATTGAAAATAGATTTGTATTCTCTACTAAGGTTTTGCATGTCTTCATATTTATTAATAGCATTAGGCGTACTATTTATAAACAGTATTTCTGAAACTAATCTTTTTTGATAATTTTGTTCAACGTCTTTAATTTTTGCCGATTCAAAATCGAATTCATGATTGTACGTGTTTTGATATATATTGACAACCAATTCTTCGTTTTTGTCTCTGCTATGTTTAGAAATTCGTTTCTTTAACGCACGTTTTGGTTTCACCTATGTAATGCGCATCACAGTCTTTACATAAGAACTCATACACCACATTAGTTTGGTCGAATTTTTTCGTTTTATCTTTACAAAGAACTACCATTTTATCGAATTTGTTGACTATATGAGGAATAGTTTGGATATTATGTTTTTTCAAAAATTTTGAACAATTATTGTAAAAATTTGGGTAAAATGGTACTGAAACTTTGATGTTATTGTTATTGGTATTTATTGAGTTGTTAGAAATATTCTTAGGCACATTGATTTTAGCAAGTCTAGATTTTATATGTTTTTTAATAAAATCCAGTGGGTATGAGTTCTCTTGTAATATTTTAGTTATGAAAACGTTTATCCGATAACAGAATAATTAGCTCTATCAATAAGATTATAAACTAGGGGAAGGTGGGGCATCACGGGCACCCTAACTTTAATTCATGATTATATTAAAGATCTATGGATTTCAGTTTAAAAAAAAACTGTAATAAATAGTTAATACCATTAGGAAACTGAGTCAATCAATAAAAAAACTTATATTGACTTATATTGTTTAATATACAATTGGAAAGTAAACCCTTTGAAAATGCTCTCCGTGCCTTTAACCAGAGAAACATTCAAAAAATTAATGCTGTTATTATCTTCTATTTCATATGTAAAATTCAGGTTGATGTCAAATTCATTAAAAACTTTGTTCAATATATGAATGTCATCTTTTTTAATACAACAAATAGAATCATTCACGTATCGAAAAAAAAAAATAGGTGTTCAGTTAAAATCATTTTTTAGTCTATTCCAACAAATAACTTCTAGGTCTTCTATAACCAAGTCGGCAAAAAATGGAGAAATGGGAAATCCCATTGGAGTTCCAAATATTTGATGGTAGTATCTATCATTAAAGGTAAAAAATACATTTTCAAATAGAAATTTAGTACAGGTAATAACATCACTAAAAGGTATTTTACAATTATTTAGTATGTATGAGGCACGCTTTTCTAAACTTTGAATAACAAGGTTTTTTGTGCTTTGATTATCCGTAATGTGATGTTGTTGTATTTCTGTAATAAAACCTGAAGAGGTCGATAAACCCGTCGACGAAACGTCGCATTGGCCTACACAACACCTTTGTAGTTTTGAATTTTTACATCTGCTCCCAACGGATCTAGTCGGAATTAACTGAATTATTTCTTTAATTCGTAGTATTAATCTTTATTGATACTAAGATATCGATATGATGCTATAGTTAAAAGAATTATAGTTTCATTAACATGTGACTAACATCGTTTTGTTTCAGATGTCGGTCATTTTCAAAAACTTGATGCAGCGTCTTGGCTTCGAAACCTTCTACACTCAGGGTGGCGACTGGGGAAGTATCATTACTGCCAACTTAGCTGCTCTTTACCCTAAAAAGTAATAAATTTATTTTCAACATCAGTCCCACAAACAAGACCATCAAATAATTGTATTTCGTAACATTTTTTAGCGTACTGGGAGCGCATTTGAACATGTGCATGGTAGACTCGATGAGAGCCCACTTCCTGACGATTATCGGTGCTTACATTCCATCGCTGATCGTCGATGCTGAACACCAATCGAAAATGTACCCCTTATCCAAGCACTATGCCCGCATGCTGGAGGAATCCGGTTACATGCATATACAAGCCACGAAACCAGACACTGTCGGTCAGTATATACAAAGACTCCTTTTAACGTGAATTTCAGCTTGTTTTTGCAAGGAGCTTCTTAATTGTTCTGCTCTTTGATTTAATGTGACAGGAACTGCACTAAGCGATTCGCCGCTCGGCCTTGCCGCGTACATCCTCGAGAAGTTCAGCACGTGGACGAACAATGACAACAAGCTCCGCAACGACGGCAACCTCCTCGAGAAGTATAGTATGGACGAGCTCCTCGACAACGTCATGATCTACTGGGTCACCAATTCTATTGTTACCAGTCAGCGTCTCTATGCCGAAAGCTTCAACAAGGCCTACCGAGAGCTTGGTGTTGACAAGTAAGTTGATCCTTGATTATAACTTGCGATATTACTATTATAGAAGTAAAAAATAATTATATATTTTACCTCAGCTTAGACTCTTTGCTTTTCTGACAAATTATCTTCTCGTCAAAATTTAGTTATTAACATTAAAATTACTATATTCGTGACCATGTGAATTCTTCGGCTAATTTTTAACTCTTGTGGTGTTTACGAGTAAATGAAGTAAATTTCTGTTTTCCTCGTAGAAAATATTGTCATCTAATGCTATGTCTATCTCTAGTACGGTTTATATAACCGTTTGCCGGATTCTTTAGTAACTAGTTTTCGACTTTTTTACGCTGTTCTTAATCTGGAGATTTTTTAACGGTTTTAATAAAAACTTTTTTTATTCTACTACTGTTTTTGTAATGTTTTCAATTAAAACTATTGAAATTAAGTCTCTGCATAGAGATCGGTAACTAAACCACAATTGACTGTTACTGTTCATTATAATTTCAACATTAAAAACTGCCTTTTGATAGGAAATATACCCAAGTAGAAAAAAACGTATATAGTTTATATAACGATTGAATAGAGTTTATACAGTGTAACGTACCGAAGTAATGACAGCTCTCAGATTTTAATCTATACCTTAATAATTGAGTTAACTTGTATGAAACTAGATGTCGTTACTTGGTAGTTATTAACAATTTTTTTAAGAGTTCGTGTACTGGACTCGAGCATACAATCGGGATGGGAGTAGCCCCGATCTCAGGGTTAGATACCGGCGCGCAATGTGCCGGAGTCCGTGCCGTCGATACAGAGAGGTGGTAGGTGCAGGTAAGTCGTTAGCGCTAAGTGGCTGCGACCGTGCTGCTTAGGTGATACGGGTAAGTAGTCGCCGCAGAGGGCCAACTACCGTGCCGTGTGAGAAGAGAGGAGCCGGGTAAATAGTCGGCGCAGAGGGCCGACTATCGTGCCGTGGGAGGTAGGTAGGTTAGGATTCGGTTGTTATCGAGAGAGTTTATTTGAAGAAGAAAAAAATATCATTAATCAAAATCTAGAATTATAGGTATGTTTATTAATATACTCAAAATGAATTATTTGACATAAGTTTTTACGAGCGCAAAGGAGTGGCCAGCTTCAGTTACCTAAGCGCAATGCTTATCGGTATCCTGAATAGGCGAGAGCTCGGACACAAGTGCGTGCCGATTCCAAGAATCGGAGCCCTTTATATACCAGTCGATCGTCTGGTCTTCTCTCTTGCGCATGACAATATTTTTGTTTATACTCTGACGTCAGAGGCGCTGTGTGAATGAGTGAGTAAGATTTTCTCTGGCGCACGCGATCGTATGTTTGTACACAGATATGCATCGTGTTTGTTGATTTTTCGCTCTCGTATTTATGAATGGGGAAATGTGAATCGACGCGTATACCATGAGCTGTTCGTGTACGTCACAACAGTTTGTATCAAGAACCGATTCTTTATAGTCTGTATAAAAACTGTATAAAAATAATAACAAAATTCCTGGAAAAAACTTAATCACAAATTATGCATAATTTGAGATTGTGAGCAAGGAGCAACAATTTTGAAATGATCCAAAAAATTATTGAGAAACTCTGTAGTGTAAAGAATCATTCGAACGAAAAGAAAGAAAGAAGGGATGGGGGGACCCTCTCCGTCGCCCCCAATCAGTGGGTACAGCCTGCCCGAATCATCGAGCCACTTACGTAGAATTAAATCCACGTAGGAAGCTCCTGGGTGACTCCAGTTACCTCTCCTTGAAAAAGGAAATCAGAATAGAGGAAGTTTTGCGTTGCCCTGTAAGGGCATTTCCAAACTATCAGAAGCTATAGAACAAGAACGGCTGTATGGCTGAATGGGGAAAAACCTCGCTAGGAGTAAAATCTATCTTATGTTAGTTAAATTTATCTTATGTTAGATATTGAGACGTTAAATTTATCTTATGTTAGATATTGAGACGTGATTATATTCCTGGCAGTTAAAGCGTTACACAGATTTGCTTGATTTATTATACTTTTCTATTTTTATTATAAAGTAATTTATCGATTTAACTTCATTTAAGAGTTTTAATTTTTCATCATCTGTTATGGTTAATAGGAAAAGAGGGAGCGGAGTAAATGCTCTTCCACTCCCTCTTTTCATTTGCGCAACGCTTTCTACATTTAAACCCATATCAGTTAGTTCTTTTTTAATTTCATCTGGTTCTGAGCATGAGGAGGCCTCTTATTACAAATTTAGCAGGGAGAGTTGAATCAGCAGGTCGTCTCAGGAAGTATTGAAATTTCATTAGTTCTAAGCCTTTAAGTAACGAACGGTAGTCATCAAGTGTGCTGACCCCAACTGACATGTGGGTGTCATCAATTGTTTGAACCACCGGTTGAAACTTAAGTTTTTTCAGAATGACTTTAAGCAATTTGTAGGGAAAGTTTAATTCATCTATCTTAACAGCTACCGACTTTATTATTAGCTTTTTAGGTTTGGGGTCCGGCGTGCTGATTGATGGTGTGTTATCTGAGTTAGTTATGCAACCGGTCAGTACTGTTTCTGCGACTACGAGTGCGTCGAAATAATTTTTCATTTTGTCTGCAAGGATCATATTAGGGAAATGAGTAGTTATCTTAGTTGTTTTGCTTGTTTTGGTGGTGGTGCTGCCCTTTGCTGACGCCCTAGCCTTCATCGTTGTCATTTGGATTGTCTCGTTTCGATGGATGAGTTGCGTCATCAGAAATCTCCATTTTATTTGAGGTTAGAGACATGGTGACGTCCCTGCTGCTACCCACTTATGCTTGTTTGAGTCAAATTTGTGGTTTGGAAGGAAAGAATGAATGGTATGTTCAGACGTGAGATTACCCTAAGAAGGGCAGATGGTCAATCCAATTCTCTGCTGCTAATATATACTGGATAAATGTTGACTCTGCGATATCCACGGAAGCAATCTCATTCGAACGGTTCATCTCACTTCTTTATATCCTCTCGGCCGTTTCAATTTGACCAACCCAGTTTCTACAGGAACGTGGCATAGCGGCGATAAATGGAAACTTCTGAAAGATGGCTCGTTAATAGTAAACAACTCCTATTTGCCACTATGCGGCTCTCCCATAGAGACTCCCTTGGATAAATTGCAGCAGCCGTGAGGATATATATTATAAGGTCGTGAGATTCAGTCGTTCGAATGACATTACTGAGTCAAATTAATAAAAATCTGCCTTGTTTTTGATATTTCTTTACATTGATTTTAAAATTCTTTTCTAAGTCACTTATTATTGCTTAAATTATTGTTTTAATTAGTCATAGTTTATTACTTAAGTATTTTGTTGGGATCTACGTTTTTTCAGGAATTTTTTTATTACTTTTATACAGATTTTATACAGTCTATATAAAATCAGTTTTTTATATAGACTGCATAAACTCTACACTATATTCAATCTCAACTTGTTCTATTTGGGGATCATACAATATCTTTTTGAACGTTCTGCACTGAAAACACAATAATTCTCAATTTAACGCTTCTTTCAGCGTCCCCATCGAGGTACCCACCGCCTGCGCCATGTTCCCCCACGAGCTCGTCTACCAGCCGGAGCTGATTATCAAGGGACGCCACACCAACCTCATCCAATTCACTCACCCCTCGCGAGGCGGTCACTTCGCCGCGTTCGAGGAGCCCGAGCTGCTGGTCGCCGATCTCATCAGTTTCGTCACTAAGAATGAGCAGCTGCGCAAGGAGGCACGCAAGACTCAGCAGGAGCAGAAAAAGAAGGCAGACGCCAAGAAGGCGTGAGGTGAATGAATATTCGTTTTCGACGAGAGATTACTGTGCTCTCGGGGATTGAGCGGTGCCCTCCTCCCTCCTCGAGTATTTTTTGTACTGATTTTTTTGTTGTTGTTCGAAATGAAGCTCGCGCAAAGGCGGTTGTTTCTATGTTGTTGATTTTTACACTTGATTTTTTGACTGGAGGCGATTTCGTCAGTGGGTGGCGTGAGGATGCGAGAGCGAATGTAATATACTATACATAAGAACAATAAATTTCGTTTTTTATAAGTGTTTTGAATGTTGTTTTTTTTATTTTAGTTTTTAATTAAACGTCAGGAATTTACTTTAGAATTACTAACGTGTCTGTAGACTTTTATTATCTTATCAAGCAGCTAAAATATATACTTACAAGGAGAGTGCATACCCTCCGGGAAACGAATTTCCGCGGGCATTTGAGAGTCGATTTCTGGTACCTGAAGATGAAGCCCAGTGCTCACAATTTCGTCAAATGGGCCCTTTTTCTTAAGATATGGGCAGTTTAATCTCAAATATCCTCTATTTCGTTAAAAAATTATGTATCTTCTATTGACTATGACATTGCAAGTATTTAAGATACGAAAACGAGCAACAAAGATTATAAAAGTAGATAGTAAAAGCTAAAATATAAGCCCTGATTTTAAAAAAAAAATTGATTTTTCAGGAAATCATAAGCAATCAAATATAGTGTAAGGAAATAGTTACAAATACAATCCATTTAACCGCTTAAAATGAAGACAAATTTTTAACCATTTCCTTACGTTATATTTGATTGCTTATAATTTCCTGAAAAATCACTATTTTTTAACGAATTAGGGCCTGTATTTTAGCTTTTACTGTCTACTTTTATAATTTTTTTTGCTCGTTTTCGTGTCTTAAATACTTGCAATGGGGCAGTCAATAGAAGAGACATAATTTTTTAACGAAATAGAGAATATCTGAGATTAAACTGCCCATATCTTAAGAAAAAGGGGCCCATTTGACAAAATTGTGAGCACTGAGCTTTATTTTTAAATACCAGAAATCGACTCTCAAATGTCCGCGGAAATCCGTTTCCTGGAGGCTATGCACTCTCCTTGTTAGTTAACTTTTGTGTGAGAATTTAGGTTTTAAGTTGTTATGAGAATGACATAAATTATCTTGACAGAAGTTTATGTAGGTAATCATTTAAAACGCGAATTATCATGTTACAATGATATTCAGACTAATCGATGAAAAAATCACAGATATATTTTAATTTTCGAAAATTTACGAAATTATAAACTTTCCAATGTCTGTTTCTTATAGTTTAAGGATTCAAGAAATTATCTAACCTAAAACTATTAGTTTTTCTGTAATATAAAGTCGATAATTCAGCTCGTGTAAATATTTTATTTTAGAACCGGGAGATCCTATAATTGACTTTAAATTCATATTTTAAACGTTATTGTATATTCCCACCACTTGGATTTAAGGGGGTGTGGTACTCATGCACTCTGTTTTACCGGCAGAACTCGGTAAATTCTATATTATTAAAATAAATATATCGAATTACGTCTTATAAAGAGATAGTTGCCCTGTGCAATGTAATAATCTACCAGCTTGCGCAGTTTTGAGTCCAAATATCAACGGCATCCTAAAAAATTTTGCGAACAAAAATAACCGAAATTTCGTAGGCTGGTAGATTATTACATTGCGCAGGGCAACTATCTCTTTATAAGACGTAATTCGATATATTTATTTTAATAATATAGAATTTACCATGTTCTGCCGGTAAAACAGAGTACATGAGTATCACACCCTCTTAAAAATTTTATCAAAGACCGATATTTATAAAATAATTTAAGATTAGCAACGAAATAAGGGTTTTGTGAACATATTATTAAATATATTTTTTCATTAGATATTCTTATATACCAGATACTTTTATTTTTTTTTATTGCAATAGTACTTAAGATAAAGGAAACATTTACAGGGGAAAGTCGTTTTGTTCACCGACTGTGACGCACTTATGAGGGTAAGATTATGCGCAATAAATAGATCCTTTGTTTCTGAACTTCAATGCTCTGCCTCATTACCACTTAAAAGAAATTTTAGCAAAATTTATTTTCTTCAATTTTTCATTTATTTATTAATTTTTTCTGCATTTATACAAATAGATGTGTTAATTAATTAATACTTTATAAAATAGAAAATCAATTAAGTTTTTCATTACAAAATAGAAATGAAAATTTTCCTCACCATTATGATGCCATTAAACGTTTCTTTTCCCGCCATCCCCACTAATATATCTAATATTAAACTGATTTGACGACCACAACAATCACGGACTATTTTAAAATAAGTAAAAAAAATTTTGGGGTATTAGTCAAAGCCCGACTTTTCCTCGAAAATCCCGAACGTCGACGCACTCACGCACCCCGTAAGATTCGCGGAAGCTCGCGGTATGGCTGGGTCACAGGGCCGCACTCTCGAACCGCGGAGAGGGGAGCGAGCGGCCCGCAACCCCAGCAGCAGCCTACCTGCTGACCTTTTGCCACCGCCTTGCGTCAACCAATCTGCAAGCGTGAACTCTTGCCGAGGTATGGGGCCTATTCCTCCGCTATAGGAGCGCTAGCAAGCACATAGGGGTAAACCATTATTTTTGTATATCTATATATTGTAGTTGCGTGTGTAACTAAAATATATGGATATTAAAACTACAATATGTACTTGCCAGCGTCCCTATAGCGGAGAAATAGGTCCCATTTTGTTGTGCTCCGAAATTTCGGAGCACACTCGCTTTCCGCGCTCCGCCGGAGACGGACCTCCGTACCTCTCGCCCCGGGTAGCCATACCTGCACTTCCGCCAACGGCGACTTGTCGCCCCATACGCAAAAAGAGCATCTTTCTCTCGCCAAGTGGGAACGAACGCGCCGCTCAGACATAAAGGGAATGACGCTTGTCGACCCCTTCTCGGTGTCACTTGGATAAAACAGGAACGCCTGCCCTGGTACGAAAAAAAGCCAACTTTGAAGTTACAGGCGAAGAAAAACCAAAAACGCGTCTAAGGCGAAGAAATGCCAACAAACGGCTTTGCCGCGATAAAAAGCTAGTTTGCGCCCTCCCAGACGAAGAAAAGCCAGTTATCGCCGTCCCTGGACGAAAAATCCCCCAACTGACGACATTTTGCGCGAGAAAAAAATCCAATTCTGTTAGCGAAAATACTTTTACGTACGCGTATTGATAAATAATGCTACATATTATGCTTATAAATTTTAATTATCACAATACAATTACTATTAATACTATTAATAAGCGGTTCTAGGAATCCCGAATCAGTGTACTGATAATTCCAGTTTTTATTATCATTGACTTTGAACATTTGTCGAAAGCACTGCAATAAGTCGTTCATGAATGATAGTGTACACGCAATTGTACATTTATTGTGCTACTTACACAGATAAACTCTTAGGAACGCAGTAGTCAAATGCTTGGAAGGCTGCACTGCGGTTTTGCAGCTCGGAGCCGTTGCTCTTTTTTCGGATATATCTGAAAACGCAATAAACCTTCGATCGCGAGTACACTATAGTTCATGAACGACGCTGCAGTGCTTGACATATGTTCAAAGCCACTAACAAACCAGGAATTGTCAGTACATTGATTCAAGATTCCTAGTACCGCTTATTAATAGTATTAAGAGTAATTTTATTATGATAATTAAAATTTACAAGCATAATATACAGCATTATTTAGCAATATATTTACGTAACAGTATTTTCGCTAACTGAATTTGATTTTTTTCTGGCGCGAAATGTCGTCAGTTGGGATTTTTCATCCAGGATCGACGCAAACTGGCTTTTCTTCGTCTGGGAGGGAGCAAACTGGCTTTTTTCGCGGCAAAGCCGTTTGTTGGCATTTTTTCACCTTAGACGCGTTTTTGGGTTTTCTTCGCCTGTAACTTCAAAGTTGGCTTTTCTTCATACCGCACGACGATATATCTGGAGTTGATTTTTTGAAAGTACATGTTAAAACAGTTGTAAAAAAACTTTTTTCAAATGATTTAAAGAAAAGACTTTTTTTTTAATCGCATAAAGAAGATAATAATTTGTACGAGTATCACTGGAGTATGCCTTTAAATTTAGTCTTTCTCCTTACCATATGTAATTTGTACGATTCTAAATCGGGTTTTGGTACCAAGATGATGTTCTTCTAACCCCATTTAAGAACTGTAACCTGTACAGAATTCCGTGTAGTAACTATATCTAAAGATATCAAAGAGTAACTCGAATTTGAAAAGTACCGCGGAATAACTCATATACCTTTTCCTACGCATGCTCTCCGATGCTAAGCTTACGTCAAATTGAAACTTCATTTACAAAGAGCCACTCAAGAGCCTAGAGAACTTCTACCCGCCACACACGGCTGTAGGACGGATCGACTGCATAATGTTACTGCATATATATATACACACACACACACACACACACACACTCGACCACCTAACGAGACAGTTCCATGACATATCGTGTAGGCTTTCACGAGCGGCAAAAAGCGTTGACTCAGCACCATTCGATAATTACATTATTTACGGTGCCAGGGTAAACAGACGCGTGAACTCGCACGAGTAAATTATCAATCTTTCGTTATGCCGTTCTCGTCACTTAGCGCCAATTAATGGCCGACAAAAGCACTGTTGACTTTTACATGTCAGACATATGGATAATGTACTTTAAATATTGAAGGTTCTCATTATGGGCGTATAGTTTAATGAGATTTATGCTCGGATTTTGTATGCTATTTCATCGTTGTTTTTCTGTAACTTTGATATAGTATTCTGAAAATACATGAATGCTAATGCGACGATAGTAGTGCTGATTATTTATAGTATAGCTATATAATATAATTTTGAATCACAAAGAGTAATATTTACATGTTAATATGTTATTATAAATATTGTTAATTATTTCAAAATGTATTTTCACTGTAGTAATTATTTTCACTAACGAATACGTTAAAAATTTTTAAATTTTGACGAAAAACTCTTCTTCATGAACTTACTGATATAACAAATCTGTTGAAGTATTTAAAGAAGAAAAAGCTCTACTTACCCGTCAGCATGAGTGATACATGCACATAGATGCGACGCTAAGGGGAATTTCGTACACAAAGAGCAGGCAAGCCGGCGATGCGCCTGCACTTGATTAACTGAGATAATGCGCGCCCTTGTTCGGATCTAAACTGGGTTAAAAAGAAGAGACGTTGATGAACAAAGCGACATTCAGTCGCGATCGAAATTGATTATTTTTATCGCAGGTCAATAGATGCATGAGAATTCGAAATTCTTCGAGGTCTTGCATTAATTAATGGAAAAAATTTATTTAAAAAGAAGAGTTAAAAAATTAAAAGCTGATATTTTTATTGTATCGGGGACAAATTTTTACCGAACTTCTGAAAATTTTCTCGATAAACTGTTCCATTTTCAAAATTCGTGTTATGATCCGAATTCTAGGGATATAGGTGGAAAAAATGGTTTCCGAAAAATTACCATATTCTGTTTTTATTTGTAAAGTGGTAACAGACTCTGGAAGCCAAAAAAAAAAACAAAACAAAAAAAATGATAAAATTTTATCGGAAACTTTACAAGATGTGTATATTGCAAATTTCCCAAAAAGTAGGGTAAATTTTCACATACTATTTCTAGTGAAAGTTTCTATAAAATTTTTAGCTTTCTACAGTCTGCTACCGGTGTATGAATCAATTTAGTAATTTATTCAAAATTGTTTGTAACTTAAACATTTTTCTGCGGCATTGATTTTTCACTCAAAAATTATTTTGTATATATTATACAAAAATTATATACATTTCATTGCATAAGATTCAATTTATTAACACATATTATTTTTCATACCCACATTTCTCTCACAAACAGCCCGATTTACTTCTTCCCTATATTTATAATATATACTTACACTCATCTCACTTTCAACACAGCGATCATCGTTGCTGCACAGTAGCCCGCGCGAAAGGACTCACCTTCTTATATATACCCACCCACCCACCGATTTTCCTCCTCTCTCTCTCTCTCTCTCTCATACACGACCACCGTCACGTAGCAGACGACGTCGCGAGCGCCTGAGGAAAAAGAGTGGCTCTGCATGCGCGCGCGCAAGCGCTCTCTCTCTCTCGCTCAGCAGCCGCGCGAGTGTAGCGCGAGGAGAGCAGCACACGAGTTGTGCAGCGGCTTTCGTGAGCGCCTGACGTACGTACATATATTCATGCCCATACGCTCCCGTCAAGTGTATATTCTAATCGGCGCGCGCGCGCGCGTGCTGTGGATATAGTATAATCCTCTTTCTTCGCTGGTCGAATGTACACAGAGGAGGTGTCGCTTTGTTTTGTTTATTATAGTCTGGTTGAGAGTTTGTATGATATAAACAGGATTGTTGCGTTGAAAAGAATTCAAAATTGTGTGATATAAAAATTCACCAGTGTATTCACGTAGTGCAGGTACTACTGATATATACGAGATATTGCTGGAGGAACATGAGTGATTTTTGCGCGGCTCGCGAGTGAGAGAAAATGGAAAGCAGACAGAGGTTACGTGGGAAACACCGGCAGACTTAACCTCCATAGTGTATATATACGTACATTTACGCAGAGTAAAGTGGACAAAGAGAGAGGGACATTCGAGGTAAAGAGAGACACGACAGAAGCAGAAAGATGAGGGATTCGACGATAATCACGCACGCCGATGTTTATAATGAGCTGCCGAGCACCTCAACCGCCGACAAGTAAGTGTATAGGTAGCTTTGTTTCACTTGTTTGAGCACCCGCGCGCGCTTTCGTTTATTGGGTGATAGCGCGCGGAATAGAATGGAAGTTGAATATTACTATTGTAATTTATGTGAAATTGGCGCGTCCCTTGTATTTTCGTTCCACTGTACTTTTTTGTAACGTGTGTGTGTGTATATGCGTGTTTCTTGTTACCGGATGGATAATAAACCGCTCGTGTCGTGGTAATTCGTTGGATAGATGTTTTTTGTTACACGAGAAGCCTTGCTGCTTTCAGTTTGTTTCTGCTCACCATTGATAACGATTGCGAAGTTTTATCTATCTATCAAAATGTGATGTGCGATTCTGTTGCGCAATGTTTTTATAGCAAAACCTATTTTTTTTCTCTTCGTACTGGCCTTTGACTTTTAGAATGAAAATGTCGCAATTCTTTTATGGAGAGATATAGCGACACGCGATGCAAATAATTAGTGTCAGCGTGTAGGCTAGAATCTGGCGAGTATAAGCCATAACGACAATTCATAAAATTATGTTATATACTGGGCGCGTGTATGTCCAAAGGCTCGTAACAGGGCTACATAAAGCATCGTAAATTGACAATAATTGATAGCCAATGAGACCCTTGGCGAGAACGCGACACATGTGAATCCAATGTGACGCTGAATTCCGTTAATATTAATCTTTCATTAGAATGGATGCGAATAAATTTCGCGTGACGTGGTAGAAAAAAAAATCTCAGTTATAATCTTATGGAATAATTTAGGATAAAATGTGCTAAGAGAAATGAAAATTTGTAAGCGAACTGTTGGAATAGCAGAACTGTATCGCTGTAAAACAGTATCCGCTTGTTCAATCCGTGCAATAAAAATGTAGAACGTATACTTACATGACTGTAAACGTCGCTTAATAGACACATATATAACGTTTTATATTGACTTCGAGAGTCACATTAATAATTGATCTAGGAGAGATAGTCACTGGCAACTTATTATTATCGTATTAAATTAAATTGCAATAAATATCGATGACTAACTCTTGGAAAAATAGTTATTCTTACTTTATAAATTAAGATCCGAATCGCAGAAAGAAAAAGAAAAAAAGGACCGATTCGTATATTTTAAAGCATTCGAGTATGAGCAAGTTAAACCCAGTGATGAAAGAAATGACACAAGAATGAGTTTCACGCTTAAATTATTTGTTGACAAATTTTTTCTTTTTTGTTTTACCGCGTTACCCTAACCGTAGATGTACTCACTGGAGCGCAACCCTAAAATGACTTTTTCACCTACCGCGGGCGTCACGAAACGACCATGTTTTTGGGATATCCGTTTCGTCTTGACCAAGAAAGCGTGAAAAAAGTCTTATCATTCGGTAGCAACGAAGTGTTTCCCAGGAGTTTTTAAACACGAGATTTTTTTTGTAAAAATGTGGCTAACAACAGCTATAATACAGGTATTTTTAATAGTTGACGTCTCCGTGTCCATGGAAATACGACGATATCAGTTATGAATATGAAATCGGGATGGTAATAGACTCGAATGGATATGAATTAAACATAAAACTAAGGTGTGTGTACAACATGCAAATTTCGACCAATAAAATATTCGAGCTTTTAGCGATGAGTAAATATTAAGGAAATGCCTTTGGTAATTAACTTTTTGCCAATGAACTCCGTTCGAAAAAATTGGATTTCTTAAATACGGCAAGCCGCGCAATTGAGTGAAACTTCTATAGGTACAAGTTAACCTTTGCAATCGTTAAGAAATTCAGTCACATTCTGGAATTGACTAAATTTCACACAAAAATGTTCTGCAAAAACTGTCGTCATTCACAAAAACGTATATCTAGAAAAACCATCATTTCGTGTAATGCCTGCCAGCGAGACCATGCCAAATGTGAAACGAGGAAACAGAAGAAGTATGCGGCAATCGTCGCCGAATTTGGCGTCCTAAACTGAGCAGGAGGAGTTCGACTTGACCTTCTCGGCCATTGAACGTAAATTTGTACATAATTACTATTTTTCAAATAGTAAACGTTTACGACTATATTAAAAAAAAAAATAATTGCCAAACTATAAACTGAGCGAATAATGTACGATTAATTCACAGTCCTGTAATTCCAGTATTTAAACAATCATCAATTCAGAACGCGTGGACTATATCGCAAAAATTGTAAAAAGCAAACGACACCGACGAGCTCGAATCTGCATTGCTAATGCCCATTCCGATTGTTAATTCCTGCTCATTATCCTTTCGTCCAGATGTTACAACGTCAAGGCCGCGCGCTCTCTTAATTGCAATCACTGGTCACTGGCAAACGCAGTTGTTGCCACTGAACTATCCGCGTGTACACCTTACAGGCGAAAAATTATTCATAATCCAACCTTTCGAAACATCGTCGAAGAGCTTTTTAGGGTCAAGAGAGACTCTTCTGGTTCTGTTCCAGTTGCGCGCGTGTATACAAACGTCAGGAAATGTTCCCACGAAACGAGATTCTCCGATATATGACTTTCACGTCGAATATGTGAATCCAGAAAGAGTTTTCTCCCGTTGAAGCGTTTCTAGAAAACGTTTTATCTAATCCTTTCGTATATCTTTTTTTCTTTAAACATGTATGTACGTGACTTATGTGCGTGACTTGTGCACAGTGTTGCTTCAGAAAGATTTAAGAGTTCCTAACTATGTGTTTAATTTATAAACAGAATAGGAGAAGCAAATTACTAGCAGCGTAGTTAATTAAAAAATGGAAGAACATAAGTTTCATCAATGCTAAGAAATTTGATCTGCAATATATTTTTCTTTGAGGAAGTTCGTTAAATCAATAGCATGATGTAGAATTTCCCTATCACTTCTACTGTAAAAAGTTGCGTTATTAGTTTGAAAATGTACGATCATTTATTGGCTCTTTTTTATCTTAGAGGTAAAATTTCCAATTATCTCTAAATATTTTAAAATATTTATACTGAATTTCTTTGTCATCTTTTTTCAATTAAATGACTATAGATATATTATTACAACCTAGCTTTTAATCTTGGAAGCAGCTATCAAAACATTTAAAAGCTCATCACAGCAGTGACTTATGACTGTGAAGATTAGCTGACAAAGAACTAATAAAGTCATATACAATTACGAAAGAAACCATTCCAATCCACCTAATTAAGGATTCCTTAACAGACCATTAAACAACCACAGCTTGGCTGTGGTGAACCGTACAATTATCAAACCCAATCTTTCACAACTCTACATCACTCTCCGCAAACATCTATACCGATCACCACACATCGTCGCTCAAAACCCTCTGCAATTTTTACAACCATTCTTTCCCTCGGACAAAATGAAGACGACAAAGTTTCTTTGCACGCAATGATTTTGCGCATCTGCCATTTGCATTAGCGTTTGTGCGCGCGCGCATACACGGACACCGCAAAACCACAAAGACTAAAAAATGATTACACCGACGACTCTCTATGTGCGCACACGCGCGCGTGGCTAAGTCGTCAGTATGTCCTGGTGAAAATATTTTTATGAAAAAAGTAAGGGAGTGTTCCAAATCAATATAATTGTTTTCATTAAAGATCATCGATGAGCATGGAAAATAAGATTTATCAAGTCTTTTTTATATTTATTAATCAGTTATTCATTCCTGTTAATAAGGTTTATGTTGTATTACTTATCCATGAAACACTATAAATATATTACCAAAAAATCATAAACGCTAAAAAATTAATTAACATCCATAGTATTTCATGAAAAAGTTGTGAATAATAAATTCTAAGAATAATAATGAATTTATTATTAATCACTATAAATAGTTACGTTATAGTCTGATCTTATGCGGAAAAATATGATTCGTTACTTTTTTTCATAAAACTATTTTCACCAGGGTATAACTTGGTCTCTCTTTTTCACGGCGGCGCATGCGATATTCTGAAATAACGTATTTGTGCGCACACACTCGCAGAGTCAATAAATGAAAATCCTTGGGAGAGTTTTATGAAGAGGGTTTAATAGCGACACTGGCGTGGTAGTGGCGACAGAAAAAAAGAAGGAGGACGTGCAGGTCACCCTCGCGATGGTCTTCTCTGATGTATGTGACATTTTTGAGTAAATATACGCACTGCGCAAGCGCGCTCGGACTTTTCGAGATGCTTCGCCGTAAATTTTTCACTCGTAGAGAAAGAAAAGACAGTATATGCGTGGTCGAGCTGAGACTGTATTTCTGTGGGGCTTCTTTATTACTAATTTATGTCGTGATTCATTGGAGCTTCAGTAATGTTATCCGGTCTCGATAGAAAAGTACACGTTCGCCTATTTGCTAATGAATTACAAGCTAAGTTTCTGTAAAAAAAGATATGACAATTGTTACGTTTTTGAAAGTTCCAACGTTCGTAACGAACGAAATATCAACTTGGAATTTCTGATTTCAGTTAGAATTCGTCTGAATGGTTTTAGTGATGACTGCGAGAGTGAGAACCGTAGGGATACAATTATTATCATTTTTTGGATGATATTAAATAAAAACAGCAAAAATCTTTCGTTCACACTGCAAACGTTGAAATTTTAAGTACCTCACTTTTTCATGGTTCTTTCGTGATTCCTATAACCATTCTCTAGACATCCTTTTAAAATCGAACTCGCAACTCGATTGAAAGAAGCACCTAGATTTCATCACACTTTTACATCAACCCACTGACGCTTCCCACACCGCAGTCACCTCTCCGCATTTAAAGGCCCGCACATCCTCCCGAAAATCTCCGAAAAAAATTCTCGCTAACGTGTCACCCGATAGCCATCTCGTCTACTCTATACACGCAAACACGCACACATGGCCATAAACAGAGCGCGCAAACCCGATACATCGGCAGCACCACCGCGACGACGTTATATCCATATACGCGCGTGGCGGCTCTGGGTGGAATGTCGTTCGGCGAGATTTATCGTCCTCCTTGCGCACGAGGTGACCAAAAGCTCGCGGTTTAATTAAATTATTACTTGCGACAGGTCCTCTTTTGTTGAAACGTGTGTGTATGTGCAATTCTAAAACGAATTTCCCCTAACTTGGTCGTAAAAAAGACGAAAGAAACGTTAAAGCACACCTCTGCAATCAATTTTTTCTTTTTCTGTAGGTCATACAAGAGCCAAAAAAATATTTGAACACAGTAAAATGGTCTTGCGAGACAGCTTTAACTGTATGTATGTATGTGTGAAACCAAATTTTGTCCCCGTCATAACTCTTGAACGGATAGATATAATGAGCTCAACTTTCGTATGCATCTTAGGTATGTCATAACTTAGAACTGATTAAATTTTGGAGTCAAATGGATGATTTTAAACTCTTATTTTGAAAAAAATAGCAATTTTGCAAACATTTTTTTTTTTTCAGAAATAATTGTTTTTTAATTTCTTTCTAATAATATGCAAAATGTAGACCAATATTCTCAAAGTACATTTTATTTCCTTCTAAATTATGCATTTTAAAACTACTCACTAGTAATTTTTTAGTTATAATTGAGAATTTGAAAAAGTAGCAACTTTTTCGAAAAATATAACAGCTATGTAAAGTGTAAATAACTTTTTCAGCATTTCGTCTTAAAGATGCATATAATATAAATACATATTCTTGTAATATGCTTAATTCCCTCTCTATTCATGTCTTTTGAGAGTATTTTAAAGTTATTTTTGAGTTGAGAATATAGATTTGAAGATTTCATCAACTAAGAACAATATTATACTTTTTAATGAATTGAAAAATTTTTTAAAAATATAAATTAAGTAAGTTTGATAATATTTTAATATTTTTTTTAACGATTTTGTAATTTTTTAATTGAAACGTGAATTACAGTACTGTTTTAATTTTAAACTGTTATTTAATTCAGATGTTTGATAAAAAAATGTCATAAAAATATTGAAGATACTCTTTGAGAAAGCATTCTGCTAATTCAGTTAGCAGCGGTTTTTTGTCGTGTTTCACGATTTTCAAATGCATGTAGCTTTGCACAGAACCAATCGATTTTAACGATCATTAGCTTAAATTAAAGCTTTTTTCTTGTACTTTCTTGGCAGCTTTTAAGAGCTTAATTGGCTAATCATCAGTGACTACTTATCGTCTACTTTTCCGATTTTAAATTTCCATAAGAAAAAGTTGATGTGCGGTTAAAGCTGTGTGTAACGATCATTAGCTTAAATTAAAGCTTTTTTCTTGTACTTTCTTGGCAGCTTTTAAGAGCTTAATTGGCTAATCATCAGTGACTACTTACCGTCTACTTTTCCGATGTTAAATTTCCATAAGAAAAAATTGATGCGCGGTTAAAACTGTGTCAAGGACCATTTTCCAGTGTTTAAAAATTTTGTCGTCTCTTTTATGATCTTGTAGAACAAAAGAAAAAATGTATTGCCGAGGTGTGCTTCAACTTTGTTTTGCGTCGTTTTTACGACCGAGTTAGGGGATACTTTTTTTAGAATTATTACACATACACGCGAGGGGATCGGATTGCAGGAGATAGGTGCGAAATATATTGTTTCCATGAATTTTGGGGATTCGCGGTGTGTGGTTCGTGGAATAGGTGACGTGCTGTGCCGCACAAAGGTGTCAGAAAGTTGTAGCGGGAATAGTAGTAAAGATTGGATATACGTGAATAGTTCTCCTCAGACGCTGATGACTTTTGTATATTTTTGCGGTAACGGTGCGCGAATAAATGAATATTCTTAAGCGATTTCCAGCTTTCGAATGTATATGGAAACCTGCAAAAGTGGGACGTTGTTTATGGCTTTTCTTTCGTCCGTGCGTTTACCTCGTGTACGGCATTATTCGTTTGGATTGAGCTATTTCATCATTCAGCTACCACCACTGACGGATCTGCCAATGGACACTGCTAAAACCCATGTAATGCTTAGAACATTTAATAATTGGCGTAACTCCAGCCATCGTCAAGGTAAAAAACTAATTCTCCAAACTAAAACGTATATATATAGAAGAACGAGACGAAACCTAACTACCCACCTGATCTCCAAATCTTTCAGCCGGTTCATTTAACCGCGCCATTAAAAAATCTCCCATTAAAATCTTCCCTCCCCCGTAAAAAAAAATAATAAATCTCCGCAGCAAAAAGAAATGCCGACACAGCCTTCTCTCTCTCTCCCTCTCTTTCTCGCTCTCTTCTTGCACTCGCGCCATAGTAAGTATAAAGGACGACGTCGGCGACCGGGAGTTGAAAGTCTGTCTTCTCCCTCCCTCTCTTTCTCTCTACTCCCTCGGCTCTCCTTATTTCGCATGGGTTCACCGAGCGCGCGCTTCGCAAACCGGTTCGCCGCCGTCGCCGTGCCGGTATATATTGGCCACGTTTACATGCGCGCTCTTTAAGAAAGGGACATGACTTATACAGCCGAGTGTACATATACGTATATGCAAGAGCGAGTGAGCCGCGAGAGAGAAAAATCTGCCGACTTTCTCCGGGCGATTATGCTTCCGCGGTGTGGTATGTGCGCGCGTCTCTTGCTCGACGTTTTTGCCCTCTGTGTGCATGTGTGTGTGTGTGCGAAAGCGGTATGCCGAACAATGAGTGGAGAAAAACTCGAATTCCCCCATATAGTAGCTCTCTGTGTAGCTTTCGAGAGGCGCGCTTTAAGTATATATTATAATGTTGCTTTTAAAAACGCCTTTATTCCTTTGGTTATGCGGCATTGAATTTATTCTGTATAAGAGTCGTGCTTGCAGAGAATTTAAAAAAACAATATTACTCGCGTCGTAAGTATTGGAAAGCTTCGATCAACTTTTACACGGATGATAAATTATTGTTATTTTAACTTATTCTCTAGTTGCCGCATTAATGATATAAGTTTCTTGAAAGTCATCTCGTGTGTACACCCGATGGTCATTGATTCTGGCAATGCGTGCCCCGTTAGTCACCGTCACGCATAATCTTTTGAACGTTAACATACCTCGAAAATGATATAAACATTCAAAAGGTTATGTGTGACTGTCACTAACGGAGCACGCATTGCCAGAATCAATGATCATCGGGTGTACAACTTGGGCTTTTTCCTTCGCTATAATATAGCAATAAAATGAAGAAGAGACCTTGGAATCTCTCTTGGCACACTCAGTGTCACAAGAGCGAGCTTTTGGTGTCACTTTTCAACGAGATTAGAGCCTTTAACAGGAACGCATCGGCTTATAATTAGCGTACGTCGTAATAATACACGTATTATATACTTACACTGAGAAAAATGATGTATTAAAAATTACTATAATATATAGGAACGTGGGGACAAATCTCAAATACCAAAATTTTTACTATATTTTATAGTAAAAATTGATATATACGTAATAAAAATTGCTATGTACATAGTAATTTTTACTATAAAATATAGTAATAATTTTAGTATTTGAGATTTGTCCCCACGTTCCTACATACACTGAGAAAAATGTTGTAGTAAATTTTATTATAACTGTAATAAAAATTACTATAAAGTATAGGAAGGGTGAGACAAGTACACTTTATGCTGCATTTTTATTATAATTGTATGAATAATTACAAAATTTCTTGTAATTTTTATGACAATTGTTGATTAGAAAGTATTACGAAATAAAAGAAAAATTGCTATACACATAGCAAAAGCTGTGATATAATAAAATTAAAAATATATGCTTTTAATTTTTATTAAAATAGAATATAAATTTTATTTTGTAGCGTTTAAATTTTATTTTGTAGCATATAAATTTTATTTTGTAGCGTATTAAAAATTACTATAAACATAGTAAAAAGTGCCACATTCAAAAATTGCTACAGGCCATAAGAAAGTTTGCTACCCAACATAGTAAAAATTGCTACAACATTAGTACTTTCTGCGCAGATCAAGGCGCCCACGTGTCTGATTGAGGTTATGTTTCTACGGGAATTTCACTTTGTCTTGCTTTTAAGTTTACAAAACATTCAAAACCTTACTTCAATTATTTTATTTTTATATTATGCACATTAATGATAAGTTTCTTTGTGTTATCAAAGTTATTTATTGTCATTATTTAATATTATCTGACATTTTCTTGAAATCGATGGTTTGACATGTACAAGTTCCAAAATTTTACACTCAAGAATCCTATTTGGGTAAGTGGTTAGCGCGTCCGATTGTCGCGGTGAAGGTTGCAGGTTCGATCCCAACGCTCGTAAAAAAAATATTTTTATTTCTCATTTTAATTTATTTTCACATTAAATATTGTATGATTAGAGTCTGAAAATAGTTCTGAAAACAGAAAGAACGAGAAAAAATTTAATTTTTTGAAATTTAAGGTCATTCATAAAAATTACTATGTTGCATAGCAAAAATTGTTATAATTTCGATTTGTCCCTCCGTTCCTACAAAATATAGTAATTTTTCTTATGTTTATAATAAATTTTACTACAACATTTCTCTCAGTGTATTATAGTAATTTTTAATTCATCATTTTTCTCAGTGTAGGATCTCAGTTTATCTTCAAATATCGTTTCCTTTGCTTCGGTTGACGAAAATTACTTTTCTCATTACGCTAAAATGGCAAAGAACCGCATCAAATTCATTCATTGCCGTCGCTGCATAAAACGCCATTAAAGTTTATTCTTCGCTCTCGTCTTTGAACTCACCGTCACAGCATCGTCGCTCCAACAGCCGCAGTTCCAGGATTAAGTACCGCGAAGGTCCGGTCTGTTCCGCGCGGCACTATAGGCAATCGCAACACTTTTTGCGCATTACTGTATATATACCGACCTTAAAGCTACGGCCGAAAAGGAACGTACTGAAAACCTCGGCTGGATTTTTCGCGACGCTGAGTATATAATAACTGGTCCCCCGAAGCTGCAAAAAGCAGCTGATCGACCGAATGACTCATTTGCCGATGATCGGTTTACTTTTGCGCTGTTAATGATAAAGTATACCAAAACGGAAATTTATCGAATGTGCTTGCGAGAGCAAGTAACGTTGAATCTTTTACGCCGTCAGAATACAACAACTGCGTCTTGTTACGACATCCACCGCCTTATTTCCACCATAAAGAACCATCAAAACACACACACATATATAAACACACTTTCCGTCAATCATACGCACGCACGCGGAAACCTCGGCGTTTCTCCTCGTCGTGACTCTTCTTTCCTCTCAGCCGAATGATAAATTACTTCATCTTGCTAGGCGAAAACTACATAACTCTCAAGAGTGCCAGACTCTTCGAACCTGCGTACGTTATAGTAATTCTCTCTCTCTCTCTCATCCCAGTGTCAAGTCCACACACCGCACCGTACTTATGTACGCCTTGCGCAAGCTCGCTCTCTCTCTCATTCTCGCAGGTAACGCGAGTAGCGCTGTAGCCTCGCCCTCGGACGGCGGTTATGGGAGCGGAAAGCGCATAGTGTCCCGTGTAAAAAAATTAGTCTGGCACTGGTCTGGAAGACGTCTGGCTAAACTAGTCTGGCTGAAGTATGGCTTTAGTCTGGCTACGGCCACTACTTTTTTCGCCCAGACTTTTTTTGAACAACAAAAGGCATTCCATACAACAGTAGGCAGCTGGCAAATTTCTTAAATTGATTGCTGTTGTCTCGGGCTCAGCATTCATCAGCACAATACGAAAGCTTGTTCCTCTCGAGGGCTATGTAGGATATCATCAAGAACTACACGATTGGCCCCGACTTGGTATATTCAAAACCGCCAGAACTTCTCTCTGCTCTATGCTCTGGACCTCGAATCCCTCTGTTCTGGTACAGAGAAGGCATGGCCACGATGTGGACGACGGTGACATTGATCTAACACTGCAGGACCTAGAGCATCGTAAAAAAAGTCGGGCATAAGAATTTGGTAAAAAATCCGACAAAAAGTCTGGCGCAAAGTCTGGTGCAAAGTCTGGCATTTTTGCCAGACTTATTTGAGAAAAAAATATAAGTCTGGCAAAAAGTCTGACAAAAATGCCAGACTTACTTAAGAACAAATTTATAAGTCTGGCATAGTGGCTGTAGCCAGACCTCTCCCAGACTAGTGCCAGACTAAGTTTTTTTACACGGGGTGTATACAGAGCCGCTGAATGAGAGCGAGAGGTTTGCCCGTAGGTAAGGTGCTAAGCAGGTTTTAACGAGGCGCTCAGAACGAGGCGTCAAAGTGTCGATAATTAAGAGGTTGCTTACATTGTAGGTATATAGATGCGTGGATAGTAGTTATTTGGGTAGTTCAATTAGCGGTAATATAATAGGGACGGTTATCCGGAAATTTCGTTTTCGATTATTCGTTATATGTTTAAGATTTCCTTAGTATCTTGGCAGGTGACGCAGTGGTAATTATGGGTTATTTATCATTCTATAATAGCTTAATTAGTACCCACGTGGAAACTAGTATTCAAACGCAAACTTCGTGTGTAAAAACAACTTCATAGTCGAACATTTTTACTACTCAAGTTCAGTTATAAATTTCCAGTCGCTCGTGCACACCGCAAAAACATAATATCACGTGCGCAAAAACGGGAACTCAAGTAAATTAATCCAGGATATAATACAGAGAGTGCATGAAATTACCACCGCACCAGGCATTTAGTCCCTCTTGAATGTTACACCCAAGAAGTACCCTCGATACATTGTATAAGTATAAGATCTGAATAGGGTATATTAATAGGCCCGCACATTGAGAAGTGAATAGCTCGCTCCATCCTCGCCGGAGGGAAAAAATAGAGGTTACCGCCGCGGCTCCGGAAGTTGGTTCAGGAATACACATAAACGCCACCTGCTTCCACGCATCCGACTTCTTCTTTTTTTCCCCTCTGTCTTTTCAATCTTCACCAAGACGATGCAGCGTATATATGCTATACTAAATATATACGCGCGCGTCTATTTTGCTGCCACTATGGTGAAAATGGGAACGCAGAGGCGGCACTCGCCGATTGGAATATTGAAGACGCTCTCTATATACTTATTCGCGCAACAGCAACAACGCGACGTCGCATGACGATGGGCGAAACTTGGTCACGCGGGGCTATGAAGTAAATAAAGCCGCACTCGCAGCACGCATCATAGCAGTAGCGCGCGTTCAGTTTGCCTTGTGTGCCGCCGCGTATTTCCGGCGAGAGTGATTGCAAGATTGCTGTCTCCCTCCCCCGTCGGCGGTTCGTCAACCTACCAAAATTTTTACGACCTCTTTTTCTACTTACACTGCTATAATACTACTACTGATGCTACTGCTATACAACTAAGGTGCGACCGGGGAATTTCTTCTCTCCCTCGCGCGTCGTTTGGATTTTTTCGTCGGGCCCGCATCCCTTTTTGTAACTTCGCTCTCGCTCTCCCCCACGGCTGGCCTTGACCTTGAACCACGCGCGGCTTCTCTCCACGCGCCGGTATATCCTTTCGCTATGCAGAAGAAGGAGAAGAAGAAGAAGGAGAGGAGAAGAGAGAAAGAGAGGCAGGATAACTCGCGGAATTTCCTCGGAGCAGATCTGGAGAGAGAAAGAGAGAGAGAGAAGAGCGAGCGAGAGGCAAGACACCGGGAGCCTAATGGCGCGCCGCACTGGAGTTACGCCTGCGCCTCCTGCGCTTACGCGCGCTCGTCTGAGAGTAAGAGAGAGAGAGGAACGAGTCGGGGCTACTAATTCAATCCGGAGGCCTAAAGCCGAGCAGAGCGAGCGACTCTATATAGAAGCTACTGCTGTGCTGCGAGTGGTGAGAGCTGTAAATTATGAAGTTGGGAAAGTTTGGTGTGTATAGGGATTTTTTTTTTCGTCTGGGGAGAAATGACTGTACTGATAATTTACTGTTTTCTTTTTAAACAGGTAAATGCAGAAATAATTAATTAATCGCTCTATGTTTTTCGAGATATGTATGTTCGAAGGTAATACTTATTAGCTAAATTTAATGAGTGTAAAGTTATAAAGGATACATGTCAAGCTTGCATTGTTAAGATGTAACAATTAGTTTTGTCAGTTAACTAATCTATAGTGTAAAAAGGAAGATAGCCGTGAGTATCGAATCGAAATTTTCAATCGACTTCGTAGCGTTATCAAAAATATGTTAAATATATTATTGGCAGAGATAACAATTATGTTTTAAACTTGAATCTCACTTTTTGCATTGAATTCTGATTCATTTGTCTTCAATATACCACTTTTAGCACATTATTTATGTGCCAATAGTTTATATTTCGCCTTCATTCGCGTGTTTGTAAATCCAAGTAATACATTGTTTTGACTAATCTCGCAACCTTGTACTGCGATAAGACGTAGCCATAATATGTAAGAAGAATAATAGAGCTGGCCTGAAAGTGTTATCAGAGGACTTGAACTTACGACTGGCGCCACTAGAAAGACGCTATAATTATATTGTACCTAAACTTTTATCTTGATATTATTTTGTTCTATAAAAGACTATAAGTATTTGGGGACGATTAACATAATTTGCTATGCCTTTCAAAGGTGTAATCTATATATAAACTAATTATACATACTATAACTCCAAAGTCATTGGTAATTTTTTGCCAGTTAAGAACACAAGGATCACATTGAGTCTAAGATTAGACACTACAACAATAAATCCAAGCGGCTAACAGAAAATCTATTGTTACGCTTGATATTTCCAATGTTTGCTTTTCAAAATCTATTGCCTTGTTCTTTTGCCAGACAATACGAAAAACGTGATTGTCAATGAACAATACATTTTCTCGCTTTCCGCAGCGACGATTCATGCAAAACTAACGACACTGTAGCTGCCGTCTTCGAGAAAAGCCTTTGAAAATTTACGCACGCGCCAGCACATCGTCTTTGCGGCACTTTCCATACAATTTCGACTTACAAATTACCGGCTTTGCGCAACTCCCGACAAAAGTAAATATCGCGTGAGCTGAGATATTTATTATTCCTCGTACGGGATCGTAAGTAACATCTCCACCGGCACGACAGAAAGACGAAACCCCATTATACGATTCGTTATTTTCTTTTTGCTAATGCGAGGTATATCAAATAAACCTAAACGTTTTACAATACCGTATTACACGACTGACTCACTGTATATAGTTTTGTCTCAGCGCGCAGCATTACGAAAAAGAACAACAAAGCTTACTTGGGTAAACTTCTCTATATATGTGCAGTGAATGCAGCTTAACTCTCGACTTGGCAACAAAATCACGAGAAACATTATATTCCCCGCTCATATTTTTCTCTCCGCTGCAGAGTTTGTTACTCGATACGCCCTGATACCATTGTCCAACCAAACGAAAAAACCTCTCCCCCCCTTTAAAAACTAAACAAACGGCTTGGCTTTCAACTCTCCTCGTTAAGCATCTTACAACTGAGCCATAGCATCGAGACTCGACCGATTTGGGATTCTCCTAGAGTATCTCACTCCCTCTTACGTATTGCAACCTGCGCGCGCGCGCGCGCGTCTAGCGTACTTAATATACTTTTACGAGCGTGTGTGTGTGCGCGTGCGTGCAGCTGTCGCAATGATGTAATCGCGCACACGCGAGCTAGCGAGCGAACCAGTGCCGATCTCCTCTCTCTCGCGTGTGCCAGTTTATCGCGCGCCGCTCGCTGCAGTTGTTATATATATATGGCGTAGATACAAACCTTAGAGTGCATTTGCAGCGGCGAGGGTTTTTGAAGTTGGACGGGGAGAGGGGATATAGAAGGAAAGTGCGGGGTTCGGCTTGTGGGTGCGTGTGAGGAGTGGTGAGAAAGGCGCGTATAGGAGAGGTGAGGAGGTGAGGAGTGTGTGAGCACGTGTATTTGTGCTGAATTTCAATGAGTTTTCGGTATAGAGGCAAGACATTTTATTAAGGAATTTTCAGTATGTACTTACAGAAGGATTCGGATGAATCGGTATACATATACTTTGGACATTGATTTTAAGTCGTTTATTCTCAAAATTTTAATTAAATCAGACCGTTAATCGTTACGAGGAAACAATGAAAAATCGGCATGAGTTACTTAACCTATATACTGATGCAATAATGAAAAATTGTTTATCTTATAAATTGTAGGGTTTGTAAAAAGAACTGATCGTATATCAATTTCATCAAAGAGTTTTTCTTAAACTTTTAGATAAATCGGTCAATTGTATACAAAGGAAACTTTGAAAACCTGACTCACGTTAACGATATAACTTCAGCAATAAAACGTGACCACGAGAATACTCAGCAAGATCGTCACGATGTGATGCTGCGTAGAAAGCTTTAAAGTGACGTGTTTTTATCGCTAAAGTTGTTGATCTTGACTGATTTACACTGATGATTCCTCTAAAATCTTCTGTAAAGTAATTAAGCTTGTTGAAGGCTTTCAACAATATTCAAAATAAAAGTTCAATTTGAAAATAAAAGGAAAATCTATAAATACATGTGCTCGCACTTTGATACTGCGCTGTGCACGTGCGCAATCAGCGCGCGACGTTTAATTTCAAAAGCCAACGTTCGAGCGGCACGAAATTATGTCGGTATAAAACTGATTGCAAAGTCCTTTAGTGGACACACACTATCGCCGTGATTGTTGTCGCAGTAGTAGTAATAGTAGTAGCAGTGGTAGCGACTGGCGGGAGGCCTTGAATGCGATGCGATCGGTAATTAACCCAATGAGCGCGCCGGCAAATCAATTGGCTGGGACAGCTGCTGCGACCGAAGAGTTGGTGAAGAGAGAAAAAAACACGTTTTTTTTTTTTATGGCGCGCTCGCTGAATTATCGTTTTTGAACCAGTTTGAATGTGATTCCGCCTCTCAAATACGTCTCGGTTCCTAATCTATATATAACATCCTTGCTTAGTAAGAATGGATATCTCGACAAAAGTACGAGCCTTTCACTTCGTAAGAATATAGGATTTCTCAATTTTCGAAAAACGGTCACGCGGAAATGCCAAAAATTCCACTTAGACCTATCACTATCGGACTTCCCAACTGCTTACTCGCGCTAAAAAACAGCATTATATCTATATATATTCGACGCCTTGGACGAGAGCGCGTTGAACCGGTTGGCATTTCGAGCGCGCGAGGCGAATGACACGATACATATAAATTCGATGATACTACAGTGCGTTATAGTATGTGTATATAGGATGTAGCATATAGTCACGCGCGTGGGTGTTTATTTTCGCCGATTCTGCTGTGTCTGGTCTCTGTATTTCTTTTTTTTTTGTGCATGGTGAGCATTGCGCGGACTTTGGACGGTGTGCATTGTTTGGAGGGTTTTTTTGAAGTTCCAAAGGCTATACGTAGATAGCTTCTATCCTATTGTCAATGCCCGTGAGTGAGTTAGAGTCGATAACAATTCTACCAATACAATAGTAACGGCTGAACAAAATCAGATACTATATATATCACAAAATAAAACTATCACAAAACGAAGCAACAGTTCAAGCACAAATCACGATTTTCCTATGCTATCGCCGTTTCTCAATCTCCGATCATTCCACGCCTTCTACAGAATTCCCACTCACCCATGAAAAATTCACTAGGTTGGTACACTGGAACAGTACACACAAGCGCGCGCTCACCACAGGCTATCAGCAAGACGACCGAAACTACTTATACGTTTCCGAGTAAAGAGCAAACAGCTTGAGAATTTCAAAGTCACACGAGGTGTGCGAGTTCTCTCCTCGGAATCGTAAGGGGAGTTGGGTTGTCGCGTTGCTGCTGCTGCGCGACCTGCATAAAAATGATACCTGCGCGCCCGAGCTCGGTGCGAGCATGCGCAAGCGAGTTAGGTTTGCTTTTTGTATGTGTGTGTGTGTGTGTGTGTGTGTGTGTATGTCGTGTACTTAACTTAGGCGCAAGGAAATCCGTTTCTTTGACTGCAGGGACATTATATAGTCCGCATTGTTTTTAGTGGAGAACAGGAGGGCGTTGAAGTGTTTAAGTGAAGATTTTTTTATTATTAATTTTAAATTTTGGAGGTGACGGTATTTTTCAGCGTGTAAAATATTTTTGTCGGGAGTGTGAGAGTTGGTCTAGAAATTACCGAATGCTAATTCAAATTTTTATACTTTTCTGTACTAACGAGGAGAGCTTCTCACCTCGCAGGATTATGGATTTGGCTAAAACTTCAGGATGTCATTTTTTTCAAAGAATAGAGCAGTTTTCGAAATGTCTAGGGGAAATAGGTGTCGATGGAGACCTAAATAAGTCGACCTCTAAAACTGTCAGAATAATCATGCAAAAATAAATAAAAAGTAGTTAGAAAAAGCTTCAATAAAAGCTTTAGTTCATTTACACGGAGAAAAATTTGATTTGGAAAATTACCATTACGAGTAATCTTATCAAAGGAAAGATATACTCTGATTCTGATGCTTTTTACTACTATTATAGGATTTTCTACCATTGTAATGTATTCCTTTTACAACTTTCATTTTAAATATTACAAGTGTCGAGATAACTTTCTACTATATTTATATAGCAAAAAATATACATATTGTAATATACTATTAAAAGTATCTTCTTTTTTTTATAAAAAATATGAAACATTACTATATTTTATGGCAAAAACTGCGAGACTTGATATTCGAATGCAGGAGTTACACAAATTTTGATATTTAATTCTAAGTTTTACAATGATTTATGGTAAAAATTATGATGTGTGAAATGCTGCTCTGTCTTACCGACGTCCCTAATTTTCAGGTTATCTAGATCTCACACAATATGTTTTGCAACACAAAACTGGTCGGATATAATAAATTCCTATTTATTTTTACTTTTATAAATACATTATCAGTTGCTAATTTTCCTTTACGTTAATTATAATGCCATATATTAATTGAAATTCAACAACGCGTCTAACTCAAATCTGCCATACATCTAGCGATAGCTAATGTACAAGTTCCAAAAAGTTGTAGTCTAATGTTGTTATGGGTAAGTGGTTAGAGCGTCCGACTGCCGTGCCAAGGGTCGAAGGATCGAATCCGGCCTCCGTCGAAAAAAAATTTTTAATTTTCTTTATTCTTTACTTTAATTTATTTCTTGTATTTCTTGTATTAATAATATATGTGTGTGTGTGTGTGTGTGTGCAACCTTGAAATATATAGAATATCACGAATAACCACGATAACGGAAATGAAAATTAAATTTTTAAAATTTTTAACTCGAAAAATATTTCCTATACGAGTTGTTATAAAATTTACCATATTAAATTGGAAACATTAATAGGAAATTTGTCTGTCTTCATTTTGCTATGAAAAATTGTAATTTTTCCTATAGAAATTTGTAAATTTTACTACACGATTTCTCTCCGTGTAGAAATATTTATTTCTCAAAAAGTTATAATCAATCAAAGAAAACATAAAAAAAATGGTTAGAAACATTGGCCATGAAATAGGTAGAACAAGGGAAATTTTTAACAATTTTCTTACGCTGTGTTTGATTGCTTATAACTTTTTGAGAAATTAATATTTTGTAACGAATTGAAGCTTAAATTAAAGCTTTTTCTATCTATAAATTTTAAGTTATTTCTGCATGATTATTCTGACAATTTAAGAAGTGTACCTATTTAGGTCTCCATGGACACCTATTTCCCCTAAATATTTCGAGAACTGTTCTATCTTTGTCCCTAGAGCCCAATGGACAAAATCCTATAGCAGAAGTTCATGTTTTGGTTCAAAAAATGAGATCCTGAAGTATTAGCCAAATCCATGATCCGGAGGTTAGAAGCTCTCCTTGCAAGAAAAGTGAGTTTTGAAAACAAGAAGAATGAGCTGCTTGCTAAAAACCTTTCTTCGACGAAGATGAAATAATTTTCCAAAATCTACTTTTTTCGAATAGAGAAAAGGGAAAGGTTCTCTTCTAACAAGCTTTATTGGTGTCCAAGAAAAAATCCACGAGTAAAGCCGTTAATAGACTGCTTCCGCTTTTCTGTTTAAAAATCACGTTTTTAAAACAGATTATCACTTGCATGAAGTAACAATTTAATTGAGAGAACTACACAAAGACAAAGCCCATTTCATCCGCAACTCAAGATCGTTTCTATTACACCACAAAAAAGATCATTTCGACTTACTTAAAAAAATACAACTCTCCACTGTTTGTCTCCCCTTCAGCACTATATATCTACCCATCAACCACACACAGCCCTTCCTCTTCCTTCGAGATCCTCATCTTCATCCGGCAAACGTAAATATAATCATTCATCGCGGCAAAAATGCGTTTACGTCACTGGCGCTGCATCATCGTCTTACCGTACGCGTGAACCTTTTTATTTTCTGCACTCGATCATGCATGTACACTTGGCCGTGAACGTCCATCCCTACGTACCACGTGTCACGTTTCTCTCGCGGGGAGGGGAGCAAAAAATAAAAAAGAGAGTCGGTAAGCGTGCGTAAGTAGCCAGAGGAAGTGCTAATTAATGAATGGCACGGTCGTATGTGTGTGACGTATATATATAGACGCTCGAAAAACGTGTCATTGAACACAAGTGCGTGGAACACGCTGGCGGCGGTGGTGGATAAATGATTTTTTTTTCTCTTCGAGCCGCAGTCGTACGGGCAACGCGAACAATAGAAATTATCTTATCGGTATGGAATTTTAATTGATTCCGTGTGCGCCTATACTTTCTATTATTATTTATGAACCGAAGTTTAATTCATAGATCAATTGATTTGACCTATATACCATCTCTCTTTTTCTATTTCTCTTGCCTATTCAATATGATTTCGTTATACATTTCATTTCAACTTGATATTCAAATAGCCGCCTGTTTGTTTATAGAATGTATTCTACAAACAAATAGGTTATTATATATACGATATAATAACGGTATCCACATAATACAAAATAACACCGCCAACTGAGAGAAATCTTTTGCACAGATCGGTATTCGAAACATTTTCCCCCAACAATTGCACGGCAACTGTTTCCCCTGCGGGGCCGAGAGAGAGAGAGAGAGAGAGAGAGAGAGAGAGAGAGAGAGAGAATACTGCAAAGTAAAAGTCTCTCGAAACTGCCCATTTAATGGCATATTATGGTCCCTTCCATTAACAGCATTAGCCTTGCAACATCCGAATTTTTCGAGCTGAGCGCTCCGTCTACTAGTGTTCTCTATAGGTTTACTGTTAGAAACTATGAGTGCTTGTATGTATATATGTATGGGTACTTCTATTTCGTAACGGTTTTGTATATGGAAACTGGATACTTTAATATACCCACGCCCACGCGACGTTATATTTATCTCTGCGATCGGTTGTTAATTATTATTATTGGGGTACTACTGTAGGTAGGCTTTAATTAATCATTTAGGAAAAGTATAATTTTTTAAAAGTACCTTATGGGTAATTCTAATGTATCTAAAATCTACATCGTTGAAGAATAATGGAATAAAAGTGTTGAAAAATGAAAATAGAATCTAATATAATATTTTTTTTTATGGTATTTCATGCTATAAAATTATAAATGAATTCGAAGTAGTCTTTGTTTAGAAAGAACTCGCAGATTTAGCGCGCGCGTTAAGATTTTAACTTCGTAAAGTTAAAAACAGATGAATAACATGTATGGTTAACTTCACCCTTTGACAATATTTGACTGAACAGGGCACGAAGAAAAATCTAACAATGCATTTAGCCTTCTACGTGAAATTTATCGTTTTTTTTTTCTTTTTTTAACGGACTGTAGAGTGTAGAGGTTAATAAAACCGGCTTCGTGCGCGCTACGTTTTGATTCTGTTAGTAACCACAGAAAAACTAAATTAGCTAAATTCTTTGACGGATAAGGGTTAATAAACACACATGTAACAATACTTCTTATTGTTTCAATTCAATCAGAAATCGCAACCTAGTTCTTAGGTCGCGCCATTCGCGATGTAATTGGCTGATTTCTCCCACGTGACCACGTGCATAGTTACAGGTTAGAAAAAGAAAAGGTTCCTCGCTGTGAATTAAATGATCCCATGCAGTCCATTCGAATGTCGCACACCACCACGCGTCCAAAACCGCGCACTAGTCTATATACACGAAGATCGCAGTAACATAATAGGGATTCTCGCATATACTGCACACACTCGAGATGGATTCTCGCGATAGAGGAAAGGAGTCACGCTCTAGAGTAGGAGAAGAGGGAGAAGGAGGAGGGAAACTGTAAAAAGTCGCCTCGGCGAGTGCGCGCTTTCGTATTATACTCGCTCGCTCGCTCCGTTAGTGTATAGCGACGCGTCGTGCCGTCGGAGGTGTCGTCTCTCTTTCTCTCTCCGCGAGTTCACGCGAGGTCACCTGTGTGCAACTGCGGGTACACTGCGCGCACGTGCACACACATACGCTTTGTTTTCGATTATATATATACGTATACAATAGTGAATGTGTAAGGGAGAGGAAAGGCAACTGCTCTACCATGTTCTCGAGGAGCAACAATCGGCAGCCGGGGCGAGGGATGAGGGGGATTTTTGGAAAGAAGGACACCGGTGGCAAGAAGCACCAGTCGCGAGTGTGGATGATGATCAACAAGAAGAGGAACGAGGAGAAGCATCGCGAGCAGCCGATTCGTACGCCGGAGTTTGGCGTTGGTGGCGACAGGGACGACGATGATAATGGGTGAGTAACTATAGGTCTTGGTGAACACGCGCACGTGTTCTTTTTTTAGACTCTTGGGTCACTCTATATCTTAAACACATGTATCGCAGTAAGAGCTACTACGAACTTAATTCTATCTGTTAACCATTCTCGTATGTATAGTTAATTGTTCATCAAAGTCTAAGAAACCAAATATGTATTTAAACAAGCTGCGGGAAAGCGATATTGGCCGACGAACGAATGTTTTAAAAATTGATACTGTGACGTTGGCTGACGACGAGTTCTCTCTTTTATATTAGTTCTAGGTAACTTTAAGAATACAATTTAGCGATAGCGAAGGCATATTCAAGAGTGGCCGGCAGTTCACTTTAGTACTATAGTCTCTGATGAGAGCGGTCCTGTAAAAGAGTTGATCGAGGGCACATCGTGCTACTTCTCAATAAAGACCATTTACATTACATCTTCATTTTTATTTCATTTCATTCACCTCTGCGAAACATTCTTACATCGGTATACATATTAATTTTCGGTGTAAGGCAACATCGAGTCGGTGCACTTGGTGAAGTCATCGTTGATTCAGAAGCGGTTATGTTAATAATTGAATATAGTGTTTCAGTGTGAGCCAAAGTGTATCAAATACGCTGATTGATGTCGTTATTTTTTGTGTAAAACGAAAAGCATGGAAAAGGCTATGGTGGGAGTTTGATCGTTACTTTCTTTTTTATACCTAATATTGACTTTGGGATTGCAAGTTGATGATGTTTTTAATTTCTGTTGGAAATGTGCAGTATGAGGAAAAGCAGACATTCCTCAGGCTTTGCACGCGAAGATTCTCGTATCTTTTTTATACAATCCATTTATTTCCTAGTATAGATATTTTAGTATCAATTGATTTTCCAATTAGTTTACACATAATTAATCTTTACGATTACCTCAACTCCCTTCCATCTCTTCTAAACAAAGAAAAAAATACATCAGTCGCAAACAAAATCGACCGGCTCCCTATATTACACCAAAAGCACAGTCCACGCATTCTCCAGTCCAAAGCCATTCCTCCTCATCACCCGCGAGCATCATAAAACCGCCGCTCTCGAAGTAAAACCTCCGACCGACCGTCGCAAAGCGCAGGCAGAGCGCTCGCTCGAGTATATTATACGCGCACAACGACAGCCTTGACCCAGGAATCGACGCATGGGAATATATATAAACGCCGCGGAGGGCTTAACACGAAAATGACACTGACAAGCGATCGTTACCTATTATACACATGCGCCCTCGGTGTGTATATATGTACATGTATGTATATAGTTAATCGGCGTTGTCCGTGCTGCTCCCAAAGTCGGACGTTGCCCGGTGTTTGCTCGCATGTGTGCGCTCGTGATTTTTCTGCGCGCGGCCTCGCTTGTTACGTAAAGCGCGCGTATCGTGAGCGCATGGTTATTTTATTTTTTTTTTAATTGATCGTAGCTTTAGGAGAGATGTATCAATTAGGTGGGCATGGGCTTGAAATTTGGGTTTTTCTTTGTGATGGGGAACGGTCGAGTGGTTAGAGGACTGATTTTCTGTCCGTTGAAATGAACGGAATTGGAATTGTAGTGGTTGTACGAGCACGCGAATCCAATTAGCTGCGAAGGTCTTGAATACTGATGAGATCATGATAGGCTTTGATCGTATCAACTATGTGGATTCCAATGAATTTCCGTGCCGTTCTATATACTGCGAATTTGGTAATTGTTTGATGATAAACATAAGGGGCATCAACATTTAACAGAAGTTAAGGATATTTTTAAAAATATTTATTTTAAAAAACATACTATTCAAAAAATAACTCTCTCTTTAAACTCTCTTTAATTATGACTAAATTATATTTGAATTATTAGAAAGATGCGTTCACTTCACATAATTTTTTATACGCGGAGAAAAATTTTGTAGTACAAATTACTATTTCCGATATTAGCCAATAGAGTGGGACAGATACAAACTTTCATGTTATAGTAAAAATTGCAATTATTTTGTAATTTTTATTATAATAGGGTTACTTCACCAGTGAATGAACGAATAAGGAATTTTCAATTTTTGTTATTTAGTTAAGAGAATTAAAAATGGATTAAAAGCAAAAATCTTTTTTAATTATTTTAAAAATCTTCAAACTTTACGTCAGTGACAATATTTTAGTTAAAGAATAAAAGTAGAAATTTTGTTTAAAAAAAATCTGTAAATATCTCCTAAAAACCAGTAAATGAACACGCGATCTTACTAGGAGAGGCCGCGAACTCCGGATCACGGATTCGGTTCATACTTTGCGATATGCTTTTGGATGTAGAAATATAAAGAAAGCTGCAATATTAGATCCTAAAGCTAAAAAAAAACTGAAGTTCTGTGCCTTTTTAGCATTATTTTGAAAAAAGGCTTGAAAAAAACCTTTTCTTGAAACGGTAACCATTTAACTCCCTGGGAGTCTTAAATATATCAAAAATAGAAAATAAAACTAGAGAAAATGAGCTTTCATTTGCTTTTTTAAGAATTAAAAAATGTTGATTCCTTCAAAAGTTATGTAAGTTTAAAATTGAGCATCGAAAGTGCATCAAAATATGCCGGCAGTTGAACAGTTTCATTTTAGGGATTAAACAGTGCAGCATTTTCGATGCTCTATTTTAAACTTTTGTAACTCAACATTTTTTTGTATCAACATTTTTTAATTTTTAAAAAAGCAAATGAAAGTTCATTTTCTCTAGTTTTATTTTCTATCTTTGAAATTATATTTAAGACTCCCCGGAGTTAAATGGTTACCGTTTCAAGAAGAGTTTTTTTTCAAGCCTTTTTTTAAAATAAAGCTAAAAAGGCGCAGAACTTCAGTTTTTTTTTTAGCGTTAGGGTCTAATATTGCAGCTCTCTTTATATTTCTACATCCAAAAACATATATTAAACTTTGAGCCGAATCCGTGATCCGGAGTTCGCGGCCTCTCCTAGTTAGTGTCTAAATACGTTTCCTCAGTGAATGCATACTTCGCCAGTGAATAAATACTCAATAGCGGCGATTTTATGATTTTATTCTTAACAAGATCATTTCTTTTATGCAGAATCTTTATGTAAAATGAAATAAAAATTTTCAAAGCTTCGAAAATTATCGTCATATTAGATAAACAATACATAGAAAGCTTGATATTTTCATATATTTAAAGAAAATGTTCGTTAACTGGTGACTGTTCGGATATTGGTGAAGTCACCCTATATTATATTAGTAATTTATACGAGAAAATGAGTCTGTCCCTTGTTTACCATAAGAAATAGTATTTTTTCCTGCACAATTTTTCTTCGTGATATTTCGAAAAAACTTTCCATGAATGTCGATAAAACGGCGTCGACAAAAACGCCAGATCAACGTCTCCAAAACATTTCTCGACGCAAACCCATCGAATCTCCCTCTGTATACACACAAATACAACGACATTCCGGCACTTGCCTGCAAGGGAGTAGGTACCACGCACACACACACACACACACACACACACACACACACACACACACATATATATAGCAGCAGCCAGACGCTGCGACCCTCGCGCACTCCCAGTCAGTCACAATACATACATATGCAGCTCGCGATCACCCACGACAACCGTCATGGTGTGCAACCCTTTAAATCCTCCCCGTCGCGCCCCCATCCGTCTGCGCTCGCTCTTTCTCTTTCTCTCTCCATACTTCTCTCTATCTCTCCCCGCGACACCGGCCGACGCGAGCCGAGGCCGCATTACCGGTTTTCCCATCTCTCTCTTCTCGTCCTCTCGCATACACACATACACACAGCTCGCATTCCCTCAGCAAGAGCACATCGTGTTCAGCATGCACACGCACATGCGCACGGAGAGCGGTTTCGCGCATCGGCCAGACGTCGCCCCGCGCACACACAGCAGCGGGGCAGCAGCAGCTACAGCGGCGGTAGCAGCATCAGCAGCGTGCTGTGTATATCCTTCTCGTCGAGAGAGAAGAATTCCTTCGCTCCTCTCCCGGTGCCCCTTTTTCCCAACGATTTTCCCAGTTTCTCTCCCAGTCTGCATCTCTATGGTTATCCAGCACTTTTCCGTGTGCTGCGCTGAGCTTTGTGCGAGAGGATACTTATTGTAACGGAGACTGTGCGCGCGTGTGTGTGTATCGGGAGAGAGAGAGAGAAGAGCAGTGTCGGCGGCGAGAGAGCAGTTCTTTGTTTAGATTTTCTGCGCGCACGGACGACGACGCAAGTCGAGAACCGAGAGGAGACAGAAAAGGATACATACACATATATACTACGAGGGACGAGCAGCTATGAGTTCCTTCGGGTGAGACTGAGATTTTGTGGATGGTGTATATTTGGGATTAGGGATTGGAATATGGTTGGGAAGTATTGGTTTAAATTTATCGTGCGAATGGATAATGCTGGCATGAAGATATACTATATAGAGCTTGACAGTTTCGGAGACGCGTTGTTCGGAATGTATATCGATGAATTTATTCATATGAGAGGTGTGTGGCACGCGCATGATTTACTTTCTGTACCTTGTTGTATATCCATTTTCACAGAGACATAATTTAAATCTAACATGTTGCTCACAGCTGCATACTTTATCATAGTATGCCGTATCACGCATGCGCAGCGCGTCGTCCAGCTCCCGTGCTTTAAACTTCATTAGCCTCCGTAATATGATTGGACGATGTATATGACAGCGCAATCAATCGTCCTCTTAGTTTTCAATTACCGACTGCAATAAAATATGACTTCAATTTTTTAATCTCGATAAGTCTATATTTATTCGATTGAAATATCTATATTGCATATAAATATAAAGGTATACGAGATGGTTAAAACAAAAACTAAAAATTTAAATGAAATTTAATAAATAAATAAAATAAAATTGAATACAAAAATGGGTTACGAAGAAAACCACTTCATAATAGATTATCTGTACATGTAATAAAATATAAATTAGATAATAGTCGAGATATGTTCGCGTACAATCCCTATTTTCTGATTAGCCCATGAATAAACTGATTAAATATAAATATATAAACAATTTAGATAGGGAGCGAATATAGTAAATTGATGTTATATAGAAAAAAAAACATTTACTGACATGTAGTAAGACTTACCAAAATACAAACAGAAAATATATTAAAAAAATAATTCCTTTTTGGAGCAGTCAACAATGCTTTAATTTGTTAACTGATTCTTCCTCTTTCTCTCTCTCCCTCTCTCTCTTTCTCACACACACGCACGCACGCACGCACGCACGCACGCACGCTGCACAAACGCACACAACTCTATACGGTTCATTTTATTAAAAAACAACAGGTTAACTGCACCTCGTTATTACCAATTCAACTGCCTTAAAACTAAAGCTTATACAATATATAACTTATGGTATATTTCTTATCCGAACAAATCGTAGTATAATGGTATAAAATTCATCTGCACGATGAAAAATAAAAATAACTACTGAAATAAATCTCCACCGTTCTCCTTTCCCCAAACCCCGCGTGCATATGCCAACCAATCGGTTACCACAATTACCAAACTCGCCGACCTTTTGCGTTAACCCCAATCCAATTTCCGTGAGAACACAGTACAGTGACAAGAAGGAGAAAAAAAAGTGCCGCCGCCTCGCACGTGGCACATCGTCGGGACTTTCTTTCTCGAGCGCTCGCGAAAGGACCTTCGCGTCTGCGCGCGGCCTCCGATTTCTCCTCGCGAGCGCACGACAGTGACGAGGCAAGCGAGCGAGAAAACTTGGAACGGGTCGTTGTCGGTCATTTCTCCGAGCGAAACGGGCTACGGATGGCGAAAATGTGGCCTGGCTGGCCGGCTATGTGTCGAGTTTGATACGTTGAAGTTGTTATTGTACAGTTTTTCTCCGGTGGTGATGTACGTGGATGGGATGGTTAATATAAGGTATAGAAAATAGGTGGAAAAAGTGGCTAGTTTATATATTATATAGGGAGCGAGGAAACGCTTACTGTTTATAATTGGTTGACGATGCACGGAGAAAAATAACATAGGAAAAATTATCATATTTGATTGTAAGTCGAGGACAGACTGAAATCCTCCACAAAATTGCCATAATTTATGGTAAAAATTGCCATAAATTTATGGCAATTTTTCCTACATTGTAAAAATTACTATAAATTTATGGCAATTTTTACCATAAATTATGGCAATTTTGTGGAGGATTTCAGTCTGTCCTCGACTTACAATCAAATATGGAAATTTTTCCTATGTTATTTTTCTCCGTGTGCAATAGATTTAGGAATGAAATTTGGATTTATATAGGTTTATACTTATCGTGATGAAAAATCGAATAAATGGGTTTCATCATTGAAATGAAAATTAATTGGTTCAGAAAATTCATCATTTCATTCAAAAAAGTATAAAAGTATAACATAAAAGTTAATAAAAATTTATTTGTTTTAACTAAATATTTTAATGTGATATTACGATTAAATGTGTCGAATGAGAAATTCCGTGAAAAATCAAGTACGTTAATTATGTTATCGACATGTATAAGCAGAAAATATAAACGTAAAAATTATTTTTAACACTTCTTCTGGAAATAATTTACTGAAACATTTATTTCTTTATCTGCTTCTGTCTCAGTAACTCATTGTTATAACAATGTATCTTTTACCGAACATATTTGAAAACAAAGATTTCATTTTTGTACACAGTTTTAGTTAAACTGGCTATTTACTTGATAATTCACCAAACTTCTCTTTTAGATTCTCTATAAAAACTGACAAAAACATAATAATGACTTTATAAAACATTTTTCACAAATCTTTGATTTGACTTTTGTTATTTTTCTCCGCACATCCAGTTAAGTATTTCTTAAAAATATCACTCGCGCGAATCGCAATCCCCGTCCATCATACCAAAAACCTTCATTGCCTATTTCAGCAAAATAATTGCAAGCCCTACAGCTACTTCATAACCAGCACGCGGTCGGTAACGCAGGAACCCTCCCAACCTCGCCCTTCACCATCGCAGCATCCGTATTATACACATACGCTCCGCGGTCCACGTACATCCCTGGCCGAGTTTCTCTCTCCATCTCTCTCCCTTCGCCTCTATACACTTCTACACACTGTATATACTTATATATACCTACACCAATACATCTTTACTGCTGCTGCTGCTGCCGCGGCGGTGGCGGCAATGTGGCGCGCATCTCTGCTGCTATACTTACTCCGGCGCGCGCGCGTCGTCGGCAGTCGGTCTCTTGTCGCGTTACCGCACACGTGCACGCGAGATAGTACTTTATACATATATATATATAACGTTGTGCCGAAAGTTGGGAGAGCGAAGAGCGCGAATTACGATTCGACGATCATGAGGTTCCGGAATCCCCTGCCGCAACGCGGCGTTTACCAGTGAGTGTGATGTCACGTTTTTGAGGGAGAGGGTGTGTTGAAGGTTATAATAATATACACGGGAATGTTTTTGTTTTTGTTTGATGGATTAGTGTGAACTGTTGTGCATGTATATAGTTGTGTGCGGTATTGTTAGGGTGAAGTCAATTAACGAGTTGTAGAGCTCCGTAGATAATAAAATGTTTGCTGCTTCTTATTATTGAAATAAGAAATATTCGGGAAACTCATGCCGCGACTAAGTACCCGTTTCACTGAAATACTTGTTTTTTGTAGTTTGTAGCGGAACGCTACAGACTCGCTGAAAATCATAAGTATACAAATTGAGACGGTTTTGAGAATCTCTCTTATTGATGTTTTAAACGATCGAGAGCGCATTGCACCAGTAATCCGACGCGATATAAAGATACATGCGTTACCTCCGAATTCCCACCACCATCTCAGAAAACAGGATTTCCACTTTAACATCCCGATCCCCCCTCGTCATTGCGTCACTTCTCGGTAATACTTATACCGTGGCGGCCGAAAAATCCTTGACTCCCTCGCTCCATCCCGAAAATCCCCGAGATTTTCCCGAAGCGTGACCGTGACAATTTCTTCCCACAAGCGCACACAATAGTCGGGACTTTTGGCAACCGATTCCCCACATCCACATACCCCACGCACGCGTTTCAACGCGATTTCTCTCCTCTCGTCCTTACAGCCTTATATATACTCTCTCCCGCTCGTCCGGCTCCGCTTTTGTTGCTTTTCTTCCTTCCGTCCTCCGCCGCTCCGGACCCTTCGCCCCTCCATCTCTCTCTCTTTTTATATATAATACCTCTTCGTTTGCAAGGTACAGGACGACACGGCGCGCAGAGGAGAGAGAGACTCTCTTTCTCTCTCGCTTTTTTCGCCTCTCGCCCGCGCGCGCATTGTTCTTTATCGATTTTTTGCGCACACGTGGCGGTGCGGGGCCCCACTCGCTTTTTTTCGCGAGGTGTGTAGTTTTACCTGTATGTGAAGAGGAGAGGATAGATGGATGGCGGAGAGTTCGAAAGGGTCAATATGCTGCTTTTTTAGGGGATGGGGAAGGGGTTCTGACTGATTTTTCGGGTTTTATGCTTATATAGGAGTTTTGCGTACTGTTTCGTGCGTGTACAGGTACGTTAAACAGTCAGCACAATTATAAAAGATGCAATAAAGTTCGGATGACGTCAACCCGCCAAAGTTATTGCCTTTTTCGTTATGTAATTTTGTCGCTTTATTTGGGCAAAAGCTTTAGTTTAAAAATAAATTTGTTGTTATTATAATCTAAACTTTTTATATGATTGTTATTATTTTTTCTAATAACGAATGCAATTAGCTTTTGAAAAAAAATTGTTTATTTTCTGTAATAGAGTTCTAAATTACATAATTGTCGAGTATGATTAGATCGAGTATTCCTTTACCTTACCCTTGACCAATTCAAGTTAGTAACCTGAAAGTGTCATTGAACTTTTTGGTTCATTGACCTCAGGACTATAATAAAAGTATACTCTAAGTTTGTTACAAAGTCTAACAGTATTTCTTGCATAAAATGTTTTCTACTACAAACATTCAATTAATTTATATATTCTAATTGCAATGTCATTTAATCTAATTGAAAATTTCTCTTTTTTCTGTTTCAGGTGAGTTTCATACATAATTACCATACTAAATCTTCGAGGTTTCGTAAGTTTGAATATATGCAATTCAGTCATGCAAAAAAAAAAATAAATTAATAAATTCCTTTTACACTTCAGAACTATACTTTACTTGAATATTTTGATTAATTAACTCCAAATTTTCTATAATTTATAATTAAAAAAAAAATCACTGATAACTCTTTAACACATAAATACTTAACTTAAAATAACATTAAAAAAATTATTTAAACAAAACTCGCTTTTTGTAATCCAACTTTTTTTTAATCCATTCCAATGAAAGTAATATATTTCATTGTAACGATGAATCAGTACCTATATACCAGCTATATCTACGCTAGCGAAATTCGACGACGAAGACGTACAACAAAGCAAACAGAATAATACCTATACGTAGCATTTCGCGATCGGCACATCGCGCCGAAAGCGTGCTCGCCGCTTCTGAAAGCTTGACTTTGTTGATATGTGCTGACAGTCGCAGAGCCTCGGTGTAAGCAGAACAACTTGTTACGTAGTTTAATTGTGCGCGTTATGCCGTCTTCTTCTCATGCTATATTGCTTGCATTAGATTTCATTGGGCCCACGAGTCTGTCGACCTCGAGACGCTGAGCTTTGTTCTCGGACGACCGTCTTTTTCAATCGGTCGAATAAAGTGTTTTCCTCGTTGTCAATGTCTTTGGGAGTGCTGATTTTTAGGATGTTTTGAGGAGTTGATTGTTTTCTTTTTTTTTGGAGAAAGTATATTTGTAGAGTGAATAATTCACGTTCAAATATAACTTGGGTTTTTTGAAACGTTATGTTACTGCTTCTTGCGTATTTTGGTGTTCCAAAGTATTTCCGAAAATTTGAGCCAAATCCATAAACTGAAGATAGGAATACTTGTTTAGTAAAGGAAATTTCGCAAATATTTAACACAGCTTTTGAAAAACTACTAAATTTGAATAATCTAAGCAGGCACATTTTAAAATACAGAATATTCAGCACGTTATTATCATAGTTTGATAGCATAACGCGTGCATGAGTTTTTCCTTGATTGCTTAATATGATCTAGCTCAATTATAAAACGTGAAAAATGATAAGAAATGACTGTAGTGTGCAAATCTGAAACGACCCTGTCGTACTACATATCTAGTGCGTTTTTTTTCTACCATAGCAATCACTGATAATCATCGCATACATACCGTCGGTATTATCGCAGCCCATTATTATCGGCCCGCCTCGGTAGCATTAATTTGAACGTTACACGCTGTTAAACGTGGTTTCGAAGCAAAGTGAAAGTATACAGCTGTCGTGCGGATTTCAAAAATTAAAAATCTGGCTTAATGGGCACAGCACCGCATTTTGTAAAGTCGTGAGCGTTCAATTATGCATTGCGTCCATAATGAAAATGATATAGGTAACGCTGAATTCTTTATAATTTGTAAGAATGTTGCAATAATAATTTATTCAAACGTTGAAAAATGTAATTTAATAAATGAACAATTGCGTATTTCGTTCTCAAATTTCTTGTACAATATCTGCGAATCGCTCTTCCTCGGAGAAAAATTTTGTAGTAAAATTTACTATTTTTGATAGTAACCTTGGAACAGACTCATATTTCCACGAAAATTACTATAATTTATAATTGCTATTATTTTGTAACTTTTACTACAAATTGTAGTAAATGAGAAAATGAGACTGTCCCATGTTTACTATAAAAGATAGTAAATTTTTCTCCGCATATTTTTGCAAACTAGATGTATCAACTCAGAATGCGGAATTTTTGACGCAATAGCCCGGATCGCTCCGATTTTAAAAATCTAACAAGAAAGCACTAAACATGTAAATCTCCTCCTTCAACGTCCTAATTATACCCGCAACCATTACATCCCACCCCAATTAGCCGAACCCAAACACCTAAAGCACGCGACATCCAAAAACGTAAATTTGACCGTCTCACCGCACACTCGACTACGGAAAAAAAAAAAGAAAAAAGAAACCGGTATCCCAAAATACCGGCTCCCCCCCATATACATATATATATATACATACTCGAAAGAGACATCTCTCTCTCTCTCTCTTTCTCCCATCCTCGTATAATAAAACGTAAGAATGCCGCTCTGCTCACGCGCGATAAGACGACTCGCGAGGATTACACACGCACGGTGCGCACCTAGAGGGGGAGGAAGAGGGGTGGAGAGGGGGTCGCTCGTAGCCAATGAGACGCGGCAGCCGCTCTCCCCCGAGTGCCAGCGCTCTCCACGTGAAAATCCAGAGAGGGAGAAAGAGAGAGAGAAAGATGAACTGCTCTGTAGTTTTAGTTTCGCGCCCGACTCCGCGCCGGCTGGATATATAAGCACATACGTCACGTATTATATGCATACGCGTGTTCGTACATTGTGCGCGAGATAGAGCGAGGAGATTTGGTCCCTATTTTTTTATGGTTTTGGAGTTGTGCGTCGCACGGTTGTCAAAGTGGCGAGGAAGCTGGCGACGAGCGGCGAGGTTGGCTGGAGATGGGAGACTTACGTATGTTATAATGGCTGACTTTTCCTTTTTTCCTTCCTTCGGGTTGGAAGTGTCGCGTGGTTTTTTTTTTATTTTGCAGAATGAACTGAATTTGATAAAAATTTTGAATAATCTATAAGATCTTGAAGAAAAATTATATTTTAAAAGAGAAAAATGCAGGTAGACATAGCGATACAGCTGAGTTAGCAGAAGCACATTGATTCGCGAGAATCACAGCGATAAAAGTCAATACATCTTATCAATCGGCACGAAGCATTGATTATAGGAAGATAATAATGTATAAAAGGCAATTCAGCTCATTCTGTAAAAAGAAATTTCCAGCATGTCGATGCGATGCGTCTCGGTGTATAAACTTACATTTTGCTGAACCATCTGATCTCTGGCGCTGCTCTGATTGCCCGAGGAAAGTGTAACGTGGGTATCTAGTAGTCGCGCATAGAGGAGGACTCGATTCGTTTGAGAAATAAAAATGGGAAGTAATTTACTTTTATGACGTTAGAACAACCGTAATAGAAAGTTAAGTTCACGTGACGTTTCTCCCGTTAGTCATAATTTCGCTTCATTAACGATAAAACGGAATCCAAAATTGAACTCGAACCCTGAAAAACGTAAAATAAAAATCGTTAATCGACATATTGCATAAACGTTCTAAAAGAAAAATTAGAAACAAATTAATCGTCCTCCATTTACACATTAAGAAGGTAATTTGAAACTCGCCTTGCGAGCGTCGCTAATGAAATCCGCGCGTAACAACGTCGTTAGCTCTATCTCGCAGTCTATTTTTCTCTCGTCCCAATCATCGTCATCAGCAACTCGGAATGACAAAAAAAAAAGCCGCATGAAAATGCAAAACTACGCTATACTCGCGCAATAAAATTTCCATACATCCTAAAAAAAAAGAAGCAGCAGACTCCCGTACCGTTAAATCCCAATCCTCCTCCTTTCAGCTACTCTAGCTCACCTCCTCGCATTATATATTTATATAGACTTACAGAGCGCGCACTTGCGCGGTGGAAACCTGTTCCCCAGGCTCGCGGAAGCGCCGCGAAATATTTCACTTCGACGTCCCGAGACGAGCGTAAAAGGGGTTGAGCGAGCGAGCGAACGAACGGACGCGTCCCTGTCTGTATATATGTGCCCTCGTCTCTTCCTCTCTGCATTTTTGCAGGGCCCCTTCCTGCTCAGCCAGCCGTGCGCGAGAGAGCTTCACAGCCGAGCGAGCGCACGTCGCGATTTTCCGCGCCCGCGCGTTACGTTGACCTCGCGCGGGTGTACATAGCAGCAGCGGCCGCCGCGGCGGTGGCGGCGTTGTTGCTTCTTCTTTGACTGTGTGTGTGTATAAAAGTGTTGTAAGTGTGTGAGATTAAAAGACGGCTTTGGGTTGGGAGGTGATGTTTGGTTGGTTAGGATGATGGATGGGGGATTGATTGGGCGATAGGAAGTTTTCCAAGTGAATTAATAGGCATGGGTGGGGGGATATACGTTGGTGGGTTGAGTTAGATTTGTGGATGAATTAGGGTAATTTGGTTTTTAATTCCCGTGAAGTGGTAGCTAATTGGGTTGATGGATTTTAATCGTGTGGTCTTTGAGTTTGTTTATGATAACGCGTGAAAATTAGTCGTCATCTCTGATATAATTTGATAATGGGAGGAAAATTTGAAACATTGAATAAAAGTAAAAGTTTCTACATGAATATGATACAACAAGAACATTTTTAATACCTTTTTAAAATGATATATTTATTAATAGTATTAACTTGGATAGTAGGGAGTAGTATGTAATAAGCGTAGTCTAATAAATTAAAGTTTGAAGGTAACTAAAATAATAATGAGTATTAAATTTAGAAAACGTTTTTCCAGTCCTCAACAACTACAATAGTATCCTCATAACGAATCTACGTATCTTATCTCTACATATCCAAAAACCTTTTACTTTTAAAATCCATCGACAACCATCGAAATATCACCGACCACGTGCATTCCTGACCCGCCAAAAAAAAAAAGAAACTCACCACTCGAGCATTACTTGACCGACGGAACCGCCGGGCGAGTCGTGTCGTCGTTTTTCACGCGCCACTTACTTAAACCTCGACCACAAAGGTCCTTACACCTCACTCCCACGCGCGGCCCCAAAACAAAAAGGAGGAAAAAAAGGGCAAGCCAACCCGAAGCTCAGCGTAAATTATCATCGGCCGCGTCTCTTTCTCTCGAGAACACCTCCGACCGCACAACGGCAATTCCGCCGACAATGGACGAGTTACGAGGAGAGAGGCGGGCAATCGTAAAAGTCGTCGTCGCCGGTCGCGCACGCGTGGGCTGAGACGAAAGGAAAAAGAAAAGGAAAAAAATGAAAGGGCGGGAGGATGAATTCTTCTCTCTTGATGCGCGCGTCCGCGCGCGAGTAGTGCATCATCGCCGGCGAAGGAAAAATGAAGAGAGAGAAAGAGATCCGGTTATGCGGATGAGCCTTTTCCTGGAGTGTGAGAGCCGAGGGAACGAGGAAGAGTTTTCCGATCGCCGCGGAGGTGGCGACAGAGTAAGCTAATTGCTTTTTGAAATTGTAATAAGTGTAGCGACGTGGAATAAAGTACGAGAATTCGTGGTCCGTGTTAATGCTTTTTTTTCCTTATCGGGTGTATTGTTATGAAGCAATAACCGGTTGACATAAAGGACACCTTATAGGGGGAATGATTAATTTTGAGTTCAAGAAATGCTCAATTCGCAGTAAAAGAAATTTACACCACACGCCACTTACGTTTACAAATCTTAACGTACCATCCAAAACCTTTCCTAAAACCTACTCTTTTGACCTTCATTTTTTCGAAACCCAAGACACACCGCTACCAGATCCTCCACGAAACCACTGCGACGCAGGAACGACCGTGAGAACGACGTCGCGGTGCATATTCTGCGGGCAATTTTCATTCTTGATTAATGAAACATGCGCTCGAAATGCGCGCGGCATTCCCTCCTCGGGCGCTGCCGTGATGCGAGGCGCGACAGATATCCGTTATGTACGCGAGCGCGCGTGCATGCATGCATTCATGCCTCTCTCCGCGTCGTGCGAATGACCCCCGAGGAAGGATTCGGGATTCTGCGACTTTTGGGCGAGTGAAGAAAGAGGTTCGTGTGTTTGTAAGCTGAGGTTGCTCCTAGTACATATAATACAGCGATTTAAAGAAAATTATGTACTCTGCTGGCGAAATTGTCTATCGGTTCGATACATATGCAGTATGTAGGGCGCGTGCGTACATTTCTGGGGATATCGTGGCGATTTGCCGTCGTGATATTTGTAGGATATATTCAGCGTATAAATCAAGACGGTATTTTGCAACTACAATACACTCGAGCTATGGGTCTGAAGTTTGCAACGTTGTAGCGCAACAAAATAAAAAAAATATTTAATTTTACTTCATGTTTATAATAATTAATATTAATTTTGCGTGTAGATTTATTGTTCTGTAGTATCAAATAACTTTATAACAAAGATTAAGATAAAATTGCCCTTGCTTAATAACTTTAATTAATTGTAAAAAATTATTTCGTTGCACCCCAACGATGCAAACTTCAGACCCATCTCGAGCTCCTGTCGAAGCTGCAGTATATAAATTACGAAGCACGCACTTTTCACCGCGAAGAGTATACAGAACAATATTGTTTCTTACATAAAAGTTTCACCGCGCACAAGCGTCTCTCTCCCTCTCGCAGCCGAAAAAAAGGGCATTCCATTCCTCGAAACACCACGCGCGCATATTATATATATACGTGTGCGCTCCGGAAGCGTGCATGCGCGCACGCGAGGCGAATTCTGACGCAACGCGCGTTCTGACCTATACCTTGAAACACACGTAGACGTGGATATAGTGTATCCCCCCCTTAGCGGCCTTGAATGTTTCGGAGGGTGTATCGTACAAAGCGCAGCTGCTGTAGCGTGTCTCGACCCCGGCCGCGTGTATATATATACACAATAGTAATAACAATGCGCGCGAGGAGAGGGGAGGGGGTGATGAGATCGAGACAGAGATGGTTTGACGGGAGAGTCGGATAACGATTTTTGGCCTTTAACTTTGGGGAATCGATATAGGTTTGGGATTCTTCCAACTTTGACTCTTTCGGAGTATCAGAGTATTAATTTATTGCACGTGATATTTACGCACTCTTATCTGCGAGTGAAGGTACATAAATTTATAAATTAAGATATATCTCGTTTACGTGACGAAAGAGCGCGATTGTAAGATATATAGAATTAAAGCGTCACACGTCGTCTCGTTAAAATTGAGAAACCATAGAAAGTCGGCCTGATCATTTCCGATAATATAAACTATAAATGTCGTCACCTTTCCCCCAAAAACTGATGCCCCGAGGTGACGACGAGCCGTCGCGCGAGCTTCGAGACATAATACAATACGCGAGTAGTGCATGCATTAATAGCCCGGCGCCGTGTACATACGCATGTACAACGTATATCAACTGGCCGCTCTCATTGGCTCTCTCATCATCGCGAAGAATGCGCCGGGGCGCGAGACGCGTGGGCTGAATCATGTATAATATAGTGGCTCTCTCCTCTCCTCCCCCGCGGCGACGGATTCCTCATCGGTCGCATACGCGCGCGCCCGGGCAGAGTCACACCCTTTCGGGTGATCGCTTTTTTCATTGTATATATACGGTCAATGGAGGAGACGAGCTATGTGTGTGTGTCACTTATGTTAGTAAATGGTGCGTGTGTTGGGTATGCGGTTGATTTATAGTGGGTGTCGATCCGAGGGGATCGGCGCAGGTTTACGGAGAAAAAGAGAGCTCTTCTTTGCCAAGAATATGTCATGTATATGGCAAAGTGATATGGAATATAAATAAATGTTATGCATTAATTTTTCTCTTAATGATATCGTGATCGGTAATCATTCTGAAATCATTTAAATTTAAATTACGAGTTTATATAGATTTTAATTAAAATTGGTTTTCCACGCGAAGGATCTAATGTACGACGCGTGCGTATCGTGTCGACTTGAAAACATGAAATTATTGTATTCAAATCAAATCTTAGTGAAAAAGGCCGTTTAAACCGTACGAGCGTTACGTTAAGATTCTCGTCGCATTTTAATCAATTAAAAAAAAAAAGAAAAATTATCAATCAAAACACTATAATTAAAAAAGAACTAGTTCGCGATTAACCAACCGATCGACCTCTCTTAATCGCGATGCGATCGCGAATCCGCAAGACTATGTCAATGTGTCGATTAACCGGTATAGCAGCACAAGCAGCGGTAATTGCATAAAAATCGTAATAGCAATACACGAGCGAATTATCGCGGCAAATAAGCGATAAGTACACTTTATATATACACACACACGCATGCACGTACCCGCACACGCCGTAAAAATAGACAGACGACGTGTGCAGCAAGTCAGCTTGCTTTATTGTTCGCTGGGGTGGAGGGGGGTAGAGAGAGGGATTAGGTTTCGCGCGCGAGAAAGATCGCGCGTCGAGCGCATAGATAACCGCCGCGCGGGGCGGTGACGTCGCTTCGTGGAATCGCCGCGATCATTAGACACACAGATGTATAATTGCCGCACGCGAGTACGGAGTGTGTGTTTAAGATCGAGCTGCTGCGGTTAAGCTTTCTTTTCTCGATAACTGAGAAGTGCGGGCGGGATATTTTTAGCGCGGCGGGACGGGGTTGCTGGTACAGTGAGCTACAGTGTTTCAGCGAGGGAGAGAGATAGAGAAAGTGAGACAGACAGGTGTGGGATGTCGCGAGATCGGGTGGTTCAGTTCAGCGATCATGTAAGTTGTGCTGAATGGGAAGGATGAAATTTAAAGTGATATGTAATTGAATTAAAGAGAGAGAGAAGTCGTTCTAATTATTGCAGTTTCTTATGGGTCAATTATTCAAACAGCTTCTGAATGAAAAGTTTCAGGTTTCCAGAATTAGCGAACTACGAGCGTAAAGCGCGTGATTCAGGGAACGTGACTCTGTTTCAACAATTTTTTTTTTCTTTATAAATGTTTCAATGTTGAGATAAGTTTGAACAATCATTGATTGTCGATAAAGAACTTTAACAGCAGCTATTTTATTTCTTCAATATTCATTTCCTCGTTTGTATACGCTTCAAACGCAGCTTTGCCAAAACTACGCGTGCCATCAATAATTATATACGAAACAACGAAAATCTTATGACAATTCTATGGGTCTGAAGTTTGCAACGTTGGAGTGCAACGAAATAAAAAAATAATTTTTTTTACTTCACGTTTATACTAAATAATATTAATTTTGCGTGTAGATTTTGTGTTTAATAATATAAAATAACTTTATAACAAAGGTTTAGATAAAATTTCTATTGTTAAATAACTTTAATCAATCGTAAAAAATTATTTCGTTGCGTTCCAACGATGCAAACTTCAGACCCATACAATTCTTGTAAAACTGCACGAAAAAAGAAACGACTTCTGGCCTCCTTAATTCGACAAATTTCATCATCCATATGCGCATCGCAATACCAACATCCCCCTTTACCGCCTTTATACTAAACTTGCACCCCGCCACGAAAGGTCCAGAAATCGCCGTCGCCAGTCGCCGGCGCTAACGATCCATTCGATGCGCGCATCGAGGTGATCGTCGATCACGCCGGTCAGCGCTACCACGGCGGCGTCAACATAATCAACAACAACCACAACAACAAGAACAGCAGCAGCAGCGCCATGGGCCTCAGCGAGATACCCGAGCAGATGTCCTACTACCCGACCTTGACGCGCGAGGAGAAGGCGCGCATGCACCCCTGCAAAAAGGCCAAATGGTACGTCGTGTGTGCGTGCGTGATGGCGCAGATGCTTCCGGTCGGAACTGCTGCTGAAGTGGTGCTTCGGCTGCGGTGTCAATTACTCTGTATGTGTGTGGGCGGGTTGGGGGTGACGTTGCTGGGAGGGTGTTTTTAGTAGGTTTTGAGGTGAAATTCAGTTTTAGACGAGTGCAGGTACTGTGTGAAATTTGGCTGCTTTGGTGTGGTTACAGCTGTTGAATTTCTTTAATGAAATATGTTATTGTGGGAAAAAAAACAGGTGCAGCTGTTTTGCAAAAGTAAAATTATAACTGGGAACACTGTTATTGTATTTCAAACTATATAAAAATTGTCAATATTAATCATTGCGCGCGGAGAAACACTTTCTATAAAAAAAACTACTACTAGTCAGTGTTAAAATTTCTATTTATAGAAATTTTAACACTATATTAATTTATAAATATTGAAAAATTATCAAAAAATAAAAATTTTTAGTATAATTCCTAGTGAGTTTTTTCGTGACTTCGAGCTGAACAAAATGACAGCGACTTAACAGCATTTATTACCCGCGGAAAATTTTTTTCCGGACAAGACCAAACACCAAACACAGAACTAACATCACCTACGTAATATATTCTTCTTCGGTACAGTTCACGCTCTCGTAACTAAGAGACATAAAACTACACGATAAAACGATATTGCACCTATCAACATCTATACCAATAAAGAGACACTGCAGAAAAGACTCGAAAGGGATGATGATGAAGTCATCATTAACCGGCGATTTAATCGTCGCTCTGTTTGACTTCTGATAAACGCAATGAAAAGGAAAGACGTCGTCGTCGTCGTGTCCCCCGAGTCGTTGTCCTCATAAGAGAGCGAGCACACATATATATACACAGACGGCGATAAAAATCATGTAGACCGAACATCTGCGCGCGCGCAGCGTAAAAGCGCTCTCCGCGCGCGTACAACTGGGGTTTGAGTCTCTATTTCTGTGAGCGATACACACGAGACAAGAGATTTAGACCAATCAGGGGTCTTCTTTAAAAAGAAAAACGGTTGTCTCGTGAGCGACACGCTTAGAGAATCAAGCCCCTGCGCGACATGTAAACGTTTCTTATACGCGAGAGATTATCAGCGGTGCGTGTATATAGGTAGTGTAGTAGCTTTTAGTACCGCGCACGTGGTTTAATGCGCTTGACACGCTTTTCTTAAAATAAAACCGCTTTGTACGGTATTACAGCGCTAAATCAATCGCTTGTTTCTTCAACGTTATTGAAGTTACGTCGAGATAAGAGAAGTTTTTCCTTATCGATGGTAATTGTAGCTTTTGTTCCTTATACTAAATTAATAATATAGCAAAAAGTGTGTATATTTTATTATCGCGAATAGATGATATAGAAAATTTATTTTTAATGCGCAGGAAATCGGATAAACCTCTTTGGCTTCCAGCCGGCAATGTGCAGTTGAAAAAAGAGAGAGAGAATGAATGCAAAAGCCAACAATAGGAATACGGGGTGGAATATCAATTAAGCTAGCGCTTGCGGTCAGACGTACAAAGAGGACGCGATAGTTAAAGTCGATTGCCGTTAATAGGCTACATTTCTAATTGTTGATCGTCAAGCGAAGACAGGGAATTTGTATGATGTATACGGAGAATCATTAGGACAGGAAAAATTAATAGATTAGTTGATTCATTTACTACTTGATTTTCGAATAAAAAATTTTACAGAAAGTCAGCTCGTACGTTATTGCACATATCTAAGGGTCAAATATTTCTTGGCTATCGGTATCAATCATTGCTCGCGATAAAACACGCGGGCACATAAATTTCATAATTAATTCTACCTCGTAAAAGTCGATCTCCACACCTCTACCTAGACTTAATTATCACCACAGTTGTAAAACAAATGTGACATAATTGCCTGCTCGTGTCGGGGGCTGCACTAACGACGTATTTATTAGTTCACTCATTACGTATCTAATCAGTTCGGAGAGGCATTCCTTTAACAGGGGAAAGGCACGAAATACATCGACCCGAGTATATAGTTAGCCTTTCTCGGTACCCGATCCACTATACATAATATGCACGACTCTGACCTCAGCGTTCGGCGTCGTAGTGTAATTCGCATCGGAGAACGCGTAATTACACATGGACCTGTCTAGTCGTCCGCAGTTGCCGATAGTTAATGTCGATTACGTAGGTCTAATCGTCGTACGCGGTTATTGCTCGTTAAAGCGTCTTATCTATTCCCTCTCGATCCAAGCTTGATTCTGTTTATCCATGTACGTGTGCGCGCGGGCGCGATATTTGCTTCTATGTGCAATCTATTTGGAAAAGAATTTTTCATTTTGGCGCGCGACTTCTCACGCAGAAACAGTCACGCGCCAGGCATTAAAAGGCCGTGGCTACTGCTGCATCATTGTCACGGGTATTGTGGCCCGATTTCTTACACACTCCTCGCTCTCGCGGGATGGAGATTAATCGATGGATCCATTGGTTTGTCAAGCGCGCGTGTCGCGTGAATCATTCGCTCCCTTTATTAGCAACTTTGCCGGGGTTAGGTCTTGACCCTTGGGTTTATTTTTGTCTCCTGCATGCTTTGGATGTGCTGTCGTTGTTCGCACGGAAAAGTCTATCGTATGGACTATTTTTCGTGGAAACTGGTTGGTACTGATTCTAAAAAAAAAATGAAAAAGCTTATGTACGTAGTTTTTGTATGGCTAAAAAGACGTTATTACAATAACGTTATAGTAATATTGACTGATGCCATTCTAATTCATGCGGACCGTTACTGATCGAATCTCTTTTTTTTATTAACTTACGAACAATATAAAAATGTATTTTTTTTTAACACGGCTTTTTTTCATGAAACGGGGCTTTTTTCATGCCTAAAAGTCGCGTAGACAATTGCGCATTCCGAGCGTGATTTGAGAAAGTGAGAAAAATACATTTTTTCACAGTTTAGCAGGGAAAAGAAAAATTTTCCTCGCTACAAAGAAATTTTGTGGGCTCGTCCTGTACTATCGAGTTCATTCATTTTAAAGCTTTTTTCCCTATTTAGAAGGATATTGAGGACATTTAAAGTTAAATTACAAAATAATGAATATTTACAAATTAGATGTAATTGATATAAAAAGAGCGCGCATATTTGAAGTAAAATATTAACAATATAATTATTTTTAACTGTATTGTCGATGACTCGAAATACACGATCATCTACCAAACTTTTATGCATATAAAAAGGCCCTTTCACGCACTCGTTGAAAAAAATACGGTGTGTAACACTGGAAGAAGAGCTATTTCAGACTCGGGAGAGGTGTTTCTCTCTTGAAATAGCTCATTTTCTCCCCTTGTTGCACAATGTACTATTAAATGGGTCTGAAGTTAGCATCGTTGGAATGCAACGAAATAATTTTTTACAACTGCTTTAAGTTATTAAACAATGGAAATTTTATCTAAACCTTCGTTATAAAGCTATTTTATACTATAAAACACTAAACCCACACACAAAATTAATATTAATTAGTATAAACTTGAAGTAAAATGAATTATTTTTTTATTTCGTTCCACCCCAACGTTGCAAACTTCAGATCTATACTTAACCCGTAAGGGACTCGCCACAAATGGACCGTGCCATGCCGTGCCGTCGCCGCCCGGGCCGCCCCGTGCCATAGCGTGCCGAGTGCTTTTCGAATCGGAGTGCGCCGTCTAACAAGAGTATTGTTTCCGTGCTCCAAGCCCTTTTGGACATATGAGTTTGCCATCTGCAATCTTTGTTTATGACGAAAAAAATCAAGCATATCCTGGATTGCTCCGAAATATTCTACAGGTAAAATCATTGTTAAATCATTGTAAATTTTGCTAATGTCAACATTATGTTAATTTTACGGTGTTATAACACTTTTTTTTTTTGTTTAATAGCATGGAATAGCATAGATTAAAATAAAAAAGCAACTCTTAACCTACTGTATGTCACATGGAACTGTTGTGTCCTCGTTTGTAATAAAATAAATAATAATTAATAAATTAATTATTAATAATTATTAATTAATTCTTAATAATTATTCATTAATTAATTATTAATAATAATTAATTATTACTAATTATTAATAATTATTATTATTAATTATTGAATTTAATAATAATAATAATAATTTGTAGTAAAATATATTATTGTTCATGTTTTAGTAGATACACAAAAAGCCACCATCTCCTGAGTTTTTTTTCTTTTTTTTTTTAATATTCTAGCTATTATCAATAACGATACTGCTGTCACATGTAGTTTACAACACGTTAACATTTTTTCTATTTTACTTTGGTCCATTCTGTAAATTAATTATTAAACAGTATTAAACAAAAAAAAAAGTGTTATAACACCGTAAAATTAACATAATGTTGACATTAGCAACATTTACAGTGATTTAACAATGATTTTACCTGCAGAATATTTCGGAGCAATCCAGGCTATGCTTATTTTTTTCGTCATAAACAAAGATTGCAGATGGCAAACTCATATGTCCGAAAGAGCTTGGACCACGGAAGCAATACTCTTGATAGACGGCACACTCCGATTCCAAAAGCGCTCGGCACGCTATGGCACGGGGCGGCCCGGGCGGCGACGGCACGGTACGGCACGGTCCATTTGTGGCGAGTCCCTAATTAAACCGTATTTAACGAGACGTTTTTGTTTTGACCCTACAACCTATAATAAATATTAGACGTGGAAGTGACAATTAGAACATTTTTAATGAACCGTACATTTCAAAATGCTCTGAGTATAGGGCCAATGAGATGAAATTACGAATACTGGGCTTCATTCCTATAGATACCACAAATCGACTATATCGAATCCCTGTTGATATCCGAGTTTCGGAGGTTTTGCACTCTCCTAAATAAATGACTATATATTATGTTCCATAATTTTGTTTCTATACTTGAGTTTTTTGTTCACACTATCAATTTACTAATCTATGAAAGACTATAAATGAGTATAAGTGAAAAGGCGTAACTCTTGGAATAAAAGTACGAGTTCAATGGTTTAAAATCAGAAAAATAGAGGATAACTTTGAAAATTCATTTAAAAAAGAAAAGACAGGCAAAAATGACATATTCTGACCTATGGGAAAAGTTAGTTCTTTGGGTGTAAAAAAACATAAGAAAATACACTTTTTGAGAAAATTGCGCTTGACAAAAATTGTTATTTTTTAGTTTTCCATAAATAACACGGTAAGGTAAATCTTGACCTTTTCAAAACAATTATCGGGCCTAAAACTAGACAAAATTCCTCACATTCCGAAAAAATATCATCTCAAAGAGTTGAAAACTGACAAAGTTAAAGCAGTTTGAAATTTAGGAATCCTTTTAAATCTTCAGGTTCATATCTAATATTGATTAGGTTATGAAATCAAAGCAAAAATTGTGCAAGCAAAGCCCAGAGTAAGACCCGTGCCTCTTTAAATATGTTTTAGAACATATTTCTATAATTTTTGGATTAAAAAAAAAATCATGATTAACTGATTTAATTTTATTAAATTCAAATCAGTTAAAACGTCAAAAATTCAGATAAGTTTTTTGCTTTGTTGACTATACGTTTGTATAATGCTCAAAAGTAAGTTTTGGATAAACAACGTTAAAACATTCATAAATGCATTATCTTTTTTATGTGCTTGTAATAGATAAAATAAATTAATAATTTAATTACTAGAGTTAATATAGTCTTAACTTTGTTATACTTAAAGTTATTGTCAAGGCCCATGAGGTAAAACTCCTTTTTCCCATATTTTTCATCGATTTGTTTTTTAAAATTTTAATAGTTTTTTTAGACATTTTATGTCTAACGAACATTGCTTTCTTTTTAATATGGAATAAACAATCAAACATTAAATTATTTTTATTCTTATTTACAAAAAAAAGTTACGACTTTTGAAACGATTTTTCAACCAGTTCTTGCCATTATTTGCCGAGACTTTGCTAAAACAGCAAACAAAGATGGGAAAAAGGGTCGAAAATCGTTTCACAAATGTCACCAACGTACACAATCAAACAATTTCACAACTTTGTCGCAATGACCATCCTATATCTAACGAGCACATCTCTCTGTTCTCTCTTCCAGCGTGATGATGTCGGCGAGCTCTTCGCCGAGCCTGCAGCCATCCGTGCCAATGGCCGGCTACGTCGAGCTGCCGGACGAGCCTCGCCCCGGCAAGATAACGCCCTCAACTCCGACGACCAACACGACTAACTCGTCGCCGTCGCCGCGCGCCTCCAAGTCCGAGACAACGGGAAACGGGGGCGCCAGTAGCCCCGAGGTCGAGGAGGCGATCGAGGAAGCCGTGCCCATCGTCCGCTCGACTCTGCCCTCGCCGGAGCCCCGGCCCCTCATCGAGCGCAACGGCTTCAAGGGCTCGCACGATCGGGTCGACGGCAACGGACTGAAGGCCAAGCCCGTGCAGCACGACGTCGACGACGACAGTTGCCTCATCAAGTGCGTGTACTTCACTCAGCAGTGCTGCGAGTGCGTCATCGTCTGAGCGACGGGGCTTTCGCGACGACGATGACGATTCGAGGGGTACACTGCATACACAGGCGCGCGGGCTCCGCGCGACGAGAGCTCAGATTTTGTAGATGCGAGCGGTAATCCGTGTAACTTTGCTAAATACTAGTGTAACCAAAACGAATGGAAATTTCTTTTTCTATGCAGTATATATTGTGTAAAGCGCTGTGGAGGAGATTTTCATAAAGGCGTCAGCCTCTTTCGGAATGGGTGTTTGTCTTTTTTAGGAAAGGTTTTTCCACGCGAAGGAAATTCCTTCGTTGAGTGAACGGGTCGACGGAGAGCCGCGTAAAATGTTACATCTTTGGTTTCGCATTGGGTATGGGTGGCGAGGAACGAGGATTAACGATTAGGGACTCGAGAGACTGAGATGCATAATGTGCTAATGCACGAGCGACCGCGGAACAGATTCACTCGAGGCGTGCATGCACTGCAATAGCGAAATTTTCTGCATAGTCCGGGAAATCGGCACATTTTGACATTTGTTTCGATAACGACGGATGAGGTGTTACTTGGTTTTCGAGCTTTAATGATTTTTATCGACACGCGAATATGGGTGGAAAATCTTGAGTTGTATATTGATGCAGAATTCTGTCAATTACGGTTTTAGTGGGCTTTAACAGTGACGTGATCAAACGAATGTTTTGCAAATATGATCAAAAGATGATAATACAGCGGAAAACGTATGTGTACTAAAATAATATATACTTTCAATTGAAGCCTTTGCCGACATAATCAAAGATTGCGCAGTATAAGCGAAGAAACATAAAAGATAAAAGTGAGGAAAGAATGCTCATCGAGATTATACACTATTATTGTAGTAGAATATTTATCTAACGTGTATATATATATTTTGACTATCGACAATAGAAAAATGTAACAAGTATATACTGCGCGCCAACTGTGATCTTCTGCGAGGTCGCTCTCTTTGGTAAAAAAAGAAAAAAGAAAAAATGTACTAAACAATCGAACAATATAAGAACACGAGAAACGGAACATTCCAAAAGTACAACCCCGACGAAAAAGTTCGGATTTTTGAGCGTATTCGCGTATCGTTTTTTGTACCAACTGTATTTTTGGCTATTAGTGACGAAAGTAATACGTAACAACAATAACACCAGCGAATCCAAGAAAGATTGTCAATTGTAAATTTTCGTAAGTAAATTGCGCTATTTTATACGATCGAATATACATATATACGATAGTCGATTAGAAGTGATGAATTTGTAAAGAAATTTATCGACTTTAGAGATGTAAATTTTTTAATGTCATATCATTTGCGGATTCTAATATTGACGCAGAGGAAAACAAAACGGAAAATTGTCCTTTCGACTTTATTTTTTTATACTAGCGATTGTATGAAAACATTTTCGCAAGAGAAAACCGGGAATATTATAAGTATGTAAATGTATTTTGCGTGTATCGATAATTTGATGAAAAATTCATTTTTCGAAGGTAAAAAGTATATAAAGATATATATATATATTTTCGTGATATAATGTTGCTACGTTAAGTTGAGAGGCGAGCTTGTTGTATACATGATGATTTTTTAAGGTACAATTTATTGTATTGCAAATGAGCAAGTATTTTCCGCATGTAATATTTTATATCGACAAGAAATATGTTAAAACGTTAATTTAGAGATGATCGAAGAAAAATCCTTCGTTCTCCAACAACGGAGAGGGCAAACAGCTTCACTGATTTTCTTTCTATCAAATGTACAGAGCTAAGTGACAATTAAAGTGCAATTTGTTTTACAAGTTTGTTTTGTTATTGTTTTACTTATTTCTTTCCTTTCATAATATATATTTTATCAATTGCTTGTTTGAGTAAAGAATAGTACACATTGGTTTTCTTTAGTTTGTTCTTTTATTGCTTCATTATATTCTTTCTGACTGCTTAACAATTACATAATTAAGTGTAGGCATCGAGACATGGCTGAAAGCTTGAATTATTTTATGATTTTTATATCATAATTTTCTACTTAGATCCACATCTCAAATGCCATTATAGCATATATACTAAATAAAATTATTTACAAATGAAATACGAAGTACATAATATCTTAATAAAATAATTGTTCTATTTCTTATTCACACAATGCAAAGAGTTGTTTGGTGACTTAGATGATTACTTTAAAGTAAAAACGAACTTCTTGTAGATTTTAGTTTCAAAATTGTTATCATTTATAACATGTGACTTTGTTTTGTTTCAAATTAACAAATATATTTTCAAAATATATTTTAAACATGTTCCGGTCTTAGATTTTCAATCAATTGTAATTACTATATAAGTATTTCACCCAATCTTTAAATACAAGATTCCGTAAAAATAATTACACACAATATTCATTCAGATTCTGAAATATTAAAGCATTGAAAAAATTTCTATATTTTATCATGTATAAATTTTCGAAACAATCTTTAGGCCATTCATCTATACAAATCCATTTCAGTTGCGAGTTCAATGTACAATTATTTATCGAGATTCTCCTTGCATTCACTTCCACTAGCGCCTTTAGATATACGACTAGAAGATTATTCGACTACAGTATACAATTCGACCCACCATGAACGGCACGCACATAGTTTCCGAAGCCTTTCATACTTTATCCCTTTAGTATATTGCTACACAATAGTAATAACGAGTGCTCAATGGTCAACTGAACATTGATTCATAAAAATTAGTATCAAACTTTACAAAATTATTAAAAACTTTATGCATCAATTGACATATTTTAAAAATCAGTTATTTAATATCAAAGTAAATAACTAATCCGATAATCAAATGTGATTAACATACGATAATCCGCAACCGAATATCTAGGTACGTTTATATCGTTATAATTACCAATAATCCGAACATTCATAATTATAACGATATTAAATAATTTATAAAAGAGAATTTGATTATTAATTCTTAGTTAATATTTTTTACATGATATGAAATATCACTACGTTATAATTATAGCACGCATGCTAATAGTACATTACGATACGGGTGTGGAAGGTGATTATTTACCGCATGAGACGTTTTTCGCACGAGCGAAGCGAGTAAGAAAAGTCGAATGCGGTAAAAATCACCTTACGCACCAGTGTCTACAGTATATTTTATACCACGAGAGCCAAATAATCATATTAAAGTTATGATTTTGAGGTGAGAGTGGTATAAAGATACAAATACAATAAACGAAAAAACAACAGATAAAGGATAGTAACAATTTTATAAGTACCGTAAAGTGCTCAAAAGTATAGTTTTATAAAAAAAGTGCTTTTTTAAGCTACTGTTTTTTTTTTTTTATACAACAAATTGACTTTGTAAATCCTATTCCTTTTGCTGTACATATAATAAACGCATACAATATATCCCATCTTCATCAATTTATCCGCGTATATGCAGAAATACCATCTACACTGACTTAATTATTTATATATTTTCGTTTTAAAAAAACCTCGTTTCAAAATAAACGATCCTTCTTTTCATATAAATATCTTTCGATATTTTTGTGTTCATATATAATATATATTATCATCTAAATGCAAAATTTCTATCACATATCTAATTGGAATATCCCACGAATGCGTCTTTTATCATTTATTGTACGAATGATCGTCCTATCATAGGAGGAACAATGCCTTATAATTCGTAGATGGGCAGTGGATGGCCCTCAGAATTAAAAATCCATTTGTCCAAGTCAATTAATTGTCTTGTATCATCGAATAACAGATAGAGATATTTTAGTGTTTCCGCAAACCAAAAGCTTTCAGTCATGTCACGAGGGCGCGTGTTATGAATATTTTTAACATTGCTAATACTCGTGTATCCATTTTCTACCTTTGTGTGATTTTCAAATGCCTACAGGATATGAAAAATGTAAATATTGAACGAAACTTTGTTTAGAAATTTTATAAAAAGTTTACCTGAAATATTTGCCAACCCCAATTCTGGTAAGTCTTATTGCCCGTAAAGTACCACATGTAATATAGGCTTTCAATAAATTCAGGTCGTAGAAGATTATGTGCATCATTTGTCTTAACGTACATATCTTTTTGATTAACATCATCAGATTCCTGAATCAAATGGAAAATATAAGTTTAAGTTGTAGTGAGTATTACCATGTAAAATTTGCTTTAAAAAATAAGATTCAATTTTTACCTTAACATTAAAGTAAGTAATCTCTGGCGCAAGACAAGTAGGCTGTGTGATGTAAGTTTGGTAACAAGTTTTCAGTAATTCATTTGCGAGATTCATGTGTTCACTTGATAAGCCAAAATGAACTCCTAGCGCAAGAGTTCCACTTAAATAACATGTTAAATGATCCTAAAATCATTGATTTAACATTAAGCATCTTACTATTACTTACAAGAACACTTCATAAAACTAGATTACAAAATCAAATTTTCACCATTTTGGGTTTCATATCTCGAGAAGCACCAAGGAGTTCAGCTATAAATAGATATTTATTGGAAGCAGTCCTTCTCACCAAGTGTTTTTCGGTACCCGAAATACCAAGTAAATAGTCATCCCTTAAACTAAAATAATCATTAATAACCATTAAAAGTCAATAGTTTACACATTTTTTAATCTGTAATAACTATTTTTAAATAAAAAGAATTTTCAATCAAAACACTCACTAATCGATGGTTTTTCCAGTCTGTATCCACTGCTTGAGTAGGTACTCGTAGTAGCTATCTCCCCTAGCTCCCAAAGTAATAACTGCAAATTCCCGGAACATGCCCGTATTAGCGTTAATGAAGATAGGCACGAGACCGTCGTACTTCTCGAGACTGTGCACGTGCTCCGAAACCTTTGCCGCAGCATTTTCGAAACGTGGTTGTCGCGAGGCGCGACTTAGATCGCGAAACTCGAGCTGGATCGATGTGATTTCGCTTGTGCTGCTGTCTGGGCCCCATTTGGGTGGATGGGCGCTGCGAGTACCCAGATTCACGTCTGAATAAGGTACGCCCGAACGTGTCGAGAACGCCGGTAGCATTCTATCCCCAAGGTCAATCTGTAAGGATTAACGTACATCTTACGGATAGAATGAAAAATATTAGAAATATAGAAATATTAAATCTTACCGCTTTATCAAGAAACATTCGGTCACCAGATAAATGAAAGGCTGATAACAATCCACCAAGAACTCTTATGGTAACTTCAAATAAATTTACATCTCTATTTTGATCGAACTTCAAACTATTTTGAATCCAATTTCGTGCTTCTTGGAACTCTATGGAAATCAATATGTAATTAGAATAGTACTTATGTAGCAATAAGAACTTTTGTAACAAAACATACCCTCGTTTAATCCCATCATATATAAAGTATCTAAAGAATCAACTATTGTTAAACCAAGTCCAAACCATTCATGATATCCCTTTGATATTGGTTTAATATTGTCATGTCCCCAGGCATACTTTTTGTATCCGCTCCAAGAATATTTAAGAGCTTTCACTACTGCTATTTGTCTTTCATTTTGAGGACCTAATTCACAGAAGATTTTGAACATCCAATTACACCTATTTATTGATGCATTTTAATTAATCTATATACCTGTGAATTTGAGTGGTTGTGATTTATGTTGTGGAGGTTCTCCAATTTGGTCATCATCAACTTGATTGATTTCTGGTTGGAATTCAGGTTCATCTATTACATCAACATTGTTGTCTTTGTTTTCAGCTTTGACACCAGCATCACCAGCACCACCTCTATCATCACTTCGTTCTCCTCCTCCATCCTGGTCTATATTTTCTATTACAATTTCATCAGCTACTGCCTAAAATAAGAAATAGAAAAATATGTGTAAAACTTTTAAACGTATTCATTTGTTGAATTAATAGAAATTCATACCTTATTTTGTTTTGGATGGTCCTCAACAATCTTAGCGCTATCATAGTCACTTTCATCAACTGCAGTGATATTTTGAGTCTTGCCAGGCAATAAGTATATTATAAGAATTAATATTGTTATCACAGCAAAGTAGAAGATATTACGCTGAAACCTGGACAACTGGTTCCATTGCTGAAAATAAATTTATGTATTAGATCAGCTTACATACCAGGAGGGTTTCTCATTACTTGAGTCTTTCTTTACGCTACATAAAGAATCTAATTGTGTAGAACCTACTTTCTCTGTGCATAGAGAAGAATCTATAAATACCGCATTCAATTTACAAATACTTGTTTAGAAATCTCCCATCGGTATAAAATTAGACAATCTCAATTTAAATAAATAGCAAATAACTTTTACTAAATATCCAACAATAATTATTGCGATCCTTCAGTTGTACTAACTTCCTCATATTTGAAAATCAATTGTCAAGCAAAATTTATTGACCATAAATAAACCAATTACGAACGGTGTCCAATAAGTCCCAGATAAAAATTCACAGCAATACCACTACCCACCAGATAAAAAAAGACAGGAAAAAACTTACTCTCCAGATACTTCGGGACGTAGTCCTGGCGTACGCCGTGGCTCCGTCATTGATATTGAGGCTGACATAGTCGGCCTTGGCCGCGTCCCTGGGCCCGAACATGACGAGGACGAGGACGACGACGAGGCCCTACAGAGCAAACACTCGTCGGCGTATACCCCTTCCTCTCTGCAAACCTCCAGCGAGGTTAAGTGTCAGGAGGTCAGCTGCTCTCTTTCTCCCCTCGACGACGTGGCAGGCGCCGTTGACCCTCAGCGACTGTTCGCCACCATCGTCACCGGCCTCTCCGTCGTCGTGGCGATGATGATGCTGTCGTCAGTCACCGGATGTCGGGACATCGTGCGCTTATCTCGCATTCCTCGCGTATATACTCGCCGACGCGGCGGTGTTCTACGTGCCTGCGTTACGTTGGTATAGTTATAAGATATAAAGAGAGAGGGAGAAGAGAAAGAGAGGGAGAAGAGAAAGAGAGGGAGAAAGCTTATAGAAGCGGTACTGTGGTGGTGATGAGACGGCACCGACGGCAGGCACCGCTCGTGCGACTCTAACTGCTATACGAGTTGCATACTTTTGGCGAGATCACGCGCCGCTTAGCTGTACCTACTCTATCTATACATTTGAAAAAACAAAGATGATAAAGGAGGAAGTTGTCGCTTGGCGGCTTGGTGTTCAGTGTGGGTGTAGGTATATATAGTGGCTTCTCACAATGCAGAGGCGCCACTGACTGTTCAAAGCTCTGTAACTTATAATATGAATGTATGAAGAGCACAGATGAGGACGTAGCCCGGGCCTATACTGGAGCTTATACCTCTACAAGGAAAAAAAAGAGCACAGATGCCGACACGCGGTGTCTTGACGCCGGCATTGAAGATTGAATAAAGCATGAGCACAACAGTGCTGCGCGTGTACGTTTATTATTCGGGTGTTTGTTTTGTTATCGAGTCTGTATGTTGTAACAGCTTTTCATTGGTTGTGGAAACAATTACGTGGGTGTCATTGGTGTACTTGCTCAGCGGTGGATGAGAGATAAGGAGTTGAGGTTTCGAAAAATGCTTATATATGTATGCGATGTATGTACATTGTTATAACAGGTTGACTGATAGTAATAAGACGAGGTTTTAAAAGACAGTATCATTGTATGCTGTAATTCAAACAGTATTCTTTGTCTTAGAATATAATAAAGAGATGAGTAATGTATTGGCGTAGGAAACAGTTTATTTATTGTATATTTTTTATTAATACTAGTGGATTTTTTTTCTCATTTGAATGTTAACTTCATTTTAATTTAAACACAAATAAATCACAAAATTATTACTTTATTTTTTGACAATAATTGCTATATAACAATTCCACGCGAAAATAAAGCAATACTTTAATTTGTTTATATAGCCTTCGATTCCAGATTTATCGACATGATTTTTTAAATAAATGGATTTTAAAATCTAAAAATACTAAATTTACGAGTCATATATGATTTACATCACAGCTAAAATGTTTCAAAGCCAAATTTTGCAGCAGAACCTAATTTAATTTTTGGTTCTTATTATAATAGTTATTTATATACTCGTATTGGATTACAAATAGCTTATAGATAGCAAAATTGGGATAAAGATTAAAAATTACAGTAACGTTATAATGATATTTGAAGAGCATTTTTTTTTTATTTTTTTGATAATAAACTAGATAGTATAGTGTCAGAGTAATGTTCGAAAACTGTTTTTTCGCTGTTTCGATCCTCGTGTCCTCGCTAGGGTGGGACGCTCATAAGCTTACTTTCACGAATATGAAACTATTAGTTTTTATATGAGATAGCCAGTCTATTCAAAAACAGTTTATGAAATGGAAGCCGAGGCAATCTAGATTTAGCTAATCAATTAATGACTAATTAAGCAAATGTCAAACGTAACCTTTATAACAAAGAACTTAATTAGTTAATACAAAAAACAAGCCGTAATGCGCGTTAATGTCAAAAATCCTTGCTAAACATATCATATTAAAATCGATTCAAAGTATAATCAGTTTTAATTGGATTTCTTAATCCGGTATTAGCGAATCAAAACCAATTAAAACTATTAATAAACTACTAACCGGATTTAACTGATCACATTTTGCTTTTGTTGTTTCGTTTCGTTTAAGAATATCATTGATCAAATCCGATTAAAACTTATTTATATTTATAATCGGTCTGAATCGGACTTAATAGTTTGAATTGGTTTTAATTCGGTAATACCGGATTAAGAAACCGAATTAAAACTGATTCTACTTTGAATCGGTTATAATAGAATTTTTAGCAGGGATGGATTATTTTTTTAATATATATATATTAATATCATTGGGATTACTTAAAGAAATGTTCATATAGTTTTCTAAAAAATCAATCCTCATCTATCCACGGCAAAAATCGAATGTTTTTATCTTGTTCGGATTGACCAACTTTTGTATTTAAAATTCGTTATCGAAGTATTTTACAGTGGACCTTAAAAATGCCTGTAATAAAAAAATGTAACAGATTATTGAATTTAAACCAGTATTTTGTGTCCGTCTAGTCAACATGTCATTGGCAAAGAAGAATGTTAAGCATATAAAAAGAAACGGGGCACTAAACTCCGCGATCAGACTACGTATGGATTCATATTAAAATTCGATGTCATTGCATGACCGAGTCCTCGTCACCTTTGGCGATCGAATGTTCTTCGAAATGTCTCGGGAATTTCCTAATTGTCTATAGTTTTGTTAAAATCGAGCTGGCCCATTGATTACAAAATAATTCCTATATATAAAAGAAATTATTATAAAGATTTGTCGAGATCAATAATCTTAATTTAATATGCACATCTATATTATAATACATATTTAAAATAACTTTCTTGGTTTATCAAATGCAGTTCTAAAATTGGTGGTTTTGGTAGGTGTTTCATTTTTGCAATAAAAACTGCGATTCTGCCTAAAAAAGTTTTGATGTAATAATTGTCACATTTTTATGAATTATAAATTTTTCTTTTTTATTCCAAGTCTTTCACAAAAATAATATTTTATTGCTCTTTTATACGTTAAAGGTTATCATATTTTTACTGAGCTTTCTTCTAAATTTTTCAACTCTTCTTTATTTATAGCAGGTACCTCGTTATCCGAGCTATCCCATGACGGAATTTTACCTCTATCGTAAATAATAAAAATAAGATTCGTTACGAATAAAAGAAATGCAGTTATGTAAAAGACAATCGTCCATTGCTGCATGTCCATCTGAAATTAAAAAAAAAGAAAGAAATTGCAAGATTTATTTTATTTTATTTTATTTTAATAAAGTTAACGGGAGTTATCTCTGTACATAAGAAACTACAAATAAATACATAAGGAGCAGTAGGACGGTACAATAATATATAAACAATATTACGCTCTAATAACATTTTAATAGAGACTTCTTCACATAGGTTTTAAACATAGTTTTCTTAATTTTACATATTAGATATAAATCAACGAAAAACTAACTAGAAATAATCCGACCCTACCAGATCGGTAACGATAATCCCGCACATAATGGGCATGAGGATCCACGAGGACATGCCAATAAACATGACGAACGATTGCATGGTCCCGGCAAAATTCGGGGTGAGGTCTATCTGATTGAGGAGTGGGCCGCTGAAGCTGTCCGTCACCACGCACACCATGATGAAGTAGAGGGCAATCGTGAGGGCTTCGTTCCGGCATCCACAATGCTCAGGGTGCTGCAGTACCGGCGGATGACGACACCGGGATATAAAGAGGCATAGGGTACTGACGATGCTAATCTGCACGTAAATGTATAGGACATTCCTTTTGTTTTAAATTTGATAAATTTTCGTCATGTGATATACTTTTACAGCGTTGAATTTCATGATGTTCAGTATGTAGATCGGGATCTCGAAATTGCTAGTATAATCATCCAGTTGATGCCGAGCTGCGAGATGATGATACTCCACACCGGCATGAACGTCAACATCTTTGTCCACAGCACTTTTAACGCCTATGTTGTGTTATTTTTCTCTCGTTACTTTCAACTTGCAGTAGTTCTCGATTTCTCGAAAGCACACTAATACGCGGGTCACTTACCATATATTGCCTATACCACCTACAAAATTGTCTATAAATTTTATGTTTATACATAAAGCCGTTCCCGAAAAATTATGATATTGAAAAGAGGACTAAAACAGTTTTAACCTCAAATATCTCTGAAATTCATAAACGAATTCTTTTACTATAAGAACTCATATATAAATAATATACAAACTCTATATCTCTACAAAACACGTATCTTTTTCAAACTAATTGATCAATTCCTTTTTTTATACTTCTCTATAAAATAATTTTTTTCTCAAAAACAAAAAGAAAATTTATTGAACTTTTAACCAAATATAATAGTTTTTAAGAAGTGTAATAAATGGTTAAAATTTTGAGTCGATTTGTCAAATATTCTCTGAAAGACAAGTTTTCGAAAATATTTCAAAATAATTAGTTCTTTAAGAAATAACAAACATCTGTATTATTTTAATAAATTTTTTATTTTCATCTTATCTGTTTTTATAATGTTCGAAAACTCGCTGTAAGACTGGGAAAAACGATCATATCTAGGCGTCGAAACTCATCGAGTCTAGGTTGTGCGCTCCGTAGTTTTTTGCGTCTAGGTGTCGGAATGCATTCAATGCGTGGTCTAGGTGGTCGGTTGTACGCTCCGTAGTTTTTTGAGTCTAGGTGTCGGAATGCATTCAATGTGTGGTTTAGGTGGTCGAGGTAGCCGATGACGGAGTCTAGGTTGTGCGCTCCGTAGTTTTTTGCATCTAGGTGTCGGAATGTATTCAATGCGTGGTCTAGGTGGTCGAGGTAGCCCATGACGGAGTCTAGGTTGTGCGCACCATAGTTTTCATTGTCCACCTCGTATCGAATACGATGCGTTTCAACACCTAGAGGCAACAAACTACGGAGCGCACCACCTAGACATTGGCATCGGCCATCCTTAACATCTGGATCATGTATTACATGCACCCTGAGATCTAAAAGCAAAAAACTACGGAGCGCACCACCTAGACTCCATCATCGGCCACTCCAAAGACCTAGACCACGCATTCGATGCTTGTAATTATCGACAGTTCACCAACTATTGGCTAACCGATGGTGGATATTTTTGTTATTCGTTGGCCCAAAAAAATTGACCAACATTTAGTTGATAAGACATTTTGTATGTACTAGTGTCACAGAATCACTGTTTCCTACTCTATTGACTGGCCTATCGTCCGAGCGCATCGAGTTGTGCTTTTTTTCGTCCCAGCCCCGCGAGCTTAGTGCTTCTTTTCGTCTGAGCGCAGCGAGTTGTACTTTTTTTCGTCAGAGATTTTGAGCTTTGCTAGTCTTCATTAGAGATTTTGAACTATGCTAGTCTTCGTAAAGGGGAGGCGCTCTGTTTTTCTTCGTACTGGGCGTCGATATGCTCGTTACTGACTTTAATTTACCAATAGTCGAATTTCAGCAGTTAACGCACTCGTGCTTGCATTCAGAATCATAAATAATCGAGGGTTTATATCTGTGGACTCTCTAATGCCTCGGGAAGAAGCGTTTGTCACTATACCTATATAACAATTCGCTTAGCTAGAATTGTCATTAGTGTAAGAAAAATCTTATACATATAATCGTTGTCGGTATAGATGCATGTTTTAGCTCATGAGTACGCTTGTGTATACATTGTCCTATCAACGTATAACAAAGCTATTACTAGTCTATTTGTGGCAGAAATTTCGTCTGCTTCATTTTTATTCACCCAGTAGTGTGCAACTGCCTTCACAATGCTCCTTAAATATTGAGGGCTCTTACGTCAGCATGGAACTTGACGTAGGGATTTCTTTAAATCGAATGTTTTACGATTCCAGAAAATCTACAGTTTTGCTTAACCATAACTTTCGAGATAGGGTTGGACGCACACTGTCTCTTTGAGACTATCTATTTATTAATCTTATCTTAATTTTTGGATAATCCAAAAGGTTTTGTCTTCTTTCACACACGGAATATACATATTCTCATCAATAATAGGATAATCTCTTGAGATGATACTTATTTTTTTTGTTTATTCTCCGCATGATTTTTTATGTTGCATACAACTTATAGTTATATTATACAACAAGTGTGTAAAATACGATTTACAGACGAGTAGCGATCGAATGGATATTCGGACGCTACGAGTGTGCAAAACGTATGCATGTGGTGCATACGATATTTTTGACATAGTATGTGTAAAATTCGTATGAGATAAAAATGAAAAAGAAAAAATAATGATAAAAAACTGTCACCCAGCGTACGGGTAAAGAGCGATGTAAGGCAAGACGAGAGAGCGGGTCTAGGACCGCAGGCTTTAATTATAAATTATTATTAATTTGCATATTTTATTTTAATAAAAACAAAAAATTTATATATTTATATATGTTATTTTAACAAAAACAGACAATTTATAATATATACTAAACGTATTACAACATAAAATTACATTGTACTATTATTAAATTGTAGTATTTTACTGTATACTACAATTATATATATACTTCTGCTTGAATGGGGGGGTCAAACCCTTAGATTTAAAGAGATTATAGTTACAGAAGGGCGGTCACAGCCCTTTTTTGTGGACTTGTTCGAAATCCAATAAATCGTAATTTTTTTTCGAAGGGTGGATATTCTTTACTTTATGATGTTATAATGCAGTAACCGAGTATTCGCTGTGGCCAGTGACGTTGGTAGTGTATGTGTGTGACCAGTCAACTATAGTTCTATTAAGATGAGTTTAGTAAATGTAAGTTATATCATAAGGTTGTGAGTTATTTCAAACCATGATTGATTGTATCTTATCGCCAAAAGCTTACGATTGCAACATGTATTACTGACTGAGTAATTGACGCTTTAAAATAGCCTCTTGTTCTCGACGATAGATGGCAGGTGACGTGAGTTGTGGACTCGGATATATCACAAGTATAGAGCAGCACCTCCTCCATCGATATTTTTGTCTTGTCTATTTTGAGGCCAACTATATGAATAATTTTCTGGTCATGTACAAATCATGATTCCACTATTCCAAAGAAGTCGTACAGAATATCATTAAATAGAAAGTGCTGAATTTGCTCGACGTACGAACGCACATGAACCTATGGTAATTACATCAAAAACTTTTGATGGTCGAAGATTTATATAAGTTGCCAAGATTTTTATAATTTTAAAAAATCTTATTAAAAAAATTTATTAATAGTACTTTTCATCACTAGAGTATGAAATTGAAATTTACGCACCGACCGCCGCGTCGGTCACGAGGTCTCAAAACTAGAGAGGTCACTAGGTCACTAGGGAGTAAAATAACTGTATTGCGTAGCAATACAAATAGTACTTTCAAATAGTACTATTTTGTTCCATCTACATAGACGAAAAAAATTGTATTTTGCGCTCAGAGCGTGAGAAAGGAATTTTGCGTTTTGAATAAGGAAAAAACATTAATAGTGTAGATATTAAATGAGAAAATTTTATTGGAAACGTCTGACATAAATTCTTCTATACGCATTTCTATCGTGTTTCATTGATCCGAATCACAGATCAGGAAATATCTATTGGCATTTGCCAATTCATGATATTATAGAGTCATATACATTTATAGAGTCTATCTACTATGTTCACCTCGATTTTTATAATTATAATAAACACGTCTGTAAGCTGATAAATGAGTATTTTTATTCGTGTTCTGTACATTTACGTATATCTATCTGTAATCCTTTAGTTAATGAGTAATAAAAAGAGTAAAAAATATATATATACAATAGATTTTTCTTCTAAATCTTATAAAAATACTGGAATCACTTGAGGTAAAATTATATCTCTAGTGATTATTGCACATTACAAATAGAAATTTAAACCTTACTTTTAAAAGTAAGTTTGATGGCTGATTAGATAAATGCTGAACATTTTCGTTGATACTGAAGGAATATAAAAATTTTCTTAAAAATTCCTTCATTTCTGCAATCACAATAAATGGTCTAACAAAAGTATATATTAATAAGATTTTCCATCAAATGTCAGATAGATAGCATTTATATCTGGACTTTTACAAGAGAATATATTATACAATAACAACATTTTATACAGCTTTTTCGTAGTTTTTGAACAGTGTCGTTATGGTATATTAATAGTACCAAACAATTAATGATGTTAAATAAATTAAACGGCAAAAATTATATGTTTCAAATTTTCATATACTTCATTTATTAAATATTATTATTATGTATAAAAAAACTATTAAATTAATATTTATTAAATAACAAGAAAAAGTAAATAAATTAATTATTTCAAATGAAGCTATAAAAACTTAAAAAACTAATATTCGAAGAGATTAAATTTTGATATACTTTGTTATAAAAAACATTACCATTAAAATCATCAAAGAAAATGTCAAATTATCTTAAATTCTTCGTTATTTAAATTTTGAAAAATATTTTGATTTTAAAAATAGTTTCTTAAAAAGCTTCTCTATTAACCATCATGGCGCTTAAACAACAGTATAGTTAGTATTGATTCTTAGTTAGTATTGATACTTATTACATTATAATTAAGTTTTACGACTTATTTAAATAGCATTTTCTGAATGCTCTCTCTAAAACTACGTACAAAATATACGTATGACAACTCGCGATATTCTAAAATAAACAACAAAAAACACGTTCTTATGAAAATTCAGACCAATGGTAAACTCCATAATCGAGCTTCACAATCTATACACGAGTAAAACGGCACTTGTTCTCGACAGTGTCCTTTACGAGTGAAAAAAGAAAATAATGTCACGAGGAATATAATTTTTTTTTAGTACAAATAATAACAAGTACGAAAAGTACGATAAACAGCAAACAAAAAGAAAATGAGAGAGAGAGTGTGAAACGCAGATCAGGCTCGCCTGATCTTGAGCATGTGCAAGTTCGGGTGCCATGGCACTTTGCGAAAGGTCGAGGTTCTGCCCCCGCCGACGCCCCTAAAATCCTCCTCGTCCGTCCTCACTCCCACGACACTGTCCACCTTGTCGTCCATACTGCAGACTCTTCTGTGTCTCTGCGACATCGTGCGACCGAGGTTCGAGCTCGTCCTCCAGGTACCAGGTTCACTGGACACACTTCTCTGGTAATTGAAGTTCTGCACTTCCTGTTCATGTCTGTGCCTATGATGATGGTGATGATGGGGGCGACTAGGGCGACACGGGGGAAGTAGGGCGTAAGGCGCAGATGCGAGATGGACCTGAGGGTTCGGGTCCAAGTATAACCAGCTTGCACTGTCCATGTAAGGACGCAGGTAACCGCTTCGAGAGCCATCGTGGTAGGCTGACGACGACATTGTTCCTAGGTGGTGGGATTTCAAAGATCCGTTGCGGGCCTGGTGCTGGACGTCGAGCTTAACCTTGCGTCGACGGTAGTGATGCTTCTTCAGTTTGGACTTGTTGCTCCAGGCTCTCGGCTTAAACCTAAAAATGATAAAAGGTATGAAATATAGATATACATAATGTTACGTGTGCATAGTATGCATAACGTGACGAGGCGGATAAGGTTGCATCTAGCAATATGAGGAAGACTCGAAGAAAGACACGCATTGGTATCGGTATCTCAGTGGACATAACACCCGTTACGAAAACAGAAGGTCCAAGGTTCGATTCCCCGCCGAGTCACGCCGTGCCATTTTTTAGCGAGTCTTCCTCTATTTATTTTTGTACTTGCAAGTTCTCACTCGTAACAATAATTAAATAACAAATTATTTTTATTCTCATAAAATGACAATGTCCATGAGATTCAAAATCAAATCTTCATTAAGAAAAAGTTTCTAAAATTAAGAGACTGCTGATTATTTAATTAATCAAATGGTATATTTTACTTCATATACAGAAATAATTAAAATCATCATTCATCTGCCTCCGTTACTACATAGTTCTTTTAAACAAAATTTCAAATATGGATCAAAGTATCTTCTCTTCATTATGACTGAATATTGATTCGCAAAAATAAAGCTAAAGTTCTAAATACTGTGTAGATAGGTATTGATTGGTTTTCTAGTAAAATAACGCTATGGACAAGTACCTGGAGGCAAAGTTTTTGGACATTCTGTGTCGTCAGTTGAGAGGATGATCGCTCTTCAGCGTCCTGTAGCACTTGTTCCAGGCCTCGAGCAGCAAGACGCAGCTGTGGAAGCGATAAAAGATGAGCAACGGCAGGCCTATTCTCGATATCACGCCCCAGGCGAGAACGCCAAAGAACCTCAGCTGCAGTTCCTGGGATATCCAGTTCTGCGTCACCACCGTGTCGAAGGCCCACAGGACGGCTAAATAACGGAGATAAGGTTGATTAATTAAGAAGTTTATAAAATAATTCGAATGCTTTTAATTGATACTAGCAAAAAAAAGTTTTTATTGTTAAATCAAGTAAAAACTAACTTCTTTTTTTTAATCAGATTTATTTTCATAAATAAGGTATAATAAATGAATAACTAGAAACCAAATGTGGATTACATTATGCTATAGTAAATGGATGACAAAAACGTCAGCTAGAAAAAATTGAGAAAGCAAAGAATTTTTACCATTGCTGAACAACAAGAATGTAATGACTTGTCGACCGGGTTTGGCGATGATCTGGAACCGCGTGATGCAGCACCTCTTCGAGGCCTCGGCTATCAGCGTGCTCTGGGCGAAGCATTGCAACAGCTGAAGCACGGACATCGAGAGTAGCAGCGTGTGCCTGGCTCGCATGTCGTCGATATCTTTGTCGCTCTCTTCACCCGTCTCCTGCAAAACAAATCATCCCTAGCACGTAAAATAAACATTGCCAACTGAAAATTCAACAAAAAAGCAGCGAAAGATATAATGCCATCCCAAGCGTGGTCACCCAACCAAGTAACTTAACTCCAGCTAGGGATACGATATACATCATCTCTTGCATCTAGCTACATTCGCGCCCCGCACTATACAGGCACGCATGTAGACATACCTGTAGAGTAGCCAGCGAGCAGGCGCAGACGACGATCGTGAACACCGAGTACAGCTGGACGCCGAACAGCGCGACGTTCGACAACAGCGAGTCCAGCTGCGCCGGTGCTCTCGTCACCACTGACATCTGCCTGATCTGCAGCAAACCACTGCCGGTCATCAGTCCGCTCAGCGACAAGATCCCTATGAGGGTACCGCAGGTCAGCCAGGAGAGCGTCGACAGGGGGAAATTCTCGTCTTCGCGCACCACCAGGAAGATCAGGATGACGACGATGCCGGCCACCATGGAGAGAATGCCCATGAACAGGCCCTTGCTGGAACTGTCGCAGCCGATGCGGCCCGAGCTCGGCAGGTCCTTCATGCTGTGAAACTTCTTGTGCAATAGGCGGCTCGAGCGACCGACGTTCTGGCCCATCACAAATGTCACCGCCGCGGCTATGAGACTGTGGCAGTGGAGTATTGTTCGTATAATTTGTTATTTCATTAGACTCAAAATGTGAAAGTTCTTTTTTAACTTTTCTCGAGAAGAAAATAAGAAGAATAGCCTTTTTGTGAAAGTTTAAATAACAACCAACTAATACTTGAGAATTAATAACCCTTTAAATAATAATTCTTTAAAAAAAAGATTTGACTTTACAAACATTAAATTATTTCAACTTATAGAAAACAAAATTTCCTTCATTTTAGTGGCTTTTATTTATTATTTTGTTTTTTCAAGTTGCAAATTAAATTTTATCATTTATCTCCACATAGGCAAGTACACAAACTGCAATTCGTTACCTAAATTGAACTATGAACGGATAAAGGAATGGCATGCTGGACGTCCAGAGCTGTCCGAGTGAGCTACCGTTGAGGCACTCCTGCAGTGCTACGACCTGCGATATCTGCTCCTGGGAGATCGGCTCGTAGCGGTTCTCAATCGGCGGACTCTCGCAAGGTTCCACATCTGCAACCCCAAGCCCAAAAAACGTCCGTCGTAATATGACCACGACTCATTCTCCAATGTTAACGCATATATTATATAAGAAAATCTCCTTTCTTACCGGGAATGTCACGAGACTGTTTGGTGAGGAATCCGGGAAAGCCGCGGAGATTCAGGGGCGAGGCTGACGTCGAACCGCGCTGCGCCACGTGCACGAAGTAGGTCCACTCCTGGGCCGAGTCCCAGATGACGAGGCGTGCCCACACAGCGACGTTCGTCGCCGCCAGGTGCGTGAAGCCGAAGCGCGCCGCCAGTCCGAACCTCTCCACCAGCACCTGCGGTATCGACAATTATGATTAGATATGTGTGTGCGTATAGAAGTATCGAGATGATTGATCGAGATGTGGAGGGGTTGCGTACCTGAGAGTTAACAAAGAGGAAGTGCATCTGCAGAAAGGTGAAGAGGCCGTGCAACACCGGATGCACGAAGATAACGTCGCTGAGGCACTCGGCGCCTTGCATCATCGTGTGCATCGCCATCTCCAGGCCGTTGAACACCAGCGTCGCGAAACCGAACACTGGAAGAGGATACATATATCCGTCATCGTTAGGCAATTAGGAGTCAACGGGTATTTATTGACGTCGTTTTTTTGAGTGAAAAATTCTCTCTCTTTTATTAAACTGGAAGTATACTTCCAGTTAGATAAGACAGTTCTTTGTATGATATAAATCTTTCAAGTATTCAAAATCAATATCTCTATATTGATAAAATAAACACCTATTCATATACGGGAATTAGCGTAATATATATTTTTGCTCGGAGGCAAAAAACTCTGGCCATGATTTATCATAACAAAATTTATTAGTTAAATGCTCACTGGCGAAGGCTTGCTCACTGAAATCTTTTTATGTTAAATTGTATTTAAATTAGTAAAATACACATTGCGTAAAGGTTTGCATGTCATTGTCGTTAATTCTCTACATGTCAATAAGATCATTACCCAAAGACCCGGAGATAATGAGAAACTTGAAATATAAATATAATAAAGATCGATATAACATAGAGCTACCCCTGGTAGAAAATGAACTATATTTTATAGCTAACGTGTTAATTAAATGGAAGGATTTTTAGCAAAAATCATAATGCAAAAATAATATAATTCATCTAAAAGTTCTACTATTACTGAAAATACATATTTTACGAAGTCTAAATGCCATAATTTATTTCGGATTGGTACATAATTATGAAATACAAGCAATGTTCGTTTTTATAAGCCATAAAGTTAACTGAAAAATAGTTAGCTTCAGGGGCCCTATTCTGCAAGGTTAACGCTGGCGTTAAATTGATTTTCATCGCTACTGCGCATGATCAGAGACCAACTTTCGTTAAGTTTATAAAATATGGCCTTTATACGAGGAACTGTTTAAACTTTTTATCAAAAATTCTTATATACGTAAGAACTATCTTCTAAAGTCAGTCACTAATTTACTTGTCTAGTGCCAAGCACCCAAACACTGGTTGGCATATATATTATTATTGTAATCTTTTATTTAGACTCTATTCATAATGCATTGTTAAAATTTATCTCAATTAATATAAAAATAAATACCTCGGGAATATCACACCCTGCATTTGAATCCCAAACATAATACTTACGCAGAGCGCCAACGCGAATGTAGAAGCTCGTGGGGGCGGTGCGCGAGCGCGATATATGCGCCCGCTTGAGCGATCCGAACCGCGTGAGGCTGGCGCCGCCGAGCTCGGCGTCCTGCAGCCCCCCGGATCGCATGCTCCCACAGCTGTCCACCAGCACCCAGATGTAGATGCCGATTATCACTGCGATGCTGCCCACGTACATGTACATTAGGAAGATGCCCTGTAGAGAAAACAGCTGGATTAGCGGTTTTGGGGGGTGAGCATGTTGCACTGATGGTTTGTTGATGATGGTTTAATGACGGCATGATGGGAGTGGGTATAATACTGTCTTTTAATTGTTGCCGAATGAAATAGTTGCATTAAAATCAAATGGAACTTGTTAAAAAGTCGTTTACCGAGATTTCTCAGGTATCGTTTATTCGCATACGAGCTTCTAGTTCTGCGCCTGCACATTTGAATATAAAATAAACGGAAGGTTGACTATAGGCCGAAACATTTACAATATTTCTCTATTATACATTCTGACAGTTATTTAAATTATCTTTTGCTCTAACAACATTCCGAGAGCTAACTGTTCTCCAAACTATTTTATAAAAAAAAAAAAGAAGGAACAACGCTCCTAACTGTTACCGATTGTAACACACTATACGCGTAGACAATCGCGACTCTTATAAACCAGCGTTCTGGCTAATTTTATTCGCCAGATTCTTTATCCGCACATTTATTTCCTCCATCTCCTTATACAACGGTACACGCGCATCCTTTGAATATTCATCCTCGTTTTCCACGCCAAAAAATAGGCTACCGATGCCCATTCATCCAGCAACGAGCTCTCGATCGATTCTTCGTTTCCGTTCGCTCGCTCGTTGAGTTCCCGCTAGATCGACGCCGCAGCGGCGTTGATAAAGCACAGGCATCCGCGAATCAAAACGATCGTTTTATAGGCGACGGTTTAACGGCGAGCGCGCAGGTGGCCTATTGTGGGATTCGGATGTTTATGGCGCGGCTATGACATTTGGCCTCGCGCGGGATGAAATGCGGTAGGGGCTTTTACGGGCGGCCACACATGTGCAGACGTTTTTACTATTTCCTTGGCCATTCGCTAGCTTACATTAACAGCAGTAGATTGCGTATAGTAATATCCGTTCATTCCGCCTATTTTGTATTCGCATTGACGTATTTCGTTTATGCAAAGGCATATATGCCCATTAACAAAAGAAAGAAATCCACAATCCATCGTGTAAATCTCGATCCCTTCACTTCTCACCAACCTCGGCCACTCGCACTCTTCCTTTTCCACGCCGATTTCACACCTCTATCAATCCAGAATCGACCGCGTACACACGTAATCCCCACTCGTGTATATGCATGCATGCAAACACCGTTGCGCGACCCCACGGGTAATTTCGCGCGAGCGCCGCGCTTGCATATATACATACATCCGTAATTGCGCGAGATTACCCTCTCGTGCGGCCGGCGCGTATGCGCAAGTACATGGTATCACTGTTTCTGCGAGCAGAATAAATTACGGATAGCCGCGCGGGATTGGAGTGTGATGGTGGGTCGCTGTGGGGTTGGATAAGTTCGCGAAGGATGCGAGGGTTTGAGATTGCGGTAATATGAAAGATGTGTGGGCTTCGCGGTCGTTAATGAAGGGCTGAGATCTAGCTTGTAGACAAGATGACGAAGAAAAGATTGGTTGGCTGTATTTCCATTATTTTGAAGTAGCGTGAGATTTGTTAATTAGAATAGTTGATTTTCAACTTGATTGTTATATAAATTATAAAGAGAGCCGCGGGCAATGATTGACTAAATTTTTCGCCAGAGTAGAACGTATATCCCAATCAATCATTTTGTCTATGGAAATTTATATTAAGGTGATGCGATACCCACATATTACTCAAAATTGGGTTAGTGTTTTTCTCATTCAATTTTTAATTTTAAGGAAAAAACTCTTTGATACGTTATAGTTCTTTATTGAACTTAAAACGTGTCAAAGAGTTTTTTTCAAAAAGTTTAAAATTCAAGGAGAAAAACGAGAACCCAGAATTGAGTAATAGCGTGGGTATCGCATTACCTTAAGCATGTTTAGTATAATAACTTCAATCTCAATATATTATTAACAGCCTTCGTTCCGGTAAAATAGATTCAAAAGTAGCTGCTCGCGCTATAAACTTTCCAACATTCCGCAGCAATTACCCCATAGCTCTTACTCTCGCCTCAACCGCATTATCAAAAGTCATCGTAATTCAAGAAAACAACTACAACCTCAGCGACTCCTTCGCGTCTGCATGACAAAAGAACTTTTTCCGCGCCACACTGCTCTCACCATTATAATCCTTATTTATCATGAAAAGCGCGTTTTTCGAAAACTACAACCTATTTCTCCTTTGATACGCCGATGATTGACGTCGCGGTCGTTTCGAGATTTCCTGCGCGCGAATCCATACACTTTTATTCCTTGCTATGCTTTATTGCGCGAGTGAAACTTAAACGTTTTCTTTTCATGCCGCGCGCGCCGCTGTGACAATGCGGATCCGTCGTTCGCACGGTGTCTACGCGTGTATATTATTATGCACGCCTACAAGAAAGTTTCTTTTGTTGATACTGCGTGCGTGCATGGTTCTTTTTTTGGCGAACGCGAGTATTGTTGAGCCGTCACTGCGCGTTATTACACTGCGACTTTCGAAGTCTACCTGCTACACAGACGATGCATCGACGCTTCTGAATTGCCATCCAAAATTCGCGGAACAGAAGCGAAAACGCCGCGCGTATATCGGTTACCGAAATTTACGAGCTAGCCTCGTGCTTTCCCGGTCTCGAATCGTCAAAGCGAACGATAACTCAATATCACCTCGGACTCCATCATCAACATCTTATATAGCTCGCGTTCAAAAGTATATATATACACAGCGCGTCACGGTCCAGGCGAAAACTTTTCTTCCGCGCCGGCAGATTTCTCTCCGCTTTTATATTGCACTTATAATACGCGCGAACGTTTTACGAGCGAGAAATCGCCGAGAGAAAGAGATGATTCGCGACCGAGTGCGCACGCGCGAGCGCCGGCTGCTCTCTGTGCGAGTGTGTATTTTCTTAGCTGGCCACCGGTATTTTACCGATATTTCAACGAGCGTGGCTGGTTCCGCGATCGAAAGTATATAATAGTCGTAATTCGAGCGCAAGTTTTAAATCTGCATTGGTAATCCAGCCGCGTAGGAGGAATTTTACTGGTTTTACCGCGTAATGTCCTGAATCTGAAAGTACTTTTTATATAACCAAGTGATATTAGTCAAATTGAGCGCGAATTTATCTGCCGCTTCGTGTTGTATAGAACCGGTAACGAAGTTTCGACGTTTTAATAAAGCGCATATTGACGATGCATAATAACGAGGAATCGAATTATACCGCACTCACGATGCTTTTCCGTAAATTACTCGATTTTACGCGTCCCACACGGTTCATTAAACGGAGACGACGGCTTCCTTACGCGCGGCTAACACGCGTAGCGTCATCGTGCACGAATTGCGCCATTCGAGTTACCTTTCTCATCGCGATCGGCGAAATTATTCAGAAGCGGAAGAATTCGCGGAGAGAAAGCAACGAATTTCGTATATTTACGAGGAGAGAATATTGAAATGCAGCAGGCGTTACGTGCACAGATAGGTAAATGAGAGAGCGGAGGTATTATATGTACGTGCTTTTGTAATACCTGGAGGCTGAGCAGTGGCACGGGCGTGTCCATGACCTCGGCCAGGCACAGGGCCATCGTGATGACGATGACGAGCTCGCCGTAGACGTTCGACAGGACCACCCATAATTGTGAACTGCAATTGAAAATGCGCGCACGCGTATGGTTATCGTGATTGTACGATGATTATGATAATAATAGTAGATGCCCGCGCAAAAAAAAATCTGTGGGCCATACATTGCCCACAGCGTTGGACAAGTATGGGCAATATATGGGCCATTGTAAGCCACATTAGATCAATACATGGAAGATACTCGGCCCCGGCGCCTGAGCCGAATTCGGGCTGGAATCGGGCCATAGTATTCCCACCAGTATCCCATATAGTTCCCATATAGTTGCAATATTAGTCCCATATTTATTTTCATGAGAACCATTAACAAAAAAAAAAACAACATAAATAAATAAATAAGCGTAAAAAACAATCCTATTGTGCATGTAGTGGGACTGTAAAATATATAAAAAAAAAAAAAATTCTTTGAGTGGATTCGAACCTCGAACCTTTGAATTACCAGACTTGCTCGCTACCGACTGAGCTATTTAGTTATGTTTATATCGAAGGTTCAAATGTAGATAATCTAGGCTGTAATCTGAAACGAATGATGATGTCGTTCAAGTATTAACCTCCATTTGATCCTTTGATATAAACATAACTAAATAGCTCAGTCGGTAGCGAGCAAGTCTAGTAATTCAAAGGTTCGAGGTTCGAATCCACTCAAAGATTTTTTTTTTTTTTTTATAATAATTTTACAGTCATAGTACATGCACAATAGGATTGTTTTTTACGCTTATTTATATTTTGTTTTTTTTTTGTTAATGGTTCTCATGACATTAAAAATATGGGACTAATATGGGAACTATATGGGATACTGGTGGGAATACTATGGCCCGATTCCAGCTCGAATTCGGCTCAGGCGCAGGGACCGAGTATCTTCCATATATTGCTCTAATATTGCTTGCAATGGCCCATATATTGCCCATACTTGTCCAACACTGTGGGCAATATATAGCCCACAAATTTTTTTTGCGCGGGTGTTCTCGGGTGGCGGTAAAGTTTAAGTGAGAAAACGTGGATAAAATTATTTTTAATACGATATTGATTGAACTGCTATGGTTCGGGAAACCTTTTTAAAATTAATTTTCGAAGCGCGATTAAAGATTTTTTTTCTTAATCTAAATAATTAATTTGACCGAAAATTCACCACTAATACGTATATTATTTTTCATTCTTCTTCTAAAATTCCGGATTTATTATATTGCATTAAAAATGTAAGATTTCCACTTCCTCGAATCTCTATCTTCCCGATACATTAAGGTTGTATTGGCCGTAAGATTCCTGACAAAAGTTAGTTTTTTCACGTTAAAACTACGTTAAATAATTATGTAAAGCAATTATTATTATTATTATAAACTTTATTCTAGGTCTCTGCCTAAAAACCTGCGTAAAAAAAAAATTGTGGGCCATATATTACCCACAGTGTTGGACAAGTATAGGCAACATATGTGCCATTGCAAGCCACATTAGAGCAATATATGGGAGATACTCGGTTCCGGCGCCTGAGCCGAATTTGGGCTGGAATCAGGCCATAGTATTCCCGCCAGTATCCCATATAGTTCTCATATTAGTCCCATATTTATTTTCATGAGAACCATTGCATGAGAATATTGCTCTAATGTGGTTTGCAATGGCCCATATATTGTCCATACTTGTCCAACACTGTGGGCAATATATGGCCCACAAATTTTTTTTTTTTTGCGCGGGAAGATATAGAAGGTGTATATATTTCAACATTAGCATCGAGATTAAAAGTATTACAAAATTTGCATACCCTGATTAAAAAAACCCATTCATTCCTTTAAAAAGCTATTAGTTGAATCGACTTTAATGAGGATTTTTTACTGACTTAATACATGGACTATATAGGGAATTTAATAGGATCCAATAGGATTTAATATTTTTTTTTAATCAGGGTAGCCGCTTAGGTGAGATTGATTAATTTTTAGTTCTCGGGATCAATGTATTAATGCAATTGAAATATTATAAGCTTTAACCATAAAAAATCAAAGCTAAATTGTAAACTCGGTACTATTTTTTTAAAAATTGTCATTACGTTGAAATTAGTGCATTCTGACAATTTAAAAAAAAATAGTGCCGAGTTTACAATTTTGCTTTGATTTTTTATGTTTAAAGCTTATAATATTCCAATTACGTTAATACATTGATCGCGAGAACTAAAAATTGATCAATTACTTTACATAATTATTTAACGCAGTTTTAAGGTGAAAAACTAACTTTTGGCAGGGACCTTACGGCCAATACAACCTTAAACTGAAAAGATGACGAACCCAGAAATTACTTTCTACATTATCCGTAAAAGAATTCAAGTGAAACCGTGGTATTGATTTCGACCGCAAGAAGCGAGAAAAGAAAAACACTCACAATGGCTCGGAGTGGTCGAGAAGATCGTCAGGCGTCCGCGACCTCGCCAGTATCCTGGACACGAGGGACTTGGGGGGCGGCGTGTGCGAGCGCATCGGCGTGTCGCGCACCGGCGAGTCGCTACTGTCACCGTTATTGTGATTGTGGTTGTTGTGATTGTTGTTGTTGTTGTTGTTACTACTATTGTGGTTGTTGTTGCGTTCCGCACGGCCGTTGCCAGTGACGGAAGTACCTGCTGCTGCCCCGGGCCCACCAGGCCCGCCATCCGCCGTACCACCCGTCGTGCTGCCCGTCTCGTTTAGGCTGTCCTTGTCATGCTGCTCGTTGCTCGCTATAAGAACAAGAGGAATTATATAAAAGCTCGTTGAATTGTATCATATAATACTTGGTTCTAACTCTGGGATATGTATTGTGGACAAAATCGCGAGTTTCGAGAGTTCGATAAACTGGATGTTCAAGGTTTAATTTTATAAAATGTTGAGGAGGCTGTATTTTCGACAGAAGTCGTTCGGTCCAGAAAAAGGCTTACGAAAAATACAAAGAGATATTGTTGATAAAGGAAGCTCCTATTAATTATGTCCCAATAATAGTTATGTCAATTTAAAATTGTACAGCAAAATTTGTACTTCCAGTTGTTGGCATGGATATTCTGAATCGTATATTGGATAACCAACTTTGAATCGATATAACTTTAGACGAATTTGAAAGGTTTTCAAACTTTTTCAAACTGAATGATTAACATATAAGATAAGAGTTTGAAAATACATAATATGCATAGGTTTAATATTTTTTAACGAAGAGCTAGCTAATTTACATTTTACTAATTTTCTTACAATGTAACTACAGTGAAAACCACAAATATGTATTTGCTAAGGATTTTTAGACTTTCTAAGTATTTTCTATCCGTTTTCAGTTTCTAACATGGATTAGTTATTCTAATTATTGATTGTTTCTTGAAACATTGGGAAGAAATAATTAGCTGACGTAAGAACCTGCAATCATTTCCGACATTATTTTAATAAACCTATAATAACAGGTAATTATTGATGAATTTATCAAATTTCGCTAGTTATACCGGAACATTCGCTCATAACCTTTTACTATTCCTACTTGAATGTACGAAACATTAAAAAAGAAAGTCAAATTGTCGGCATGAATATGTAAATTCGGATATTTTAAGTTCAGTATCCATGGCGTTACAGCACTTATTTCCATACGTATTTCGTGCCTCTTTAATCTTTACACTCTCGTATTTTTTTCCTTCGCTGTTATAGCGTCATTTTTTTTGCATTTCACGCGCAACACGAGCCATAAAACAATCGCTCATCTTTGCATTTCAATCGCATCATAAATAATAAATACAAATACACAGACACACACTCTCCCACGTACTAATGAGCATAGAAAATAAGCTAGTGATACATCGATGATTATGGAGGTCTATACGAGATCTATATTATTCAATACTTTCCCATCATAAAAAAATCTGCAGAATGAATTATAGTCACAATCATTTCAATAATATCTTATTTATTTATGCGGAATTGTAATTACACGAGCTGTGAGTAACTCTTGAAAAATTTTCACCTAGCCCCGGCGGAGCTACATCTCGCGGGAGTCAACAAATGTGTATCGTATTAGTGAAGGTACATTAATTATTCAATGCAATGGTCGAATAACGTAGAATAAAACAAATGAATAAAGCAGAAATGCAATAATGTAATCTGCACATTAATAAGTGATTAGATCGCGCAGCCACTTTCGTGTACGTAACATTACCATAATTAAATACAATATATTGAGATGCAGTCATTTGAATTGTGTATCATTATGCATGAGCTTTTACTGTAACAAAAAACAACTAGCACGGTTACATAATCTGTTGTATGAATATTTTCACCCTACGCTACCAAAAATCCACCCCACAACAACAACAACAACGACGACAACGGCACTTTCTCTTTCCACACCCGCGCGCGCGTGCGCCGTCGACATTTCCCTCTCGACGTCCCGATCGCGTGGCGCACGCGAGCGCGCATCAAAGACGGCGGCACCGCCGCGTGGATGTGGTTGCAGATGGATCATGAAGGAGCTCGCGGGTGCGTTAAATTACTGTGATAATGCAGCGCCGGGGAAAATTTCAGTTTTCCTTTCCGCGTCGCGGCCGAGTTGGGTCAGATTGTATGCGCGTGTGGGCTGGTGGTACGTAATACGAAGAATGAAAGAAGATTCGTCGAACGACGGTGAAGGAATGGGTTTTGTGGGTATAGAAAACGTTTTAAGCGTTCATTATAGAAAAGACGCTGAATTTTTTGGGTTCGTTGGTGAGCGACGTTACGTTAGATTTGAAGAACGAATATGATCGAGACAGAAAGTGAATATTTTTCATAAACGTTTTATTTGGTTTAAGATACAAAAAATATTTACGGGCAACTGGTTTATCAGTTCTTTGACTGTACCGAATAATGCGCAATTTTTTAAAATTAAAAAAAAAGTAAATAGTTGTTTATAACTGTTCTCAAAATTTATTTAAATCAATCCCAGAACAAAATGCACCAAGTAGATCGAGATCTTACGATAGCATTTTTTAGAATCATACGGTACTTAAAAATACGGGTTTTTCGGAAGAACCATGCAAAGTTTTAATAGAATTAAAAAATACACAAAGAACAACATTACCTCAATCCTGTTTTTTTTTTCGAAATGCAAACAGAAAAAATATAACAATCCAGTGAGCGTCCAACAAAGAAGAAAAAAAAACCAGACGACCTAAAACAACGATCCTTCTCGCAATTACCATACAACTGCACGTATCGGTCATCGTCCGCGGCTAAAGGAGTAGTGAAACGCTCGCTCCGCGCGCATAACAAAAAGCTACCATTAATATCCACGTCCGCAAAAGAGATAAAAACAAAGATGATGCTCTCGCGCAATCCAATTAGTCACACAGGCGGCTCGCGCGCGATTATGTCTCGTGTCGCTGATAAATAAGCCGTAACAATGGCCGAAACGAAAGTCCGAGCGCATAATCGGAGCACCAACACACACGTACACACGCGTGTACATAAATGTATACACACTCGCTCTCGAAGCCACGGACTGTGGATGTATGCAGATGAGAGGCGCGGGCGATTTTACGGTGATGGGTGCGTATGTGCGCGGCGTTATGAAAATGCGAGGCTCGCTGAGCGCGCGCTTTGTTTGCTGAATTTTTGCGGGTGTTCCGGGGAAAGTGTTAGTGTATATACCGCGTGTTTGCAGTACGTATACAGCAGAGGGAGTGAAGGAGATAAGAAATTGAAAGTTTTTCGAAATGAGCCTCAGGTTTTGCCGGATTTTTATGGTTTTCTAAAGTGCGAGCATTATGAATACAATGTGGTAGAACGAATAATAAGCAGCAGCTAGTTATACTTTTAGAACACATTTCAAAGTGACTTATCTTACTAGAGAATTGCTCCTCTTAAAACTGAGTTTAAACGCGACGTTTCAAAAAGACATCAAAATTACCATATACGTTCATACTTTTACCGCGTACGCATATCTGCTTCTTCTTACAAATCGTGAAGAATAATTATACCAGTTCGTATTTGAAACGAAATCAAATATAATTTTAAACACTCGTTAAATAGTGGGCATCTTAACAAGACGATCCGCCAGAAGGATGAGCTCGATTAGAGTCATAGATAAAGCGGCTACTTGAATCAGTAACAGACTTTCTAAATTTCATGTAAAATTCGTAATGGCATTATTAATTATGAAAATGCTGCGCTACTTGCGGTAATGTCATACGAAGTGACTGTACAGAAGCAATATGGTGATTGGAAATTTCTAATTTCCGTATGGTTAAAGTATAATTCAAACAAAATGTGCAGACGATCTTGCACGTTAAAGTCCAATCGCACGCGGGATATCCAAATCTTTGCCGACGTTTTCTCCGTCGCAACTTAGTCTTCTCGAGAAACATTTAAATATATTCAAACACACGAGATCCACTTAACCGTCTTTAAATGCATACACCACTTCACTGCAATGACAACCGCTCGCGAGCGTTTACCATAGCAGTCGTCAGATTTTTCCCGCGACTCCTCAAACACTCTTAAGACAAACCAACACGAGAGAGGGAGAAAATTGGCAGGGCGTTTTTCCGGCCTGCCACTCACTCGCTCGCTCGCTCCGCACTGAATATGCATGACGCGCGCGCTCGTGAGATTTTTCCGGCATTGTGCGTTTCGTGCGGATACACATTCGCCTGGCGCGTGCATTTCTTCTTTCTCTCAGCGCGCGACATAGTTATGTACTTACGGGGATATGGATGCCAGCGTAAGCCGTTTAGCGACGATGAGAAAACGCGTAATGAGGGGAGAGAGAGAGAGAGAGGATCGATTTCACTCTTGTTTGATGTCTGGATGAAGTTGTTTTAGAAACACGACGCGATTGAACGGAGTGGATTTCTTTTCGAGGCAATTGGACTGGAGCATGAAAATTTTGAGGTCCCCGAGTAAGGTAATTAATAACCGCAACGTTAATAAACGAGAGAAACCTTGTAATTTACAAATTTGAATGGTATTGATTAGTAATGCTTCTTTTTGATACTTGTACGATATAGGCATTTTCATTTTGTTTGCATGAGTTATGGCGAATTACAACGGTTCGGATGAAAAAGTGACGTTTTCTTAGTAATAAAATCATTGTTGAAGATAATTACCTAGGTATACCTATAACAGTGACAATGAAAAACAAATGTATATTTTACATTCGCTTCTTTGCAGTAGTAAAGGAAACAGATTTCCCTGTCAGAAACAGAAAATTGATTCCGCTAAGAAAGCATTAGCGTATGAACAGTTATCGAGAAATGGAACAACATCTGTCTTATGCTACTGTATAAAATGCAAAGTCAACAACGGACTTTCTTACTAAATTGACAAAAAGCCACTTGAGAAGAGTATGTACATGTGTATCAAAATAGAAACTTTAATTATGTTTGATATTCAATGATATTCTGTCTTGAGAAATGAGTAAGATGTATCCCACCAATCCATGCAAACAGGTTTCGAGAGTCTAAATAAAAATAAACGATTCAGAGCTATTTTTAGAAAATATCTCTATTTATTAGATGAACTCTTTATCTGCCGCATTAAGTTTGTAAGTTTTTGGAAAATCGAAATAATTAAATGAATTTAGTCAAATGTATCTGGGTCATTTATTTTTATTGAAGAGGAAATCAGAGAATACTTTTACTAAATTTAATTCTTCATTCATTGATTTTTTTCTTAAATTTTTTTAAAGCTTATAATATTCCAATTTCATTAATACATAGCTCAGGAGAACTAAAAAAGTTTATCAATTGCTTTACATAATTATTTATCCTAGTTTTAACGTGAAAAATTAACTTTTAGCAGGGACCTTACGGCCAATACAACATTAAATCTTTCTGCATGACATTAGTGAATTTAGTAATATTTAAAAAAACCGCTGCTAACTGCTTTAGCAGAATGCTTTCTCAAAGAGAATTAATAAATTATCTCAAATAATTTTTTTAAATGAATATTTTAATATAAAATTTCATTTTTTCTGCATATCTTATTTTCCATAAATACATTATTCAAAATAATTTAGAAAATTATATTTAAAATAGTTATGTAATAATTAAAAATTATTTATAATCCATAACATTATTTAATTTTTGTAAAAATTTGCTACTTTTTCAAATCCGCATTTTTAAGTCAAAAATAACACGTGACTAATTTTAAAATACATAATTTAAAAGGAAATCGAATATAATTTAAGAATATCGGTCTTCATTTAAAATGTAATGCTAAAAAAGTAATTTATAATTCATAAAAGTATTTAAATTTTTTTCTGAAAAATCGCTACTTTTTCAAATCCGCATTTTTAAGTCAGAAAAAAAGGGTGAGTAGTTTTAAAATACATAATTTAGAAGAAAATCAAATGTACTTTGAGAATATTAGTCTCCATTTGGCATATATTCAAAAAAAATTGAAAAAAAAAAAATTATTTTAAAAAAAAATTTTTGCAAAGTTGTTATTTTTTTAAAAATAAGACCTTTAAGTCATCCATTTGACTCTAAAATTCAATCAGTTCTAAGTTTTTTAAGAAACTGTGTTTATATTATATTCATCTTCGAGATGTAATGCCAAAAAAGTAATTGATAATTTATAAAATTAGTTAATTTTTCTAAAAAGTAGCTATTTTCTCAAATCCACGATTTTAAATAAAAAATAACTCGTGAGTAGTTTTAAAATATATAATTTAGAAGAAAATAAAATATACTTTAAGAATATCGGTCTTCATTTTGCATATCTTTCGAACAAATTGAAAAAAAAAATTATTTTTGAAAAAAAAATTTTTGCAAAATTGTTATTTAAAAAAAAATAAGACCTTGAAGTCATCCATTTGACTCCAAAATTTTATCAGTTGTAAGTTGAGACATACCCAAGGTGCATGCGAAAGATCAGGTGATTCCCTCCATCCGTTCAAAAGTTATAACGGGGCCAAAATTTGGTTTCATGTATACATACATACATACATACATACATACATACATACATACATTTTCTAAAAACCTATAATTCTGACTCAGGGACCTCAAAAACATCGAAATTCATCAAAATCTTTGATTCGAAAATTTTCACCGTTACAAAGCTTTCTCTTTGAGAAAGCAAAAATTGTATTAAAATTTCTGAGATATTCTTATATATTTTTAAATAATTAACCAATTAATAATGCCAATATAAAAATATGAGAGATTTCATAATTATACATTTTGTATAATTATGAAATTGCAGTACATTTACAGTAGGTGTCTTAACGTAAATTATAAATCTTTACGTACAATATCAGTACAACCGAAGAAAATTACTATAAGCAAGAAAACTTTACTGTATTTGATTATATCGGTATGTAGGAGTTCGATCTTCCCGAGGCAAGGATGTGAGAAATAAATTTTCACATGTGTATGATGACGTTTCGGTGAACAATGTCACCCTTATCAGACCAAAAAGTTAATTTTTGTCACGAAAAACAATTCTTGTAGGCTTTTTTTCTCCTCCGCCGCATAAATGCGGGGGGGGTGGGGGGAGAAAATTTCACAACAATCCTTCCTACATTGGCTTTGGAAATCGTTCTTTACTGTATTTGAGTAAAATTTACTCTATGGTAAGTAAATTTTATTTTAATTACGTCTAATTTTTTAGGTGCAGAAATTGTTTTTGGGGAAGTATTTGTTTATGGGGAAACTCTGAAAAGACGTCCAACAATATATGGAGAAAAATTTTGTAGTAAAAATTACGACAAAACAGGAACAAACACACCTGGAACAGGTTCATATTTTCGTAGAAATTTTTACAAATTATAATAAAAATAGCTATTATTTTGTCATTTTGACTACATACATAGCAATTTTTACTATAAATTATAGGAATTTTCATGAAAACATGAGTCTATCCCACGTCTACAATAAAAAATAATAATATTTACTACAAAATCTTTCTCCGTGCATAAAATGAAAAACCAAATGTTCACATAGATAAAAGAATAAATTACACTACACCAACATACTTTATACACAAATCATTGAACTTAAAAAAAATACGATTAAATCTTACACATGACATCGAATCTCTGCGTCGTATGCAAGATTACTACGACAGGTGCAATTTTCCACGCCCAAACACCACTACACACTTCACCCATACCGTACTCGCTATAACGCCATCAATGCTACACTACTACTCACGTTTCGTCTCTTTCACCGGCCGATACTCTCGAGTCTCCAAAATGACGCTCCATGTGACACAGTCCCACGGGAATCCAAATGACCATAAAAACCACGGAAACCAGAAAGTCAAGAGTCTTGTATATCAGCAGCAGCAGCAGCGGCGCGGCGACGTTTCGACGAGCGTGGCGCGATGTCAAATGCCGAGGAAAATCGTGTGAGAGGTGCGCGTGCACGCCGCGGGAATAATCGTCGCAATACCGGTTCGCTTAGCCTCGTTTCCCGCCGCGGCGAACGTGTGATGCGCGCAGGCGCAGGAGAGAGAGAGAGAGAGAGAGAGAGAGAGAGAGAGAGAGAGAGAGAGAGAGAGAGAACTGGAGATGCGCGAGGTTTGTGCCTTATCACGCGGCAGATGGTCTGCTTGGTACTTTTTTTTTACTTATGGGAGAGAAGATTTTTTTTTAATAAGGTGGGATTAGGTTCGATCGGGTGAGAAGGGGTGTGGGTATAGTATAAGTTGGGATACAATTGAATGAAGATAATAATAGTCTACAAATTCTGGAAAAAATTACTATGGTTTCTTGACACGCGGCAAAAGATAATTCGTTCGAAGTATTACAAATATTATACCAAAATTCGGAGTGAAGGTTTCTATAAATATGAGAGTAATTAACACAAAAACAGTAAACAAGCTTTGTGAGAATTTTAGTAAAAAATATTTGTGGATTTATTGTGAAAAACTGGAATTTACCTTCGACGTTATCCATTTGCTTTTTCGAGTGGAAAACTGTTTTCCATTAATAAAGCATTTTTTTATTCTAATTAAAAAAATTTAGCACACGGTAATGCATAACCCACATACAGAAAGTAGATCGTTTCGGTTTTCAAATTTCAAAATTAACCTTTTATTTAATCCAAAAATATACTAAACTTTTTTCAGCGTATCCCTCCTTTTTATAACACGAGAAAATTTTGTACCACTGATTCTATAACAAAATAAAATTTAATAGAAAAGACTAGTAAAATAATAATAATCCTGACCTATCCTTTCTCGCAAAATCCGTTACAATCACTTTTTTTTTCTTAATATATATGCAAGAATCATAAATAAATAAATAAGCGACGTTTAATCAATCACACGATGACGCGCTGGATCCAATCAGCCGGTTTTCACCTTCGTCTAACGTGGCGACCGATGCATCTGTCGCGTTTTCTCTAACCGTAATAAAACTTCTAATAATGAAAAGGATTATTCATGGGGAATAATGGAAGGAAAAAATCGAGAGTCCGCTAACCGTGTAAACGGGCAGGTGATTGAAGAGACAACTGAAGTTTATAAATATTGAATACAATAAATCTAAACAAATTTTAAAATTTATTTCCTCGATAGGCACCGAACAGCTATGTATTATTAAGAATCTGTGAGATCGCATAGAAATCTCGCGTATATTAATATAGAATACTTACGGACGTCCGTTTCGACACACAAGTTTATTAAAGAATTATGTACAACTTTATCTGAGAGAATGATCCGATCTTGATATACGTTGCTTGAACTGTGTAACATTATCACACAAATTGTAATTTGATTAATATCTTAAGTAAAAGTGATGAGGATAGATTAAAATTGGATCTATATACTTATAGATGTTGATGAATAGATGATTAACAAAAATAATTAAAGAAGACGATTAAAAATAAAACAATTAAACAAAATTCAAGTTAAGCAATCAGTCAATCGCGCTTTTACTTTCATTCGAAAGGGAGTAATTTACTGTATAACTTATATAATTTTAGGCAGTCCAGGTAATTTTGATAATAATGTATTCAAATGTACTAGACCATGACTAAATTCGTACACGAGAAAGGGTACCAAGTAAAGGTAATTATTTTGTCACAGCAAAATTAAGTTTTCCTAAAAATCATGAAACGGCTTAACACGTGATTATCATTCTTTAAAGGTTGAACAAGCTACTATCAGAAAAGTAGCCTTCATTTTGAAAAGAAAATTACTTAAAAATGACATCGAACAAAACGTAAGCTCCATCTCTTTTCTCAGAGCTACTTCCTAAATGCTAAGTAAGTAGTGGATATCTATACTATTTTTGTAGTGCGTGTTCACCAATTCATATTGAAAATTTTATTTTACTACTTCATTATTAATTACTATACACGGAAAAAATAAACAGTAGTTCTTACTGTTTCGCACAAGTAAAATCTACTTTCTTAAGAAAAAGTAAAAATTACTTTATAAAATCAGTAAAATCAACATTTCATACAGTAGAAACTACAGTTTATTTGAAAAGTAGAATCTACTTTTTAAAAAGTAGAATATACTTTTTAAAAAAATAGAATCTACTTTTTAAAAAAGGAGAATCTACTTTTTAGATAAATTAAATTCTAGATGCTCATTGTTAATGAATTTGCAATGGTTTTATAAAAAATTATAAATAAATAAAAATTATAAAAAATTACATGCTAACACATACTGCGTGAATATGAAATGTTTTTATTGGTATATGAGCAAATCTTTGAAACCGTCACAGTTTTTGTGTCACAGAACTTGAAAAAAATTTTTTTTGGAGCACATCTTTCGGACAAGTTTTTTCTCAATCTCTATACCATATATTATAAGAAAAAATAGTTGAACAAGCGAAAGCGGGTTTGTGACAAAGTTTTAAATGCATATGAATTTTTGTTATGGGAATTTAACATGGGAAAAATTGACGAAAGGTGGTCATTGATGATTAACCAATAACAAGCTATTCAGTAAGCCAAACCAAATTCCACAAAGAAGCGATTCAAGTTGAAGAATAGAGATTTAATTTAAGTTGTGAATCGCTAAAATCGATCGATTCTGTGCACAGCTTTCTATGTGAAATTGAAAATGGCGAAAAATGACAAAAATTTGGAAAATTACGCGGACTTAGAAAAAATCGCTCATTCCGAAATTCCATTTTAGAAAAAGTAGAAACTACTTTTCAGAAAAAGTAGAAACTACTTTTTACTCCAGAAAGCAGATCTTATTTTACCGAAAAGTAAATTCTACTTTTCTATAAAGCTGTTTCTACTGATACTTATGAAAGTAAAATTAACTTGCCATTTTACAGTAAAATTTACTGTGTAAAAAGTAGAATTTACTGTTTATTTTTTCCGTGTACTAATGACTAATTATTAATTTCTTTTTATATAAGAATACCTCGAAGCATTCAATTTCCATTTACCTAAATCCTCTCTTTCTATTAACAACTTACGCAACAAAAATCCACATCGAAAACCCGCTCCGCGTATCGCATAAAGTCGCACTCGTACTCGCGACAAATTCCCGCTGTTTTCACGCAAGAAGCGAAAAATCGGCCCTTCCTGCTCCCCTCATCATCATCAACATCACCACCACGCGCTCGTTATACGGTACAACCCTTTTCCCCCCTATTATCCCGTCCGCGCACGCATCATCAACCCGATCTCGCGCGAAATCGTCATTAGCGGCCGGGAAAAACCGGAGCGAGTCGCGCGCACCTGTCGCAAGTACTCCCGTATATACTTTTCGCGAACGCGCACACGCCTAACTGATTGTTAACGTCGTTAAAGACGGACACTGGTACTCGTCGTGTAATACAGTTAGGCCTGCCGTTGCCATGCGCATAGTGTGCGCCTACTTCTCGCGTCGGTTTCGAAAACAATGGCGCACGAGCTGGAATGTTTTTTTTTTTTTATTTTACTGTTAGGGCTCGAATTTAGGCAGGGTGTGGATATAGGCTAATTGCGGTAAAGTGGTGTAAAAGAGGGTTTAAGCGCAGCCTTGCGGAATATGTAGCGTGCGAGCTAGGCAGAGCAGAGCAGGTGTCTGCTGCTGTGTCTATGTGCACACTGGGGAAATGGGTCAAGGTTTCGGTGTGTACGGTTGCACGTGTGCGCACGCATGCACGCTGTTATGCGGCCGTAAACTTTAGCGCGAGCGGGAAAGGACGTAAAAATGTAACTGCTGCGTGCGGGGAAGAGCTCTAGGAAATTGTGGTAAGAGTCGTGAGTTTATATATTGATTTAGCGAAAATGCTGTGTATGAGCTGATAAAATTATGTTGAAATGGTCGCAATCGCGATTGAATTATACGAATACTAAGAAGAAGCGTGCAGATCCTACGAGAAACGGATTCTAGTGGACACTTGATGAATGAAGATCAGTGTTTTTAGGTTCTTTTTCTTGAGGTATGAGTACCCTGCAAAAACTATCTTATTAAAATAGATTCGATCCGATTAAAAAATCCAACACGAATTAATCGGAAATCTTAATACGAAAATGCCAGATTTAAAACTATTAAAACTGATTCATTGAAATCAGTTTTTATCAGAATTAATTCATATTTTTCTCACCTTATTAAATCCGATTTGATTCATATTAAAGTTTGAATTTAAAAATTAAATATAAATTAAATCGGATTTAATAAGGTAAGAAAAATATCAATTAATTCTGTTAAAACTGATTTCAATGAATCAATTTTAATAGTTTTAAATCTGGTATTTTCGTATTAAGATTTTCGATTAATTCATGTTGGATTTTTTAATCGGATCGAATCTATTTTAATAAGATAGTTTTTGCAGGGTAATCAAATCTCAAATATCCTCCTCTCTAAAGTTGAATTAGTGAAAAAACCACTAATTATTAGTTAAAATTGCTCCACTGTAGAACAAGTGGATATTCACTAATGAAACAGTGAACACTCTGGTAGAAATTGTAACCAACCGTACGCCATCCGTTCTCCAAATCGCAAGGATTTGGCCAACCGTTTAACCAACAGTTAGCGATAAATACCGCTTATTTCGTCACGAAATCACCCTTGCGCTTGGTCAATGAATGCTTAATATTAAAAATCTTAAATAAAAATCATTTACACAACTTATTATTTAAATAAAACTCTCAAAATTTGTATTATTCATAGAATAATCAAAACCCACATATTAATAGATTTTTCTTCAGATAAATATGGTTAAATCGGTAACGGGTATAGTTTTGTTTGTTCAAATTGAGGTTAGGGCGCGTTAATGTGTAGTGTGCGTGACTTTTTGACGTAAGTCAGGACATGTACAGGTGGATACTTATATTTTTTTAAATTTAAAAGTATCCTATATTTAAAATTTGAAAGAATCCTACATAAAAGGTATTCTACATTTAAAATTTGAAAGTATCCTACATAAATTCTTCGTACTCGTATTGCTCCGTTTTCTACACGGTGCTCCGTTACCATCTGACCTTTACAGTGAAGTAAAACCACGCGATCCCGGCAATCCCGTCACGTGACTCGTATGAGTCTGCGCAGTTAAATACTTTTACCTATACATAACACATGAACCTGCGATCGCACTCGTGTGTATGTAATACTAGAGTTCGACACGCGCGCTTTGCGCGCTGATTTTTTTTCTTTTAAGTTACAAAAGAAGCTGCATAATTAATGAACGGTTTCTTTTTTATTTACAAGAGAAATGTTATTATTCAATTCATTATTTAAGGTTGTATGGACTATATGTAAAAAATAATGTCAGATCAATAAAGTTTCGTCAGTAGGTCAATAATATCATTATAAACGTCTCTGGCAAATTTGAATATGATTTGCGTGCTAGTTTTCGAGATATTGTAGTTTAAAATTAACGTGGGTTCTTATGGAGATTCTCTGAATATGGCTAGACTCGTCGTAGTTATTGAAAAAAATAAGTTGAAAAAATAGTGTTTAGTTCTTGTAAATTTGTGTATACGTAAAAGAAAACCTTTGTAATCGATTGCAATTGAAATGAATTGCTTTTGCGAGCTAGTAGGGTCCGAAAGTCAATTAAAAATTCAAATTTCGCGCCATAATATAGCAGACAAAAAAATAAGTAATTTGCCTATAACAATTAGTAAAAGTTTACAATTAGTAAAAAAAATATTACGGAAAACCAGGACTGCATTGCCCTCCGTTACATTATTATCTATCATTTTACAAAGTTTGCAGTTTCTATATAAATATTTCGCTGAATGGCATTTGAATTACTTGATTTTGAGACATTATTCAAATGCCATTCAGCGAAATATTTATATAGAAACTTCAAACTTTGTAAAATGATAGATATTATTAACGGAGGGTAATGCAGTCCTGATTTTTCGTAATATTGTTTTTACTATTTGTTATAGGCAAATTACTTATTTTTTCGTCTGCTATATTGTGGCGCGAAATTTGAATTTTTAATTGACTTTCGGACCCCCTTAAGGCGATGCGAGGCCCCACAGTTACCGATGATTGCAGGGATCCGTTTTTCTCATTCAATTTTGAATTTTGACAAAAAATCTCTCTGAGACGTTATAGATTTGATAGTCAACTATAACGTACCAGAGCGATATTTTCTTAAAATTTTAAATTGATTGAGAAAAACGGGTCCCTGCAATCGTCGGTAACGACTGGTACTCACATCAAAGTTATAGCATAAAAACTGTGTAGTAAGGCGTACAGTCATACTAAAAAGTGAAAGAAATGAGCAATGCAATGTTCTAAAACCGATGTAAAGTTTTCTTCATAGTTCTAAAAAACATTTTACATATTTGTTTACTCTTAGTACTGTAGAATATTAGTGTTTTCGACAAATTATACAACCAAAATATTTGTCTTAAATTTTTAAATGAGATCTTACGGCCAATACAACCTTAATACACTTATTTTGAATTCATTTAAACATTATGATGTTTTTCATCAAGCTATGTTATAGTTTTATTGACTAAAAAATGTATGTATGAAGAAGTATTTGTTATTTTAATATATGATTTGTCTTTATCTTTTGAATTTAGTTCTAGTGATTCATTCCATTCCATAGTTTCCTGCTTTAACAAATTTAAAGGTTCATTAAATTCTATAGTATCAGAATGTCACTACAATGATAAAGATTAATCAAGTTTAATTTCATTTAAATAAGCTTTTTTCATTTTGTGATTTTGTTCAATAAGTAAAATTGCCACTAAGATAGATAAACAATAACATAATTATGAAAATATCTGTTTTCTGTGTTTAATAATGTTAAACATATAAAAAGGCAAAGTGAAGGTATAAAATTCAAGATGAATATTTTTATATTGAGAAAACCGTGTTTTTAATTTTAACTAAATAAAAAGATCCTTACACTAATCCGACCATCATCATTAATAAAAAACCGCTCCCAATATACATTGGCACTTAGCTTCCTCAAACTAATGTATTTATTCCTCTTTTTAATTTTTTATATGACAATAATTAATTGTATTATACAAAAGTTTCTCTATCTATCAAATATTGTCTGAAAAACGCTATTCGAAAATATTTTTAAAAAACTTTCAACCTCAAATATCTTTGGTCATGACAGTTCAATTTTTTTGCGCAATGAACAGTTTGGAGATATAAAAAATCTATATCCTCTATACCAAATTTCAGGACGATTAATTGGTTTTTATTCTTGTCATCGTGTGTCAGTGAAAACGCGTTTTTTTTTTTAAATAATTTTTTTCTCAAACAAAAATGAAGATAATCTCTTGAAATTTATACCAAATATTATCTTCAATAAGCGTAATAAGTAAATAAAATTTTGAGTCGATAATCAAATATTTTTTGAAAAATTAATTTATGAATTATAAGAACATTTTCCATGACATACTAAAGATAATTTGAAAATTAAAAGCAGAAAACGTAGGTAGTTTAAAGATTTTTTGGTTATAAAAAAAAAAAGAAAATCGATAAAAAATTAAAACGGAGTATTTTTTCGGGACCAAGAGAATAAGGTTTGTCCGACGAAAATAGGTGAAATGGTTTTCGAGATATCGAGTGTTTACATACACACACACCCACCCACCCACTCACCCACACACACATACACACACACACACACGCATGCACGCACGCACGCACGCAGGCACGCACACACACACACACACATACAGACACACACACACGTAATGAATAAATATTTTTTTTTTAAATAAAAATTTTTCATCGATTTATCAATTGATTATAAATTTCTATCAATTAATATATATCATATTTTCCCGCTCACAACACATGCGCTATCTCTATACCATTCCACCATAACTCTAAGGGTGTCTATAACTTTGCGCGTGCATATGCCCTCTCGTGTATAAGGTATACCTATATATAGTGCTCTCCTATAAGGTATACCTATATATAGCGCTCTCCTATATATAGGTATACCTTATACACGGCTAGCGCACACACGCGCGCTTCACGGTGTAGAGACTCCCTAAGTCCCTATAGGGCATTTGCGCATGCACCAAAAAATTCGAGATTTCGAGATATTCGAGATATTCGAGATATTCGAGATATTCGAGAAAAAATCAACATGGCGTCGCAACATGGCGTCGACCATGCCACGGATGCATTTTTTATAGAGGGATGTGTGTATTTATGTGCATGTGTGCTTGTCTTGCGGAAAGCGGGATGCGGACAGTAATTTCGGAGCATAACCCACGTGCTACGCTGTCTACTTAACCTTCAAATAAATTTACTCCCAACTTCATTCAAATATTTTTTTAATGCATTACAATAATTTTTATTATTGTTTATGTATCAAAATCTTTTTACATATCTATATTTCTTATTAATTTCTATTATTGTTTTATGAGTTACTCAATGTTTTATTATTGATTGATAGTCCACCAACCGTTGGTTAACCGTTGGTCAATATTTTTCTTATTCGTTGGCCTAAATTATTGGCCAACAGTTAGTAGATAAGCCATCCGAGTTGGTTTATTTTCTACCAGGGCATTCACTAATTCTTAGTGGAAATATACTATTTCATTAGTGAATATTCATTGTTTAAAAATAGTAGAATTTTAATTAACAAATAGTGGTTTTTTCACTAATTCAACTTTAGAGAGTCACTGAAAAAAATGTATGTACAAGGAAATCGGAATTTGTTTCAAGTAAATATTACTTGTTCCTATCCTCCTCTCTTAAAAAAATGATGGTCGGATGTTGTGAAGCACTTAAAGAGTGATTTTGATTGGTTTGTAAGTAATAGGCGCGAAAATTTGCTACTTCCGCTACATTTGAATTTTTGAAATTGAATTTTTATTCTTAACTATTTAAAACTAAATAATTAAATCAAATTAGAATAAAAAGATTAATTTTATCATGCTTTGAAAAATGATCTGATTATCCTATCATTTAAACCAATTAAAATGAAATCATAATGCAAAATTATATATTCATAACCTAAAAAATAAAATAGTACGCGCGCGGCGCGTTTGGATTTTGCTACTCTTAAAAAATGATAGATTTGTTATGATATCAATTTATATTCCTGATTTGGTTGGTGGGAGTAATGGGTTGTTAGGCTACAAAAATAAAAGTAGCGCGAAGGCTTGCTAAAGTTACGGCGCATGAAGCGCGCTTAGAGATGGCTAATTTTTAACTAAATTTTAGTTGAAACAAGTAAGATTTCCTTGAACACAACTTTTTTTTGAGTGTATTTCGTTAAAAAATGATGTCTCTTCTATCGACTGTCATATTGCAAGTATTTATGATACCAAAAAGAGCAGAAAAGATTATGAAAGTAGACAGCATAAGCTAAAATTAAAGCTCTGAACCGTTCAAAAATATTGATTTTTCAGGAAATTATAAGCGATCAAAGGTACTGTAAGAAAATGGTTAAAAATTGTATTTTTATCCATTTTCTTATGCTATTTTTGATTGCTTATAATTTCCTGAAAATCTAAGATTTTTAGACGAATCAGAGCTTACATTTTAGCTTTTACTGTCTATTTTTATAATCTTTTTTCTCGTTTTCGTATCATAAATACTTGCAATATAACAGTCGATAGAAGAGACATAATTTTGTTTAACGAAATAAAGGATATTGGAGATTAGATTGTCCATGTTTCATTAAAAAGGGCCTATGAGATGGAATTAGAAGCATCCGGTTGCATTTCTAGATACCAGAAATCGCCTCTCGAACGCCCGCTGAAATTCTTTTCCCGGAGAGTGCGTGTCCTATTCTTGTAAATACAGCAATATTATTAGATACTACTCTCTAAAGTTGAATTAGTGAAAATTGCTCCACCATTTCAATTAGTAGAAAAAACTTCTAATTTATTAGTGAATATTCACTATTTCATTTAGTAGTTTATTAAAACTACTATTTTGATTAGTAGTTTTTACTAATTTAATTAGTAGTTTTTAAAAAACCACTAATGAAATAGTGAATATTCACTAATAAATTAGTAGTTTTTTCTACTAATTGAAATGGTGGAGCAATTTTCACAATTCAACTTTAGAGAGTAAAGATAAGCATAGCGATTCTAAATTCTGTATGCGTGAAAACGGCAGTGTTAAAATAATAAAAACACCAGCAACTGTCATTTAAGTAATGCGACATCGACTCCAAGAATCTTCCCACCCAACAATAAACAGGATATGTGAGACAGTTACCGTATTGTTAACCATATAACCTCCTGTATTTCTTTTCATCGTTAACAATGGATTTTATTTACACCCTCTTCGCACTAGTTTTCCTGAACTAACTGGTATCCAATGCTGTGTTCCGAGATATCTGGTCATAATGCGCGGGGGGGGGGGGCAACTAGAACATAGATCTTTATCATTTAAAACATATATTTTTACCAAGGCTGACCATATAAACTTCTGAATATTATATAAAACTTTGGGTGAATCGTGCGTCAATTATTCATATCTTATAAAAACACTGCTATTTGCTACTGTGCCTTAAGTAAAACCGCTGCCAATTTATTGGCCCGTAGCTTCCTCAACCGTAATTTGTTGATTCCTTTAATAAATTTTTAATAACAAAAATTATAATTTTTTAAAAAATTTATTGCATAATTATAATTAAATTCATTTATGAATATTAAAAATTGTTAATTTTTAAATTTATTTATTTATTTATTATTTATTTATATCAAATTTATATAAATTTTGAACTGATAAATAAAGTTATCATTTGAAATAGAAGTAAAATATCTATATTTTATAATAAAACAAATAGCTATCACGGTTGTTTTGCTATTAACAAAAACGTGTTTTTTTTTTATATTTCATAATTCATATTTTTTAAGAAAAAAAAAAAAAAAAATTTATAGCTATCAATGTTCTTTTTTTATTGACAAAAACGTGTTTTTTTAAAAAAGTTCATAACTCACAAATAAATTACAATAATACAGAATATAATGCATTCATAATGCATAATTCATAATTATAATAGATTATAATAGATATAATTTTTAAACATTTTAATTCATTTTGTTGTTTGGTTTTTTAAAAAATTAAAAAAAAATCATCGAATGCCTACTCAATGACGTTTCCTCATTCCACACCACCTAGCGGTAGATATCGTATGGGTAGGTAGCGGTAGCGGAGTTATGAGTTTTTAAAAAAAACACGTTTTTGTTTTTGATGATAACTAAAGAACCGTGATAGATAGAAAATTAATTTTTTTTCTAAAATATAGGTATTTTAATTCTCTTTCGAATGCCACCCACCCCAATCAGATACACAGAGCCGTTCTCGAGAAATTACGATTTTTAAAAAATGTCAAAAAATTTTTAACCTCAAATATCTCTGAAATTTATGGACTAATCATTTTGCCCAAAGAACTCGACCGAGAACTATTAAAAATTCTACCTCTAAAAGGAATTTTGAAGCCATTAAGTCAATTTTACTCTTGTAATCGTTGGACATACAAAACTGATTTTTTTCATTTTTCAATTTTTTACTCAAAATCTAGCCTACAGAATGTATTCAAATTTTAACAGATTATAGCTATTTATATTCTGTATTATCATGATTTTTCTCAAAAAAATTGACCGTTAAGTTTAGGAGTTATAAGCTTCTTAAAAAAAACACGTTTTTGTTAATAACAAAAGAACCGTGATAGCTAGAAACTTTTTTTTTTTTTTTAAATATAGGTATTTTAATTCTCTTTCGAACGCTACCCATCAGATTCGAATAACTCGATCCTATCATTAAAAAAAATCAAAAAACAGTTTTGAGAAAATCGAAAATTTGAAAAAAAACAAAAACGCATCGCCCCAATCAAGAAATGGATTTTTGACCCGCCATCACGCAAAAAAAAACAAAAAAAATGAGACCTGTCCGGTCAAAATCGACCGAGTAGAAGCTGAGATCCAGGCGTACACACACACACACACACACACACACACACACACACACACACACACACATCCATACAGACATTTTTCAAAAACCATGTATTTTGATTCCTAACACCTCGGAACACAATTATAACATGTTTTTACAACAACTCAAAAATTTACTATCACAAAGCTTCCTCTAGGAGGAAGCAAAAATGATAGGGCACAGTAACTCGCATATCTCACAACGTCACCTGACACACTACCTTTCCAAAACCCAATAAAAAATTCAGCCCACCTCGCGGATTCTCTAATTGTACATCATACATTGTTGGCTGAGAGGAAAAGGCGCTAGTTGGAGTAAGCGCCGTACAAGGTGCTATCTCGCAAATAATTTTTTTTTTTCTTCTACATTGAAGTTGGCAATCCAGAGGATGTTTAAAAAAAGAGATAATTATCATTGAAGTTATTGGGTTTGTTTACTATAACTAAAACTGAATTTTTCATAGTTTGTAATCATGTGTGTAGAAAACGTTTTTCCTAAAAATCTGTATCATATTGATAACTATAATCAGTATAACTTTAATTATTAGTAAGTAGACCTAATAACTTCAAAAGTAATTTTCGTTTTTTTTTTCAAATACTCACCTTGAATTTAGAAGGAAAAAAAGCAATTTGCGAGATAGCACCTTCTTCCGCGCTCATTCCAAATAGCTCTAACAGCGCTTTTTTGAAACAGCGCCTTTTTCATCCCAGCCGGCGACATCATACCCAACTCCAAAACCACTATACATCACTGCAAACCTCAAGCCTGTCTCTCTTTCTCTCTCTCTCTCTCTCTCTACACCGACAATGGAAGAGCAAACTCTCTCCGTCTCTACCTCGTGGCAGCAGTAGCCTCCTTCGCGAATTCGATTAAGCGGCTAGCACAGATAGGCGCCGACCATATGTCGCGCGCCGCGCGCACAGATAGACCGCCGCCGCAAGTGGACGAGCAATTGCGCGTTATTAAGAGCTGCGCAGACACGACTAATGGCCGTATACTAGCATGTATATGTGTGCGCGTGTATCTGCGAAAGCAAAGGTTTGGAGAGCAAATACACAGTCGGATGATTCGGAGAAGGATTAAAATGATACGGTTGCGATGGGAGGGAAATTAGGTTGAGTGATTGAATATAAGGAACTCGGAGCGCGCTGCGGCGACCTCGGTGATTAGGGGATTAGGCATGATGGTATAGCGCGCTGTATAACGTTAGTTTTAGTGGGGGCTGTAAAGGCTGCTCGACATTTTGCGCGTGCAGTCTAGTTACTTTTATTCGCCTACTTATCTAGGTATTAATCTGAATAACAGGATTATGAGATTGTTGTAGGTCTACGGAGTCAAGGCTTATTATTTGCAGGAGACAGGTGCGCGAAAAAGAAGTGCATTTAAGATTAATTTTGACGTATAATATAAGAAGAATTGTGGTTAATAAGTAAAAAAACCATTTTTAATGCGATGGTTCGATTTTGATGGATATAAGCTTCATTTAATGGCTCGTTAATCTTAATGATAAATCAAGGTATTATCTATATATATTTCTCTAACACTATGGATTATAAATTCATTTTACGACACTTTAATTATATAATATAATACTATTATAAGAGCTACAACTGATTTATCCTATAATGATTCCTGCGAAAATTTTTTTACGATTAGTGATGGATCATTAACGCCGGTTAAAAATTACTTTTGACGTTTATTCAGCTAATAAAATATAGTTTTATCAGTTTTTTCTTAATCAAGTTCCCACTGTATCCCCCTCTCGAGAAAATAATAAAACGTACAATAATTTACCGCACCTATCTATCTGAGCAAATAAAAGAAAAAATTGCATCTTTAGCCCAGAGTAGACCAGAATGAATTCTGTCCCCTTATTTCTCGCCATCGAGCAACAAACCACGCCACGACGAAAAAGGCTATACCACCACGCGTTGCTCTTCCTCTCGCGATTAGCATCTCCCACATTAATCTTCGTCGCGATTGATTGCACAAAGGCCGATGAATTTCGCGCGAAAAATCGCCGTCCGCAGTGCGGTATAGCAGGAAGAAGAAGAAGAAGAAGCTCTCCGACTATGCGGACTGTATACGTCTCTGATGTCTCGCGACTTGTCCGCGCGCAGGTATGCAGAGTCATAGCATCTACCGCTAGCTTCTTGACGCCGCGAACAATATACCGTACGAGAGAGAGAAAGAGAGAGAGAGTACGTACGTGCGCCGCTTGCATATAAATCACGGCGCGAGGAAGAAGAGGAGAACGTCGATGCTACATCTGCGGTGTCACGGGTACAATGGGAAAAGGGGGAAGTTATTATGGGGAAAAATGAGGAGAGAAATGTCGATCGCGGTGGGTATAAAGAGAGCGGTTGTGGAAACTTGTGTGGTTGGGAAAGGCGGAATTATATACCGGAATGGTAGAAATTAAAAGATTCTTTTTCAATGTTTTAAACTTTAAAGATAATTGTAAAGAACTACTTTTTCTAAAAAAGTTCAAGTTTCTGGACAGACTTTTGTTTTTCAAAAATAAAACATTCTTTTCGAAAAATTCAGAATACTTTTGGAAAGCGGTTATATCATTCTCACATTTTTCTGTAATTATTACCTATCTTTGTGGGCTTTTCGCCAAAAAATTCCGTACGCGATTCTTAATTGTTTTTGAAGATACTACGGTAAAATGACTGAAAAACAACGTATGAATTATTAAACGTTCGTCACTGTAAAAATATAGAGCTTTGCAAAATTTTGTTACACCACAATAACCCACTGATCATTTCCTTCCAACAATGTCACAGACAATAAACCAGTAAATACTCGTCAACTTTCTAATACAACTACAATTTATCGAACGTTTCCCATATTCCTCGAAAAAATCGCACACGTCTGCAAAACTTTCCTCCTACAGCTGCTACAACTCAATATAACCACTTCCTTTCGCCAACCTCATCCAAAAATCCGTTCATTCATTCATCCATCCACTTATTCAGCCATTTGACAACCGTTACCTAGCGCCAGCTACAATATTGACAGCAAACTCCATCCCGCCCACGGCGCACACTTGCATTTAACATCGTCGGAAAACGGAAACATCCTCGAGGCCCCTTCCTTGCAGACACTTCGCATAGCGCACACACGCACTTTCCCATGCCACAGCTTAGATGACGCGCCGAAATTGTATGCAAATCCGCCACGGGGATGCTAATCGAATCTGTTTTCGCGCGCGCAAAAAAAAAAGTGAAAACGCATAACACATCCGTTTACCTTACCGGCTTTCGCGGTCGTAGCGGTAGACACGGCCGAGGCGCCGTCCGGCACGTCGACGGCCCTTTCTTCCTTCCCGTATCTCACGGCGACGACGTTCTCGTCGTCGATACGCTCTCTGAGTTTCCAGTTTTCACCGCAGACAGACGGCTTCTCCCGCGTTTCGTCCTTCGTTGTTGACGGAGGTTTTCGCTCGTCCTCGTCCTCGGGGACAATTGTCGCGTTGTCGTCGTCCTGGCTGATGTTGGGATCGTCGGTGATTATGCGCCAGTTGGGGCGATCATAATCCTCGCGCGCTGCGACCTCGCTCACCGAGTCGACGATCTCCTCCACGAGCTCTTCTTCCTCGAGGATGTACTGACGCTGGTCCTCGACGGGGCTGGGGTGGATTCTAGGGGGTCGATATGGTTTAATCGCTCCTTGTTTTCTCCGGAGTGTGTGTAAGGCTTTTTAACGATTCTGTGGGTTCTTTCGTGGATATTAGTATTGACAAAGATCGGCTGTATAACAAACTTCGATTAAATTTATACAGATGATTGAATGAAAACCATAATGAAAAGTCATTGCCCACGAGATAGTATAATCTAGTATGTAAGAAAGGAACGTGGGCTTTATTTTTCTACCTTCTTCCTTGTTCCACCTCGTTCTCCTCTTCATGTTGACTTTAACTCAGTTACGTTGAAGAAAGGTCTGTCAGTAGGAAAGAAAGAAAAATAAAGCACTTGTTCCTTCAGCGCACGCCATATAACGTCGCGTGGTACGAAGAAAAGCCAACTTTGAAGTTACAGGCGAAGAAAAGCCAACAAACGGCTTTGCCGCGAAAAACAGTCAGTTTGCACCCACCCAGACAAAGAAAAGCCAGTTTCACTTTTCCCAGGCGAAGAAAAATCAGTTTGCACCGTCCCTGGACGAAAAATCCCAACCCAACTGACGATATTTCGCGCGAGAAAAAGATCCAATTCTGTTACCGAAAATACTTTTACGTACGCGTATTGATAAATAATGCTGTATATTATGCTTGTAAATTTTAATTATCATAATAAAATTACTCTTAATACTATTAATAATCGGTATTAGGAATCTTGAATCAATGTACTGAAAGTTCCTAGTGGCTTTGAACATATGTCAAGCACTGCTACGCCGTTCATAAATTATGGTGTATCTCGCAATCGCAGTTTATTGCGCTTTCGGATACATCCGAAAAAAGAGCAACGGCTTCGAGATGCAGACCCGCAGCGCAGCCTTCCATGCGTTTGACGCATCAGTGCCACCGGCCGGGGCCACTGCCTTCCTAAAACTTTTCTTGTGTAAGTAGCACAATAAATGTACAATTGCGTGTACACTATCATTCGTAAACGACTTATCGCAATGTTTTTGACAAATGTTCAAAGTCAATGATAAAAAAAAAACTAGAATTATCAGTACACTGATTCGGGATTCTTACCGAGGTTTGTACCGCTATTATTATGTTAGTACCGCTTAGTTAATAGTAATTGTATTGTGATAATTAAAATTTACAAGCATAATATAAAGCATTATTTATCAATACGCGTATGTAAAAGTATTTTCGCTAACAGAATTGGATGTTTTTTCTCGCGCGAAATGTCGTCAGTTGGGGATTTTTCGTCCAGGGACGGAGCAAACTGGTTTTTCTTCTTCTGGGAAGGCACAAATTGGCTTTTCTTCGTCTGAGAGAGCTCAAACTGGCTTTTTTCGTGGCAAAGCCGTTTGTTGGCTTTTCTTGGCCTGTACCACCAAAGTTGGCTTTTTTTCGTACCGCGCGATGATATATCCAAAAATTCATATTTCGCATGAGATGCACCGAATAGTTCACAGTTTGATTTTGCTTCCTTCAGATCTCCACAGAATCGTGTCAAACCCTTGCACCGCGCAACCTCCCCACCCTTCTTACCTGTAGGGCCCGACCAATCCGACGATACCTCTCGGCGTAGCCACGTGACTGGCCTCCCTCCTCCAGTCACCCCCAGCGTTCCCACCCTGTCCGAACATGGCACTTCTCTCCCTGGACGCGATCCTCAGCCACTCCTCGAGCTCCTCCCTTCTGCTCCTGGTCCCTTCGGCCTCGTCACTCGCGGGTGGTCTCCTCGCGGTCTTGTTCACGACGCTGTAAATCGCCTCTTCCGGACTGCTCTCCTTCCTCGACCTGTACCCCGGTGGGATCGGCGGTTTGCACGCTGTGCTCGGGTACCGCTGCCTCGCCGTGGCCGTCTTCTTGGTCGCGCTCACCACGACCGCGCTCTCCGGATTTCTATTGCTCTCGGCGCCGCTGCTGCTACCACCGGAGCTTCTGACGGTCGTCGAGCCGAGCACGCTATAGATCGGCTCGTTCGTCTCGACGGCGACCCATCGAGGTTCACGTCCACGTCGGTCTGTTGTGCAGTCCCGCGCGGTCGACGCGCTAATGCCCGCCTCGCGGAGCATAACGCTCCGACGCTCCTGCTGCTGCTCTTGTTTATGGATTATTGTCGCGTGGCGAGCGCCGGACGCCGGAAGTCACGCCTCGGGGTCGAGGCACTCTGGCATTGTGCGAGAGTGCGCCGGCGTCCCACTGACCCTGGATCGGGCTACGTTTTCGGATGAATATGAATGAACGAATGCGAGCTCTCGGTGATCCTTATCGGGCGATGAAGTATTATCTACGGGTCTCTTCGTGGCTTACGTGTATGCACGGTAAAGAATCCACGCGATTGAAGGCACACTATGCCCACTGTAGCACTGCGCGCGTTTGTTGTTTTTTTTGCGGGCGGCGTTGATGGTACCGGTCCCGAGCGACCTCGGCGCGCAAATGGCCATAGTTGGCCGCGAGTCGTCGGCTTTTTTCACAGTCGGAGGAGAGAAAAAGAAGAGGAGGAGGAGGAGACGACGACGACGACAGCGGTAACGGCGGGTCGATGGTATGGATCTAGCTCTCTCGCGGCGAGGGTCGACGTGACCGGGGTCGATAACGAGCGAGGCGTATACGTGCAACGGATCTTCCTCGAGCGAGAAAGTTGGAGGAGCGCGCGATGTGTGAAACGGAGCTGAGCTGCGTGTGGATGGATAGGTGAGGCTGTGGGTATTTTTTTTACTTTATTTTTTATTTTTATTTTTATTGTGGAATGGGAAGAAGCAGGAATTGTGGCGGGGAGGATTTGTTTGGTATAGTGAAGAATAGATAGATCGGTTGGTGCAGTCATTATATATTTATTTGCGATAATGGGTTTACAATAGAATTACAATGGTATAGGAATAACAACTGTAAAATCATATACATAATTGTTGCTAAGTTGTATGCAGTAAACGCCGTATATTACAACTATACATCATATACAATGGTATACAATACATTATACAATTGCAGTATTTAATCTGTGTGAAGTCCTTCGTGATTGTAATTTTTTAAATAAAGTTTTCAACGTTTCAGAAGGATTGTGTTTGCCTCTCACCTTCGCGGCTTATATCAAGGTTTTATATAAAATTGAAAATCCATCAAAATAATCCTTCCTAACCGTTAACATAATTTACGATCTTGTTCGTTTTGGTTCCTTCGAAAACCGTTGAAACTTCATTTAGAGAAATACCATTTAACCTTTAGAGGACGAAAGTGGTCGATATTTTGACCATCTATTAATCACAACTATTGCAGTCGCTATACAGTATCTGTCCAAACAGTAATGACAAGGATATTTTTTCCGTATGTGGTTCAACCAACTTTTTTCACATTTCCTATAAATTTTAATAAATTTCTTTTACAGAAACTACACTGAGAAAACTGTCGTAGGAAAATTTACTGAAAAGCTAATAAAAATTACTATTTTTTATAGCAACGATGGGATATCATGGAAATTTAGGTACTTTTGCTAACTAATATAGTAATTTTTGTAGCCAAACTTAAACTTAAAAAAAATTGATTTTCATGATTTTATATCTATAGGATACCTAATATTTATACAATATTTAATATATTATTAATTAAATTTAGCTATACAAGAAATAAATAAGGAAATAAAAATTTTTTTTTACGGTGGTTGTGTATTCGAACCCTGGACCCTCCGCACGCTAGGCAGACGCGCTAACCTCTTACCCACGTGAGCTTCTTGAGTACAAAATTTTGGAACTGATACATTGGCTACCTTCGCTTACGAGAGAACTTTGATGATTATTTGATAGCAATAAATAACTATGATAATATAAAGAAATAACTCATAGCTCACCTGCACAACGTAAAAATAAAACAACTGAATCGATATTGTCGATGTTTTTGATAACTTAAAAGGAAGATAATCTCAAATTGCGGGAGAAACATAACCTCAATCAGACACGTGCTCCCGGCGTGCACGCAATAAGTACTACATGTAGAGGGCACTTTTTGCTATGTGTAGTAGTAAAAATTATTAAGATACCTTGTAAATATTCCTGAACTAAAGCAAAATTTTTTATAATTTGCTTATATCCCCGCGTTGCTATCAAATATAGTAATTTTTGTTAGTTTTTCAGTAAATTTTCCTACGACAGTTTTCTCAGTGTAGAGAATAAATTCGCCTTGAGAAAAGTTGCCGACTGTCAGACGAATATATATCCATAATGATTAATCATACAATATAATTATATTCGAACACTTATATTATAAAACATAATACTCCAATGAAAAGAACCACTGTCAGCGCATATCTATCAAGAAACTGTTACTCGCATTATAATAATAAAAGCATTAATCAATTTACAAACTTCTCCGCCGCTTTATAACACCGCAGTAATTTTCTAACAATCAATTGATTACCGTACGGCCTGTGCGAATTTATTAACTAGAAACCCTCCGGCAAATCGTCCCCATAATCATCGTCCACCACCTCCTCTGCAAAACTTTCAACCGAATGTCTCGCGACATCCCGATAATAATACATTACCCATACATGCATTCACACACTCATCCTACTCTCGCCCGTCGTGCGAAAGTATCGAAAGCGCGTCCACGGCGCGTATAACAGGGGGCAAAGCGCATGTAGCAATAATTCACGCAGTGCGCAGGCGCGCTGCACTCTCGCGGACCTCATCAGCGAGTCATTAGGGCCCGCCGCAGCACAGCTGACGCGCGCGCCTTTTGTCAAGGGGGAAAGCGTAACGAGATACGTGAATGGTACACGTACAGCGCGCGCATGTATATATACACGGGACAGAAGAGTTAAATTAAGATCTTGAGCGACGCGGGGAGAGGCCGCGCGGTGCAGCTGCGAGGATGATGGTTTTCTTCTATATACGACGACGGCCGCTGTGCCGGAATCCTTTGGCGATTAGCGTTTAATAATAATATTAATATAAGTATGGAAGCTGTACGCGCGTGCGCTTTGAAGGATCGAGGGCGAGGAGAAACTCGAACGAGTGGATTGCAGTTTGCGAAATCGCAATTAGGGTCTATAGCGCGAGGGGATGAGCGGTGTTATCGTGGGTAGGATGATCTAGTTCGCGCGGATGATTGAAATTTCATGACGTGTAGCGGCGAAGCAGCTGGAGTGGTGTGAGGGAAGTCTGCCGCATGAATTTTAGAACGCGAATACGCAGGTGTAGTTGATGTTACAGGTTTCTTTTTATGGTCAGAGTAGAATTTCAGAGTGAAAATGAGGGATTTTTCGGTAAAGTTTATTATAGATTGCGGTGTTAAGAGGGTGTCTGGTGTAGTCATTTTGGTTGATGATAAATGGGATTATCACAAGGTACATAAATGTATATTTATATTACTTCCTGTTCGTGTATCTTAATAGGGAAGAGTTTTCATTTAAACTTTGTGATATGCTTGTTAATCGTAAAAATGTGAAGAGAGCTGTGGAAAAAGCGTTTCGAAAAAAAACCATCAAGGAGAAATAAACTAAAGAAAACGAGCTTTCATATATCCTTTTCGAGCACGACAAAAATTCCTTCCAGTTATATTCAACGGAGATTCATTGATAAATCACTAAAATCTCCAGCTCGGACTCGTCACCAAAGCTCTCTAATCTTCAGTGCAAGTACTAACAAGTACTTATATGAACAATTCCTGGGAAATTTTCCTATTACGTCGCCAAAAAAAATGAAAAATTTTTTTGAATGCACACTTACCACACAAGGTTTTTCTCGTTTCTTGAACCTTACAGAACATGAAAAAACGTGTGTTCCAAGCCGATTGAGTGGTATCATTTTTTTACAGCACTTTTAATTTTTCTTATGGAAATTTAACATGGGAAAAATGGGTGAAAAGTTGTCATTGATGATAAACCAATAACAAGCTATTGAAGAGGCCAAACCAAATTCCAAAACATCGATTAAAGTTGAAGAATAGAACTTTAATTTGAGAAGGCAATCGTTAAAATCGGTCGATTCGGTGCAAAGCTACGTGAATTTGAAAATGACGAAAAATGACCAAAAATGACGAAAATTTTAAGAATTACGATGATTTGGCAAAAAAAAGTGCTGTAAAAAAATGATACCACTCAATCGGCTTGGAACACACGTTTTTTCACGTTCTGTAAGGTTCAAGAAACGAGAAAAACCTTGTGTGGTAAGTGTGCATTCAACAAAATTTTTCATTTTTTTTGGCGACGTAATAGGGAAATTTTCCAGGAATTGCTCACACACACACACACACACACACACACACACACACACACGCGCGCGCGCGCACGCACACACACACACAAACACACACATACACGCCGCACGCACACACACACACACACACACACACAACACCTACAAGACGACACGCTAAACTCCAACGTCGCTCGTGCCTCGGTTCAACAAACGCATATCTCACCCCTTAAAAACCCATCAACCTCGCGCGCATTCCACGCCGCATAGACGAAAACAAAGCAATCACCCCTCTCTCTCTTCTTTCTCTCGCCCCCATAAATATAGCTCCGTACTCGGCCCGAAGGAGGTTAACGAAAATAAGCCGCGTCGGTGCTCCGCTGCGCGCTGCGCGCATGCTAATGCCGTCACAATTTCTGCGCGCGTGAGCGCTAACTGTACTTACCGCCTATACTCGTCTGCGTGCGCGGCTTGTTAGTCGCCGCCGAAATGCCGCCGCGTGTACGTGAGAGCATTCGTTGCTCGTGTTCGCTGGGTTTGTTTACATGCTGTTGAGGTGGCGTACCTATAAGTACCTTATATACATGTGTTCGACCGACAAGCGAGGATTAGACGCGGAAAATATATATTGGAATTTCGTACGAATAAGATTATCTGAAGGTCCACGAACCGCCGCGAGTTTTGAACCGGCGTCGCGTGCGCATGCGCGGTGTGTGATTAATTACCTCGCGCGCGACGTTAAATATTTCATATAAACGGCGCGTCGCCATAAATCGCACTAGAGGCGAGGTACGAATTGGCAATTACGAATTTGCATTCGCGCGCGCAGGTTCAAGGTATATAAAATACCACAGCAGCACGCGCGCGCTTTATTCCCTCCCAATCATCTTTAACATAGCACATATAGCAATAACACTTATGTTAAGCGAGCGAACTCCGTGGCTACTGGAAAAACCAAAATAGCGATATCAGAAGCGTAAACATTATCCAATCGATAGGTCCCAGCGCGTATTATACGTAACGACGATGATAATGATGCTGATGCAAACAAGCCGCGGAAGAGGGTCAAGGCCACCGGGGGGTCGCGAACCGCGATAAGCTCGCGGCGAAAGTGACGACGGAGAGCTACTATACGTATGGTATGTGTATATCGATGACGATGTGCAAATTGACCGCTGAGCTGTTGCTCGGTGGCTTGTTATGAGGCCGGCTGTGGATTCGGCGTTGGCGGAGACGAGATTCGTGACAAGATGGTGCGAGGATTGGCGGTCTGGCTGGCGCTGTCCATGTTTGCGCTTTGTAACGGGTGAGTTTTAGCAGTGGGAATCTTTTGGTTTTCTTTGTGAAACGATTTTTAGTCTCGCGAGGTTTAGTTGTTCGGGGAAAAGTTCAGGATACGGATTTAAAAATAATGTTTTGACGTTTGATGTGTATATGAGGAAATTTGCAGAAAATCCACGCTTATAGAGAGTTGAAAATATTAAAAAAGAAATTTGAAGGCATGCAGAGAAAAAATGACAACCAATGATAACGGTCTTGTGATACTATTTTAACCGCACATCCATTTTTCTAATGGAAATTCAACATGGAAAAATTGGACGAAAAACGGTCACTGACAATTAACCGATATTCAGATGCCAAAGGTGCCAACAGATTTTCCATAAGAATACAATTACAGCAGAAGGAAGAAGTTTTAACTCAAGCTAAGAATAGTTAAAATCGTGCGATCTTGTGCGAAGCAATGGAAAATAGCGAAAAATTACAAAAGTATCAACATCTGAAGAATTATGTGAATTTGTGAAAATTCGCTCATTTTTTTGTCATTTTTCGTGATTTTCAAATGCACGCGAGTAGCTTTGCACAAGATCGTCTGATTTTAACGATACTTAGCTTTAATTAAAGCTCCTTTTTTTCGTCTTAAATTTTTTTTCTTGTGGAAAATTTGTTGGTCCTTTGGTATACCTTAATATTGGCTAATCATCAGTGACCGATTTTCACCTATTTTTCCCATGTTAAACCATAAGAAAAATGGATGTGTGGTTTAAAACAGTGTCGCAAGATCGTTTCCAACCATGATTGGAAATTTTTCTTATCTATTATATGACCTATAGAATGAGAAAAAATTTATTACAGACGCGTGTCTTCAAATTTTTTTTTAAATTTTTTAGACCATCTAAGCGTAGATTTTCTGTAGAGTTCTGTGAAGAAAAATGTTGTCCTTTCTATTAACTTATTATCATCTTACACGCCTTTACAAACTGCTTACAACTAATCACACATCAACATACTTTCCCACTCCCAAAAGCAAAAATTATAAAAAAATCTGCTCCCTTTCCAGTGACCAATGGCTAATGACAGGCGACTTCATCGCACCGTCGGACGCTCAGCGCCGCGACTTGGACCTCGAGAGCTTCAATTCAACGACGAGCGTGTCCTCGTCGATGCGCATCAGCCTGTCCTCGCCCCCGGGCCACGTGATTAACTGCGTGATCGCTGCTGGGCTGCACCTCAACGGCCACGTGCGAATCGTCGAGGGGGGCGTAGGCCATCCGAACGTCACCATCACTTACGAGACGATAAAGGGCGAGTCGGATTTGCTCTTCGTGCTGATTGAATCGCACGCCGATAGGCTCGCGAGGGTCGCTGTCGACGAGGTGGGCAATTCCAGGGTGGTGATTGTGTACGATAGGTTGAGGGATTGGAGGTTGAACGAGTTGCCGGGGGAGGAGAAGAGGAAGGATGTATAAGAGAATTGAACGGGCAGTATCGCTTTGAGAATGTAATCAGAGCGATAGAAAATTTGGGATAGGGTGATAGATAGGATAAGCACTATATATTATATTTAAGACTTCGTGACATTAAAAGAAAATTTTTGGAGAGATAACAATGGACAGTGAAAAGATCACGAAAGCCTCATATTTATGGACTTTTTCGAGACTCAATTTTCATTTAATTTTATGTTCTATAAAATCTACCTTTAATGTCACCGCTCATCTTTAGAAAAAGATAACCTCGACATTAAAATACTTCCTTATAGTTCGAAACTAAATTCAATAACTAGATCTCTGTAATCGCCGACACCGCAGGAAGGGCTTTTAATACCGTCATAAAACGAAGTCGATTGTCTTCAAATTTTTATAGCGCTCTATAACGATGCAAATTTGAGAGCAATTCGAAACCCCAGAAGTAATCTCATAAACCATAATATATATGCACTTAACCAACCGAGAAAATTAAAATTTCTATACTAATGCATTTCACCCGACTCCTATAAACTCTCTTCAGTCTCTCATCTGCGTCGTTTCTCGCATTCGCTCGGGTCTCGTCTAACGGTGCTCGTCTCTTCTTAATGCGCGCGTAAGTAACGCAATGCCGTGGCGGCGGCAGTGCGAGCCCGTTAATCTGCAAAATTAAGGCTGCAGGTGAGGAGAGAGGCGATTATCCGATAATGCGAATACGTACAGGCGATAAGAGCGATCGGTTGGTATGGGATAATGAAGTTTCACGAGCCGGTGGTTATAGGGTAATTTTTGTAGGGGCAATGTGTGCCAAAGTGTCTATAGCGTAAGGACGATGATGATGATTATATGCCTGGAAAAAGGGGCATGAATAGGTGGTATAAAAAGAGATTGGGAATTGTTTGGTAGATCTGCGAGTGGCAATCTTTCGAGGGTACATATACATAGTTTTAACTAATTTAGGGAGCGTTTGTTCGTATAATATGGCAAATAAGTATGGTTAGCTTAAGTTATATGGTTAAGCGAATTTGGTTGTATTTTGTTGATGTGAGAGAGCGTTTATCTTAAATACTTAGCTATCGAAGTTTTTATACGCGCGGCAACGATAACGTATATGTTTATCTAACCGCATTTACTCATTGCATATCGTGCTTTTATATACTTTGATACGAAAATCTAAAATAACGTATACTTATAAGTGTAGTCCTAAAAAATGTAGATATTATTTTTAAATGAGCGGCAATGTTATGATAGACGCTATATATACACCAGTACAACAGCATGTCCGAATACTTTCACTGAATAAAAAAATATTATCATTTTATACTTGCAGTTCAATCCCTCCTGCTTCTCCTGCACTTTTACTCTTTTTATGACATTCCGAACCAGAAAATATAAGATCAAACCAGTTGCCTTTTGGAATCATGTATATATATATAGTAAAAGTTATTTCGATCTCGCAACCATAAATACTTAAAAGCTTCTTTTTTACGGCCCTTTCTCTGAGAATTAAGTATTTTGAAAATGAAAACTAATGAATTTTTAATATTAAAATTTTTGTGCGATGAATACGAACGGTCAACTTAAGCTCGACGTCACCGGAATTTTTATGCAGGTTTGACTACCCGGCCATTAAGTAAAACTATAGTTTTCTAATTAAAAGTGTCAAACGAAAATTCTGGGCGTTTTCGAAAGGCGAATACGCATAAAAATTGGGAAAGTTTAAAAACTTTCAGACGTTTAACAAATTTCTAACCAAAATTTCACTAATTAGGTAAAATTAGATTTTGATAATGTGATACAATTAATTAAATTCTGATTAGCGACAAGTTGAGTGGTTTCGATTTTTCACATCCGTGAAAGTGTTTTTTCCAATTTATCAAATTACGCATAAAACTCAGCAGATTAATTTCTCGCATTTGTCTAACATCGTAAATCTTTTTATATAATTTGACAGCGAAATTTTAAATTCATAATTCCGCGCGGTAGCGACCACTTACTTAATTAATTAAGCAAAAATAAGCAAGCCCATTTAACACACGCACTACCCAATTACTCCTTGACAATTTCATAATTCATAAACCGCGTCCAATTAAAACCGTAACACCGCCGCAGCCACATTTCATAATTCGAAATTTCAACTTTCCTTGCTTTCCTTCCCATCAGATTTTGCAATTGCACGTACGCACACACACACATACACACACGAAAAGATATATATCCCCGGGTGCATTGTAATAGAAAGCAACGCGCGCACGCGTACACATACCCTCAGCAGACAGAAAAAAAAACACTTTTATCATCATCGCGTTTCGTATCATTCCGCGCGACTTTTACTTTTCTCCGTTTCCCTACCGCATTATTACGCGCTTCCGTCTCTGCGCGCGCATTTTTTCGTCGAACTTTCATTTTTTTAACTCGCCCGGGATCTCGATCTCATTATACCACGTGCACGTGTCGCGCACGCGCACGTGTAGATATGCAAATACGTTTGTAATGATGATATGAGCGTGCGCGGTATGCACATGTATATAGGGACGTGGGCCGCGACGCTGATAAATATTCTGATCATTAGAGCGCTATCGGAAATTAAGGTGCTGTTAGATATAGTTTCTACTTATTAAATATACTTAGATTCTTCCAAACGATGTTATATTAGAAAACGTGGAAAGTCGAGTATTGGGGGGATTAGTGAGAAAAATGGATGTAGATTTTGAAAGGAAGCTCGAAATTAAATCTGCATAACTATGAGAACGCGTTTTATATCATTATTTCATTACATTAAGCATTTTCGTTTAATTACGAATGGACTTAGTCAGGATGATTTAATTGAAGGCTATGTAGCAGAATTTAAATGATGCAATCTCGCAACATTTAGCGTAGAAAGGATGTACAATGAATGAGATCGCGTTAAATGAGAGCGTATATATATACTTTTTTATTCATGTATTCATATAAATCCACTTATTCACGGGAATCATTTCTTTAAAGTATTGATTTCGATTAACAATAGTATTCCTTTCCCATACACACTATTACTATAGTAAATCTAACAGCTAAACATAGGGTTTAATCTATATAATTCAAATAAAATATTTGCTTACATCGTTTCGATAAAGCTCGCCTTCTACACTACACACCACAATAAAATTTCTGCTAGTTGCTCAACGTAAACTAGATTTCTTTCTACCGCAAAAAGAAATTTTTCTGTTCTCCATTTTATTAGCCTCCATTATACCCCCATACAAGCGAACCATAGCTCATCATTATCAAAATTCGCGTGCTCCAGTTCAATTAATCAATAAGAAACATCCAATCCTACACGACCGCCAGCCACGAAAGTGTATCTATATATATATATATGCATACTCGCCTCGAACGAAAGAGAACTCGATTCGAATTGACCATTCACACCCCCGCGCAAAATAAAAGCAAAAGAAAATAACCGCGAGATCGAAGCCCATCTGCGCACGCTCTCGGCGCTCTTGTAACTTTCTCACCCACCACTGGCCTGAGAGAATCGAGGTTGATTTATATCCGCGCGATTTTTCCGGTAATAAGAGAAAGTCCGCACGCGCCACGGCCAAGGCTACTCGCTCCGACGGTGAAAGGAGGCGCTACTGCTGTACACCCAACGCGCACGCGAAGAAAAAGAGGAGAGCGATCCGTGATGCGCCTCGCGGTGACGATAATCTCGTTATATTGTCGCCCGAGCGCTTGATAATTACTCAATGCTCTCTCGCCGCCTCGATTTAGCGTTCGCCCCATTGACCCACTTATCGGTGCTCCTTCCTCGCGAATTCGCCCTGAGAGTAAGTACAGTAAAAGCGATTGCGGTGCGCTTTTTTGCGCGATACCGATTTATGTCGGTACGGTGACGACTGTTCTTTCCTTTCTTCGGTGTTATAATTTTATTTTATTTTGTTTTTCTTTTTTTCACGGCTGTGCGGCGAGTGCGTGAGACGACGCACTTTCGCGCGGGAGTTTCACCTGAAAAAGAGAAAATCTTGGCAGCGCGCGCGTGCGAGGATTGTCACCCCGGGCGCGAGGAGATTTTGTGAAGACGGGAACGAGGAAAAATGCAAGCAAGCGCGCGCGCGCGGCGAGTTTCTCTTTTTGTGGACGAATTATAGCCGTGATGCGTAATAGTTGAGAAACGCCTTTGGGGTGTTATTATAGAGTTTGCTGCAAGTTTGGTGCACAGAGTTTGAGGCGATCTTCTGCAGAGAGGCTTTGTTTTGTAATTGGTCGGCGCGCGCGCGCTTTGTTACGAAACTAGCAGACGGAAGAATGGAGAGCGGTTAGGTGAGAATTAAGTATGGAGTGTCGAGTAAACTGTGAGGTTTTGCGGGATATTATGGAATTTTTAACGTAACTAAATGTGTAATCGTTGGAAATTCTACTGCGAAGTTGGGAGGTATATAAATATTTGCTTGACGCTATTGCTAGATCTAAGCGGAGGACGTTGCTGCTTCTTGCTACTGTTATTTCTACAGTTAACAATTACTTTTTAATTTTTTTATTTTCCACTCCTGATCAGAACGGCACAATCATTCTATAAGGCTACTTGTTATGATAACGTTACTGCTTTACTATATTTTTAATACATTCAGTTTAAAATGTCAAATACGCTTTTATAGTTATAGTCAAACAACATCCCTCTCCTTTATCACCCCCGAGCCACTGCTACGACCTCATCCTCTGCAGCAATCAATAACCATCAACAACGACCTCTCGAACAGCAGCGCGCGTACTTACCACGCCGCAACGAAAGTTTTCTCCAACTCGCCTCGACACGATCCTCTAGCAGAAAAGTATACCATCTACGGCGCTGGTACTACGATTTTCTTCTCCCTCCCGCGCGGCGCAGGCGCAGAGCCCGCGAGCGCAGCAATCCGCTTTTCTTGCTCTCCCGCGCGGCCCGCATTCCGCGTCTTCCTGCTGCTCCTTTTTGCCATAGGCGTGCGCGAGCGGTCGCTGGACCGGAATGGATCGTCCCCGCGTGTGATTAGCGGTGCATGCGCGAGCTCACGCGGATTTTCAGAGCCGGCCGTGCGGGAGGAGCTACGGAGATTAGAGACACGAGAAAGATGATCGTCGCGGTGGGCATTAAGACTGGTTTTTCGGCTGGAAAATCGAAAGTAGGCATATTGGGATGAAGAATGAGGTGTCAGGGTAAGAGGATTACCGTGGTTAGTATATAAAAGTGGTCGTCGATGGGTTTTGATGAATGAATCGAAAGTTTTGTACAAAAGTTATGAGTTTACGAGCGTTGCGAGGTTATTTTTTAAGGCTAGCGCGAGATTAATTTTAGAGAAATTGTGAGATTATTTGATTTGGGCTATTTTCTCTTCAATGTGATCCACCGCCACGTAGAATTTAAATTGATTATTTGCGTGAGGTATGAGATGTGAAAAGCTCCGAGCCATACAGTAATTCTAGTATAGATATCATTCAATGATAAGTGCATTCAAGTAATTGAAAGTGTACGAAGAACTCGAATTCACACTGTTAAATTCTGTATGAAAATTAATGTATGTACTGGAAGCAAAATTACATCGTAGTACATTAAATTTAATGCAATGTAGATTAAATTTAATAAAATTTACATTAAGTTTAATGCAATTTACACTAAATTTCATGTACTGCGAGATAAAATTTTGCTTTCCGTACATTAAATTTAATAAAATTTGCATTAAATTTAATGTACTGCAATGAAATTTTGCTTCCAGTACATACATTAATTTTCATGCAGAATTTAACAGTGCAGTGTTTAAATAATTTGTCGTATATATATTGATAACAACTTATTCCAACCGAAAAAATTGTCTTTGGTCTGAGTAGAACCTAAATAAAGTAAATATTTGCTGCTAAATTCAACTAAATTTGTTCAACTGAAGAAAATTTTTTTCTAATTAGGCACGTTAATTTATATATGACGAAACCTTATTTCAGTCAACAAATCTACGTAATTAGAATAAATGTTAGCTCAATCCAGCCGGATTCTTTCATATTACAACGTTCATTACATTTTATTGTATTTTATTACAGCACGCAAAACATACATATATCACGCTGTAAGAAAGAATCTTTGAAATTTCTACAACCATCAGTCATGCTCTTTTCTTACTTTCTTGCCGCAATTACACTATTTCGCCTTGAAAATTCGCTAAAAGAAACAGAAAATAATGACAAAAACTCCCGCGATCATCACCACGTCGCGCGCCAGAATCATTTCTCCTGGAATGCGTGGAAAATTCAGAAAACACGTGTAGCATTTTACCTGTATACATTACTGCGCTCGAGCGAAGTCGAGCAAAGATGAGGTCTGTTTACACGTGTCTTTCCTGCGCGCGCGCGCGCGAGCTTTTTATTCGTGGCAGAGGACGAGCGGGGGAACTTTCACTCAATGCATCGGAACAGAAAATTAATTCGTTCGATATAAGTGCAGTGAGTACGTGTACAAGCGCGGAGTGCTAATAAACTCAGATGAATGAACTTAATAATAAGGAGAATTATGCTGGACTTTTGCCTTTTTTTCTGTGGTAATTGGTTTACTACTCGCGAACTAATCGATATACAGCGGTGAAGATGCTTGTAAGTTGGTTACGTTGTATAAGAAATAGTAGAAATCTGACGTATGTGCGTTTACACCGAGATGAACGTGAATACTGTTGCCATAGATTGCAATTGAATTTACTGTAGCTTTACAATAACGTGGTATACCTTACCGAAAAAGATTGAAATTTTGATTTGTACAACTAAATACTGTGGTCATTTTTAGCTACTTCTTTTAAAAAACTTACCGTAATGTTCTTACGATAAGAACTATAAAAATTCTTAAAATTGGTAGTTTTGTGGAAACTTTTACGATAAATCATAATTAAAAAAAAAAAAAAAATTATGTGCATTCCAGAGCTACAACGAAATCTGTTGTAATTTCTACAACCAAATTTTTCCCCATACTCTGAAAAGATTCAATTTTATCGTTATTCTCAAAAATAACAAAATAATATTTCTAATTCAAATTGAAATTAATAAAATGAATATTTTTTGTGATATATTAAAATGTGTGTATATCACTTTTATTAAAAATATTATAAATATATATATCTAGGTGGGCAACTGATGCTGACATCCATACATATATTCCATTACAACCAATAAAATATAAATAAAATTCTACACCGTTCTACCAGTCACTTCAACAACCCAGACGAATGAATCTAACGCTTCTCGAGACAGCAAACTGACAGGAAATATCCCTGCCGACAAAGTGCTTTTCCATCAAGCCAGCCCAAAACCATTTCCGTCCCATCATTGTTATCGCACTCGCAGCTGCGTCCTGCCGCGGAGCAAGTCACACACCGGTATATTACAACAGCCCGGCAATCCAGGTCACAAAAATGAAAAACTATAAGTACGCACTCATCTCATATTTCGCGATTTCCCAGGTTACTACCATCCTCTCCCACCTACACGTATAAACTGCCTCGCGAAGCGGATCGAGGAGGCGCGCGCATCACGCACGAGTGCCCGACGAGCGGATCTCTTGAAAACAAGAGTATACCCACACACACGCGTGTATACATATAGACACGGGGGATTCGTCTTGCTCGCACCTACGCGCGCGTGAGATAAAAGCCCCGAGAGCGAGCGATTGTGTTTTCACTTCCGTGGAAAAGAAAAGGGAAAGTACGCAATGTCCTAGAACGAGAGCGAGAGGCGCCGGGAGTGGCCGCACCACCATCGCGAGTGCGCACGGTCTTCGTTGTTTCGAGACAGAGAATAAGAGAGCCGATGAGCTGCGGTATTGAGTGTAAGTGATGTTTGCGCAGTAGGCAGCGCGCGTGTGTGTATCTACGGTACGGTTGACATAAGTTTTTGACAAGCAGCGAGAGATGGGAAATATCGCAGCAGCACTTTCTTTTCTCTAGAGCTGCTGCGGGGACTAAAAGTACTACAATGACCACCACGAGCGCGACATGAAATTTTCAATTAGCTTTTTTTCCGTACCGCGCCGCGGCCGTGCGCGAAACAAATGGGCGAGAGAGCTGCGGAGTAAGAGAGTAATGAAAAAGAGCCCCGGCGTTGTGGTCGAAGAAGAAGAAGAAGAAGCAGCAGGACGAAGTTCTCAAAGTGACAGTAATTGGTTCGCTCGTTCGGTGTTTTATATCAGTAGTGGCAAAAAAGTGCGCGCGAGCTGAGAAAGTTGAGGATTTTTCTGGCCTTCGGCGCGGATAGCTGACCGCTGGGAGAGTCTTATAACGCGAACGATAGCAGCTAATTCTTATATGTAGCAAACATTCGGTATGATTTATTGGCGGCGGTTTATGCAACGTAATGAATATTTACATTTTTTTCTTTTCAAGTAAACGTTTCTCTCTATCTCTAGAGGGAGATTTATTATCACCTCTAAACATTGCAAAGGAAAAAACAAACATCCTCCGCATTGTTTCCTAAATGGTTTGAGAATCCCCGTCGCATTGTGTTAGCAACTGTATGTACATGCACGTGTGAAAAGTTCACACCGGCGACTGTCATAAGCGCGCCTGCAATGACACCGGAAATGCATATCACTCACGGTGTAAAAAATTCGGCTCGACAATAACGGCGCGTCGTGGTTCCTTATCGGGGAAAAACTAGGAAAATTTTCTTTTTTGTTCGCGCGTAATAAAACACTCCCAAACTGGTGCGGCAGTCGAAGAAGATAGTTACACCGGTGGGAAGGAAATTGTATATGCTTTAAAATTAAGGTAAACTGCGCGCGAGAAAACTATATACAAAAAAGGTATAGTCGCTTTAGTTTATTGGAAAAAATTTGACAATCACTCGCATTCTCTCATTTTATAGATTTTCCGCGAAGCGCAGCCGTCTAATTTAAACTTACGGCGCAGGGTATGCGCTCGAAATCACAGTGCGTAGAGTATGTGGGCACAGTGGCTTGATTGCTACTCGCGTGTATACATATATTTAATTTACAGGAACGTAATTGTCTCTGCACCGCATATTTCGTCTAATCATGTCCGGAGCGTTCGAGCGGTGGTACTATCTACGCCGAGTGGTTTTCTTCCACAAGTTGTTACTTGGAAAGTATACGCGATCATGCGGCTTTTGAAGTGCTTGCGGATGTGCGGTTTTGCAGATCATATCATAGCCAACGTTAAATATATTCAGAAACTATATTATATTGAATAACATCTACCGTATTATACGTATATACTGACTTCTGTGAATTTAAGGTGGATTTCTTTTTCGGATTTACCGAATATATATATATATATATTACATTATTATGCAGGAAGTCCGGATTACGAAAAAAAAATTGTAGATATTATCAAGTTACCGACGTTCCGTTTATAACAGTCCGTATGGTTCATACTCTTTTTTCGAAATGCGTAAGTGAAAACCGTTACAATGTACAAAATCAAGTTCGTTTTCTTGGTAAGAAACACAATTATAATTTTTTGAAATACGAGGCAGATAAAATGATGTGAACGAACTGAATTAAATCATCCAGTTCTGTAACAACGACTACTTTCAGATAGATATTTTAATATTTTTTTGATATTTTTTTTACGACTATTTTTTAGATGGGTATTTTAACACAGTTACCGTATACTGTTACTAAAATTATTATTATAAGCTACAAAAATACTAAAAATCAGCGGGCTTGTCAGGAAAGTTACTTGTAAAACATCGTACAATGTTTGGTAATTTTTTAGCTTCTTACAGTCTGCTGTAGTGTACCAGATAGTACTGTAATTTTTGTAAACTGATAAAACATTTTATCATTGAGCACCGCTACAAATTAGCGAAAAAATTAACTAATCGAGCAGTTAAAACTCACTATGTTTGACAGGGAGAACATAATTCCGTTGCATTTATTGCGGAGTCAGTTGATTTTTCATCGATTTGTGTCATCAGCACCCGACTTTCTACTGATTTACTTTTATCAAACTACTAAAACCAGTGTTGCCAACCTTGCAATGTTCTTATCCTCTCAACACAGTCCAAAAATTGGTACAGTACCAATGAAATCCCATTAAAAAAAAGAGCCCCCAAATGGACACACGAAAAACTCGCCAACTCACACTCACCGGACTTGCCGGAATGGGACTCCTCGATGGGCTGCAGCGTTGTGGTCGCGGCGGCGGTGGCCCTGGGCATCCTGGGGCCGGCGCCCGCGGGAGGCGGCGCGCTACTGTCCCTGCAGCGCCTCTTGTTCGAGTAGATCTCGTACCTCTTCGGCGGTCGGCTCAGACAGCGCGTCCGTGCCTCCTCCTGGTCCATCAAACCAGTAGCGCCTCTCGCGAATCCATGCGCCGCGCAGCCGGCGCTGATCTCGTAATAATACCTTCTGGCGTCAACAAGCCTTGCGCCTTGGCAGCGCTCGCATCTTTCGGCCGCAGGTTGCCGTAGTCCTGCCACAGTCCTCTGTACTTTCGCCGGCTGTAACGGTGGCCGCCGTCCTTTTTATTCTTTTCGGGGCTTCTCTATTTACCTTTTTTTTTTTTAACTACCGTCGCAAATCACACCGCTCCCGACGACGACGTTGACGATACTTCGCAGAGATCACAGAGTTTAATTTCTTATTTTTCACCGTCGTTCGGTTTCGCGAAATACATGGTCAAACGGAAAACGAGCTCTATATATACAGTTCACGGAGAATGAAAAGAAAAATGTATAAGGGTCAGCCACACTCGCGCACACTTCCGCGTAGTTTACAATAGACACTGACCGCTCCGAAATCCGAAAAGCAACTGCCGCCTGTGGGGGGACGAAGCGTGGAAAAACGCGCGAGCGCGCAGGTGTGCGCGGGTACAGCGAGCAACGAGAGCACACAGTAGAGCGCGCGCTGCTGCCGACGTGGATGCGAGCGCGCATTAAACTCACCGCAAGAGAGATCTTTCGCTCTTTCTCTCTCGCGCGTCTGTCGGCTCTGATCCGCGCGTGCGCGCGAGCGGTCTCAGTGCGAAGAGAGTTGGCGAGCGTCGGGGAGGCGCGCGAGCAAGGACGAGAGGAGAGGAGGAAAAACCGCGAGAGGAAGGGAGATCGGTGTGCCACGATCGCCGAGAGGTGTATCTCTCTCTCTCTCTCTCTCTCTCTCTGTGTGTGTGTGCGTGTGTGCGCGCGTGTAGGTGGGTCCCTTTGGAAAATGCGGGGAGGAGGAGGAGGAAGAATTGATAAGAAATGGGTGGTGTTATAGGAGAGTTTGGGATTGTTTTGGTACCTATTATGAGTACAGAGTATAACTCATTTTGGTACCTATTATAAGTACAGAGTACCTATTGTGAGTACAGAGGAGATAGGAATGATTGTTGGTGTTGGTGATGTCAATGCATTTTTGTTTAGAATTTTGAGGGAAATGACCCGTGATAAGTGGAAATGATGGTTTTGCAAAAATTATCATATTGCCTTGTATAACACTATTACAGGCTATAGTGAATATATGAGCAATTCTCAGGATTTTCTGCAAAAAAGAGGGTCAAAAAAAAAAATAAAAATAATTTTGAGGCACACTTCTGTTATAAGTTTTTTCTTGTTCTATAGGTCATATAGTATATGAGAAAATTTTCGAACAATCGAAAACGGTCTTGTGATACCGTTTTAGAAAAAAATCCATTTTTCTTATGGAAATTTAACATGGGAAAAATGGCCGAAAAGTAGTCACTGATGATGAGCCAACAGTAAGCTTTTAAATGTGTCCAACCAATGTTCCACAAAAAAGAGATTAAAGTAGATGAAAAGAGCTTTAATTTAAGCTAAAGATCGTTAAAATCGCGAAAAATGATGAAAAATGAGCGATTTTTCCCGAATACACGTAATTCAATCATTTTTGGTCATTTTTCGGGATTTTGAAATGCAAGTAACTTTGCGCAGAACCGACCGATTTTAACGATCTTTAGCTTAAATTAAAGCTCTTTTCATCTACTTTAATCGCTTGTTTGTGTAATATTTGTTGGCACATTTAAAAGCTTACTATTGGCTCATCATCAGTGACTACTTTTCGTCCATTTTTCCCATGTTAAATTTCCATAAGAAAACTGGATTTTTTTTCTAAAACGGTGTCACAAGACCGTTTTCGACTGTTCCAAAATTTTCTCGATTACTATATTACCCACAGAACGAGAAAAAACTTATAACAGAAGTGTGCATCAAAATTTTTTTTTATTTATTTTTTTTTGACCCTCTTTTTTGCAGAAAATCCTGAGAGTTGCTCCACACACACACACACATACACACACGTACGCACGCACGCACGCACGCACACACACACACACACAGAGAGAGGAAAAATGGTCCTAGTTTATAAAAAGAAAGGGTTCCTGTATTTTTATTATAGTGAAATTTCCATAAATTATAGTATCTTTGCAAAACTTCAATTTTTACAATAAAATCCGCAAAACAAAATTTGACTAAAAATTACCTCATTGCAATAAGCAAATCGATGATGAACATCCCCAGAATTTTCGGTTTTCAGGACTTAAACTACTATTTATCAAATGTATTTTTATAAATATATTAAATAAAAAGTAATAAATTATTTATAATTAATTATTGATAATCATTAGTATTACTGACTTGTGACTTCGACCGTATAACCAATACAACCTTAATACAAATTTATAATTGATAATACTTTATGATAATGATTATATATTAAGATATATACAGGTAACTTATATTAGAATTGTTCCCGATCGCATAAAGCAGTCGGCTTCGTAACTAAGATTTGACTATAATAAAATTTCAAAAGGCGAAACTTATACAATCAATAACAATTTATTAATTTCCATGTTGGCAAAATGCTATTAAAAACGAATTACGAATGATTGAACAAGATAAAATGAGCTTTCAAAAAGCTCTTGCTGATGTCAACACCAAGAAGCCGAAACAGCAACTGGCCTTCTCCGTAAAGTCTCCCTCTCTCTCCCCTGCCAACGCTGCGCGCTTGTTTTTTTCTCATTTGTTTTTCTCTATGGAAATCTTGTTTAATAAAACAATTGCCTCTGTAGCCAACCGTGCACGAACAAGCCCCGGCTCTTGTTCGCCACGGAGTCTCTCCTTTATCGACCATATCGATTTTCGGAGAGCCCAAAAGCGGCCCCGATCATACCTTTGTATATGTGAAAATCCGCGGACTACAGACAACTGGGGTACAAAAACGGAAAAAATTTTTTTTTGAGGGCACACCTACCACAAGGTTTTTTCGGTTTTTTGGGGGTTCCCCAACATGAAAATACTCGTGAACACTCATTATCCGTTGCCAAACTTTTTTGCCGACGAAATCAATTTTTCTTATGGAAATTTAACATGGGAAAAATGGATGAAAAGTAGTCATTGATGATTAACCAATAGCAAACTATTGAAGAGGCCAAACCAAATTCCACAAAAAAGCGATTAAAGTTGAAGAATAGAGCTTTAATTTGAGATGAGAATCGTTAAAATCGGTCGATTCTGTGCAAAGCTAGGTGAATTTGAAAATGGCGAATAATGATGAAAATGAGCGATTTTTTTCAAACCCACGTAATTCTTCAAATTTTTGTCATTTTTCGCCATTTTCAACTTCATGTAGCTTTGCACAAAATCGACCGATTTTAACTATTCTCATCTCAAATTAAAGCTCTATTCTTCAACTTTAATCTCTTCTTTGTGGAATCTGGTTTGGCCTCTTCAATAGTTTGCTATTGGTTAATCATCAATGACTACTTTTCGTCCATTTTTCCCATGTTAAATTTCCATACGTTAAATAAACGCCATACGGCTTTTACCGATTTTTCCGCGAGTGATCATTTCTTGCCCCATTCTCCCACCGTTATTCAAACCTCTAACATTCGCATTGCACGAGGTACGCTAGCCTCGCCGCCGCATGCATTATATTTGTAGCTGGATAATTACCGAGCTGCCGGTGAATTAATTATTCGTTACTATATATAATACACACACACACACACACAGATAAACACGATAATTTTATTTACATGCTGTTAAATAAACTCGCAATATATACATAATATTTACTTATTGTTCTATAATCAATTCTAAATTTCCGATTCCTTTACAACCTATTTTCTTTACAAAAAAATATTTTATTACATTGGCGCTCAACTAGTGGCAGGAATCGGAATCGAAAATTGATTATAAATAAGTTTATAAATAAATAAAAAGTTTGTACGCGAAACTTGATTGACCGAATTTTAACATAGAAATTCGCATGTCTGTAAAAAGAACACCACCACGAGTAGGCATGTTAACTCGCTCGAAGCAAGGGGAAACAGCCGACCCGGAAATGGAAAAATTGCTGCAAGACCTGGATCAGGCGAGGGCTGAAACTGCAACGGCCCATAGCGAGTCACAACAGCTTTGCACTGAGGCAGAGCAACTTCGCAGCGAGGCAGAGCAGCGACGCGCCGAGACCGAGCAGATTCGCATTGAGGTAGAGCAGCAACGCGCCGAGACCGAGCAGATTCGTCAAGAAACGGAGCAGTTACGCGAACAGCTCAACCAACTTATGCAGAGCAACAGAGAATCAGCAGTGCAACGCATCGAGAGGCAACAATCCATAATTTCTGCACCTAATATGGGTAACGTACAAATCAGCGGAAATATTGACGCCGCGAATCGCAATAGAATTAATGTTCCGAGTGAGGTGGTAAACCCAAACAATTTACGAGATAACGTCGGGAATATTGTGAACCAAAGCGATTCAAGTAATCTTAGCGTAAACGCAGATTTAGTTCGCGGAATTTTAAGTCACTTTCAAAGTTTGCAAATTTTTACTACTTTACCCACGTACAATGAGGTGGTAAACCCAAACAATTTACGAGATAACGTCGGGAATATTGTGAACCAAAGCGATTCAAGTAATCTTAGCGTAAACGCAGATTTAGTTCGCGGAATTTTAAGTCACTTTCAAAGTTTGCAAATTTTTACTACTTTACCCACGTACAATGGCGATTGGGGTAACCCAGCCGAATTTGTTGAAAGATTGGAGAAATATTTTAAGAAAAAACAAATCGCAGAGGATAAGAAACTATGTGTTACGGAAGACGCTTTACAGGGTCGCGCCCAGGCGTGGTTCGAGGCTACGTCAAGTCCATACATTGATTATCGGCATTTTAAAGCTAATTTTTTAGAGGAATTTTACTCATATGAGGCTCGAGCGGAAGCTAAGAGTAATTGGAGTTCGAGAAAATTTAAAGCATCAGATGGTACGCTAGTAGAATATTTTACGGAACAGCGCCGGGTCGCAAAATATTTCAGTCCTCCGATGGATAATTATTAATTAAATTACCATATCGTATGCCAGTTGCCTCAGCGTGTTCGTAATATCTTAACCGTAATTGATTACATGAATACTGACCTAATCTCGCAAGCGCTTTGAAGGCTCGATTCGACTCATAAGGAGCAAGCGGAAAGTAGATCGGGATTTCCAAATAACAAGGCAAATTCGCTAGTGCGTTGGGAGGGTGGGGCGCAACCGTACCAGCGACCCAGCATTAACCACGTTAGACGCGAGGCACAGCCCATGCGAAGCGCAGAAAGATCAAATTCACGATCTAATTTCGGAGGTGAATATGATAACCGGAGTAATGCCGAGTCAAGTAACGAACGATTCGTGCTGCCGGATTTATCGCGGCCTCCTCCTAAGTCCACGAATAATTTTTATAACCATTATAATGATACTGATCATCAAGGTTTAAATCAAGTAAATAATATGGCAAATGATGACATACAAAATACAGTACATAATAATGGCGAAATACGAGCATTACGTCGATCGGAATTTATTCGCGATTTGTGTTGGGACGTAGAATCAAATAGCGGTCCGCCTGACGCGATTGCAAATTCGCGCATTATTAGCCCACGGATATAGGCAAAAATAAATTCCAACAAGGTAAACATGTTAGTTGATTCAGGCAGCGAAGTAACATGTATTTCGGACGAATTGTTTAGAAGGTTGAATCAAGGAAACAAAAACATTCCTGAATTACCGGTGAGCAATTTAGATGTGTACGTAGCTGTTGGTCGGAAAACAATAAGAGTCACGCGAAAAATTTTTCTAACTATAAATGTTTGGAAGTTTAATCTTGATTTTACATTTTTAGTAGTACCGGGATTATTAACTGACGTAATAGTTGGAGCAGATTGGTTAAAAGCTTTTGGGGGAATTATTAATTTCCGTAACGAGACTTTTGAGTTGCTTAACGAAACCTTACCTTCGAATTTAATCGATTATCGCCCAAAGTCTGCAAAAGATAAAATAGAGCCTTCATGTTACGGTATAACGATAAACCATTCAAATAGTTATCAAAATTATTACTTAGATAATTTTTCGGAGAGTATGTCTGCTCTGGGGGGTGTACAGGAGGTACCACAGCAAACACTGTTATTGCATGAGAAAATTGAATTTAGAACTATCAACATGATAAATATTGACAAGATTATGGTAAATAATAAATTATCTATTGAAAACCAAATAGAGACATATACGGAAAACGTAAACGATTTAAATTCTCGTGAGAAAGAAACGGTAAAAGAGCTTTTGATCAAGCATCGCGGGGTATTTTCTAACAAACCAGGTTGCACTAACGTTTACGAGCACGCGATCAATCCAACTCTTGATAAACCTTTTGTAAAAAAGTCTTACCCTGTACCTTTACATCAACAAGCAACGGTCAATCGTGAAATTGAAAATATGTTAGAACAAGGTATTATTATTAAAAATATTACTTATGTCGACTGCAATTTAATATCAACTGATAAGAATTTTTCCATCGGTCTTACAGTCTTACAAATTAAATTAAAATAATTAATATTTATGGCAGTCAGATTGCCCTTGTTTATAATCTCCCCCGCAGAATCTGAAATAAAAACTTAATTAAAATCTGGAAAAAACTTTGTTAGCAAAGGACGATCTGACTGCCCACCACCACCACATTGTCCGACGTTTCGAGCCTGCTCCGGCTCCTCCTCAGGGACTGAAATAAAACCCGCGATACACCTCCTTATATACCATGCACCCATACCCCCTTCTTTTCTCTTACCCCACCACCCGCCACATTCCCCTCTCCAACTTGCCATTCTCACTTAAATTAATAAAGAATGATAAATGCTATCTAATTTACTTGACTCTATCATTAAATTTACATTATTCCGATTTCTTAGAATGTGAATACTTTCAAGGCTTTCCCTCTTATATTTATTCTTAATCCCCTGTTCCAAAATATCCACACTCCCAAAATCGAAAGAATGCAAACTATTTAAACAATGTTCTTTCAAACCCGATGTACAACTTGAGCTGCGTAAACTATATTGATGTTCATATATTCTCTTTTTCAAATATCTACCCGTTTGACCAATATAACAACCATTACAATCCCTACAATTAATTTTATAAACAACTCCCGATTTCAAACATTTATCATCCTTGTCTTTACAATTACTAAATAACCTTTCTAAATTATTATCATTTCTAAAGAAAACTTGAATATTATGTTTACTAAAAACCCTTCTAATCCTTTCCGACAAACCTCTAACATATGGTAAACTAAAATATGCATTCTTTACATTTCTATTCCTTGTTTGATTATCTACCCGCTGCTTCAATCCACCATTATAAATTTCCCACACTCTCTCATCAATCATTTTATCAATAAATTTTACGGGATAACTATTTTTAATAAATGTTTCTCTAACTAAATTTAAATTCTTTTTCCTCAAATCTTTATGTGACAATTTAATCGCTCTGTCAATGACACCTTTGATCGCACCTGTCTTGTTTCCGAATTGGTGGTGAGAATCAAAATTTAAAAATCTACCTGACCATGTAGGTTTTCTATACCAATCTAATTTCACTCTATTATTATTACCTCTAATGACTCTAATATCTAAAAACTCAATTGATAATCTTTCTCAACTTCTTTTGTGAATTTAATTCTATCATGGATAGAATTAAACACATCCACCATTTCATCCACAAAACATTCTGGTACAACTGCAAAAATGTCATCAACATATCTTTTAAAAATAATTGGCTGAAAAACCAACTTAGACAAAGCAATACTTTCCAATTTTTCCATTACTAAATTGGCTATAACAGGTGACAAAGGTGATCCCATTGGACAACCATATCTTTGTTCATATAGACTATTATCAAAAGAAAAAATTGTGTTTTTAAAAACCAAATTAAGTGCCTTTATAAATTCATCTTTTGTTAAACTAGTATGTACTTTAATTTCAGACCATTTATCTTGTATAATATCATTCAACAACTCTAAAGGTATATTTGTAAACAAAGATACTACATCCAATGAAACCATCCTATGATCATTCGGAATAATAATAAGAAGAAGTGGTAAATATCATGTCAAAGGGTGCTAAATTTGGAATATCATATTCAAGTAAATCTCTTCCGATCAAGAATATCATCGCTGAGGTAGAAAGTAGTATGAGTAGTTTTAATCTGGAGTTTAAAAAAGAATGTAGGAGTTCTTTAGTTAATGTTGTTGATAATTTTAAAAGAGAACATAGATTTGATAATTATTTGAACAGTAATTTATTCCATGAATTAAAAATAACGAAGAAATTCTTGAGAGAGAATCCGAATATGATCTTCCAAAAAGCAGATAAAGGAAATGTAACTGTAGTTTCAGATAAAAGGGATTATATTAATAAAATTCAACTTATGTTGGAGGATGATACCACTTATGTGAAAATTAGGAATCCACATATCAATAGACTACAAGATAAATTGAAAGAATTATTGATGCATTGGAAAACAAAAGCTTATATTAAAGATAGTATGTTTAAATATTTAAAATGTGAAAATGGCACTGTAGCTAAATGTTATGGGCTTCCTAAGATTCACAAAGAACAGTTGCCATATAGAATAATAATATCATCGATAAATTTTCCGACGTATAGACTTGCTAGATTTTTGTCTAATATATTGTTCAAGATAGTGGGTAAAACAAATTCATATATTAAAGATAGTTGGAGTTTTTATGGTATAATGAAAGATATTATTATTCCGAATGATCATAGGATGGTTTCATTGGATGTAGTATCTTTGTTTACAAATATACCTTTAGAGTTGTTGAATGATATTATACAAGATAAATGGTCTGAAATTAAAGTACATACTAGTTTAACAAAAGATGAATTTATAAAGGCACTTAATTTGGTTTTTAAAAACACAATTTTTTCTTTTGATAATAGTCTATATGAACAAAGATATGGTTGTCCAATGGGATCACCTTTGTCACCTGTTATAGCCAATTTAGTAATGGAAAAATTGGAAAGTATTGCTTTGTCTAAGTTGGTTTTTCAGCCAATTATTTTTAAAAGATATGTTGATGACATTTTTGCAGTTGTACCAGAATGTTTTGTGGATGAAATGGTGGATGTGTTTAATTCTATCCATGATAGAATTAAATTCACAAAAGAAGTTGAGAAAGATTATCAATTGAGTTTTTAGATATTAGAGTCATTAGAGGTAATAATAATAGAGTGAAATTAGATTGGTATAGAAAACCTACATGGTCAGGTAGATTTTTAAATTTTGATTCTCACCACCAATTCGGAAACAAGACAGGTGCGATCAAAGGTGTCATTGACAGAGCGATTAAATTGTCACATAAAGATTTTAGGAAAAAGAATTTAAATTTAGTTAGAGAAACATTTATTAAAAATAGTTATCCCGTAAAATTTATTGATAAAATGATTGATGAGAGAGTGTGGGAAATTTATAATGGTGGATTGAAGCAGCGGGTAGATAATCAAACAAGGAATAGAAATGGAAAGAATGCATATTTTAGTTTACCATATGTTAGAGGTTTGTCGGAAAGGATTAGAAGGCTTTTTAGTAAACATAATATTCAAGTTTTCTTTAGAAATGATAATAATTTAGAAAGGTTATTTAGTAATTGTAAAGACAAGGATGATAAATGTTTGAAATCGGGAGTTGTTTATAAAATTAATTGTAGGGATTGTAATGGTTGTTATATTGGTCAAACGGGTAGATATTTGAAAAAGAGAATATATGAACATCAATATAGTTTACGCAGCTCAAGTTGTACATCGGGTTTGAAAGAACATTGTTTAAATAGTTTGCATTCTTTCGATTTTGGGAGTGTGGATATTTTGGAACAGGGGATTAAGAATAAATATAAGAGGGAAAGCCTTGAAAGTATTCACATTCTAAGAAATCGGAATAATGTAAATTTAATGATAGAGTCAAGTAAATTAGATAGCATTTATCATTCTTTATTAATTTAAGTGAGAATGGTAAGTTGGAGAGGGGAATGTGGCGGGTGGTGGGGTAAGAGAAAAGAAGGGGGTATGGGTGCATGGTATATAAGGAGGTGTATCGCGGGTTTTATTTCAGTCCCTGAGGAGGAGCCGGAGCAGGCTCGAAACGTCGGACAATGTGGTGGTGGTGGGCAGTCAGATCGTCCTTTGCTAACAAAGTTTTTTCCAGATTTTAATTAAGTTCTTATTTCAGATTCTGCGGGGGTGATTATAAACAAGGGCAATCTGACTGCCATAAAAAAAAAAAAAAAAAAAAAAAAAAATTTAATTATTTTAATTTAATTTGTAAGACTGTAAGACCGATGGAAAAATTCTTATCAGTTGACAAGGTATTATTGAATATTCATGCAGCGAGTACTGCAACCCTATTTTTTGAATAAGGGGATCCCTGCCGATAATGAATGCCCGCCGTTGATTGAAGAGTTAGTGCAGATGCACGAAGGCGCGATATATTTTTCAACTACCGACTTCGTAAAGGGGTATTAGGCCGAATCCATCTCAAATCAGACAGCCCGCGTATGCCTATTTCACCTATCATGTTGAAATAAAAATATTTATGTTCTACTCGAAAAAATATTTTACACGTGTTTTTTTATTTTTTTGTTTCATCAAAATTTCATGCGTTCAGCGATACCGAAAAATTCCGAGAAAATTCTTTCATTGAGAAAAAAATTTTCAATGTGATTTTCAGACTCCTATTGATTCAACAGTTTTTAAAACTTTTAAACATGTAACACATAATTTCACTCAGTTTTGAGCCCTCTTTAACGACCTTAATGTCATTTACAAAAAAAAAAAAAAAATCCACGAGCTATGCACTTTTTACTGAAAAATTCATTTTTTAGTGAAGTGCCTTTTTCTCGAAAACCCCATGTTTTTTTTTGCACAATTTTTGTTGTCGTGATAGAGGACGGTAATGCCTAGCTAGACGTATTTGTGAGATTCGGTACTTTTTCCCTGGGATAGCGATCACTAATGAGATAACACACAAACAAATTTTTCACGCTTAACGCTTATATATAGTCAATGATATTAGAGTCAATGTAAAGGTATTTATCTTTGTGCGTATGTAATATACATGTACGTGCGCCTACTTATAGGAGTATATGTACTAGTACATTTGTCCGCTAGATGGATATGGTTTGACTTAACATTTACAAAGAAAAGTTCGGTTTCTGCTATATATCACACATCTCGTCTTATTTAAAACCATCATCTTTTGGAAAATTATTACATATTTACACCTTATCAACTCAACTACGATGTCTCAATATTACTCAACAGAGAGAATCAAATGTGCAGACTTTTTAGACAAACACAAACAAATTATTTACAAATCTAGTTCCGTACGTTTAAAACAACTTGAGAATCTTGCTCATCCATTGAAGCACCTCTATCCTCATTTACCTTTGACACCTTCTACATATCTGTGTCAACATTGTTACAATCGTGCTTTAGAATTGGTGAGTAGTACTGACAATGAATTTATAACGGATAATGAAGTTACCGATAACGTAGTTGATAGAGATGAAGATTTTTTACCAAGTACTCCAGAACGCATTGAAGAATTTAATAATGAAATAAGTACATCTTTCTTAGGTTCTGTATCGCCTCTTAAAAGAAAAAATCTTATACATGAAAAATCAATTGAAAATTACGTAACAAAGAAGAAAAAAAAAATACTTTCAACATTGTCTAATACCCTTGATGTGAAGTTGAACAATGTTTATGACGTTTCTATAACAGCAAATGAATCAACTGTATGCCATTGTACAGAATGGATACAAAATCTTGGTCTAGCCTTGCAAAAGTGTTCTACGGTATCAGAAAAAATAAAAATTCTGACTTTGCTACCTTCATCCTTTACAAAACATGAAATTTTATCTTTATTTCCAGAAATAACAATGTATATGATCAACAAATCGAGAAATCTTGTTAAAGAAAAAGGAATTTATTCAGAACCAGATGCATATTCAGGCCATCCGATTGATGAAAACATGGAAAAAATTGTTATGGAATATTATTTAAATGATGATTTTAATTGTTCAAGACAAAGTCCTAATAAATGTGACGTTGTTACAATTAAAGTTAACAATAAAAAAGAGAAAAAGTTAAGCGTTTTCTTACTCGAAGTTTAAAAGAGACGTATAAAGTATTTAAAAATGATTATCCAGAATTGAGAATTGGAAAATCGAAATTTTATAGTTTGCGACCAAAGTATGTCTTACTTAGCCCCATCAAAGAAGTTTGTCTCTGTATCTATTGCGCAAATTATGATTTATTTCTTACGAGCTTAATTAATTTTAGAGGGAGTAACGTCACAGAGTTGGATGAAAGTCGGTCACAAATAATAAATGCAACAATGTGTTCTGAGCCATCTGATTTATGTTATTTACAAGAATGTAAACTATGTCCAGGGATTAAGGGAATTACGTTTCATGTTTTAAAACTGCAAGATGTAGAAGGCACAGAAGAAATTACATATGCTTTGTGGGATAATGGAAACCTGATTAAAAAGACACTATCAATTTCTGCTTTTAAAGATGAACTTTCGGTTTGGACCATGAGGGTTAGTACTCACATGTATGTAAAAAATATACAACGCAAAGCTATAAAAATAGAAAGAGAAAGTGCTAAAAAAGACTCACATCATTTAGTTCTTCAAATAGACTTCGCTGAAAACTGGGCTGTGATTCATAATAAAGCTGTTCAAGGAAATCATTGGGTTAATGATCAAATTTCTATTTTCACAGCAGTCTCTTATCAAGGGGATTCGACACAAAGTTTCGCTGTTATAAGTGATGACCGAAAACATGATTCAGCGTATGCTTTGCTAGCAGTACAAAAAATTATAAAATTCTTGAAAGAAAATTGTTGTGATTCAATTAAAAAAATTACCATCGTATCAGACGGCGCTACGAGTCACTTTAAAAATCGCTTTCAATTAGATGAACTAAAACGAGCACCGTGTGATATAAAATGGTTGTTCTCTGCTACTGGGCACGGCAAAGGAGCTGTAGATGGTGTGGGTGGACTTATAAAGCATTATGCTACTTCGCATAATCTTCGAGAGCCCCTTGAAGAAGTGTAAATATTTTTTCGAGTAGAACATAAATATTTTTATTTCAACATGATAGGTGAAATAGGCATACGCGGGCTGTCTGATTTGAGATGGATTCGGCCATTATCAATTTTTATTAAAAAAAGAATCGCGAAAATACACTACATTTTGATATAAGGGTCGTACTTTTCAATTCGTGAGAATCCCATTTAGTTTAAATACAGCGGGGTCGGGATTTATTCTCTGACTAACAATCGCTTTACGGAAAGTTTTACACTTGGTCACTGTATACATCGACGATTTATTAATCACATCCAAAACCTTCGAAGATCACGTGAATCGTGTCGATCAGGTACTGTCATGCATTGGAGAGGCCGGGTTAACGCTCAGCCTTGAGAAATCGCATTTTTTTCAACGTAGTGTGAAGTTTTTAGGATTTATTTTAGATAAAAAGGGGATACGCGCTAGTCCCGAACACTTAGAAAAAATTCGTGATTTTCCGATCCCATGTAATAGACAGCAATTGCAAGCGTTCCTTGGTGTTTGTGGCTATTATCGTCGATTTAGTGTAAAACACGCCAATTATATTGAACCGTTTAAAGATTTGTTGAGTTCGTTAAAATCATGGCAATGGACAGAGAATCATACGCGCGCGTTCAAAGCACTTAAAAAAAATTTTATGAGTGCGGTTACCCTAAGTCATTTTATCGTAAATACCAAATTTTGTTTGGAAACTGATGCCAGTGATGCTGGCATTAGTGGGATTCTTTATCAAATCGACGATCAGGGTGATGCGCGAATCATTTCCTTAACTAGTATAGGGTACTCACAAAGTATGAAACTAAGTACACTACACTGAAAAAAATTTTAGGCTGTAGAAAGCATAGTTTCGATTTGCTGTACTATCACTATTTATACTGATCATTCACCCTCACAGACGGCTGAAGCAGTCTATTTATTTGTATAATGTAACGGCACTATTGGTCAGATGCGCAAAATGTATTTGTACAGCTCTGACAACGGTACGATTTAGTTGACAACGCTACAATACGAAGCCAACGTTTATGTTATAACCTCAAAAAGTCACAAAATTCGCCTATTAATCGCTTGTTCGCAATCCGCTTTTGCGTATTTCATCTGTAATCCAATGTATTTATCAATCGAGATTATTTTAATGAAAAATATGTACGTATGCCGAATCATAACCTATTTAATGCTTCGACAAAAAAACTCTATAAATTATGCTTTCAGTGTATCTTGTACGGCTCTCACAGCTATACCGATACAATTACTGTACCTAAAAAATTCAGCGCAAAGAAAATTAGCCAAAAAGTATCGTTGTCAGAGCCGTACTTTCAGTTCTCACAACGTAAAATTTTTTTCAGTGTACGACAGAAAAGGAACTTCGCGCGATTATCTATTCCGTTTTGAAATTTAGATATTATTTGATGGGCGCAAAATTTGATATAATAACAGATCATAAATCTTTATCGTTTCCGTTGTCTTCAACTTTCCATAGTGCTCGATTAATCCGATGCATTTTAGCACTACAAAAATATAAGTTTGAGATTCGTCATTGTAAAGACTCGGATAATCGCGTTGCGGATTTTTTCAGTCGCAATTTTTCAGGAGAAACATGCGAATCGCAAACTAACCAAGTAGTCTTAAATTATTTGAGATTGATTACTTGCGAACGTGAGCCGCGACAAGAAAATATCGTTTCTGCTAATATTTTTGAAATAAATATGAAACAGGCATTTTTAAAAGAACTTGACGATCTCGGAAAGCATCAAGCAGATGATATTATATTGCAACAACTGCGCGCTAAATCGTCAAAAAATTTAGAATTCTTGGAGGAAAGTAAGGTCGTGTATCTAAAGAATAAAAAAGAATGTTGGAAAATATATTACCACGAGTATTAGTGAATATTACAATTAGAAGTGCGCATGAGCAATTCGGACACGCGGGATCATTCAAATTGTTTACGTATCTATCACAGTTCTTTTGCTGGCGACGTATGAGAGCCGACATTAAATCGTATACGAGGGCTTGTGATACGTGCCAGCGGGTTAAATATCTAAACTACAAAATGGAAGGGGCGTATCAATTTCTGGAAGCTACGGAGCCGAACGAGCTCGTTAGTGTTAACTTTTATGGTCCTCTCCCAAGATCAATTGCCGGTGTTCAATATCTATTTGTTCTACAGGATCTGTTTAGCAAATTAGTTACTATCTACCCGATCAAAAAAGCTAATATCCGAACTTGTTTAAATAAATTGAGTCATTATTTTGTATACATCGGTCGGCCTAAAAGGGTGCTCTCGGATCATGGGACACAATTCGTGTCATATGCGTGGAAATCAAAGCTTGAGTCAATGGGAATTAAAGTGTTATATTCGTCCATCAGACATCCACAATCAAATCCGGTCGAAAGGACGATGCGCGAGATTGGACGAATACTGCGAACGTATTGTGCCGATTGCCATACTAAATGGGCGTTATACGTAAATTATGTACAGGACTGTATTAATTATACTACACATCAAAGCACAGGGTTTACGCCATATTATTTACACTATGATAAAAGTCCAAAAGAAAATATAGTAAATTTATTCCCGAGATTACGGAAGGAGGCTGTGGGGCGAGATATTCAATTACGAGTCGCGAATGAACGTTTGCAAAAAGCGTTTGAGCAGCGTTGTGCCACGCAAAAAAGCGTAAGTAAGGTCAAACTTGATGTAGGGGACTTAGTGCTGTTGCGCGTACCATATTTATCAAACGCAATGCAAAATCAGATCCATAAATTCTTTCATGTTTATGAGGGCCCGTACAAAATAACTAGAACTGCAGGCTCCAATGCATTCGAATTGAGCATTCCAGAAGACACAAATCAAGTAAAAGGGGTATATAATCGTTTAAATGTAAAGCGATATCATGTACCTATGGAAGATCCTCCTAGCGAAATTAGCGCATAAGTGTAAGAAATATGATGTTTTGTAATAAATGTAATTATAATAAGATGTACTGTTTGTAAAGATGTTATGCGAAAATGCAACTATCGGAAATGAAATGTTGTAATGCGGTAAGCGATAACGAGAGCATACTGTACAAGTTGCATGTGTGGTACAAGACTATCGCTTATTTTCAGTTTTTTTTTATAGTATGTGCAGTTTGTATTGTGTGTTCGATTCTCCGTGGGAAAACGTTAAATCGAAGGGGCGTTTTTGGAACGAATATAAGAGACTATTTACAATATATCGAGAAAGGAATGCGAGTACGGGTAGTGGGGATAATCAGGGTACGATGCGAATATGGGGGAGAGCGTCGCGCAGAATTTTGGGTTCCGAGTCTCGCGCCGAGAAAACTATCGCTCTCTCAGCGACGGGACGACCGACAAAATAGTTGTCCAAACGTACGCTCTTCTCCCACATACAACAAAGCCGGACCTGCGGGGTAAGGTATTTTTAGATATTAACTCGAAAAGCTAATAGTAATCGCGTTTTATTTATGTATGTTTAGTGCCGGTAACGTATTTTTTTTTAATAATTCGCCACTGGGTCAATGACGTTATAACATCGGAGGTGTTATCTGGTTGATGGTGCGCAACTCTCGAGTGAAAACCAGCTCAGTGATTAGTTGTATCCACTTGAGCAACAAACAACATCCAGAACATAGCGTTATGAGAAACTCAAGCGAATCAACTTTAGTAATTCGCCACACCACCATCTTCATCGCCCTTAGTTGCAACGTCACGTCATCGATCGCCATTCTGCGAATATCGATATTAAGTTAAGTCACGACCGTACCGTTCGATTGATATGTAGAGAAAGTCACGTTAATTTCCTTGAGACAATATTTTGATGAGTGATAAAATTGTAATTTTATATTGACGCGAACACCGTAAACGATAAAAGTTCGTGATGATTGATTTATCAGACTAGCCCGCCGCTGGGTTTATTAACACACACACACACACATACACACACACACACACACACACACACACACACACACACACACACCCACCCACCCACACACACACACACACACACACACAGATAAACACGATAATTTTATTTACACGCTGTTAAATAAACTCGCAATATATACATAATATTTACTTATTGTTCTATAATCAATTCTAAATCTCCGATTCCTTTACAATCTATTTTCTCTATAAAAAAATATTTTATTACAATTTGAATGAATTCAATTTAATTGCAAGGTCTAAAAATTGGAATGATGAAAAAAGATGGTAGCTGCTTCTTTGCGTAATAAGGCGAAAAGCATTTTGAGTAGCTTTAAGGATACTGAGACTTTGGATTTGAAGACCTTGTTAGAAAGATTAGAGACATGTCTCGGTGAACATTTAGGATCAAGTAATTATTCTTTATTCCAAAATAGGCGGCAATCTTCCTACATTAGCAGCTGATCTAGAGAAGTTAGCAGCATTAGCATATCCTGAATGTTCATTAGAGGTACAAGATAAAATAGCTTGTTCTCAATTTATTATCGGTATTTACAATATTGGAGTTAGGGAAATTCTTCAATTAGAGTGCATAACCTCTCTTAAAGTTGCTATTGCGCGAGCTTTGGAAGTAAAAGTTATCAAGGAGAAGAATAGGAACTCAATTTCGCAACAGAATATCAAAGGTTCTCAAAACACCCAAAATTTTTCGGGAAAGACTCAGATTAGTGGGAAAGACGTTGAAAAACAGTATTAGCCATTCAATCATCAAGAATGGTTGAAGAATCTTGAGTGTTGGGGCTGTCATAAGAAAGGACACACATGTTGTCGATGTCCAGAACAGGGAAACTGGGTCATGTTCAACTTTCAGAAGCGAGTTTAATATTCAATGAACAGGCTCCTAATCACGATGTTGTTGAACCTGATGGTTCGAACACACGTGTCTGTAGGGTTCTTCGAAATTTAAAGACTTTCGAGTTTGATGGCAGTGTGGATAAGAAATCATGTATTTTGAAAATAGATTCAGGTTCAGATGTAACGATTTTAAATTCTAAATTTGTTGAATCACGCTGTCATCGGATTCCCCTTGATGGACCGAATTTGAAATATCCTACTGGTGAAGATGTTCCTGTAAAGTTTAAAACAGTTGTCCGAATTGATTTAGGCCAACATTCAGTTCAGATGGACGTCATCTTCGGAAGGCAGCTTGTCCCCCTCCGTCATCCAGTGCTGCCTCGTTGGTATGGCGGTCCCGTACCTCCTTCCAAAGGTATATCTCGAGATTGTCACGTCCGATGGCATGGAAAAAACTGGTGAGGAAGCCAGCTCTTCGGGAAACTGAGTATGCCTCGTACCCTGTCTCCACTTGCTCTGAGTCCCTAACATAGCTGTTATAACCGCAGCTGCGGTAATGGTGATGTGGAGAGGCTCCACGCCCGCCACTTATGGGCTTGGTGCGCATAGCGCCCGTAGATCCCTTCAACATAAGCCCTCGAAGCCCCTCCAATATTTGCCTAACCCCGATTAGCTCTGTTCTGCGCCACCAGACTGCAACAGCATAGACAAACCTGGGCACCAGTACGGCTCTATAGAGCCACAGGATGATCAGCGATTGGGGCTGAGGCCCCAAATGCTGCTAAACGCCGTTCGGCACGTCCAGAAGGCTGACAGGAACTTGTCACGTTGAATAAGAGCGTGCCTGTCCCAGGTCAGCTTCCTGTCCAGAGTTACCCCGAGGTATTTGGCTGCGTTCATCACCTCCAGGGTCTTACCCTCTAATGTGGGCGCCCTGTATGGTTCGAGTTTGTATCTTCGAGTGAAAATTTACCAAGAGTCCTGTTGCCTCGCTCCAACGTTCCACCCGTTTGAGTGCAAGCTGCATAGAGTTCATAGCCGCCTCTATGCATCTTCCCTTAATGAGAATCAGAAAGTCGTCCGCGTAGGCCTATGCATAGCAACCCCCAACATTCAGTGTCTCTAGAAGTCCGTTGGCTACTAGACATCAGATGGTGGGGGAGGATACTTCGCCTTGCGTGCACCCCCTACTGACCATCCCTGTGACTTTGGTTGGGCACACTCGGCTGCCACCGTTCAACGGCACAGCATGCTCACAAGCCAATCCACTAGTGACTCAGGCACCCCATGCCTCCTTGCCTCCTTTCGAATGGTCTCTATGGAGGTGCGGTTGAACGGCCCTTCCACATCTAAGAACGCCTCCACCATGATTTCCCCTTTCTCCAGCTGCTTCTCTATGCAATAAACCGCCGAGTGTAGGGCAGTCTCCGAGTGACCTGCCCTATAAGCGTGCTGGTTGGGGTGTAAGGGCCTGCCTATCAACACTTCGTCCTGCACGTATCTATCCACTAGCCTCTCCAATGTCTTAAAGACGAAGGAGGTCAGACTGATCGGCCTAAAGTCTTTAACAGTCGTGTGGGTAGGTTTCCCTGCTTTTGGAATGAAGACAATTCTTGCCCGTTTCCATACGAGTGGTATGTGTGCTAGGGCAATGCTAGCCCTAAAGACTTTGACCAGATGCTCGATATGAGTACCTCTATTCCTTCCTGCAGGAAAACCGGTAGCACTCCATCTGCTCCAGGATCCTTAAAGGGCTTGAAGTTGCCTATGATCCACCTGGTACTCTCAGGTGTGACTATGCGAGCTGCCAGGTCCCAGACCGCCCCCCTCGGTGCTGGGGCCCGGGGAGGTCCAGCCTGGGCCTCGACGCTCTCATTAAAATCCGCAAAGTTCGCTTTGAGGTGTAGCCGCAGGTATTCCTCCTCCGAAGCTGCATATTCCCCGGTTGGGAGTTGAATAGCTTCTAGCCAGACCTCCGGGTTTTTCGCGAGGATGCGATTCAGCCTAGCTGCGTCAGGATACCTTACAATACTTTCGCAGTAATTCCTCCATCCTCTCTTCCTCTCCGCGTTGACGCGAGATTTGTACTGCCTCTGGACCTCCTTGTGGGAGGCCCAGTTTTCCGGTCTGTGAGTATTGCGAGCCTTGTTGAAGGCTCGCCTCACCTTCCGCCGCAGGCCTTAGAGCTCCTCTGTCCACCAAGGGATCCTCGAGGTCCCCCTTGGTTTGGTCATCGGACAGCTCCTCTGAAACGAGACGTCGATAGCCCTTCCTAGTTCCTCCGCCCAGTACTCCAACCTCTCAGTTGTGGTGAAGTCCGGCCTGAAGTCTCGGAGTCTGTTCTCAAGGATAGCCCTGTAGGAGCCCCAGTCTGTTCTCCTCGGATTCCTAAAGGCCTTGGTCCCTGTACCTCCTTTCCTCCAGTTAAAAATAATATGCCTGTGGTCGGATAGTGAAGGTTCGGTAGAGACGCTCTAGTCTCCGACCCACCTGCTAATTTCCTTTGAACAAAGCGTCAGGTCTATTACTTCCCTCCTGACCGAATTGCCGAAAGTCGGTTCCCTGGCCCTATTCAGGATGCTTAGTTCTATGGAGACAAGAAACTGCAAGAGTGCTTCCCCCCTGCTGTTAATGTCAAATCTTCCCCAGATGATATGGTGTGCATTGGCGTCGCATCCCAGAATAAGGGGGAGTTTCCTTGACCCACAGAAGTTAATGAGTTGTTGTACTTCCTTCGGCGGAGGTTCGTCCGTAGAGTCGTAGGGAATATAGTCTGAGGCCACCACCACCACCCTCTCAGATCTCTCCGCGTCTGGGAGACTTGCCCTGACGATCGTGAAATCCCCGCTGCAGTGGACAGGCATCAAAAAGACCTCCAGCTCCTTAGCTAGAATATACGCCCTCGGAGCATTTTTGGCAGGGTCTCTATAGATTTTTCCCACTCCGCGTAGTCCCCGAATAGCCCCCGCGACCAGCCATGGTTCTTGTATTAGGCAGATGCCTGTCTGCACCCCAGCCATGTGCCTGGCCAAGACCACCGTGGCGCCTTTGCTGTGGTGCAAGTTGATTTGGGTAAATGGTATCCCGTCCTTAGCCATTGTGCTTAAGACGGTCCTCCCTTACCCGACCTTTGCTGCTCCCGCGGTTCCCCTTCCATTATCTTAACGAAAATCAGGTTAAGCCCCCACTGCAGCTGGAATTTGCGCTCTCTAAGCGCCTGTAGGGATGTCCTTGGTATGGCCACGAGCAAGAAGGTTCCGATATCCGGCCCCTCCCTGGTCTCTGTGGCACTTACCCGCCATCCATCAATGCCTACGCCGCGGTTCGAGCGCTCGAGTCTTTCCAGGACCGCAGCCGGATCCTGTCTAGGGCCAGGAATCCGAAAAGAGGCTCTGATGGGTCTCCTAAGCGCACTCATCTCCACGACGCTCAGTCGAGCTCCTTCCCAAGGTTGTATTCGGGAGATAATTTCCTCCAACCATGCCCTTGAGAAGTCGTCCCCGGCCACCGCGATGATGGCTCCGTTCTTGACGGAGCAGCCGCTGAATATGGGGCTCGGGCCAGACTCGATCCTCTCCATCTCTGCCTGGACCGCATCGCTGATGTGTACTTCGTGCTGATGTAGCAGCTCCACGTCAGGATACCCCTCCGCAACGACCGCCCCTATAAGCGGGTCCACCATCCTGGCGACCTCTATGCCGGCTTCCCGGTTCGGCTTTTTCCTGGCGACGCCGGCATCGGGAGTGGTGTCCGCGGGACCCTTGTGCCGCTTGACGTCCGTGACCTCCGGTCCAACCTCCGGTGTCTCCGCCCTCAGTGTCGAAGTGCTCGGCGGTTCGGTGTCCCGGTCCCACCTAGCCAATGGCTCCGCTGTCCCGGTCCTCCTAACCGCCGTCAGCTTCCGTCCGCAGCTTCCGCCTCTGAGCTCTAGAGAGTCTCTGCTGCTTCAGGGCGAGTTGACGCTCCTTCAGCTTGTCTGTGAATGCATCGGCATGAGAGTTCTTCGATGAGTAACCCTCCGCCGATGTCCCTGGATTCCCCTCGAGGTACGGGACCGCCCCCATAAGTTCCTGCCCACCCTGCATTGGGGATGGTTGATTTTCTAATCCCCCATCCCCTCCCCCCGGCCAGGATCCATCCGGGTCCTTCGAAGAGTTCCCGGTACCCTCCTCGCTGGGGTTCCTATTCGCGTTCGCGATCGCGTTTGGGTTGTCCGTTGTCAGAGTTCCCGAGGGCCCTTCTGTTCCAGACAATCACTGGATAAGCGGGTTGAGTTCTTTGGACCTCGATCTCCGCTTACACTTTTCTCCCGGGAGTGCAACCACCTCAGGTGTGCTAGGCGTTACCGCCCTGCAGCGCGGTGCTTCGTTACTCCTTCCTCCCTCGTTCTCTTTTTTAAAATTTGGTTCCATTTGAGTCCCACGAGTGCGGCAGTAAGGCTAAATACTCGGGAAGGTCGCTTTGTATTCCCGAGGCACTGTTAGAGACTACTCAGTACCCCGAGTAGCCAAGCAGCCCGCTCAGCACGGTACGCATTACACCTTCGGCTTGGGAGGTGGACTGCCTTTAGTCGTACATCCCGGCACAACAACGGGGTAAGACTCACTCCTTCCCATTCATTCGTGACTATGTCGGTCCCCGGGGTACCGGTGATGTCCGACAAGCCCTCTCACCCGCCTGGGAAGGGGCTGAGGCCCTTGCCCGAACTACGACAAGGTAGCAGTTCAGGAGAGGGACGAAGCACTTTAAACCACTTTTGATTTGGTGGATTTTCAATCAACGCAAGCAGGATCTATACGTATTTATAACTTTTCGAAATTCACTATTTTTATTAAACGTTCAATTTCAATGTAAATTGATTTATCAGATGTAAAATCAAATCATTCTATTATAAAGAAAGTAGAGTTTTTCGAAAAGAACGGCGTACCTGTCCTTTAGGTTTTGTTTAACTTTTATAGTTCCCAACTTATTTTCATAATGAATATACTGAAAATATTTTTCTTCGTACAATTTACCGTGGTGTTGATAACTTAGATGTAAAAGTACTACTGCGGTAGTCTCTTCCGTAATTCAATCGTGCTGAATGGGGAAAATGAATATATACAGGACATATCGAAAGAGGTGTGCGAGATTTTACATCGATATGGAACCTATAGCTTATCTAATTCTAAAATCATTACTGGGGTAAAATCTAATTCTACTGTTACACATAGCATTGTATTAGCGGGTTCTTTAACTACCGAAGGTAAATGGGCTGGAGCCGGCTATTCCGATCCTTATGGAACATGGGAATCAGTGGTAGTACAAGGAGCAATTAAAATTACTTTAATGGATTATGATTCACAAGTAAAACTAGACAGCAATCATGTAAATCTGCGTTCCGGTACGATTTGTTCTTTGTCCGAGGGTACTTGTCTTGACATTGAAGGAGGGAATACATTTTTGGGAACCCTTCCTTTAGACTCTTGTAAATTCAATAAATATGGTATTCTCTATGAAGGATTTGCCAACAAAATGTCAAATTCAGTTCTTGAAATTATTATTGATTGAAACTACGTAAATTAATAACTCATCATTACCCACACATAATCTTTTTAAAAAAACACAACCAGTTCATGAACTGATAACCACTGAGTAATTTATTTAATAAATTTATTTTATTTCAAATTTTTATTAATATACCATGTCATCCATTTAAAATTAATTTTCAACGATTCTATATGAAAATGCAGCTCTTAATAATAGAATATTGAAAGTGTCACGAAGGTTTCCGTCATCGTTTAGACAAAGTAGAAGACGAGAGACTACTGACTTAGCAAATGAATAAGTAGCTCGCGATGCTCTCTGCATGGCATCGCGACGTTATAGCTCCGTGGTTGAGCGCGATACTACAAACTGCGGGTCCGTGAGTCTCGATCACCGTTTATTTTTTCACACTTTATTATTTAAATCTTATCAAATTTAAGGAAATTATTTATATGTATAGCATCAGTATTTTAACACAATTTTAGGTTTATAAATGTTGGGATTTAGGCATTTTGCAGGCGGAGAAATAAGAACAAAAGGTGTAATTACTAATATGTTATTGTATTTATTACTGCTCCTCTATACAAACTATTTACAATTTTTTTTCTCTTATATGCGCGACTTCTCGCAAAGGTTGACATTACCCGACTGACTGACATGCTCGCTCGCGCTCGTATGGATACTAGTAGAGGGGAGGGGGAAATGCCGCTAACAGAAGAACTTTCCGAGCTCGTATATATACATATATCCAACAATAAAACAGTCCCTATAATCAATCCACAACAAAAAAAACCGCTGCCAATTCATTGGCCCGTGGCTTCCTCAAACTTAATTTGCTTATTCCTTTAATGAATTTTTAATAACAAAATTTATAATTTTTGCAACAATTTATGACATAATTATAATTAAATTCATTTATAAAGATTAAAAAGTATTAATTTTTAAATTATGTATAAAATATGAATAAAATAATAGGTATGATTTTTTTTTTAAATTATGTGTGAAAAATACATAAAATAATTGATTGTAATATTATAGTCAAAACCTTTTAAAATTCCTAAATAACCTTTAATTCAAATTATATTTTCTTTGTGAAATTTCACACATAGGGTACTTGTCTCTAGTAGTATGCCTGTCCGTATTTGTGTGCTCTTTCTGGAATTTCCGATGTAAGAAAAAGGTTCTAACCTTAAAAATAATAAATGGCTATTACAAAATAATAGCAGGTATACAACACGTGCGCATCGGCGCATAGTGCACAGCGCATGTCATTTCCATTTTCTAGTATACGTAAATTCGCGTTCCCGAATAATTACGATTTTAAAAGAGGGCTAAAATAGATTTAACTTCAAATATTTCTGAAATTCATAAACGAATTCTTTTACCCTAAGAACTTTTCTAATAAATAATATACAAACTCTACATCTCCACCAAATTTCAAATAAATTAAAACAATTTTAATGTAGTTATATTGTGCTCAACAAAGAAAAACATTTTCAAAAAGACTAAAATTTTAAATATTAAACATCTCAAAAAATAACCATATAATCTGGATGAAATTTTACACAGGTGTTGCCTATATCGCATACAAAATAGTCTATAAATTTCAAGCTGATACATGAAGTCGTCATTGAGAAACTACGATTTTGAAAAAAACACCGTAAAAGAATTTTAACCTTAAATATCTCTAAAAATCATGAGACAATTTTTTTACCTAAAGAACTTGTACGATAATATATAGACTCTACATCTCCACAAAATTTCAACATGATTAAATCAATTTTTGTTTTCTCTAGTTATCATGCGACAAAGAAAATAACTTTGTAAAATACGAAAATTTTCAAAATCAAATATCTCAAAAAGTAATAGTACGATCTTGATTGAAATTCGCACACATATTATCTATATTACATACAAAATGGTCTATAAATTTGGAGCTGATACATGAAGCCGTTCTCGAGAAATTACGATTTGAAAAAAAGATTAAAAAAATTTTAACCTCAAATGTTTTGAAATTTCTGGACTACTCATTTTGTCCAAAGAACTCGACCGAGAGCTATCCAACATCTGCTTCTAAAAGGAATTTCAAAGCGATTAAGTCAATTTTACTCCCGTAATCGTTGGACATAGAAAACTCATTTTTTTCACATTTCAATTTTTTTCTCAAAAACTAGTCGACAAAATAAATTCAAGTTTTTACAGATTACAGCTGTTTATATCCTGCATTATAATGATTCTTCTCAAGAAAATTGACCGTTTATTTTTGGAGTTATAAGCTTTTAAAACAAAAACACGTTTTTGTTAATAACAAAAGAACCGTGGTAGCTAGAGAAATTTTTTTTTTAGAAAATATAGGTATTTTAATGCTCTTTCAAATGCTATCCATTCGATTCAAATATCTCGATCTTATCATTAAAAAAAAGCAAAAATCAATTTTGAGAAAATCGAAAATCGAAATAAAACAAAAACGCATCGGCGAATGAAAAAACGAATTTTTGACCCGTCATCACACAAAAAAAACACAAAAAATGAGACCTATCCGGTCAAAATCGATCGAGTAGAAGCTGAGATCCAGTCGTATACACACACACACACGCGCGCACACACACACACAAACACACACACACACACACACACACACATCCATACAGCATTTTTCAAAAATCATGTATTTTGATTCGTAACACCTCGAAAAACAATTATAACATGTTTTTACAAAAACTCAAAAAATTACTATCACAAAGCTTCCTCTAGGAGGAAGCAACACTCATTATTAGAATAATTAAGACAATACCGGCTGTTATCTAAAGAGTTGCAATTCGAAGGATTAAATCAATTAACATAATTTTATTCCAATTAACTCTCGGCTATTCAGATGCACATATATCATCCGCAAATATGTAAATCGCGGAGGAAATCGTGAATGAACGTAAGCCGGGTAAATAGGAGTATTATATGAAATAAAGACAGAGAAAGTAGGACGTCGAATAGAGATGTTCAACATAAGTGAGTGTGTAGACGCGATAATGAAATCAATAGCGAATGATCTGGTGTGTGTAATCTTACACACGCAATATTCAAGTGCATTCAATGAGTCGAACGGCCTTTTTTGTTCGGCCTACGATGAGTTTATTGTGTATTAAAAGTAAGGTAAAGATGAGTGGAGCCAAAAATCAAATCAATCAGCAATATTGATTTCAAATACGTTATTAATATAGACTGCTGAAAATAGTTGATCGTTCAAATCACATAAATTAGAAAATTAATATATTAGAATATGGAAATTAATAGAAAAGTTCCAATATATTATATTAATGAATGATTGATTCGAAAATTAAAAATAAAGTAAAAGTGAAATTTTTATGTAGCAAGTATTAGATTATAGATCAGATAGATCAAACATAATTTAATTTATAAGAAAAAAATAAACCTAGGTTAACACTAATACGATAATATTCTGCAAAAATTCGTGAAATAGCGATATAATCTTAACTCTTTGAAGAATATATTTTTCTAATTATCGAATCTTTAAGAAAGCAATAAGGAGCGCTCCGATAACTGGTTTTGGTATATACAGGGACTTTGGGATCGTCGATCCCGAATCCGCTATAAGATTTTGAAAATTTCAAAACGCCTTATCAATAATGACTTGTTCGAAAAAATTGCTGTTTTTCATATTTGTCAATTCATAAAACTTTTACGATAAATATTTATGTCATCTCAACTTTTTTCTGATTTTCTTTTATTATTAAGATATTTGAAAATTTCAAAAAATTCGTCATTAAATCGTCAACTAGAGAGTAAATGGCTAGAACTTAAAGAAATCGAGGTGGTTAACGTCGGTTACCACCATGCTTCAAACGGTTAAAGTATAATTCAATATACATTCTACGTACAAATAATTTTTTAAGTTTCAAATTAATTACCTACATTAACATAATGTGACTGAAGTTAATTATAAGCAGTAACGTCAACAAATTTTAAAACCTTTTCCTTTTTTACTCAAAGTTTTCATAGCAATCTCCATTTTTTTACAGATCGGGGCAATAATTAATTTTTGAAGCTTTCTACACTTATTTTAGTAAAAGTTTGTAACAAAAATAACCATTTAAAAAATAAAATCAATAAATATCCAATATGTAGCTGTTTTTAAATACACAAAGCGATGAATGAACGAGGAAAATTAGTTGTAAAAAATAATTTAGAGCAAAATTGATCACCTAATGTGAATTCTGGAAGAAGTTAATATGTATTTTCTATTCACGTAAAAAATGCATAGAAAATATTTTACATATAGAAGATAATAATCTTTGCATAGTATTTATATGCAAGGACGTGCAGTTACATTTTTAAATGTTACTGTAATATATGAACCAGAATTATTTATATTCCATGAAATGGTCAATGTAAAGATTGTAATGACAATGCAAGGGACTATGCAATGTTAATATTGAGAATTCATAATAAAGTGGTAAAGTACCCACGCGTGTACGTCTGTCTAAAAACCGTCCATAGAACCTCGAGAAACAGCAAGCAAGACAGAAGTTGACCGCAAGCTTGAAAGGCTGGGACTGAAAAAAAAAAATTGATTTTGTCACTACACGCTTGGCCCGTCAATAATTCTTAGCCAAAACCCGGCAAGCCACCAAATTATCGGAAAGAAAAGCTGCGTTGAAGTACCACATGCACATTGTATTTTAGAAAGGTAATGTGCAATGCAATTGTTCTAAATAGAAACTGAGCCACTGTTTTATTGAGAAGTCGTTCGAGCTAGCATCGACTGATAAATAGTGAATCATTCATTATTTTTCATTTGAAAATTCATTATTTTTGTTAAACGTGAATGAACCTCAACGTGAATTGATTAATTACATATAAAGTCAAACAAAAATCTATTACAAAGACTTTTGTAAAAAAACTGTGTATGCTTCAGGTTTTGTCTTCAACAAGTTCTAAACTTATTTTTCATTATGAATATATATCTGAAAATATTTTTATTTGTGCAACTATTAGAAATTATCTGCGGTGTTGATAACTTTCATACAAATGTACTTGATTTTTTTATCCAAAATATGAAAAATAATGTTGGGTCAAAGCGAATAACATTATTAACAGATTCACAATCAACCGAATTGGCCGTTTCAAAGTTATTTATAAAACGTATTGTCAATACGTTTCCGACTTTAGTAGTGAATGTTACGTCACTATCTTTAAATGAATTAGTAGAATTCTCACATCTAAGAAGGCTACGCCAGTTATTATCAGAAAGATCGGAAAGTGAAAACTTATATGTAATATTAATAACTAATATCGAAATAACAATTACTGTACGCAAATTAGAAGAATGCATAAAGATTATAGCAGGATCTTCACGTTTTTACATGCATCCTAAGTATTTGGTCTTTTTATTTAATTTAAGTACACGTATTGGAATACAAAATTTCTTAAAACAGGGTTGGACTAGTTGGATTTTAGATATTACAGTAGTTGAATTAATTCAAGTAAGTGAACATAACAAATTTTATAGTTCAATGATAACTTCTAGTGTTATAACTCATCAATACAATCCTTACAATGATTCTTATAAAAATGAATTGTTTTCTGCCCAAACTATACTATTTCCTGATAAATTAAAAAATTTGCATAGATATACATTGCATATGGGTGTTGACCAAGCAGTTCAACGGCATCCGAGTCCCCTCAATTCTCCAGAATTGAGACATTTTCAAATCCCAGATCATCCCGAATTAAGCGCTATTAATCCATTTTGGATACCCCTCGTTATTCAATCACTGTCAGAAGTTATGAATTTTACATATAGAATAAAGTATGAGCGTTCGTTCAGAAACTTAATGACAGATCTCTATAGAAATAAAACTGATTTTTTAATAGAGCCAATTTTTTTTAACACCCTTTCAAAAGATTGTCGGTCAGTGTTTCTCCCATTTCTTGAATCAAGACAGCTGATTGTCAGACAGTATCCACAGTATAAAATAAGTTATACGAAAGATTCTGGTATTACATTTGCGATTTTTATCTTCATATTAGTTATTACTAAGATTGTGATTCGATTAGCAAAACTTAACAAAAACACATGGACGATTTATAACATTATTCAAATAATAATGGGAAATTCAGTTGTGGATATTTTTCAACATATTAGCGAAAAAATGTTATATTTATGTTTGATCTACGTATATATTACATTCTCAGCGAATATTCTAGATATGCTGATTGCAATTAATTTTGAGAAACAAGTTTTGCTGGACCTCAATACTTTAGAGGACGTGGAGGAAGCTGGCGTCATTCCCTGCATGGGTGATGTTAGTACAAAGCGTTTATCTAACGAAACTACACCTTTTACTCCCCTTGACAAACTACTAAGTCGATCAGTTGATTGTATTATAGCGGATTGTTGGGTTCATTTGTATAAAGATGTTAAAAAATTCAATGCCTGTGAGACAAATGAGCTTGGATTCGTGGTGGCTGATGTTTTTTCAAACTCTTCACTAGGTTTGGTTATTACTTTTGTGAATGAACCTACATACACGAGCATAAGCCAAATGATTTTTACGGGCCGTTTACAATATTACCAACGATTTCAGATGCATATGTACCGCGTACTTGAATTGGGACTGATCGATGTCTGGTTGTCACGGAAAAAAGCTAGATTGACGAAAGGTTTAAAAAATATACTTAAGGTATATACTCATGTGACAAAAAAAGTTGAGAAACCTTCTGCGAATTTTTACTACACCATTATGACACTTACGCTAGGTGGATTTATTACATCAACAACAATCTTATTTTGCGAAATTTTATGGAACTATTTAAGTAAGAAGTGTGAAAATTATATGTACAACCTATTTTTCTGAAAACCTTTGCATGATATCTGTTATTGCTTACGACTGTAAATGCACAAATAATAAAACTTTACAATGTATTAAAGCGATTTGAAATACTTTTATACCCAACAACTCACTTAATATTCTTACGAGACTATCTTAATTCGTTTCAGATAAAAAAAATCCTTTTAAAGTATCCTGATAAGTCTCCGATACTAAATGACAACCGAAAAATTGAAGGATTTTTCATGAAACTAGAAAATTTTTCTATGTTGTTTTTGAACCAATTTCATTAGTGTCTAAATTATGTTAAAGAATTTTTAAAAATTCCGATTCAACAAAAAAAGATTGAAAGTTGGTATTATGTATTGTCTCCTAAAGAACGCGGTGTCGATAATGATTTTTCTTACTAATTTAACGCGGAAATAAATTTAATAAATAGTTACATTATTTTATATTTGTTTAAATAACAAACTATATTTAAGAATGGGGAGCCCCAAAATTTGATTGTTATTTAACATACTGTTATGTATTATTCTATTGTCATCGAACATGAAAAGAATGAAAGCGTTGCTAAGCGATTAGTTTGTTGTTCTCGATTCAATTTAGTTTTTCAGTTAGTTGATTCAAGACCTTGTTGATGACACATTTAACCTTTTGTGTTGTTGATCTTGAATAAAATTGCATCCTTGTTTTTATAAGTGGTTGTTACTATTTATTGTGTGTCTGTGTGATTGTAACAATACATAAAATAGAGAAAAAGTTTTCTAGAAGCTAAAAGGTGAAACTTCTGGAGAAACGCTCATACACGGAAAAAATTCATCGTCAGCTTCCTCAAAGTTAATTTGTTATTAGATAAATTAAAAAATTTTCTAATATTTTCAATTTTATAATCTTATTAATTATTACGAATTTGAATAAACAGAAGTAAAACACCATTCAAAAAATAAAATAAAATATTTTTAGTGACATGAATTACAATAACAAAAACTTTATGCTGTCCTAAAATATCAACAAAATTTCAAAATTCTAAAAACGAATATCTCAAAGAATAATCGAGCAATCTTAAGGAGGTTCGATCGTGTCATGCTGCGAGGCTATATATATATAGGGACGTCCTCTCTCGACTCGCGTGAGCACCACGCTCACCAGTGACCGGGCACCTCTTCGCGCAGCCTACGAACTTGGCGTTTTGTTTACGTTTTCACCTACTACTTTCCCAAATGCGTTATAAACAACCAATATCCCTCTGCGTTTTTATTCTCTGATTATTTGTTTATTCAAATGAAGGTCTTTTCACTTTATTTCTGCTTTTTTTATAAGAGATTTTTATGTTCAAAGGTCACATAATATCACTCTCCCATAAGAGCCTATACTCGATTTTCAAGAACTTTTTCTCGCAAAAACGACTAATAAAAAATACTGAAAAAATTCATGTAATCTTCTTTCAAATTAAAGAATAATATATAAAAATTCTAAATTGTTGGCTGCATTTTGATGTAACGACCTACCCTTCTTAATGAAATTTTGTACATATATTCTTCATAACGTGAGCTTGACAGCCTATAAATTTCAATTTGGTTTGTTGAATCGTTTTCAAGAAAATTTTATTTAAAGAATTAAAAGAAAACTTTAACCTCAAATGTTTTCGAGTCTTATGAACATTTTTCCTTGGCCAATAAAAGGGCTTCAAAAGTTTACAAGAGCTAATGCGAAATTTCATAAAGATTTATTGAGTTTTACTCCATTTATCATGGGACAACGAACGCAATGTTTTTCTTCAATAATTTTTATCTCGTTAACCTATTGATATAACCTCTTGAAATTTTTACAGGAAGAAGTAACTTTTATGGTTAATAATTGGTAAAAATTTCGTGTAAAACACACACACACACACACACACGCAGGAAACAAAATGTTCTCAAAATCAAAAAATGCCACTATTCTTAAAAAATGTTTTTAATACTTTATACTCCGAAATAGTACATTGCAAAATAAGGGGAGACAATAAGCTATTTCTAGCGAGGTTGTGGTGTCCTGCACGAATCGGAGTTCAGTGCTGCACACACCTCACCCGAGTCTGAAACTTTTCTTTCCATGTTACACACTGTATTTTTTTAACGAAGGCATGACAGGGCTTTTTTTACGTGTGTGAGTCGGAGAGAGGATTGGACATTTCGAGTCGAACACAAGGCAGTTGGAAATCAAAATAGAAGGGAGGTAGAAATTTTTATTGTGTGGTTTACTGTGTTGGTTGAACATCACCTCGTAATTGAATATATTTTAGATGTTTATATGAAATTTCCTTAGTTTAAATACCGAAAATATATTCAAATTGCCTCTCTCACTTTACTGAAGTGGCGCAAAATCTACGATATGCAGCAGTCTCCCATCTGAATATTAAACACACTATCTCAACTTCGACGGTATAAAAATAGACGCAACAGCGTAAAAATATATGAAAAAATATTTATTGAAAATAAGTTTTAGTTAATAAAGATTATCACGTTACAAAATACTATTTTTTTATACAGTTAAAAATTCAATACAATTATCTGAAATTTAATAATTTGTATATAAAATTTAATGCAGAATGTTTAATGAGTAATATTTAATATTTATTTATTAAAAAAAATTATTTTTTATAATTTTAATTGAAATAGTGAAATTAAAAAATTTTACAAAATTTAATTAATGCAAAGGTTAGTTAGTTGTAATCATTATTTTGATGCAAATTTATTATATATTTACTTACTACTTTTATTTGTGTTGTATGAAGAATGTTATAATTTATTCATATAACTTTTTAATTATTATTGAATTTTCGCTTATTCATTAGAGAACTTCGTTTATAAATTAATCGCATTTTTATTATCGCAGAAAAAAAACCTTACATAAAATTTTTGACCTGACCGAGAATCGAACCCACGGACCTTGGGTTACTATCGGTCGCTTGTAAGAGTTTGGACATTTTCATCTATATAAGGTGCACTATTCATATTCATTCAATTGATATTATATATTTTGATTATTCATCTAAAATATTAATGGTTTTTAGTAATTATTTATTTAGATAATATTTTAAGAAAATGAGTAACTTACTTTAAGGGGATGCCTTATACCGGCAAAGTTTTCTGCCGTACCAGCCATAATGTTTTCAATTAAATATAAATTTTAGATAAATCTATTTGAAAATAAGGACGAAATTTGAAAAATCGCAAAATGTTATATTTTAAGGTTAATATAGTAATATGCGAGTATAAATATGAGACGTTACGATTTTTCAAATTTCGTCTTAATTTTCCAACAGATTTATCTGAAATTTGACCAGGTATTAGGGAATAAGTTTATCTTTGTACGTCAACTCTTAGAATTAAAGAAAAAGCTTTTAACAATTAATATTTAATTTTAAGCTCTTGTTTTCTATTTCAATTCTCTTTTTTCAGAATTTCTGTATTATTTCACCTGACAAAACGGCTGATATTTGGAAAAGGGTAATTTTTGAGCATTTAAAAAAAATCATTTTTAATAAATAAAGCCGTGTCACTAAAGTTTTTTCATTTGTTCAACATTACTTTTACATAATTTAAGGTATAAAGATCGAACAAAATCATGTATGGGAAGTGTGCTTCTAAAAAAAATTTTCGACAGTTTTGTGGCACAAAAAGTATGACGGTTTTGTTGATGTGATATGTGAGTTTCAAAACTCACGCATTTAGATCTGGGTACAAGCAATGCCAGGTTATTTTGTAGAAAAAATTTGAATAAAAAAATTTTTTGGCCTTATTTTTTAAGATATCTTTAATAATCTTATACTTTAGATACCTAACAATTTAGACGTGGTGGACCAATTTTTATTTTGTAATCATGTTTAGAGGATCAAAACACACCGACATATGGTGATGGTCTCGTCTAATGCACAGAACCTTTTCTTTTATTTGTAGGGCTGTGTTATTCTTATATCAATCGAAAATTCAAATGATATATTCATATATACGTTACGAGTTACGTCAAAATTTCACGTTATTATTAACTCATACTTAATTTATTTACGATGTGTCCCAAACTAAATTTCTCTTTCTAAACATTTACATTTATAAATAAAACAAACGTTTTTCTTATGTCCATCAACTCATCTAGATATAACATTAACGCAGTTCGTAACAGTGTACTAAACCGCAAAAATCTCTGACGTGCGGAAGACTCGAGGCCCTCGAGTCTAGAGAAAACTCTACTCCAGAAACATACAGTTCTCCACGTTTAAATCCAAATAAAAATCTTAAACGTTTCCGAAATTATAATCACCGCGTTCTACATACCCCCATCTCCTCGCTGTACCTATATCCACACTACCCTACGCAGGCGAAAAATCGTTTAAGAACCTTTCGCGCGTACCTACTTATAGCAGCTCTCGCAAACACTCTGATACACGAACGCGCGCGTGTACACTTTCATTCTATATTATGATGTGCGATTTCGAACTTGCTCGCCGCGCGAGATGGAGAAAATGATAGGCGCGCGTTGAGGTTGGCGCAGCAATGCAGACTGCAGTACTGTACCCACGAGCTGAGTGCGTATATTATACACTTATACTTTTGTTAGAAAAAGATGTGGTCATTTATTGTTTGCGTGCTGTTGCGTGAAGAGCGCGAGTGAGTGAACAAGAGCAATGTGTATAATATGCATGTACGTGTACGGTGTACTTATTGGGGGTGCACCGGTGCACGTGTTCGCTTTTGTGTCTGCAATTGTTGTTGTGGAGAAAAATGATATTAATTGTATCTATGTTGTGTTATAAGTGAAGCATGAAGATGGGATGAGAAGAGTATTTCTGGGTCAGTTGCCAGTTGCAACTGTGCGCGTTGTTGTTGCCTGTCTGCTGATGGTGTAGAGCGTTGGGTATGTAGACTTTTGGGAATTGGGAAAGAAGATACACCTGTACTTTTTCCTTTGTTACAAGTTGCGCTATGCCACTGATTTGAACGTGATGGAAATATGCGAAAAAATCCGAAATATATGATTAAAAAATAAACATGGAATAGCGTCACGATGTAACTCTTATATAATTGATTAAGGGGGTTCATCCAATTTTCAGTTTATTTAGGAAGTCTTTGAAACTTTTTTCACATGTACCTGACATCATTATCTATATGATATCCTCACAAAAAAGAGCCTAGCTTCACCGTTATCGAGATATTAATTGTCAAATTTGAGCATTTTAACACGACGTCTTATGGGACGCACACGCGCGAAAGATCGATTCAGTCTATAACTTCAAAGATACATTTAGCGTTTGTCTGAAAAACTAATATGTTATTAAGATCAATAATTAGAATATCATATTACAAGTTCAGAGATCCTAGCTTCACCGTTTTTAAGATATTGTAGTTGAAAGTATGGAATTTTAGGTGTACGGCCGCGCGTGCAGACGACGCTGGAGCGGTGGGGGAACACAGACGAGCGCCGCTCTGTGTGCACGCTCACAGACGGCACGAAGCTATGTGTATGTGTCAGTCCCGTATAAACACGCGCTCTGACTACAAGAGTGGGGACCCCATGCGAGCAAGCCTGTGCGCGCGGTGCGGGGTGACATTGATTCTTGATACGTTCCTGGTTGGATGAACCCCCTTAATAGTTGGTAAAAGGTATATTCAATAAAATGCAAATTTATAGTGAGTGCCTTTTACTATTAGTATGCAAACGCTGCAATGGTTTTGACATATTTATAACTTATATATATATATATATATATATATATATATATATATATATATATATATATATATATATATATATATATATATATATATATATATATATATATATATATATATATATATATATATATATATATATATATATATATATATATATATATATATATATATATATATATATATATATATATATATATATATATATATATATATATATATATATATATATATATATATATATATATATATATATATATATATATATATATATATATATATATATATATATATATATATATATATATATATATATATATATATATATATATATATATATATATATATATATATATATATATTATAAAGGTATATTCAACAAACCACTCTCGGAAACTACTGTATGACTGTTCTCAGAAATGTATTCAAATTTGTTAATCTTTCTGTACAAATTAAACACAAGAAAGTACTGAAATCAATTTATTGTAGTCAAGTACCCATAAGTTAACTTGACTGACATAATACAACTTTTCGTACCTACTCATCAAACATATTCAGCCAGCGAGCATAAATTACTACTTAACGCCCAAGGGGCGTAATAGCTCATATATACAGCTCTTACAAAACTTTATAGAACCTACGCACTTTACGTCCATGTGGGAAAAATTATTTGAATTGTATAATATTATATATAAGTACATTCAAATTATTCATTGTAAATCAAACAAACGAAAGTTGTGAAATCAATTACCGATAGTCAAGTAATGCAAACAACTCTGCGAAACAATTGTATAACTGTTCTCAGAAATGTATTCAAATTTGTTCATTCTTCTATACAAATTAAACACAAGGAAGTTCTGGAATCAGTTTATTGTAGTCAAGTACCCATAGGTTAACTTGACTGACATAATACAACTTTTAGTACCTACTCATCAAACATATTCAGCCAGCGAGGATAAAGTACTACTTAACGCTTAACAGGCGCAATAGCTCACATACTCCTACAAAACTTTATAGAACCTACGCACTTTACGCCCATATGGGCGAAAATTATTTTAATCATATAACTACTATGCCTTCTTTTTTATTTCTAAAATTCATAAGAATTCAGATATTTACGAAAAGTCAAAGCCTATATAAAAAATTACATAGTTACCACCATATCACCATTTTTCATTATTCTTTCTCAATTTTGAAATTTCTATAATATTACGCATCTTGGGAGGGCAATAGAAGTCTATAGAGCTGCTCTAGCAGGGGTGGTCTTCCAATCTCCCATACATACTTGGCGGGCCCGACGGTTTGCAGTTTACCGGTGGGCTTTGTAAATGTAGAATACTATATAATAATATATATTGCATAAATTCATTAACAATGTTTATACTTATAAGTCCACTATAAATAATTACATTGGCTCTAATTTTGAATTGATACCGTTTAAATATAATATCCCTACATGTGCAAAATCTCATGATGTACTTCCATTACCCAAAATATTTTTCCTTGTGTCCGTTTTTTTAAGCGGGAATCTGATATAAAAAATACATCAAATTTATAGTCTACTCAAAAGTGCTTTAGATTTTACTAACCATTGTATAAGCCACTAATTTTTTATCCTTTTCCAACGTGTAAATATCATGTGAGATTTTATATGAGTATTTCAGACATCAGATCTCATATGAGGTATGATATATGTGATGTCATCTGCAATTTTACATATTATGGGATCTCATGAGATCTTATATGAGATCTCATATGATATTTTCATGCGGGTTTGCACTTTCTATTTAAAAACAGAGTAATACATTCAATACGTATTAGTATTTAATATGTAGAAGCAACCTATTTATTCATTTTATCTGATCTGTAAACATATGAATATTTATATGAAAATGATCATGTCTACACCTTAAACTGCAAACCGTCGGGCCCGCCAAGTATGTATGGGAGATTGGAAGACCACCCCTGCTAGAGCAGCTCTATAGACTTCTATTGCCCTCCCAAGATGCGTAATATTATAGAAATTTCAAAATTGAGAAAGAATAATGAAAAATGGTGATATGGTGGTAACTATGTAATTTTTTTATATAGGCTTTGACTTTTCGTAAATATCTGAATTCTTATGAATTTTAGAAATAAAAAGAAGGCATAGTAGTTATATGATTAAAATAATTTTCGCCCATATGGGCGTAAAGTGCGTAGGTTCTATAAAGTTTTGTAGGAGTATGTGAGCTATTGCGCCTGTTAAGCGTTAAGTAGTACTTTATCCTCGCTGGCTGAATATGTTTGATGAGTAGGTACTAAAAGTTGTATTATGTCAGTCAAGTTAACCTATGGGTACTTGACTACAATAAACTGATTCCAGAACTTCCTTGTGTTTAATTTGTATAGAAGAATGAACAAATTTGAATACATTTCTGAGAACAGTTATACAATTGTTTCGCAGAGTTGTTTGCATTACTTGACTATCGGTAATTGATTTCACAACTTTCGTTTGTTTGATTTACAATGAATAATTTGAATGTACTTATATATAATATTATACAATTCAAATAATTTTTCCCACATGGACGTAAAGTGCGTAGGTTCTATAAAGTTTTGTAAGAGCTGTATATATGAGCTATTACGCCCCTTGGGCGTTAAGTAGTAATTTATGCTCGCTGGCTGAATATGTTTGATGAGTAGGTACGAAAAGTTGTATTATGTCAGTCAAGTTAACTTATGGGTACTTGACTACAATAAATTGATTTCAGTACTTTCTTGTGTTTAATTTGTACAGAAAGATTAACAAATTTGAATACATTTCTGAGAACAGTCATACAGTAGTTTCCGAAAGTGGTTTGCATTACTTGACTATCGATAATTGATTTCACAACTTTCATTTGTCTGATTTGCAGTGAACAATTTGAATGTACTTACTTACATATAATTTGTTCATTATACAATGACTCAAAGAAGTAAAAGACTTTTTCACTGGTATTTTTTTGATTTCTTTTACAAAATCATAAATATTATTATTTAATAGATATTATACAGAAAAAACGTCTATACTTGCCTTATTTTATACTTTCGTAGAAAGTTTTATATTAACAATATTATTATTTGTACAGTCATGAAAAAAATTATTATCATTTGCAGAGAGTGCTTATTGAATAGATGAGATTGGAAGAAATAAAAAGACTAGACAAAAATTGTGTTGTTAAAACGTACTTAAAAAAATTTTTTTTAAACGTGTTAATTGTATTAAAAAATATTTAAGCTCTCATTAAAGTTTTTGATACAGAGTTTGACGGATATTGAGAGAGAGGGGGAGAGAGAGAGAGAGAGAGAGAGAGCGAGAGAGAGAGAGAGAGAGAGAGAGAGAGAGAGAGAGAGAGAGAGAGAGAGAGAGAGAGAGAGAGTGAGAGAGAGCGGGAGGGGGTAGAGGGCGAGAGAGGGCGGGCGAAGGCGAAGTGGGAGGGAGAGTAGATTATAAAGGAAAAATGTTTATACTTGCCTTATTTTATACTTTCGTAGAAAGTTTTATACTAACAAAAATTATTATTTGTAGTCATGAAAAAAATTATTATCATTTGTATAGAGAGCTTATTGAATAGATTAGACTAGAAGAATTAAAAGGACTAGAAAAATTGTATTGTTAAAACGTACTTAAGAAATTAGATTTTAAAAAACGTGTTGATTGTTTTAAAAAATATTTAAGCTCTCATTAAAGTTATTTCTACTTTAATTTAAAGAAATTTATAAATTAAATACTTTCGAGGAAAAATATTAATGCTTTCTTTTTAAAGAAAACATTTTTCGAAGATTCCGTAGATATTTCAAAATAAAGTTTGTTATTGTATTATTCTTGTACAGAATGTCTTGAGGGCTGTTTTAAAAAATATTCAACATTTTTCATGGAGTTATTATACATAGTTGTTAAGTAAAAATAGACGAGAGAGATAGGGGGGATTTTTTTTACAAAGCAACTTAACAGTGGTTTAGAGAAATAGTAAAAATAATTTAGTTTTGTTAGCATATAAGTTTTGCATGAACTTTTCATTTTTCTTCTTGTTTTTTTTTTGTAATTAATTTTTTCGAAAAGAAAGTTTTCAGTTATTAAGATTATTTGTACAGTCATGAAAAAATTATTACCATTTGTAGAGAGTGCTTATTGAATAGATGAGACTAGAAGAATTAAAAGGACTAGACAAATTGTTATTAAAACGTACTTAAAAAAATAGCTTTTAAAAAACGTGTTCATTGTTTTAACAAAATATTTAAGCTCTCATTAAAGTTTTTGTTACTCAGTTTGACAGATGTTATGGGCGGGAGGCAGAGAGAGGGGGAGCGAAAGAGAGAGAGGTCGAGAGAGACAGGGGAGAAAGAGAGGGAGGGAGAGAGAGAAAAGGAGGGAGAGAGGGGGAGGGAGAGAGAGACTAATACTTGCCTTAGTTTAAACTTTTGTAAAAAGCTTTTTTAGATAGATTTCACAATTTTTGAAGAGAAAATAATAATTACATAGTGTGATAACGTTACGAGAGTTTATTATAGTATATTTTTAATATCATTATTTTAAATGGTATTATTTATTTGTACAGTCATGAAAAAATTATGACCATTTGTACAGAGTGCTTATTGAATAGATGAGACTAGAAGAATTAGAAGGACTAGACAAATTGTTGTTAGAACGTACTTAAAAAGTTTTATTTAATTTAAAAAGTTTTATTTAAGCTCTCATTAAAGTTTTTGGTACTTAGTTTAACAGATGTTGAGAGAGGGAGAGGGAGAGAGAGGTGAGGGAGAGAGAGACTAATACTTGCCTTAGTTTAAAATTTTGTAAAAAGTTTTTTTAGATAGATTTCACAACTTTTGGAGAGAAAATAATAATTACATAGTGTGATAACGTTACGAGAGTTTATTATAGGATATTTTTAATATCATTATTAAATGGTAGTATTGTTATTCACAAAAGTTTTAAATTTGAATGTTTCTTCAAGGAGCTCGATAAAGTGATTACATTGTAAAATTTTTTGAAATAATATAATCAAACGTGTATTTTCTTAGGTATGATGATTAATTAACAATACTATTAATTGTAAAGTTATATGATTAATAAATTAAAGAATTTGCAATGAATGATAATGTACACTTGCCTATAAGTTATGAATTTCGTAGTTAATTATAATTATATTTAATAAAACTTTCTAATGTAGCATACTTGTTCGATTTAATTTTGACAAATTCATGAAAATAACCCATAAACAAAAATATCAATAAAAATGTTGTTCGGAATATGTATTTTAAAAAATATTTAAACTTCTATTTCACTTTGACGAGCAATCTTATTGTATTTATCTTTATTATTTTCAATCATCTGTTTCAAATCTTTTAAAAAATTATCATGATAAAATAAAATATATGGCAGTCTTATTTCATATTTGAGATTATTTTCAACTGATCAGACTGATTTCAAACTTTTAACACATTTTTAAATCATTATTCTTCTCATGTTTTATTCAAATATTATAATAATGGCATATATCATATATTCTAATTCTATTTAATATTATGTTCCTCTGATCAGCTGTTCCAAATACACTACGTGCACTTGTGACATAAAGTTAATATAAAATATCTAGACTTCTATTCGACTTTGACAACTGTATTAGAAATGAATTTCATACGCCATAATTCATCTTTAGCATTGTACAATTCACTTTTTTTTTTCCATAACCAGTACTTCTGTTCTTCAATAACAATATCTTGCTCATATATTCACAGAACAGATGGCTCCACTGAAACATTTGGCGCCCCTCACCATAAGCCAATCATTAGTTATAAAATAATAATTTTCAAAACTTGGATTCGTTGAAGTTTTCAATATAAACCACTTGAATTAAGAACCGATCAGACACATCTTACAAAATTAAAAACAAAAGTTTATGAACTAAGAATCATTGAGCCAAAAAAGGTTTCTCGACATTCTTTTATAGTAGAAAATGTAAAACATCTTAATATAATTATTCATTGAATTATCCATGATTGCCACACATCTTGTAAAGTTAAAAACAATCAGTTTATGAACTAAGAATTGCTGAGAACTTCTCTGAAACATTTTGACGTCTCCCATCGTGAGAAAATTATAACATTAGATTAACTGAGCATTTTTATTTGTTGAAATTTTCACAACAATAACCTATTATTTTTTCTTTTTTTGTATTTTAATGTTCATTTGGCATAATCTTTTAATTGGTGTTTAAGTAAATATTTACAACAGAACAGCACTAATATCGACTAAGTTTCTTGAAGTATAGACAAAAATCCTGTTTTTTAACCAAGGCTTTGACCAATATTTTAAATTCTGATTTTAAGTAGAGGTTCTAAATTACACACTTCATTTAACACATCATACCGCTACTATATTTTAACATAATCTTGTAAAATTAAAAACAAACACAACCAGTTGATGAATTAAGCATTATTATTATCTGAATCTTGTATAGAAAAAATAAATATATACTAAACGTCTCTGAAACATTTTGACATCTCCTACCGTGAGAAAATCATAAAACAGATTAACTGAGCACTTTCATTCCTTGAAATTTTCACAATAACACATCATTTTTACCCTTTTTCGTATTTCCATGTTCATTAGACATAATTTTTTCATTGGCACTTGAATAAATATGCACAACACTGATATCGGCTAAGTTTTTTAAAGATGACACGATGCTTTCTAAACCAACGCTCAGACCAATATTTCAAATCGGCATCATAAATTATATTGTAGTATATAATTTCAAATCGGCATCATAAATTATATTGTAGTATATATAAAAAATATATATCTACTATACTTCTACTCCATTGAAAACTGTATTTTTATATATTTCATTTAGAAATTTCGTACGCCATAATTCATCTTTCGCATTTACTATTCTTTTTCTATAACCAGTACTTCTGTTCTTCAATAACTCTTGCTCTTTGTATTTCAATAAAATCACTGTTTCTGTAATTGGTATAGTAATATTAATGGCACAGTCCTATTCTATTTCACTTAGATTTATATAAATAACACAACCTAACCTAGAATAAAAAAAAATAAAATTAACTTTATAATTTTAATTAAACAAAAAAAATTGTTGACATAATGCTGTTTTACCTTACCTTATAAGATTAAATTTTTCTCCTCATAGTTTGATACATCAGCTGCTCATCAAATTTTAATGACTCCGAAAAAATTTTCTTGACTACTTATCTGTAAATAAAAATTTTCACAAAGTACCAATTCTTTAAAAAAATTACTATTTAACATTTAGTCATTTTAATACTTATCTAAAAAATGTTGTTGCCTCATTGATGCTTGTAAATAAATCTTTTATTCTTTTCGTCAGTCGACTTCCTCAGATCTTTGATGATTATTGAAACGAATATATATATATATATATATATATATACACACACACACACACACACACACACACACACACACACACACACACACACACACACACACACACAGACACGCACACACACACACACACACACTCAGACACACACACACACACACACACACACACACACCTATTACTATAGAGTCATTCTCTACGGTATGCCTGACACCGATACGACACCGAAATACTATAGGGATGTATATCTATAATGTGTGTGTGTGTGTGTGTGTGTGTGTAGGTCACGTGACAGGAAGTCGCAACACCGGATGAGAGTCTGAAACTATGGAGAAAATTTAGAATCGGAAAGTGGACATAAAAAAATTCAGCTCTCTATATCTTTTAAACGAGATAAACTTTTTAAATAAAATCTTTTGATTTGTGTAGAGTAATGAAATGGCTTTCGATTAAGAGGGATATGTTATATAGTTGAAACTAACGCAATAGGTATATAAGTGCATTGATTTTCTCGTACATCCATTTCAATGTATATCATCGCGCGGTCACTCCTAAGGCTCTTCTATACTTGCCTTCGGAGCGCTCCCGCGCTCCTTGATAAAATGCAAATTTATATATATATATATAAAAGAGGGTATAGATTTCTTCTCAAAAGTCGCGATTCTTGCTTTGAGAAACTTGAGGCGTCTCTTCAAAACGCCGACATCTCTTCAAAAGTACCGATCTATACGTTGATATCTTTTCAAATATACCAATTCCCATAGTTATACACACACACACACACACACACACACATATATATATATATATATATATATATATATATATATATATATATATATATATATATATATATATATATATATATATATATATATATATATATATATATATATGCCCTATTTGTAACACTCTTTTGACAGATGATTTTTATAGAAATTTTTTAAACCTATTCCTTCATAGTGTCTTACGTAGAAAAAATCAAAACGATTGAATAAAAAGATCAGTCCTCGCTTGTTGCCTTTTCATCAACGCACCTTTACTTTCAAAAAAAAGAACAGCGCAACTCGACATCCAATTGGTCTTACACCTAACTTCCCAAAAATCGTGTTCTCCTCTCGACCCTCGCACCTGTACAATGTCCCCTCAACCCCCACAAGTAAATCAAGATTGTCAACAACGACAACTTCCAGAAGTTCGTGCTAAGTAAAATCCTCACACCATGAAAATCGGCTGCACTTTCAAGGTAAGTAAGCAAAGCTCCCCAAAAACAAAAGAAAAAGCAAAATGCGCGCGCGATATGCGTCACTCGTCCGTCTCAGAATAGTCCCGGCGATATGGAGGCGACGGTGAAGACGGAGCCGTTGTCATCACCCTTACCCGATGACGATGAAGTCAAGCCGGTCATCAGTTACCCGAGTGGGAAGCTCGACGCGGTAGACAAGTGGCGCGCGCGGCTGTTATTTACCCACGATGACGACGATGATGATGATTGGTCTAAGAGGCTCGAGCGTCAGATCGCCGTCCTTCGGGTCGCCCTGCCCTTCCTCGCCGAGGATCAGATCCGCGGCAAAGCTTGGCGGCGATGCGGTCTTCACGGCAGACTTGGCGCAATGCCGAGGTGCATGAGCTTCTCCCCCTGCTGATTCTTTGTTTATGCGAATATGCGTGTATGCGTGTCCTTATATATATATATATATATAACACGCACGTTGAGCTGCCGGTATTTAGAACGGGCGGGAAGTTTGACGATTTTATTTTGGAGGCAGACTGATCGAAATCATTACGATAATGCATAAATGATGTGTGATTGGTGACGAACTATACCGGTGAAGTTTCAAAATATAATAACAAAAATACAACATTTTTAAAGTATTACGAATACAGCTATTCCATTAAGTTTTAACTTTAAATGCTTGTTGTAATGCCGGTTTTTTTTCTCCATCTGGAGTGGATGAGAATTAAAATAAAACCTTCAAACTTACATTTTGTCATACAAATTGAATAATCTTTAAACAATTTTGTAAATATTTGCTTGAAATTTGTTACAATGAATAAAGTAATGAAAATTTTGTATGATAAATTAGAAGTAATAAGTGTGAATTGTAATATTTAGCTGTTAATTAATCTAGAAAATAGTTTTGAAAATTTACCAATTTTCCACATTTTGTTAATAGATCTGGACTATCACCACAAGTGAAAAGAAAGCTTAGAAAACGTCAAAGTTCAAATTTGGTGAAGCAAAGACTAAAAAGTGAACCGATAAAAATGGAAAGAGACAATAACTTAGGGAATCACCTAGATAATTTTATGTCACCAATTAGTAATTCAAACTTTTTAAGTAGATCTCCATTTGGAAATTTGAATCATCTTGACATATCCCAAGAATCTGGCATTGAAGTATTATCAATAAACCATAAAGAAACACCCAGAAGAAAAAGAAAAATAGGAAAGACAAGGGAAGATAAGAGTGAAATTGATCATACAGGCAGTTCAAACAAACTAAAAAATAATAATCCTATCATTCCAGAGAGTCTAGAATCTTCAGACATCTCATCACAACTTAGCCCTAAAAGTTTATTTCTTAAAAAACAATATATTTGTTCCTCATTTTTTACTAATTTGAATTCATCAGTAGAAATTTCAGAATTTCCATCTACTTTGCCATCTTATTCAAAAAAAACTCCATCAACTTTCTATAATGATATGGAAAATCTGAGAGAAAATGCTTTTTCTCATAATTCCATCAATAATTCATCAAATCAAGTTGAAGATGCAGTCTTAGAAAACATATATAATGATAACACATTAAAAATCATTGACAGGAATTTAAAAAGCCAATTGTTACAGAACCAAATGTATACTTCAATATCTCAAAAATCTACTTTAAATCAACAAAATAATTTTTTATCGCAAAATCATGTTCATTATTCCTCATCCATTAAACAAGATGAAATAACTATAGATTTACAAAATATAAATAATGATTCAACAATTAGCAACACTGACGATATAACTTTATCTGGTCTTGAGAATCAAATAAATTCTAATTTTGGTCATAATTCATGCTCTAAAATTAATAATATTGTAGAGGACAGAAAAAAAGACCAAATATCAATAGACCAGAAATTTAGTACAATCCAACAAGATATAACGGTATCACATAATGATCAATTAACTAATATTTTAATAAATAATGAAGTTAGTGATTCATCTTCTAAATCTTGTCTAGCATACATTAGCCGTAAATGCAACGTAAGCAATAAAGAATCTTTAATTGAAGATAATGTTGACAAACAAAATTTTTCTTCACTAGATACTGATTGTAATGCAACTGTAAAAAATGGGAATAAAGATGAGCAAATAATGCTCAGTAATTCTACACATAAAAGAATAACTAGTTTGTCAAAAAATTCATGTAAAAAAATGACTTTCAATAATCCAAATTTAGTTAAACAATTTTTCACGAAAGCCATATATACTAATATAGCAACACATGGATCAGCATCTCAAACTTCTGCAAATAATTTACTAAGTCTCAGTAGTTCCATAGAATCAAATAGTCAACTAATTAACAATAGTCAAGATAGCTTAACATATTCATCAACTCAGGATAGTGCTGTAATAGTTCCTCCAGATGCTTTGCTCTCAAGTTATTCTTGCGAATATGATATTGCATATACAAAGAAAAATTTAAAACCTAATAAATACAATAATTATTACACGAATAAAATTAAGACCACTCTACAACATACTATAGATGACATTATTCCAGTAGAACAATCTTTAACAGAATTTTTTGAGTCACCTGAAAAAAGTTTCAGAAAAACTAAAATTGAAGTATTTGAGAAAGTTAAGAACATTTTATTTGAATTGGACCAAGATGAATCAAGCTAAAACTCAACTTAAAAGCAAAACTTTAATAGTTATCTTCATTTTATTTTACTTATCAATAATCATGTACACATAAAAATAATTATGTAGTCATCCTATATAATTAATTTATAATAAACTTAACCAAAATTAAAATATACAAAAATTTTTCATTTTTTCTTGGATGAACCAAAGCCTGAAAATCCCATGATTGCTGCCATTTCATCTGTGGGTCCTTCATCATCATCATCATTTTTGGCATCATCAATTTTACGTTTCCTGTCTTTCCTCTTTTCTTTCCTGTACTCCTTCATTTTTTCTTCCTAAATTTAAAAATAACGTTAAATTTTATAACTCAGAAATTAAAAGTATCTCAGGAATTTGAATAGGTCAGTAATAAAACAGTTTACCTCTTCTTTTAATTCTTTTACCCTCTGTTCAAGGTCATAATCTTTTTTCTTCTCTTCCATTTTCTTTTTATTTACAGCAAACCTTGCTTTTACTTGATCTAATGATGATCTCTCAATTTTCATGCTCATACCAAGATTCCTTTGATCTGAAAATTATTATTCATTTTAATTTTTATTTTCTCCAGAATGCATATATTTAATGATTTAGTATGTTAGTAATATATAGTTATGTACTGATTTTGATTCTAAGTTCTTTTAGTTCACAAATTTATCATTTTTTAAGATTAAGGTATAACAAAATTAACTTAGTTAAAATCAAAACTATAAAAGTATAATTTATAACTGAACTAAATTTTTTGTAATGCTAATATCCTTTGAGATACTTACGTTTAGTTCCATTTATATGGTCCAAAAAATTTATTGAGTCTTTGACTACACAGTCACATACGTTGCAATAATATCTAAAAATAAAAATATAATTAAACAGAAATCTTTAGCTGGATCAAAAATAGTGATATTTATTTATTTATTTATTTAAAACTATTTACCCTCCACTTTGAGATGATGGAGTGTTTTTGTTTATGACAACACTTTTTCCTAACTTTGATTCTAAATCGACTTTATAATCTCGTTGTTTTAATAGTTCTCTTTTTACTGCTGGCTGCTTTGGGATACCAAGTTCTTCCTCAGCGATTTCTTCTTGCAACCGCTGCAAAGCAATTTTTTCATACTCCTCCCTGTTCCATTTTCTCCTGTGATCATCTGGACGCTAGTGATATTAAATAAAGCATAATACATATTAAACAAAATACATGCATGAAATTGGCTGATACTATTTGTACGACAGAAATATAGTACATTAATTCTGAGTATAAGTTCCAAAATACCTTGCTGTGATATTTATTTTGTTTTGATATCTGACTAAAGAAGTTATATCCCATTATATGTGTAAACTTACTTTATGTACATAAATCTGTCATACAAATAGCAGAGGCGAAAAATATTTTGTTTTCAGTTTTAGTAACCTTAAATTTTGCTAAAACACCGCTAACAAATACTATATCCCGTTATTCAACAAAAAAAATTTTATCATCAAATAATCAACTTACCGTCGACATTTTGAAGTGATTTTTTATTTCAAACAAAATCGTAAAACCATACGATGTTCTCAATAAATATTGTTGATATAGGTAGCAACAACCGCTCCACTAAAAATCTGACAGCATCAAATCAAGACCAACACCAAACCAAAGAAGATAGACCCTAATAGAAGCGCAAAGCCTGCAGGGAAAGTGAGGCAACCCGAAATAGTAGGTATCCCGACCACGCGCGGCGCGACAGTCGATTTCCGAGCGTTCCGTGAACAGCTGACTCGAGCGGACGCACGGCCGATAACTTACCACCAATGCCGACTGCAATGGTAACACAATAGACATTCCGTATTTATTACTAAAAAACTATGCGTTATAATAATGTCAGTTATCGACGATAATTATAAGCATAATTAATAAAGCAGTAAAACGTACTCCAAAAAAAGTTAACGTGAAACTGATATCCTTAAACCAAATGGGGAAATACTTTATATATTACATCTATGCTATTCGTATACGTAGGTAACGTTAGTCCTGTGGATAACGTTTTCGGCTATCAATCTTTTTGATTCGAGTTCGAATCTCCTCTACAGTAACTTTTTTTTTAATAATATATAAAAAAATCTTTGAAAATTGAAAACCATTTGTTTGCTTTTTATTTAGGAAGATTATTATATTGTTCTTAATATTTTTAATACAAGTTATTTTTTTACAAAAAATAAATCTATTTTTAAAATTTTAATTTTATTTCTTTATATTATTTATATTTCTTAAATTTTTTTTATATTGTATATTTCTTTATAAATATTATTATGTTGGAACAGCTGTAGATATTGGGTTATTAATAATAAAATTAATGTCTATTATTATTTTTCACATGAGTTAACAATATAAATTGTGGAAATTCATAATAGAATATGTTAATAATAAATAATTTGAACAACACAAGCAAAAGAATATTTAAGATACATATATTAAATAAAGTTAACATTTTAAAAATAGATTTATTTTTTGTAAAAAAAATCATTTTTATTAAAAGTATTAAGAACAACATTTATAATAATCTTCCTAAATAAAAAGCAAATAAATGGTTTACAATTTTCGAAGATTTTTTTATTATAAAAAAAAAATTACTATAGAAGAGATTCGAACTCGAATCAAAAAGATTCGTAGCCGAGAACGTTATCCACAGGACTAACATCATCTACGTATGTGAACAGCATAGATGTAATATATAAATTGTTTCCCCATTTGCTTCAAGGATATCAGTTTAACGTTAACTTCTTTTGGAGTACGTTTTACTGCTTTATTTATTATGCTTGTAATTATCGTTGATAACTGACATTATTATAACGCATAATTTTTTAGTAGATATACGGAATGTCTATTGTGTTACTATTGCAGTCGACATTGGGTGGTAAGTTATCGGCCGTGCGTCCGCTGAGTCAGCTGTTCACGGAGCGCTCGGAAATCGACTGTCGCGCCACCGACCCCACTCCAGCCCGCAGAATTTTTCGATTCTTTGTATTTTGTAACTAAAGAAATAATATTCTTGTTTGTAAATCAATTCCTTCAACTATAATTTAATTTCCTCCATTTTCCTCTACATTTTGTTTAAGATTTTAATGTTATATTTTTTTTCTTTTAAAGTAAACACATTATAGTCATTTATTAAATCTTGTAAAAAATTGTGAATATATAGAAAAAAACTAATGGTGGAGGAAAATGGAGGAAATTAAATTTTAGTTGGAGGAATTGATTTACAAACAAGAATATTATTTCTTTAGTCACAAAATAAAAAGAATCGAAAAATTCTGCGGGCTGGAGTGGGGTCGGTTGTCGCGCCGCGCGTGGTCGGGGTACCTACTACGCTTCGGGGTGCCTCACTCGGCCTATGCGCTTTGCGATTGCGTTTCTATTGCGTTTCTATTACGGTCTATCTTCTTTGACCAAACATGCAGCGATAGTGCGATGTCGCCATGTGTTGTTAGGGTGCGATTTAATGGTAGCGACATTGTCGCTCTGGGCGCTTTCTACATATGTGTGTTCTGTCTGTTCTAGACGACTTCTCTCTATGTCTGTCTCTGTCTTACATAAACAGAACAGATCTATCTGTCTTTGTCGGGAACACACAGAACACACAGAACACACATATGTAGAAAGGCCCCTGTCGCTGCTGCGACGGCGACAGATGCTGCGCGCGCTGTTGAAATATACACTAACAACGTAAATTATATGTCATTATTAACGCACAAAAATGAAATTAGCATAAATATTTCATATGCAGGTGTTGTATACTTGGTACATATCGTGTCTAAACATAAATTTAAACCAAGTTTGGTTATAAAATATTCACTTAATATTTTTGAATACTTTATATTAACAATGTTTATTTCATAAACTATAAGTTCTACAAAAAAATGTATAAGAACCTTTTATTTTCGAAATGGTCTGAAAAATACAAAAAAAAATATTTTGCACAATAACTAATTGTTAACAATAATTTGTTGATAACAAATTTTCTGACCATTTTTCAGTACTCTAATATAAATATTTCGATTCAGGGGACCGAAATGCATAAAAATGAAGCATTGGTAGAGCCATAGACTGATAGACATAGACCACCAGAATACCTCCAAATCTTTTGTTCTACTGTCCCCTTTCTACAACCTCACGCAAAAACTGCGTGCACGTAAAACTGTCTAGTTTCCGATGTAACTTCAAACGTGATTGGTTGATACAGCGAATGAGCGAAAACTAGTCAGTTTTGCGTACACGCTCAGGGTAAGATCCCAAATAGCTGCAGTCGTGCATTCAACTCTGCAGCTGCGTTGTGCAGACATGCAGCTGTGTGCTTGTCGTTAGGTGCACGGGGCAGAAGAGAGGGGGACGTTGCCAACTGCGAAATTCAAATACGTTTCGGAGCAAGAAAAGCAAGTAAACTAATAATCCGACGCTGGTGGACAAAGTCAAATATATTTGTCTTTTTTTTTAATATTGAGGTTGATAGAAAAAACAAGTCGATCAAATAAGTTTTTTTGTTGTTATTGTAATTTTCATTGATTTCTAATATTTGGATAAATACTTTGTTTTTTCTTTTTTTTTCAGAGGTTACAAATAATTTGGATAACATGGAATATTTATTTGCATTCAAGTACTGACTTTTGGCTTCACGAAAACGGTCGATCTGGCCTTCTTCTATAGTGAATGATAATATATTCTATATTCTCTGCTCGAACAGCCTGTGCCGAGGGCCCATGTCGATCTTTTAAGTATCCAGTAAGTAGATATTGACATATCTACGGCCAGATCGACCGTTTTCGTGAGCCAAAAGTCAGTACTTGAATGCAAATAAATATTCCATTTTATCCAAATTATTTGTAACCTCTGAAAAAAAAAAAAAACAAAGTATTTATCCAAATATTAGAAATCAATGAAAATTACAAAAAAAAAAACTTATCTGATCGACTTGTTTTTTCTATCAACCTCAATATTTAGAAAAAAGACAAATATATTTGGCTTTGTCCACCAGCGACGGATTATTAGTTTACTTGCTTTTCTTGCTCCGAAACGCATTTGAATTTCGCAGTTGGCAACGTCCCCCTCTCTTCTTCCCCGTGCACCTAACGACAAGCACACAGCTGCACGTCTGCACAACGCAGCTGCAGAGTTGAATGCATTATGCACGACTGCAGCTATTGGGATCTTACCCTCAGTTTTTGCGTGAGGTTGTAGAAAGGGCAAAAAAGGCGCTGTTGCGACGGCGACAGACGCTGCGCGCGCTTTTCAAATATACACTAACAACATAAATAATATCTCATTATTCTGATTATTAACGCACAAAAATGAAATATACCATTAATGTTTCATATACAGGTGTTGTATACTTATAGTATAGGGTAAGTGTGCCAGTTACTGTGCCCCTTAAGGCGATGTCTGTAGTATTTAATCAATTACAATTTTTTTTTTCAATTTTTAATCATCTTAAGACCTTTATATGATAATTATATATTCTGCGAGCCTAATAAACACCTTTTTAATACAATATTATGTAAGGAATATTAAATAATTAATAAAGTAACAGCATAAGCCTTTGCATCAGTAACTGTATCATTAATTTAGTTACTGTGTGTCGTGTGTCAGTTAGTGTACATTGTTTTAATTACTGTGTGTCACTTAGTGTACATTGTTTTAATTACTGTGTGTCAGTTAGTGTACATTGTTTTAATTACTGTGTGTCACTTAGTGTACATTGTTTTAATTACTGTGTGTCAGTTAGTGTACAGTGTTTTAACTACTGTGCCTTAGATTCTGGACACTGTAATTAATCTTGTGTCTTTTTTCTCACTCATCTGCATCTGCATAAACTATATAAAATATATTTAAACATGAAATTTGTTTTTTTTTTTTTATTATATTTAGTAGACTCCCTGCTGGAAATCATTTCTAGTGTTTTCATTCAACTTAGCTTTCATAAAATGGGAGAGAAATGGATGATTTCCAGCAGGGCTATGATTTACTACGTATAGAAGTACTTACTTATAGAAGAAAATAAAATAAAGATGGGAATAAAATATATTATTTTTAAATATATTAAAAACTGTGTTATTTGCTCTGTGGGTAAGCAACGAACTCCGAAGTTGACTTGCACAGGCGACGAAGCATGAGAAAGTAAGGTTAGCGTAGCCTTATACCGCGAGGGGGCACAGTAACTAACGTTACGACCCGAGTCGGGGTCTTTTAGTCGAAAGGTATTTCTACAATGGTCGCCGCGTTGACCAATTAGATTGTGGAATTCGTTTGTTCAATTAAGCGCTGAAGCGCAAGGAGTCGCGGGAAATTTGAAATAAAACTCGAACTCGAGAGAATAAACTTTAACTTGAATTTATTGAATTAATTCAGAACTTTGTTAATTTTGACAACCAATGAACTTTAGAACCGTGACTCTATACAATTCAATGACTAATTAAAGCTTCTGGGCGCAACATGCACAATGTGCAGCAGAGTACCAAAAATATTGATAACAACCCAAGCTCTAGCTACTAAGCGTCTCATGTGCTCGGTAGCGACTGACTCCGGCGGCTCGGCGCTCTCCTTTTATATTCTTGGCGCGGACCTTGGGCCGTTGACGGTGGAACGCTATTGGTTGGCGGCTTCCCCTCTCTTCGCTGGAAGCGCGTTATTGATCGATGACTAAGATGGTAGGGGCAACCCGACCTTGGCCGATCTGGTTCAATCCGGTTTGGTCCTCGACTCTCGGCTTAGGGGGCTAGACACCTTTTTTCTCTGAAATAAGAAGTCACATTTTAATACATAAATGTAAACTAATTATTTCATACGTTTTACATATAAAAGTGGGTATATTTACCTTACCTTAAAACTTTCTCCGATGGGCCTTTTATATGGTCCAGAACCATAGTCATCGATGAAACAAGTTTTTTCACTAACCGTAAGCTTTGAAATTTTCCTGTGGATGGATTGACTCCAGATTTGAACTAAATTACTCCTGAATAGTATAATTCTCATATGAGTGTAGGAATTTTTGATCTAATGAGAAAAAAAAAATTGTGCTGTTTTTCAAGAGTTTTTTTTTAATTTTTTTAAATTTTTTATATTTTTTCATAATTTTTCTGATGTAAAAATTTTTTCCGACATTTAACCCTAAATCCCTACACTTATATGAGAATTATAACTTTTATATGTAAAAAGTATGAAATAATTAGTTTACATTTATGTATTAAAATGTGACTTCTTATTTCAGAGAAAAAAGGTGTCTAGCCCCCTTAATGGATTCTCAGAATTGTTTACCCGATTTAATCCCTTCGCTAATGCATTCCTGGAATTGTTGACCTTGAAGTGGTTCGAGCCTGTCGTTAATTGATTCTCGGAAGTGTTTACATGTTGGACTCTCGAGTTATTTACGCGTTGACCCCTTTGACCTTGGGTGTGTTTTCTCTCTTAAGTGCTTTTTGACCGTTGGCCCTAATGGATTTCTGAAACTCTTGACCTTGAAGTGAATCGAGTGAGCTCTTTGCTAATGGATTCTCGGAAGTGTTTACTCCGGCGGGTCGCGCTCGCTAATGCGTTCTTGGAATTGTTGACCTTGAGGTGGCTAATTGATTCTCGGAAGTGTTTACATGTTGAACTCTCGAGTTGTCGACCCTTTTGACCTTGGATGTGCTTTCTCTCTTAAGTGCCTTTTGACCGTTGGAATTTGACTTCTTGGTATTGTTGACATCCAGAATATTTCCTAGAAGTGTTTTCGTCTTTTCGCTTGTCCTTGGTAATTTCCACGAAGGCAGTTCCTGTAACAGAGTTATTCCCTACCAGAGCGAGCTTTTCTAAATAATTATTATTACGTGCGTCGTTATTATTTATCGAATTGTTAATTATTATTATCACGTAATTGTTCTCGGATTAGTTATTAATTGTCGGCCACCTGATTATTGTTTAATTAATTAATCACCTGTTTTATTCGGGTTACGGAAATTAGTTATTTATTTATTAGAATTATTTATCTGGTTAATTAAGTGAATTTAAATACCTATCGGAATTATTTTATTGTTTATTTTAGAATTAATCTTTTAAATCGAAAGTATTATTGTAGAAGCGGCCTAAACGCTACGCTAGTCGTTCGCGAGAACGCAGTTCATAACACTAAATACATTCATGAAAACTTGTCCAGTTACTGTGCACAGGGGCCTTTCTACATATGTGTGTTCTGTGTGTTCTGTGTGTTCCCGACAAAGACAGATAGATCTGTTCCGTTTATGTAAGACAGAGACAGACATAGAGAGAAGTTGTCTAGAACAGACAGAACACACATATGTAGAAAGGGCCCAGTAAAAGAAACATGCCAAAAATTCGTTTTAGTTACTGCCCTAGTGAAAAAAATTTAATGCTCATAACAGTTGATATCTGCAGCTATCAGAAAAAAACTGAAGAAAATGGAAGAAAACAGAAATTAACTGCAGAAAAATGTCGGAATTGAGACAAAGACAACAGTAATCTTCAGTTTTTATCAGTTTTCTTCAGTTTGTATCAGTTTTCAACAGTTATCTACATTTATTTGCAATTATAAACAGTTTTCTTCAGTTATCAACAGTTATGTTCTGTTTTCGGAAAAGCAAGCGACTTTAAGAAGTGAAGAAATCAGTAAAAAACTGAAAATAACAGTTTTATTCTGAATAAAACTGAAGACAACAGTTATACACGGATGAAAACTGTTTATAAATGTAATAAAAATATTGGAAAATTTTGCTATATACAACTTAATTCGATACTTGAACATAACAGTTAATAATTGAAGAAAACTGATAATAACTATTAATAAACGAAGAAAATAGTTTTAAACTGTTTAAAAGTGAAGACAATTTTGAAGAAAAGTGAAGAAAAATGAACAAAACAATTTTTTTTTAATTTTTTTGCGATTGGAATTTGAACATAACAGTTAATAACTGAAAATAACTGATGAAAACTACAGATAGCTGTTGTCTTTGTCTCAATTCCGACCTTTTTCTGCAGTTATCTGCAGTGAATAATTGTTTTCTTCAGTTTTATTCAATTGTCTTCACTATTTTACATATGCAATCCATGGATTATATTAAATTAAACAATAATATTAATCAAAACTACTTTTTTATTGTTCTTTTGTCAACTAGATGGGTTTTATAAACATAAAGTCTATTTTTTTATTCTGAAAAATGTTATTTTTATAGTTTTTCAATCACTTTTGTATAGGCATATTCTTAAGCGTTTCGATAAGAAAATCATAGAAATCGCGATGAGAAATTTAATAAATTATTTTAAATATATTATAAGAATAATTAAGTCATACTGTGGGTTTAACAATAAAAAGCATGAATTGAACTGTATATAAAAATTTAGATATTTATGATTAAATATGATTATACTCTACTATAAATGAAAATGATTTAAGGGCACAGTAACTGGCACACTTACCCTAGTGTGTAAACATATATTTAAGCCAAGTTTGATTATAAAATGTTCACTTAATATTTTTGAATACTTTAACAATGTTTCTTTCATAAACTATAAGTCCTACAAAAAAATGTATAAGAACTTTTTATGTTCAAAATCGAACCTATTGTACTTTCTCCCTCAGGCTAATATGCCCTTTTTGTTTTCAGTCCCTCAATTTATTTTTCTCAGATCGTATAGTTAAATTACTTAATATTTTACGTATTTAATTATTTCTATGATACTTGAAGGATACAGAAAATAATAATAATAAATAAATTAAATAAGAATTATGATTTTAATAAATATAACTTTATTTTTTTATAAACAATAGATTTTGTTACATAACTTGCAAGTACATATATTTTGATTCGGCGATCATTGCTAATTACATATAAATTACAAATAAATAATTTGATTTACTATGCAGAAAAAATATACAACAATGAATATCTATCTATCGTGATTCAGGTATTTATCAAGGCAGCCATAATCTATATTAAGAAAAATTTACATTTACTTTCAAATAATATTATTAATATTATCTATTTGTTAGCATTGGTCAATTTCTTGGACTATTGTATAGTTTCGTGATAACAATAAAAATAATAAATATGCAATACCTTTACAGTGCATCAAATAAAGTTGTAGAAAAATATTTTAAAATATACATATAGAATTATCTAAAATATTTTAAGTATTGCATGACTAGATTCATAATTAACTGAAGCTTCTCCACTGAACGTTTGCGAATTATTTAAATAACTCTCAAAGTAAATAAAATATAAAACATATACAATATGTTTTTAATCAATTTAAAACTATTTTTATAAACTAATTTTCAAGTACAATAACATGAAAGATATATATCGAATCTTTTGTTTGTACTGTATCAGACCTGAACTTTAAGGGTGGATCAAAAATAAAATTTAAATATTTAAAATATAGAGAACAATGTCAAACAAATAAATAAAATCATTCTTCAAATTTAACTTTTAATTTGAATTGACATCTACTATTTCTTAATAAACAATATAAAAATAATTTTTTCCGTTTTGTTGAATCTACCCTTAAAAAGCAGGGTATTTTTGAGATCGTTTATGTAGGTGTGTGTGTGTGTGTGTGTGTGTGTGTGTGTGTGTGTGTGTGTGTGTGTGTGTGTGTGTGTGTGTGTGTGTGTGTGTGTGTGTGTGTGTGTGTGTGTGTGTGTGTGTGTGTGTGTGTGTGTGTGTGTGTGTGTGTGTGTGTGTGTGTGTGTGTGTGTGTGTGTGTGTGTGTGTGTGTATATTATATTTTCATCTAGACAAAATAGCCATCTTTTACCGACATTTGCAATTTAGTTAAAAATAATGATATTCTTGCAAAACAATTAAAAATTCCAGTTGCTAAGGATGTAAAAACTGATAAAAACAATGTAAAAGTTGTGAAAAGTGCAATGCTTTTTTCACCATTTTCATAATTTTTATTGATCCTGTGCAGCTAGAATGAAAAAATGTATCTACCACTGCAGGGTTTGTTATGAATTTTAAGTACTGCTTTGAGTACTTATTTTAGAATATTTCTTTCTAGAATAGTTATTACTTATGTTGCAAAGATTCCAGAATAAGTATGGATTCATAAGAAAAATGATAAATTAATCAAATCTCAAAAAAGAAGTGCCGGTAAAATAGGCACCTTGTTAATGTTATTGTAAAAAGTCGTTAGGAAGATCATGGGATAAATGGGCACCTAAATTTGTAACTACATCAGCAGCTACTTTACAACCCCACTCTAGACATGTTTTTGGATCTTGACCAGTGAGCAAACCAGCCAGAAAACCAGCAACTAATGAATCTCCTGCTCCAGTAGTATCTTTAATAGATGAAGTAGGTTTAATTGGTGTTATTTGAGCTGAATTTCCTTGACCCCATACAACAATAGCAGGATCTGAACCTCCTTGAGTCATGACAAATATGCCATCACTCAATAGCCAATCGTTGCTTGAAGAATTGGATGCATTTACTGTTACTCCTTTTAAATTATTCAGAAGGAATGGAATGTCGGTCGGGCTTTCAAATTTCAGATTTAATGAATTTGCTAAAGCTATCATCTCATTAGCATTACCAAAAACAATTTTGGCTAGGCCAACCATTTCACATAAGGCTGCATGGTGATCCTTTAGATTCAAAATATCAAATGAATTTTTACTTAATATAATATCATACTTTTTATATAAGGAAAATATTTAATTACCTCAAAAATATATGTTCCATTGAGGTTGAATGCTATAACAATATTTTTTCCTTGTGCTTTTTTTACCACTTCTTTTGCAACATCTAAACTGTGCGTAACAAAAAATCCTTCTATATAAATAATCCTCACTGAATCCAGTGGTAGTTCTGTACGTTTCAAATCCTCTAATGTATAAATTGCAGCAGCACCTAAATTTGCTGCTAAACTTCGGTATGCATCATTTATTATAGAAACACATACTCCAGTAGGAAGAGATTGATGTACTGCGTACCTGTAAAGTATAGTACAAAATAAATTCATAGTAGTTTAAAATCTTCAACAAGTACTAATTTCTTTACCTCGCATTAATATTTGCAGATAGCACAAGCTCTTTTAACTCTTCTCCTCTAGCATCATTTCCTAGGCCACCATAGTAAACACATATTTTAGAACCATTCTTGGTACCACACAGTTTCTGTAAAATCCTCATTGTATTTTGAGCACATCCTCCAGCACTCGTTTTTCTCTTTGACCTATGACATTATTTAATAAAATGAAAGAAATTTTTAATGATTACTAATATTAATCATGCTTTCAAAAATTGTGGTTTAGCTCAATCGATTGCTTGTTAAAAAATATGATAAATAAAATCATTCCATGACATTAAACACTGCTTGATTAAAAAGTCTGTTATTGAATCATTCATTTATATGTATAAGTACAATGAGATACATTTTATAAAAACAAAAAAAAACAAATCAGCAAAAAAATATGAAATTAAATTACAATAGTAAACTTATAAAATATTAGGATTAATTATATTTCTGATACAACTACATGTATTAGATATAAAAGTAGTAGAAAAGTAACACACTAGTTAATATAAAAATTATTTTGAAGCATAATAAATTATTAAAAAATAAAATAAAAAACGAATATTGTCACTGCAGGACTTACGTCATACAGGAGACCAGAAATTCATGAGTCATCTGTGACTCATGCTGCAGTAAATGTATAAAATAATTAGTTTTAGTTTCTTTTTTTTTTTAATAAGCTTCGTAATTAGTTATTTTTTAACAGGAATTAATGACATTAAATCGTTTTGAGAATGAATTCACATAGAACATAATGTTTCTATTCGATATACAGTTAATGGGAATCCATTATCACCATTAATTTTAAAACAATAATATAGCTAATGCATAACTTGTAACTTACTCGTCTGGCAAGTCAGCTATCAATTGGTCCATTTCCTTCTCTTCTAGTTCAGTAGCCCCATCAATTTTGAGATTGTATTTTGTCAAGAGATTATTTTCATCCTCTTTTAAGATTATATCCAGTAATGGATTGCCAAAGGCCATTACCACTGGATGCTCGAAATTAGCAACTGTTTCCTTGACCGACATTGTAAAACCTCTGCAAAACATAGCGACCCATTAGGATCGTTATTTTATTTCGTAATCAAAATAGTGTATGAATTGGTGCTAACATTCCTCAAGGTCACATTTATAATGTACACTTTTGATCACTTGAAATCTCCTATCTGAACTCGACTCACACTTCACAACCAACCTTTATAGACTCTGAAAGCTCCTTACCAGCTCGAAAATCACAAGAAACCTCAATAAAGATAAGGAAACAGCGACTTTCTCTCATAATTCGTTCAAAATCCATCCGAATGTTGCACACATCAGCCCTGCACTAACTCAAGCTCACTCCCCCGTTATTCTCACCTGCCAATCAAGCCCTCGACCGAAGAAACCACCCACTGCTTTGGCCTCGACGAAAAATACTTTTAGGTATACGCTGTGATAAGAAAACGATCAGCAACGCCTAATCACATGATTCCCGCGCGCGCGTGCGATGGCTAGGCATGCAGCAGCATTAGCAGGCGCGAGTCTCCCTCGCGTCGGCGTTGGCGGTCAGCAGCGCGTTTTTCTGTCGTCGCCCCGTGGCCAACCGTCCGGGGCATGCGTGCAGAGAACTGTGCACAGACACCGACGCTCGCGCGCGCGTGATATGGTATAGATTTTTTTCGCGCGCGCGTGAGGAGGGACGACTGCGCGCCGCGCAGGACGATAGCAGACGACGGCAAACGGTTCTGATATCTGATAATGATAATGATGACTTGATGACGCAAGTGTGACGGGCGCGAGCGCGCGACGGCGAGCGGACGAGCAGACGATATGCGCGTGCTTGTGCTACACTGCTGCCACTAGGTCTGCTGGACTTGCAGACAGCAGACATCTCCAGCCAGTGGTGGGACTGGTGGGCAGTAGTGATAGTGAGTAAATGTAAATTTTGCTTAATTATACATACGCGTATAATACATGTTTAATACGTGTATTATACGTGTACTATTCAAAAATAATAATATCGACTTCCAGCGCGCAAAACGCAAGTAAATATAAAAAATAAGGTAACATGTAATACAACATGTACTACTCTGGTTTAAAATAAATAAATTCATATTAGAATAAGAATATGTGCCACTTTCTTTGCTTTTACCAATTTTAAATTATTTTCTATTTATTGTTTGAAACAAACTTTTAGAAATTAGGATTATTTTCAGGTGAAAATTATCTGAAATTTGTAAAATTATGATTAGAGAGAAGACTTAAGGGGATGCCTTATCCCGGCAGAGTTCTCTGCCGTACCGACCACAATGTTTTTAACTACAGATTAATTGTTATAAGCTTTTCCTTGAATTCTGAGAGTTGACGCACGTAGACAAACTTATTATCTACTTCCCGGTCAAATTTCAGATAAATCTGTTGGAAAATAAAGATGAAATTTGAGAACTCGCAACGTCGCATAATATCATATTTGTAGCGGTTACTGTCCGTTAACTACATAAATAATTACTCAGTAGGCCAAGTAGGTTTAACTGATATTTATTAATAAAACTGCTTAAACTAAGAATTACAATGGTTAAAATATATCTTTAAAGTAGGTTGTGAGGCAGCCGCAGCTGTGGCGGAGGTGAGTTACCGGTGCTAAGGTTTCGGTTCGAATGTTCGCTATCGCGACGACGCGACGGTTCAGAATTCCTCGCGCGGAACGAGCGCTTGCTTTCGCCGCTGCGCGCGCGCGCGGCGCGGGCAGTCGTTGTCGTTGCGCTAGAGTCCGTAGGAAGGTGGCACCGCTCGTCGGAGCTCATGGGAGGTGCCGACGGGGCACCGCGGACACTGTGTTGGTTCTGTGGTTCAGTTGCTTGGGCAGTGTTGGGCCAACGTCACCGCTCACCGCGGATACTTTGGCAGGCCGAGAGTATATAAGATGTGAAAATTCAACGTTTCAAATGACTCTTTTTACGAAGGGTCCGAATTACAGGGCTTGCCTTGTTTTTGATACTCCCCTTATATATAGGGGACTTCAAATTTTACGCAATATCTGCGTGAAATAATTAATTTTATGCAATATCTGCGTGAAATAATTTGAGTAAGAAATTATAAAAAAAATGTACCAAGGTTGGTGGTTATCGATGACGATGCTTTGACGCTCCTAAAATGTTGCGAATGGTGTTCCTAATTCGTTCTTTGAAGCGTTTTGCACGTTGCGAGGACGTAAAGCGCAACGTTGCTGCCACAACGTTTTAACAACATTTTTACTACGAGTTAACAGCAACATGCTTTAAAGTCTTGGAGTTTTCAAAATAGTTGTGGGAACGTTGTTTATAGGTTGTAGGCTCATTGCAAGTAAACGTTCTAGCAACCCGTTAACAACAGAAACTGAAAACTACATTGAAAATACCAAAGGGACAATAATCACATTTCAAAGACGTTGTAGATAGGTTGCCATTAAAACGATATAGCAACGTGATCAAAGCGCGCTAACGATCTTCCTAACACGTTTCTGAAACGAGTTTTTTGCCATAAAGGCGGACATTTCAACGTTGTGACAACGTTGTTAACTCGTTTCTGCTACCAATAATTAAACGTTTTATAGTTTTCAAAGCAACGTTTTTGCAACGTTCGCAAAACGGAACGTGCTATCTGGGAAGATTCAATTTTTTTGAGCTTGACATCGACTGATTCATTTTCATAAAAATAACTTAATAAAAACAAATATAAAACATTATTTATAAAACGTAAAATCATGTTTTATAAATATTTTTAACAAGATCAAATGACATGAGGATATATTGACAGAATGTTTAAAAAATGTTTTATATAAATCCAACAAACGTTTGTGTAAAACATTAAAAAAAACATATTTGAAACGTTACATTTACAAACCATTAAAAATCAAATGATTCGTAAAAAGTTTGCAAAATGTCTTAAAAACAAATATAAAACATTCTTTATAAAACGTAAAAGAGATGTTTTATAAATATTTTCAAAAAGATCAAATGGTATGAGAATATACTGACAGAATGTTTAAAAAATGTTTTATATATATATCTAATAAACGTTTATGCAGAAACATTCACAATACGTTTTAAAAACATTTTATGCAAAACAAATATTAGGTCTCTGAGCAAAAATGTAATGTTCAAAAAAGGTTCAGAAAACATATATATAACGTAAACTGTAAACTAATCGTTTATTAAACATTTGTTTACAACTTTTTTTGAACGAAAAATCGGACATTTTGAACGTTTTTAAAGCGTTTTTTCATCATTACCGTAAACATTTCTTGGTATCATCTTAAACGTTTTATAAACGTTTTTAAAATTTTTTGTGCTAATAGGGATGAATCACGAAAATAGTAGTAGTACGTAGACTACAGTTCGCGAAGTGAAATATAGTGTTTTCAAACTCAACATGAATCACGAACATAGTAGTAGTACGTAGACTACAGTTCGCGTTTTCAAAATGTAGATCATGTCGTTAGAAAATTGGAACGATGTGAAACAGCTTGGAGTGCACAGGGCCCTTTCTACATATGTGTGTTCTGTCTGTTCTAAACAACTTCTCTCTATGTCTGTCTCTGTCTTACATAAACGGAACAGATTTATCTGTCTTTGTCGGGAACACACAGAACACATAGAACACACATATGTAGAAAGGCCCCAGTTTGGACGCGTATCTCGACGCGCCCCATGACGCGCCCCCAGTGTAGATACTCCCTTACTCGTTAAAACTTTTATTAGTGACGTTAAAAAATTAAGAGTCTTGGATAATATTAATCTGTAAATGTGGAGAAATCGATATATAATATGCAAATGTAAATAATATGTTAAATTCAATTTTGTTTAAGTATTTATAAGATATTATTTTCGCGCCAGCAGAAGTCACTAGAAAAAATCACTAGGGAATCAAGCTATTTTTGTCTTTGATTAGCAAATATTTTTTATTGATTAATTATAATAAAAAAGCGTTATGTGTTTTATATTAACATAATCCGCAAAAGAGGAGCTTTCATATGGTATTTTTATAATAATTAATTTGATCGAGTATAACGCATTAAATACATTAATTTAATTTAGCGCCGTGCCCGATATGCAATATTTCTTTTGCTAATAACTTTTAAACTATTGATCCGCAAATCAAAATAATTGCGGAGATTAATTCGGAAAAACTGGAAGAATCGATTGGATTAAAGATCAATCAAAAATATTAATATTTATAATTTTTGTTCGCCAACTTCACAAGTCTCGTATATTGCGCGAGGCAATTTTGCGACTAGCGCTCAAAGCCAATGCCGGTTTGTCATACCGCACGTGTATATCCCCATCGGATTTTTCGCCTATATATCCAACCCCTCATCAAAAATATTTGTTTTTAAAAAATTGCTATTACTCTAAATAACAGCAATCATAATCTCGAGAACGAGGCTCAAAATATAATTGAACGATCAAATGAACTTACTTTAAGTGAAGTTCGATCGCAATTATATGGAGAGCCTCGTTCGAAGAGATTACAAACCCTCCCAAAAAATATATTTACATATATTTGCCCATATATCCTCTTATAATAAACAATTTTTTAGACAAATACTCTAAAGGCATTCCTTTTTAAAGGCATCGTCATTACGATGGGCCGGGCGGCGCTCGGCCCTTGGGTTTTTCTTATAAATCACTCTAAAACGCTGTGAATCCTGGGGACGAAAGGGGGACTCTACAATCATAATCTCGAGAACGAGGCTCGAAATATAATGATTCCAGGCGGATTTTCATACAACGGTTTCTGATGGATTTCGACTTGTATCTCTCTATGGATTACCTCATGGATTTCCATATGGATTTTCATACAACATTTTGAAACAGATTTCCATGTGGATTCCATAAATACTTCCATATGAAAATACAGAGTGATATTTTTAACAGGGATGTTTTATAATCACGTAATGAGGCGGACGTTGTACTTTGTTACATGATTGATAATTTGCCATTCGTATATGGTTGTAATTGTAAGAAAATATTTGTTTCTCTTTATTTAGTTCACGCAATGTTTTTGAAACGAATGCTCGATTCAAGTTTTCTGAAATTCTTTCATTGCGATAGAACAATGCCTCTGAAGATACCAGATTATACATTTCAACTGTACCGTCCCATTCGCAGTTATATTTATACAGGAACGCGCTGTTAAGGCACGTGCGTTGCAATTCGTTTGACAATATTGTCGTACTTACACATGAACATACAATATTTCATCACGGAAATATTTTGTTTACCGTATGCATTTTTATGCTAACGTAATGAGTGTTTTTACGAGGTTCCGATAATATTAATGCGATTTCTATAAGTATGTTTACAGGAAGTATGACATACCTTATTTACAATAAAACCGAAAAAACTTTTAATGATTTTTTGCGTATTTACTAGTATATTAAAACAAATAAATCTAAAATTAGAAATCCGGCGCGCAACCCATATATACTCACTGATTATTCGAAAAAGTTGAAAAAACACGGCCCCCTTCATCCTAATTATGAGGCCATGTATCCATACTTTTCCTAATTCCAACCAACAAACTGCGTCGTAGGAAAAAAGAATCCAGTTTTTTCGGAGCATTACTTTTCCCGATTGCCGCGCGAGACAACTGACACGCACACATTCTCTTCTATCAGAGATGAATTCATCTCTGCTTCTATAATCACGACGGATCTATATACGATTTTGATACATTCCAACTTATAAAAATCTAAAAAACCAAAATGGTAAATTTACAACACGCATGTATACATATAGACCCTACGCAACGAAACTAAACTATATAAGTACTCGCGTCGAAAAACTTTCCACTCGTCGCCTATAATACGCTTAGCGCACAGCCCCCATGGAAAAAACTTCGACGCTCACGCGCACAGAAAGGAGGGTCGGCCGGTACAGTGCGTCTCTCTCTCTCTCTCTCTCGTTTCTCTCTGATACTCTGTTTCTAGGTGGACCACATGCCCTTACTTCCAAACCTTTGGAGCGGGGAGCCACGGCATAAACTACTCTCCTCTCTCTCTCCTCGAACGCTGAAATCGGCACGTACTTACGCACTAACACCGACGCGCTCACCCGTGCCGCAGCCGCAGCCCGCAGCACATCTTTCTATCTCTCTCTGCGCGCCGCCGCACTGGCGTACTTACACACTTCTTTGTCCGCGCTCTGCAGCCAGTAGCTAGCCAGTAGCTCTAGTGGCAGTGTGTAGTAGATAGAGGAGTCGTCGTGTGCGCGCAACGAGCAACGACGACGGCAGCAGCGAGTCTTAATAATGTGTGCGTGCACGCGAGAGTGAAAGAGAACACAGCAGTAGAAGTAGAAACAGCGGTAGCGAGTTGTTATTTTTAGTGGATACTTTATTCGCGTGCGAGCCGCGCTCGAAGTCGGAGACGAGAGGCAGTGAAGAACTACGCGCATACATGCACATAGGTAGTTATATATACATATACTTTCATATGTAACACACGTATCCGTGCGTAGAGAGAGATCAGAGAAGTGGAAGAGGAAGAAAAGTCTGTATTTGTATGTATACCCACTATACTACTACAGTTTCTTACACACCGCGTGAGAGCGAGAAGAGGAGAGTACGTTAACAATAACGCACCCACACACAGTGTTATAAGTATATCAGCTGAATCTGCGCTCGTGGGCGCTCGCGCATGTGTGTAATATATATGTCGGCGCAAGAAAAATACATAGCTGCTATGCAGCTTTCTCTGTCGCGCTACCGCTCATCGGCAGGCGTATATATATATTAAGTGTATTTCTTTCTCTCCTCGGTAGGTATACGGATACGTGTGTGTGCGCACGTAAGCGTATGCGTGCCTTGTTTACGCCGTTCGTTAATCGTTCGGCACTTCGGCAGCGACAGAGCAGCACGCCACTTTCGATTCTAATTTTTCTCTTTCGCTCCCATAAGTGTGAGTCTATATAGGATCCCCGGCGATCGAGCGCTTGTTAGTTTCCTCTCTCTTGTCTTGCTATACTAGGGGAATAAACATATATGCATACACTTACCGCCGACACTAACTTTGCTTTTCGACGGGTTACATATTACGTACGTATATACGTAGGTACGTACGTATATACGTAGGTACGTACGTATATACGTAAATGTAGAAGTACCTGTACTTCGCCAATCGCCCTTGCGAAGCAGCAGCTATCCTTAACGGGAGTCGGCACGTGAAGGTCACGTACGCCCTTCCATTCGTATGTATAATGTATGTATGTATATGTATGCGTGCCGTCGTCGTGCGCTGCTTTTTGTTGTTGTTTTCGGAGTAGGAGGAGAAAGAAGGAGGAGGGAGGGTTAGCCGACGAACGAACGGCGGAGATATAATAGTCGTCTTTTTTGGAAGAGGGTGCAGCGAATAGAGAGAGAGAGAGAGAGAGAGAGATAGAGAGCCGTCTTTTTGAGGGACAGGTTTTCGGAGCTATCGATTTCGGTGGCCCCGCGCGCACTATAGTATACTTAGTGTAATAAGTAGAGAGGTACGCCGCGAGTTTTTGCTGTTTTGGAATTTTGTCACCGGCGCGGCGAGATTGTTCTTTACTTAACGTCGGAAAGTTTGGAGGTTAGTCACGGTTGATTTTTCGTTTCTAAACATCGGTGCGAGTGTGTTGATTTATCGGATTGTTGTGGAGGGTGACAACCTTGGAGTGGGTGAGAATTTCGGGAATATACCTAATTATTGTTGGAGTGCAGGGTTTGGGAATTTCTCGTTAATGTAATTGTGCTTTGTTGTATTGATCTTTGCAAATGACTACTGATTACTTTCTGTCTCATGAATATTTAATTCTAACAATCAGGTGCTTGGCATTGCTGAATTTTTTATGCATAAGCTATGTGTGGAAGTTTCTTTTTTCCTTCACACCAATGTCAATGTCATTATGTCCCTGTTAGAGAACACAGGGTATTGATTTCCAACTCTCTAATCATAGATCACACTATTGTTTACTATAATTATGTGCTATCATTTTGCTGGCTTTTTTGTGTAGGTGTTTATTGTGTGTATATAGTTGTTGAGTCATTAGCCTACACATGTATCTAGGATTAGTATGGCTCATAGTGATGAGGGGAAATAAGTAATTAGCTAATCAGAGATAAGATAATTGCTCTCATGATGAAATAATTGAAATGTAATTAATTTTTTGAATCTCTACATGCCAGTTCAATTGGACTCCAGTGTTTTATAATTTGTCATAAAACAGTTTGTTTATAGTATACTTCACGTGTTACTTTAAACAATTTTGAATGTTTACATTAAGGTATAATATGGAATTACTGTTTTTGTAAAGAGAATTTCTTTTCTTTATCAAATTTTTCATTTCAATATTTTACATCTTACTATAAGAATATAACAAATATCATGTACTAGTAGGAAGGTTTTAACTTCAAAAAGCATCTAATTCTTAGTTATTCTTAAAGCAATTGTCATCATGCAAATTTTTCATTAGCATACAAGTTATTTTGCATCTTTAAATTGTTGATATTTCTCAAGCAACTGACTCTTTTAAAAATAAGCGCATGTAGGATTTTATTTCATACCTTTTGATTGAAATATTCTTGAGTAAAGCCAGTGCTCAAATTTGCATGAATTGCAAACTTGTTTTTCAGGTTTTATTCTTTACATCTCTGATAAGTAAGCATTGACATAATCATTGATACTTTGAATGAATGGTATTTATAAATGATATGTATGCCTAAAAATAATTTTATATCTTCCATAATAAAATTTTTATTTTATTTGTATTGCAGTATTTCATACATTTGTACTAATTAAGTATTGATATATTTTTGTTTCAGGCTATAAAGTAAAATACAAGTGGAATGTAAGATGTCATAAAGAAAAGATACAAAAACAGTAACGACATTTCTTGCCAAGCTAAGAGTGGATTTTTTTGTTAAAGTAATTTAGATAAAGATTTTTCTTTGACAGTTATTAAAATGCATGTTACATGCAAATGTTTGAATGTATCCATAAAGACTAAAGGGAATGAATTACACAATGTCAATGTTGATGATATCGAACTTGATACGAATGAACAAGCTCATACATTCTTCAGCAATGTGAGTATTAAACAATTTCTCACTACAAGTATTGTATCCCTTGATGATTTTGATTAATTAAAAGATAAAAGTTCAAATATATTTGAATTTATCTGAAGAAAGTATAAAAAGACTGTTTAATATCTTAAACTAATTTCCTTTTATTAGATTAAAAATATGTTTGATTTTTAATCAAATCTTTTTATTATGATAGTTCTAGAGTTAAATAAAACGTAGTATATCATTAAGTATTAATTTTCCATAATTTCTTTATTACAGACTCTCGCTATAGTAAATGAACTAGAAAATATAACAAAAGAGCAACCAGGCCTAGTGGAAGTTCGGAATGTTGGCCCATGGGCTATTCATCATTGTTACAATTGTATGATGTATACCCATGCAGTGCATAGGGAATATGGAGCATCTAAGGTTTTAATCAACACCAATATTATTGTAAGTAAAAATGAGAAGATTTATTTTATCAGCATTTGGAAATTGACTTAATATAATGCAAATATGTTATTTTATCAAATTAAAACTATATAATTATAATTCTTAGACATCAGAGGATGAGATATTAAATCTTAAAACTAGTCCTAACTACAGTCCAATCTTTAGGATAGTAGTAGACCATAGTAAGATAGATGATCTTGATCCACATGAACAACCAACTAAATTTTCTGGTAAATACTTGTTTTTCATACTACCTATTGATTTTTATGGGTCTGAAGTTTGCAACGTAAGAGTGCAACGAAATAAAAAAAAAATAGATTTTACTTCAAAGTTATATTAATTCATTTTAATTTCGTGTGAAGATTTAGTATTTTATAGTATAAAATAACTTTACGAGAAAGGTTAACATCACATTTTTTATTATCTAACAGCTTTAATTAATTCTAACAAATTATTTTGTTGCATTCCAATGATGCAAACTTCAGACCCATGATTTTTTTTGCCAAATGTTTAATTTCTATATTAATTTATTACCAACCAATTTGATACTTCAACTTACTTTATTTTTTACTAAGAAAATTCTTATTGTTACAGTGTCTCAACTATCAAGTAATTTAAGACTGGCTCTTGGAGGACTTGATCAACAACTTGAAGAAGCCATTCAGCAACAAGCTGTTTCAATAGATGAGAGAATACGTGCATATACTATGGAGCAGTATCAGATTTTAGAGGGATTTAGGGAACGCGCCCATAATGAGCATGCTCTTCTTTCAAGGTAATATATTGCATTTAATTATAGTCAACTAGTAAATAAGTAATAACATTGTTATTATATTAAACATTATGTAGTTATTAAACTGATCAATAATCTTATCAATAACTGAAATAAAAGATTACTTTAGGCTTATAAATCAGTATAATTTAATAACTTTTTGTTTTTTAATGCAGGTTAATCTGCACTGAGCAGCAATCTATTGGTGGATCTACTAATTTAGAGACCCCACCTGCAACCCCTGAAACTATTCAACCAAGTAAAACTACCTCAGCAAGTGACTCTGTTGATGCAACATCTCGTTTCATTTCAAAGAATATTTCACATCTTCATCAATCATCTGTGCAAACATCTAAGGATATTCATGCAGTTGTAAGACAATGATAACTAAAATAATGATGGAATGATAAAAAAATGAGTCAAACTTTTCATTATTGTTATTTATTTTTCAGAATGGAAATAGTGACAATGATACACGAATAAAGGAACAATACAACATCTATAATAGTTATGATGGAGAGGCTATGTTTATGCTTGAAGGCATGGATGATACCCCACTACCAATCAGACATTTGCAAGCATCTGATCAAGAATCTGATAATGATGGTATTTTATATTTCTTGTTTCATTTTCGTACAGTTCTGTTAAATTATTTCTTTTATTTATTATTGCATTTTTATTAGATTCAGGTAATGAAGCAATGCACATACTACGTAATCAAAGGAGTGGCCATCCTACATTAGCAAAATCATTGCCTGTTACTGTGCCTGCTTTTCATTCCTTTGGTCAACGTTTAATACAAGAAGAGGATGATGAACAAGTAAGGTTTTCTAATATGTATAAGATATTTATAGACTTATAGTAAATATAATTAGATTGACGATTTGTTTTAATGATACGTGATTATCTCGTAATTTTTATAGCATGATTATATAAAACTCAAAAGTTATTGATACGATTTTCAAATGAAATATATCTTTGATCATGTACATTAACACTTTGAGTACTAATTGTAAAATTGAATGACTTCTCCCAGGTGCTGAGGTCAAAATAGTGAAATTAAAAGAAAAAAAAAAAATTAATTCGTTATTTCAGTTGTATTTATGAAACCCTAGTTTTTCGATAAAGTATTTTCATCATTTATAAATCTTGATGTCTATGAGCCATGAGCAATTTACCAAACGAACAATTTATATAATTACTAGTCTACATTAACATTATTTATTTATAAAAAATTCTTGATCGATATATGAATCATGTAGCACTAATTTTGTTATTTTTTTTTCAGATTTCTAGAGATCCTATGGATCCTCACAATATACAAGCTTCTATAAAGGCCTTAGCCAAGAGCGTACATGGTGATACAGTTTTCGGCGACCTACCTCGTCCAAGATTTTCAACTCAAATCTGACTTGACGAGCCTTAGGATTGGTATGCGTGTTTGAAAGTCGAAGAGACAAATGTGATGTTACTCTTTTTTATTACTATGACATGTACGTCGATCGTTATTTTTATTTTTTAATGTTTAAGAGATAGCAGCAGTGAATATAGTTGTACGTGAAAAACGACAAATGAAATATTTTATTACTTAGTAGAATACTGCTGCTCTTTCAATTCTTACAAAATATTTTCAAACTTGTCAGACGCTACAAAGTCAGTTTAATGAAGTGTAGATGACGTATTTTAAGTGTTTTATACATTGCGCCGGTGATTTATAAAGTAGTACCTTGCTTGTTTTCAATTGTACCGACTACTCTAATTTTTTTTTTCTTTTTTTTTCATCGAATTAGTAAGAATCTAAGTGTACTTTGAAAGAATGATACAACCCACCGTTTTTTTTAGTAATTTTATAAACGTGTTGACGACTGTTGTTTAGAAAGGAAATTTAAACTCTTGTTTACAGAAACGGAGCCACATTTTTATGAAATGTATGTATAATAATGAATTTAGAAAGGCTACTGTATTAATTATGTGAGAATTGATTATAATTTTTTTAATGAATTTCGATTATGATTTTAATAACAAAGAATACTAATTCATATTTAGTGCGTAAAAAGGTACAAATTTATTAACATTATTGTTTTAAAATTAGTTGGTACCCTATCAAAAGTAAAGGAGATATTTATTTTTATCAATTTATAAAAATTGGATAATAAAGAAAAAACATTGTTAACGAACTTTTTTTAATATTACATTCAAAGGATATGGATATTTTTCTATTTTATTAAAAAACAAATTTAATAACGTCCATCATTAGAGTCTTAATTCATAATGTTCTTGTTATTTTGTAGATGAAAAAGTATATATCAAAAAAGTATATATCAAATATTGTCAGTAATTGAATTTGGAAAACCTCGGTAATATAGAATATCATGTAAGGGATGCTTACAGTCAAATTAAGTGTTAATAACTTTTGAAATATCGTTTACATGTGTAGACACTTCAATCAAGTAAAACAATGCATTTTCACGTGGTTTAAGAAATATTGCATTTTTATTAAATTTTTTTTTTTTTTAATTTAGAATTTTTTCAGTTAATAACTGTTTTAATTTTATTTACTTACATGCATTGTAAAATAAACTTTTTCAGTAATCGAAAAAGTATTAGCTTTTTGGACTGAAAACTCTATAGAAAATTAGCAAAAAGATATATTTTTATACGTGAATTTGTATGTACTGAATAAATTAGCAAATTCATAACGATCATATTCTAACATAATAATAACATAGATCTATTATTAGTAAAATTAAGTTTATAGTGCATTAAGAGTAAAATTGTATTTGACTGTAAGCAATCCTCGATAACTTTAAAATCGTAAAGCGTTAACTCAAATCAATTTCTTCCATTAGCAACTCTTGACTGATGCGCTAGTACTCACAGCGAGCAACTCTCATTTACATACACATACAGGTACACAACTAAAAACAAAGTCGCTAAACAACGAGTTAACCAATACATGTCTTGTAGGCCAAAAATATCAAATGTGAATTACAATAAGAGCAAAAGTGAAAAAAAGAACCCGAATCGCTTGAAGCGATTGCATATCATAAATGTTGGCTAACTATTCTTCGCCTATAGGCTGAAAATAAAGCGATTGTTATAATAAAGAAGTTAGTCTTTTTATTTCGTTTCCTTGTTGGTATATATTTTCTTTCCAGATATAAACGATGTCCTGTTTATATGATTGCTGATACAAATTTTATGTTACAATACTGATACAGGGTGTCATATCAAATGGTACTTTAAAAGTAAAAGCATTGATTTTAAAAAAATATGCGCTTCGTTATATGATCATGTATCTCCTATAAGATTTGAGCTAATCAATCATTATATCTACAAAGAAATCAATCGTTACAATGAAAATGCAAAATAGGAATTGATCACGACACACTGATCAATCTCTTCAATGATGAACTTTAATAGTAAATGATCCTTCAACATTGTTATTCAATACAAAACTCGTGTTATCAAAGAAACCAAGTAACATACGAAGCGTAATATTATTTATAAATCTCTCGAAGCTTTGTCGCCCCCTCCTCGCATATGTGGAATTTCTCCTCCCGAGGATGGCGCGAAAAAGCTCGATCACCTGGGCGACTCCAGGCGCTCGAATGGTTCAGCGCGGTGGCGTCGCTCAGTGGAACTTCCTTAAATGTCAGTGAACCACGGGCGCCTTGTTCTTGGCGGCGAGATCCATTTGCGCGGAGGCGACGCTCTTCATGCCGTCCTGGACGCTGCTCAGGTTGGTCTTCCACGCGGCGAGGAGGTCGCGCAGCTGTAGCCACTGAGGCCGACCGAAAGTACGGTGCATTGTGCTCGAGACGAGGACCTTGCGGCCCGCTTGGTCCATGCGCGCGCGTACCAACTTTGTCTTCAGGACTGTAAAGGGAGTGTGTATGATCAGTTATTTACACGATTTGTGATTAAAGTTATTCATGTGCTTTTGTTTTTGTAAAAAAAATAGAGATTTGTATTACTAAATTTAAAAAATATGTGAAAAATTGTCGGATATTACGATAACTTCATAGAAATGTAGTTCTATCAAGCCAGTACTAACCCTTTTAATTTACCCTGTTTATATATATATATCTACTCACTGTAACAATGAGCAGACTTTTTACAGGGTTCTATTTATTTTTTTGTTATACCCTTTAAAGGAAAAATGTTAAAAGACGAAACGCAAGACAAAACTAAGTATTAGTGGGAAACTGCCGGAGATGGGAGTCGAACCCGGGGCCGCCACGTACGAATCGCGCACCTAGCTGATTGAGCCACTGAGCTCTATATGTTTACGTTTTATAATTGATTCATAACATAGGCTTTACTAATGACTTACCATCAATAATGAAGCTTTCAACTTCGTCTTCATTAATCTGAAGTTCATTTTGGATAGTTTGGAAGGACATTTCAGGATTAGTTTCAGCCAGCTGCATAAATGTGAGCAGCCTCATCTTCTTCAAGTTTTGTTCGTGATTCAGTCCAAGATGACTCTCAACGAATTCTTTATGATCTTTGTGGAATTTCAGGTAAGCTGGAAGTTTCTCCTGGACGAATATGAGCAGCAAATCATGAATAAGTTCGCCTTCCAAAAATCTCACGGGCTTCAAAGCTAGCAGAGGATCTAAGAGAAAAGTGTTTGGGTCAGCCAAAGCTGACAGAATGCAACGCTGTGCATCCTCCCTTGCTGCAGAAGCATTTTCGGATGTGTATGTGCCCAATAACTCTACCATAACAGCTGCTGCTTGTTCACTGAAACAATTAAATAAAAATCATCAATTTTTGTTTATAAATTAAGGAAAAATTTCGATTCTGTAATAATTTTTTTAAAAATAATTTGCTGTAATATCAACATACCCCTGATTGGAACCAAGAAGTACTTCATGCAATAGACGAAGAAGCTTCTGCATCTGTTCATTTACTGGTGGGCAAGTAGCAAATTGCTGTTTCAATTGATCTACTCCATTATAAACAGCTTTTACTTGATCAACATTCCTTGCAATCTGAACTAAATGATAATATACATGATATCTCATTGATGAATCTTCTGGCAGAGATTGGAAAAGAAGCCACAATCTAAAATACAGAAAATAATATTAGTAAACAAAGCAGAGCCAACAAAATATGTTAATGCATAAAAAAAAAAATTTCTTTGAGAAAACGTTACAAATATTTCTTACGCTTTTAAGCAGACAAGTCCTAATTTGTGGCCAGGTGCTTTTGTTAGTTTTTCACAGAAAGCTAATACTATATTTTCAGCACGTTCAGTTGGGACAAGAATCATGATGGATACAATGTCGTTCAAAATAATCTCAATCTCATTTTCGTTTCCTTCCTTAAAGCAAGCATCGCACACACCAATGATTTTATGTAAGTCATCTTCAATCCCTTTTGGTGACTTCTCTTCGCTGATCTCTGCACCAAGACTCTTAAAGTAGATCCTCAACTCCTGAGCCTATAAACATTGGCATAAAAACACATTGCAATTACAAAATACAGTATGCAAACTACAAAACACCTCCCATAAAATCTATAAGTATGCGGAAACTAAAACAGTCGGCATCTGGCATACATAACCTAACCAACAACGCGCCAGAACTCCATATAATTTTACTCGTTAAACAAATTACGCAGGGGGAAAAACATCGTTACCTGATCCTCGGTGCTGCCGTCCATGAAAACAGCGGGTCCCTGCATTTTTACGGCTATCGCAACACACAATTCGCAGGAAAATGAAGCGTTGTCGCCGACCCGATCTCGTGGCTCAGCGACCGTAAAGAACGACGGCTACTCGACGCCCTGACGTTTGGTCGAGCACTTTACCGACACGTGATGGCACGGCTCCGTCACGATTCAAGTTCAGGTGAATTTCCAAGGAAAATTCAAAACATTTCGGAGCAAAGCAAACCGGAGCAAATGGAAGCGCGCAGAGATGCGCGGACACCTGAAAAAAGGATTTCGGTCGATATCCCGTTGGAATGAACTGGATACGACTTGTATCACGTTTATGTAAATTTATGTTTAAACCCTAGCGGAAATGATTTTTGTAAATAACTGTTAATAACTGTTAATAACTGTAAATAACAGTTTATAAGTGTTTGATTTGAGACGTTAATAACAGTTATTTACAGTTATTTACAGTTATTAACAGTTATTAACAGTTATTTACCGTTTTGCAGAAAAGTACCTGCGAAAACAGAGGTACTGATAAAGGGTATTAATAGTTATTAACGGTTATTAACAGTTATTAACAGTTATTTACAGATATTTACAGATATTTACAGTTATAAACAGTTTATTTTTTTCGCTATAATACTAACTTTTTTCTTATCAACAAAACTGTAAATAACTGTTAATAACTGTTAATAACTGTTAAAAACTGTTAATAACCGTTAATAACTGTAACTAACTTTTATCAGCACCTCCGTTTTCGCAGGTACTTTTCTGCAAAACTGTAAATAACTGTTAATAACTGTTAATAACTGTTAATAACTGTTAAAAACTGTTAAAAACTGTTAATAACCGTTAATAACTGTAACTAACTTTTATCAGCACCTCCGTTTTCGCAGGTACTTTTCTGCAAAACTGTAAATAACTGTTAATAACTGCTAATAACTGTTAATAACTGTTAATGACTGTAAATAACTGTAAATAACTGTAAATAACTGTATATAACTGTAAATAACTGTAAATAACTGTAAATAACTGTAAATAACTGTAAATAACTGTAAATAACTATAAATAACTATAAATAACTATAAATAACTGTAAATAACTGTAAATAACTGTTATTAACGTCTCAAATCAAACACTTATAAACCGTTATAAACTGTTATTTACAGTTATTTACAGTTTTTTACAGTTATTTACAGTTATTTTCATTTTTCATTTCCACTAGGGAATGAAGGACATTTATATAATAAATAATATATAAAATCTATAGATATTAAAACTTCCAGAATGCATAAAGAATTTCTTTAGAGATTTTTCTTTTCGAAAATTGTAGGCAAAATCAATGATTGTTATAGATGAAATGCAAATATTATTAGCATAGCTTATTTGAAAAACGCTTATATTCGAAGTCGGACTATTCAATTTTGGCGAACCGTTCGAACCTGGTTTTGAAATTGTCATTCAATGAAATAATTTTGAAAACTGAAAAAATAGTATTTTGCTATTTATTCTGAAATAAATATCTCAGTTATAAGTGGAATTTTAATTCTACTGTATAGAGGACGAAATTTAAAGTAAAAAAATGTGCGTAGGAAGTATAATAATAGAATAAAACAGATTTTACATGTGCATGATAGAGAAAAAATCTACAAGCCGGGCTTCAAATAGTTCAGCCATATAGAACAGTTCGATTTTTTCGAACTATTCAATCGGACTTTGAACAGTTCGATGACTTCGGACCGTTCGATTATAATGTCGAACAGTTAGATCATTTTGAACGATTCGATTGAAGTTTGAGTAGTTCGGTATTTTCGAATAATGGGTTCGACTCGACTCGAGTTCGTCGAGTCGAGAATTCAGACCGAGTAGTTCGAATTTCGAACAGTCCGACACCCCGAGAATCTCTAGAAATCTATGCGCTGATAGCGCCACGTCGCCGTATGGTAGCGCTTTGCGTCGCCCTCTTGGAAACGCCGTTGATCGGCGCAAAAACGCTTAGTTTAATTGTCGTCGTCGGCGGCTGCTACTTATACCACTACTAAAGTACTAAGTACTGTTGCTTACCAGTACCTTTTGCTTCCCCGACGTAGGCTCCAGGTGTGTTTCTCTCCTCCGGTGTCGTCGGCGACGTACCTAAGTGTATTGTACACGCTAGGGCGAGAGAGAGAGGGAGAGTGAGAGAGAGAGAAAGAGACATGAGACAAGTGTGTCCTGGCTGGACGAGCATCAGCTGACAGGGACGAGAACGAGAGCAAGAAAAGTAGAAGACACGTACATCTTTCAGCGAGGCTACTGAGACATTGTGAATTGTATCCCGGCGTGGATTTTATTGTTGTTCGTGTGGTTTTTAAGGATCGAATTACTGTGAAGAGGAAAGAGAAGAGAGAGAGAGAGAGAGAGAGAGAGAGAGAGAGAGAGAGAGAGAGAGACTGTAGTCTGTACGCGTGATAACCTACAAGCCGCGCTCCGACCTGCAACGTGTATGTCGGCCGTTTTGTGCTGTGCTGTTGGAGAAGAAAATCGTTGCAATGGGTATGTTGATTTTTGGATGGTGTCGTCCGTTCGTTAGAGTTGGTTTGCTTATTGTTTTGTGTTTATTATGAGTTTTGCTGGTAGCTTGGATAATGGCTAAGGGAAAATGGTACAAGTGTAACAATGAATTCGAATGTGTCTTATGTTGAATCAATTAAGGGGATGCCTTACTTGTATAGTCTGTACATGTTTACCGACATTTATTGATTTTTCAAATATCTATCTCAATTTACATATTTTTGCTTATATTGAAGTTGACGCACATTCTTTGAATTATATAGATTATGTGTGTGTGCTTCAATAATTTTGATAATATCAAAATTGGTTGAGAAATTTGAAAAATCAAGTGCAGAAATCTGCAGTTAGGTAAGGCTTTCCCTTAAGCTTTGATGTTCCATAAATATAAATCTGCTAGTTTCATATTGCTAAAAATTACTAGAATCAAAGTAGACAATGAGGAATTCAGTGTCACTGTATGAACTACTTTTTAGTGTTTTCATTTATGAAAAGATATATCTAAAATTTTGTTTTCTTCCATTTTGCTATTTCAGTTCGAAATTAGTGCTTTGTTTATGTTATTCTATTTTCAAACTATATTGTTAGTTTTATTCGATATGAATAACAGATACAATTAAATTTTATAGGTGGACTACTCAGTTATTTTCGTAATCTCCTTGGCAGTCGGGAAATGAGGATCTTGATCCTTGGCTTGGATGGTGCTGGTAAAACAACAATCTTATATAGGTAATGTATATTATGACTTTCATAATTTATATTATGTTCATACAAATTTAATTACCATTTGAATATAAATTATAGACTACAAGTCGGAGAAGTGGTAACTACCATACCTACCATAGGGTTTAATGTGGAACAAGTAACTTATAAAAATCTGAAGTTTCAAGTATGGGATCTAGGTGGTCAAACGAGCATACGGTAAATAATTATCTGATTGTTTTTAAAGTAAAAAAATTTAATAACAGATAGAAACATACATTAGTTTTTTAATTCTTGTTCAGGCCATACTGGAGGTGTTATTACTCAAATACAGATGCTATAATTTATGTTGTCGATTCTGCTGATAGAGACAGAATAGGCATATCCAAAGATGAATTATTGTATATGTTAAGAGTAAGTAACAGTTATTACCCATATTGATTTATAATTATATTTTTTAAAGGATCTCTTAAACATAGGTCACATTCATATATACATTATCTATTAAAATGTTTATTCTATTAAATAATACATTTAAAGTATTGTTGAACTTATTTGCTATATGGTTGATATATATGTAATAGAATACATATTTTACATTTTTGTCTAAAAGCAAATATATTGTGTACTCTTATCAGTTCATCTGATAAAGAGATAATTATCAGCAGATAAAAATGAATGTATAATACTTATATGATTTCAACTTACATATAGTAAGTAGTGATTCATGAGTGAATTTAAACTCTAATAATAAACCTTATTATAAATAATAAGTTATTAAATGCTCTGTACTATATTAATAGTTTAGCTAATAATGATAAGAAACCACTTTTAAAATTTTAGGAAGATGAATTGCAAAACGCGATCCTGGTTGTACTGGCCAACAAGCAAGACATGCCAGGCTGCCTGAGTGTCGCGGAGGTCCATCAGGCGTTGGGTCTGGATGCTCTGAAGAACCGCACCTTCCAGATCTTCAAGACGTCGGCAAAGAAGGGCGAGGGTCTCGACCAAGCTATGGACTGGCTGTCGAATGCGCTGCAAGTTAAAAAATGATCGAGCGCTCAGTGCGAAAATCCAGTAATAACAAGACGCTTCTTCGAGCCGATGATGATGCTGAGAGCACTAGTCCACGTGACTCTTCTCGTGTGAATTCAGCCAAACTTGCTCGGCGGTGAGAGACGATTACAAAATAACACCTCACTCGTGAGACTTATTGTGCTAAAGGTTACAGAAAATTAAGATTTAAAAAAATGGCAGAATAATGTGAATCTATTTCGAGAAAAAGTCTGACAGAAGCACATGATTTTAAACCGACACTCGGTCTGAGTATATAATAGAAATAATGTTGTTCAGTGTCCCGCACCATAATTTGTAATTGTGCGTGATCTTTGCCCTTACTTGTGTTTTTGTAAGACTTTTTCTATAGATTAGTACTTTAATATGCAATTTATATATAAATATACATATTTAAGTGGATGGCTGGAGTTCTCTGTTCTCATTGTCCGTTTTTGATTCTTACAATACATTGAAGTAATTAATATTTTTCTAGCAAATTGGAGTATTATTCTTTAGCTGTAAAAGATATTGCTATTGCTTTATTTAAAAGAATTATTTTGATTTATTAAATTTGTATTTTAAGCTCAAGCATTCCTTAAACATGAATCGTAATACGTAGATTTTTTCCAGTAAAAATAAATTTACTAAAAAGTCTTCAAATTCGTTGGAAAAATATTAATTCTTCATATAAACTGTAAATGGGTGAAATGTCAGTTGAATCAGGTATTGGATGAATTGTGCTGAATAAAAGATTGCTAACGATGTATGTACATCAAGTCATCAGCAGACAATCTTTGATATTTTACTAGACATTACAATAATTGAAATTGAAATCACAAAATGTTTATTATTTTTTTTTTATTTCAATCTCATGTTCATCGTAATAATTTCCTCGACTTGATTTACCAACATCAAATAAACATGACTTTACTGTCACTCAGCGAGTCATTTACACAGTAGTATTGTAAAATTTCAAGATTTTTCTGATACTTCTATATGTCTATATATTTATTCGTGCGTTATATTTATTTAAATTGTTTGCATTTTTTGTACAAAAGTGAATGATAATTTTTTTAAAAGGGGAATGTAAATTTTTTTCTTACTTTGTTAGAATTTTGTGTATTTGACTATCAACATCTTTTATTAAGACATTCCGTTGCAGTGACATCTGTAAGGTTTGTTTCGCGCCGATTATAAATTATCAGATGGAATTTTGGAACGAACAAATAAAATAATTATATTGCAAAACTTTTGAATAATATTTTTGTTATTACCTTCTTACTGAGAATAATATTTCCAAATTATAGTTACAGCGTACGGCATGGAAAGTAAATATAATACGTAGTTGTTTTCAAAATTTTATAAAATTTTATTAAATTTCAAATTGTTACATAAGCATAAAAGATAAACTATTTACAAAATGATAATAAAAGTACATTATTACAAGCAACATTCCATGGCTTGATTAAATTCAATTAAAACCTGATTTAACAAAATAACTAAAAGTAGGGTAATCAAAAAATTGTTCCACATAAACATCATAGTCCCCGTAATCAGTGGATAAAGTACGTCGACTCCAAATTCACATTCCATATCTATTTACAATTCTCTAACTTCACTCTGGCGGATGTTGTTGACACGCTATCAAAGAGACACTGTCTAAATCTAAAACCAACAATGTTACGCACATCATGCACGTAACGATTTTGACGAGAAATCAAATACCCTTCTGTTCTCTATCCTATTCAGCTCTTTCTGAATCGTAAGCTTCGCAATATGCTGCATTATCTCCACCGGCAAATAACCACTGAAAACGTCAAACACAACTTGCTCCGCCTCCTCGACTATTCTTCTCTTCATCTTCAACCGCTCAAATTTAACGCGCACCTCGCGATGATACATGGGATAGGGCTTCGCCTCAAGATGAGCTATTGTCATCTCCACGAACATCCGGTTATTGTACAGTCCTTCCAACTCGGCATGTGGCATGAACAGCACATCGAGCCACTTGATCGAGTTATAAAAGTGACTCGTCCGCATCATCACGAGCTCTGTAACGCAGTTGTCGTAAAACTCACGCAACACCTCGTTCGTGCTTATGGTATCCATGTCCGCCTCGTTGACGTACTGCCCGCGGATGGTCATCTTGGCGATGTGCCGGATCATGATCATGTAGCCCTCCTGCTGATCTATCAGACTGAAAGGCGTTTGATCAGAGCTATTGACTATGTTGATGTCGGCGCCGTGGTCCAGGAGTACCTGGATAGTGTGTCGCAGCTCGTACTCACAAGCCAAGTGCAGCGCCGTGCCCCTCGTCTCGCACACTTCGTTGATTTTTGAGCCCAGACTTAGGAAGTACAGGACAGAGGCGTAGCTTCCGTTTTTTACAGATAGTAGCAGAGGACTTCTGCCGTAGTTAGTTCGAAGGTGAATGTCGGCTCCACGCTTGCTGAATAGATCGACCTGAAAGAAGTAGGAATCTTGGTAAAAATGTCTAATGTCAAATTTTTGAAAAACTATGGAAAAGCATGAGAAAGCATCATTATACACATAATACAGGATCATAAAAACCTGTCTGAACTAGGCACGAGAAACAATTTTCCGTAAATACCATTTTATTCATTTTATTATCGTGTAAATCCTGGAAACCAGGAAAAAGCATTCACATAATCTCGTTACGATGAGCCTTTTCTCTGCTTCGAGGGTTTCTTCGCAATAAGATGATATTTAAAGAAAATCGGTCTGGGAAACCCCCTATTTTGACTTCAGATATTATAATGGATTCAGCACCTCAAAGTAAAAAACATGATTCTCATGACGTTCAGACATGTTTTTATTTTTTTGAGCGTTGTAATTATTAAAAAGTATAGAAATCAATAAATAAAAGTATGGTTTAGAGTTTCAGATTTTCATTGATTTTTCTAATCATCGTCCAATTTTGAAAAAAAATAATGAAAAATGATAAAAGCCAATGAGCATTTACATGAAACGCTATACGAAAATCTACTCAATACCTATATTTCGATTTTAAGATTTTTTTGTAGTTTTTCCTTAATTTTTCATAATTTTTCATACTTTTTCTAGTACATTACGACACTAGTGCGGGAAAGTAGATTCTCGTCTTGTGTGACGTTTACACCCTCGCTTCGCTCGGCTGTAAACGTCACATGTGTCGTACAGAACTTTTTGATACGACGTGTGGAAAGTTCGATTTCGAGCACACGCTTTTTTCCGAGCGAGCGAGAAATCGAACTTACCGCACGGAGTGTCGAAATAGTATATTACGCACCATGGGAGGAAAAAACTTGGACAGTCCACAGCTCGTGTAAGCTGGGGGCTGGCCAATTTTACTCCCGTGGTGCGTATACTATTTTTCCTCACATCGAGGCCGAAAATGCCATATTTCCGTTTCGGAGCCGGGCGGGAATGAGGCACTTTCGGCCCGGTGTGAGGAAAAAAATATTTTATGGCACTTAATAATTTTTTTTCTGCCAGCATCTAAACCAAAACACCGTTTGGATATGGTTTGACAGTTTAAACAACAGATTCAGATCATGATTTCCAAAACACCGTTTGGATATGGTTTGACAGTTTAAACAACAGATTCAGATCATGATTTCAATTGATCGATCAGATTATAGCATAAAGTGTTTCCTAAAATTTTCAGTAATAAAATTTAAATATGTCACAACTTAACTATAGCGAAATAACCACATAGAACTACTCACCAAAGCCAGTTTATTCTTAATGCAAGCGAGGTGGAACGGCGTTAATCCCTTTCTATTGAACTTGTTCATCGTATTGACACCTCTATCAATAAGGTATTCAGCTATTTCGACAGCCGTAAGCTCGGAGTATTTTGTGATGGCGAGGCAGTGCAGCACGTTTTCCTTCGCTTTCGTTGTTTCCTTAAGACATGCCCCATTGTCCAGGAGTAGCTTCACGGTCTCCTTGTCCGCTTTTTTACAAGCCCAGAGCAGCGGGGTGTAACCACGCTGGTCCCTCGCGTTCACAGCTTTCCGGGAGATCCTGCTAACCACCTCCTTTATGACCGAGAACATGCCGCTCTTGACCACTGAGTGGATCACGTGGGTTTTGCTCTGGTCTACGTCCGTGAGATTGGCGCCCGCCTCGATGAGCTCGAGAGCGATGCTCTCGTGGCCGCGGTTGCAGGCCACCTGCAGAATCGTGGGTTTGTTTGATTCTCTTTGGTTGGGACACGCTTTGTACCGCAACAGAGTCTTAACGACGGGGAGCATGCCGCGCTCCACGACCATCATCAGCGGGGAGTCATTGGATATGCGCTTGCAGGGGTCTGCCTTTCGTTTCAAAAGCCACTTCACCTGCGAATTGACGGTAAAGAACGGATAAATGATTAATTCGGACCTTTTAGAAAAGTGTTTATGTATTATATAAGCTCGACTCTACCATTTTCATATTCTTATATCTCACTGCTAACTGCAGAGCCGTGTATCCATCGTCGGTGACGTCATCGATATCGACACCGTTCGACAATCGCGATACAAGCTTCATGTTTCTGATGTTGCTGACGGCGGCGTAGTGCAGCATCGTCCACCCATTGTGCATCTTCGTACATGGATTCGCGCTGAGGTCCAGCAGAAACTTCATCAGCTTTATTTTTCTCACATTCAGGAAGAACCTAAACGTACTGTACTTGGGTAAGTCGTACAGGTATGCGTTCACATCTACGCCACTTGACACCAGTGCTTCGATGGCCGAGTAGTTCTTGGTCTCCAAGGCGTACTCAAGCACAGTATTGTCATGGATGTCCCTCGCATCGAGTTCGGCGCCCGCGATGATCAGCTGGTTGATGATTCGGACTTCTCCTCGCGTCACCGCGAAGTGCAGCAGAGGCATGCTTTTGAAGAACGTGTAGGTCGCGTGTGCCCGGTTAATCGCCGAGTCGTTCAAGTACTTGTAACAGTTGATGTTGCAGTAGTATAAGCCCGGGCACTTTTGTCCGTTCACAATGTCGACCGAACATTTTTTAATGATGGCGCCGACTAAGTCCACGTTTCTCTCGCGCACTGCTTGCCAGAGTGGTGAGGGCATTGGGCGACAGGAAGTACAGCGCGGGGGCACTGAGAATTTTATGAGGGCTGCGATAATTTCGGGGTCGTTTTCCGGTGCCTCGGACTCCGCTGCGTCTAGCTCGCATAAGAGTGCATTGCGCTCCATTGCAACTGTGTTGAATTCGTGATCTGCGAAAAAGTCGAAGCTGCGAAAAAGTTTATTATGTTAATATTTTTTTTTTCACTTTTTCCCTACCTTTTCAAGAACAAAAAAAAGCGAAAAAAGTGCTTGCATTGTTACAGACGAAATCTTCAACATTGAATATCTTCCAATCTTAACTATCTTAAAGAACTCGATGATGTCAGAAGCGAATAGTTTAAAATTTAATGTAGATAAGCTGATTATCACTTCTATTATCGTTCGGACAAGAAAACGAATATTTAATCTTGAATATATCTTCGGATCGTATTAATGGTTACTTATAAGAGCAACGAACTTGATTCGAAGATGCAAAAATACAACTTCTGTGCAAAGTGTCATGAATATCAGTTGATTATTAGTTACCCGCGCAAAAAAAAAATTAAGTGGCCAATATATCGCTCAGAGTATCATATGGGCCATACATTGGATGTATGGGCAATATGTCGCTCCGGCGCCCGAAATGTATTGGCCATACTATTTTCCAGATAACGGTCATAATGTGGCCCATATTTCTTATTCTTGGAGCTATATATAAATAAGAATTATATAACAAATATATGGGCAATATTATGGCCAATATTTCGCTCCGGCGCTGGAGAAACATATGGCCCATATGTTGGCACATATTGGCCATATATCGATTTTTATCAATCGCCATATATCAAATTTTTTTGCGCGGGTATTATTAAGGGGGTGTTATAGCCGTGCCATTACCGACTGAGCAATTGACACAGTTTTAAACCTATTAAAAACAAAATACGTAGAATCACAAAAAATCAAGAGCACACTTCTCTGTGGTTTTGAACGTTCTATCATCCAGTAAAATTTTGAAGTCGAAATATCAAGTGGTTTTTGCAAAAACTTTGAATGAAACTGAATTTTGTTTTGCTGAAAATTTTTGCAAAAACCACTTGATATTTCGACTTCAAGCTTTTACTGGATGATAGAACCTTCAAAACCACAGAGCAGTGTGCTCTTGATTTTTTATGATTCAACGTATTTTATTTTTAATAAGCTTAAAACTGTGTCAATCGATCGGTCGGTAATGGTAGGAATAATGCAAAAGAAGACACTTTTAGTCTGTTTATTTACAGTTTTTAATGTTATTTCGAATATTTTCCTTGAGCGTTTTATTTCTATAAGTGTTCTACTTTTATTTACAGTGAATCCACATTGCATGCCGTATGCCGTATGCCGTATGCCGCCAGAAAAAAGTTGTTGTCTGAAATCTATATGATTTATAACTCTATGGTTATAAATCCTATAGGAATTGTAACCATAGAGTTATAAATATTATAGATTTCGGACAACTATTTTTCTGACGGCATACGGCATACGGCATGCAATGTGGATTCACTGTTAGATTTCGTTTCAAAACGATACTTTCAAATTGAGCGCGCTTTTCAGATTTCCATTTTCCCAGTTAGAACTGAAAATCGCCATGGTGATGGTTTCCAATGGTAGAAAATTTCTACTTAACTGTAGAATTTTCTGTAATTAGTTAAAAGTAACGTTACACATAATGCATATACAAAAAGTTTTTGGCAATGAATTTTTTATAGTTACAGTAATAGAATATATTCGAATTTTTATATCGGTTTCAGGGTATCCGGGTATTATACTGCACTTACGGCGAAACACATGACGCAGCGTGGTAATATTAACGCTGTGGCCCTGTGGGTCATGAATTAAGGTAGTTCTTACTCAAGAAAACGATCGTTAAAAAAGTATTCTATATAATCTATTGCTCAAATATTATATTACAAGTGATAGTAAAATCCAAAAGTAGGTTGCTTTAAGTAACAGAAAAAATTTTTCAAATATAAATTATATACATTAAAGCCTAAAATTTGCTAAATAAGGAAAAATATCACAAAAAGTCATGAATTATTTTTGTTTTTTATTCGATTTTTTTATTAAAAACGCTATTTTGTTTCTCAAGCGTTCCTCGATAAATTCACCGCATGAAATTATCAACAAATCATTTTACACAAAGTTAGAGAAATTTGTTTAAAAAAAAAATTACAAAAACTTAGCAACTAATAGCTCTAACTTTGTGTAAAATGATTTGTTGACAATTTCATGCGGTGAATTTATCGAGGAACGTTTCAGAAACAAAATAGTGTTTTGAATAAAAAAATCGAATAAAAAACAAAAATAATTCATGACTTTTTGTGATATTTTTATATTTGAAAAATGTTTCTGTTACTTAAAGCAACCTACTTTTGGATTTTACTATCACTTGTAATATAATATTTGAGCAATAGCTTATACACAATACTTCTTTAATGATCGTTTTCTTGGGTAAGAACTACCTTAATCAGCAAAACTAAAAAAAATACAATCTCCCGTAGAGTCTTCCAAAAAATCGGATTGATAATAATTCGGATACTCTTTTTTTGTACTGTAGCTTTATATATGTATCATATAGGATCATTGTCTGTATTTTCGATAAAATACCTGACAAAATGCGTCATTTAAATATACGAAATTCTTATGTTTTTAGAATGCTTAAGGGGGCTAGACACCTTTTTTCTCTGAAATAAGAAGTCACATTTTAATACATAAATGTAAACTAATTATTTCATACTTTTTACATATAAAAGTGGGTATATTTACCTTACCTTAAAACTTTCTCCGATGGGCCTTTTATATGGTCCAGAACCATAGTCATCGATGAAACAAGTTTTTTCACTATCCGTAAGCTTTGAAATTTTCCTGTGGATGGATTGACTCCAGATTTGAACTAAATTACTCCTGAATAGTATAATTCTCATATGAGTGTAAGGATTTAGGATTAAATGTCGGAAAAAATTTTTACATCAGAAAAATTATGAAAAAATATAAAAAATTTTAAAAAATTAAAAAAAAACTCTTGAAAAACAGCACAATTTTTTTTTTCTCATTAGATCAAAAATCCCTACACTCATATGAGAATTATACTATTCAGGAGTAATTTAGTTCAAATCTGAAGTCAATCCATCCACAGGAAAATTTCAAAGCTTACGGATAGTGAAAAAACTTGTTTCATCGATGACTATGGTTCTGGACCATATAAAAGGCCCATCGGAGAAAGTTTTAAGGTAAGGTAAATATACCCACTTTTATATGTAAAAAGTATGAAATAATTAGTTTACATTTATGTATTAAAATGTGACTTCTTATTTCAGAGAAAAAAGGTGTCTAGCCCCCTTAAGACATTGTTAAATATTGAATTTTATCCAAGTAAGCTTTATATTGAATATAGCTTATATTTAACGAAATTAATTAAATAGTATATTTCTTCATCCCCTAGCCGAAAGTACGGTCTTCCCGGCTCGATTTCGCTCCGGGAAGAGCGACTTTTGTGGCCGCTCTTGTTGATCGTTGCATCGTAACGTCTGCGACAGCGCACGTGTTGTAACCTAAACTATGCTAACCCTTCCAAATGTGATGACAAGAAAATCATTTGTAAAATCGGAAAATTGAAAAGATATAGGTGTATTAAATTAATTTTATGTTATTATTAATATATTGAACAATATATTTATAACTCTCATAATCAATTATGTTCTTATATTGCATACACACTGTCAGAAAGCTTCTATACATATATGTAGACATGATGTTTACATTTTGAGTTTCAAAACATGGTGTAACTATATACTTATATGTGACAGCTTTTTGACTTTCATTCTATAATGTATGGGATAGAAAAGGACAAAAAGAGGAACCATTAAGAGGTTGGGCGATAGTTAAAATCAGCATCTGCGATTAAGTATGTACATATTTTTGGCCCATCAGGTTTTTCAAGCATCTTTTGTTAGTGTTTTTGATGCCCGCCCGACTTTTGCAAAACCTCGGCTTCGCCTCGATTTGCAAAATTCGGACGGGCATCAAGAAAAGCAGAAGTCGAGCCTTATGTTCCGCGATATGCAAAGTTGCGCTGAAGCAGGCCTCTTATACATATGGCCGAGCCGTAGTTAGCAGCTAACAACGCTATTTTATTAATTAATATTAACTATATGAACGTACTTTCGGCTGGAGATGAAGAAAAATAGTATACGACACTTGGCCGGAATGTTGGATGCCCTGGCCGGCGCGCATCGACGCCCTTGGCTTCGCCTCGGGCGTCAAAATGGCGCCGACCAAGAAATCCAACTTTCTGGCCTTGTGTCGTAATATACTATTACGACACAAGGCCATATGCAAAAGTCAGGCGGGCATCAAAAACACTAACAACACTAACAAAAGATGCTTGAAAAACATGATGTGCCAAAAATATGTACATACTTAAGGTAGTTCTATGGTAAACAGAAATAACGCTAAGACAATTCTGAAATTTCGCACATTGGTTAACTTTTACATGAAAAGCTCTCATGTAAATTTTTAGAAGGCTAGGCTACCCAGAAGTCAAGAAATAAATGTTTTAATTTTTCACTTTTTAACATGGGCTCTTATGGGAAATCACGATTTCGTTGTGTTCAAAATGGCGCCGACCAAGAAATCCAACTTTCTGGCCTTGTGTCGTAATATACGATTACGACACAAGGCCATATGCAAAAGTCAGGCGGGCATCAAAAACACTAACAACACTAACAAAAGATGCTTGAAAAACATGATGTGCCAAAAATATGTACATACTTAAGGGAGTTCTATGGTAAACAGAAATAACGCTAAGACAATTCTGAAATTTCGCACATTGGTTAACTTTTACATGAAAAGCTCTCATGTAAATTTTTAGAAGGCTAGGCTACCTAGAAGTCAAGAAATAAATGTTTTAATTTTTCACTTTTTAACATGGGCTCTTATGGGAAATCACGATTTCGTTGTGTTCATTTGCGTATAAGAAAGAAATTAACGCTAAGATATTTTTGAAAATTTATGTAATAGAAAGACAAATATCTTATGAAGATTTATTTTCTTGCAAAAGTATCATTGGATGCCTCTAATTTACGGAAAAAAAGTTTAAAAGCGAAAAACATACATTTAACCTCAAAATATGAGTCAAATCAACTTCTCAATGGAACTTTATATCGATATTTAAGACTATTAAAATATATATAATTATCTAAAATGAAAATATTATTGGTATTTAGTGTAAGTTTATTAATAACAACATCTGTATATTGTTACACTGTTTGTACATTGTAAAGAATCGAAAATTCTGTTTTGTTCATTATATTAACCGTACTTGCTGTAATTTTAAAAGCTACATGATACAAAATTTCACTAACAAGGTTCAAAAACATTTCCTTTTCACCATCAGTAAAATAAAATACAGACTATATAGTTAAACAAACTTACCTTTAGTGGCTCTTCGCGTCCCTCAGCGGCCAGCGTCACTATAAGTACACGTCTGCTGAAAATAGTGAAAGCGTGGAAATCTGGAAGTGCAGCTGCATACTTTTCACTGGCGCCCTCTCGCAGTAAGAGCGCAAAGTAAGATTCTCACATAATTTATTTAGGTATTTTATCTGGATAAGAAAAATCTAGGTAAAAATCAGATATTTAAAAAAAAAATGGTGCGTAATCAACAAAAAAGTAAATTTTGCACTTTTGGATAATACCATAACTTCGTCCCCATACTTTAATGTTTCATTAAAGTATTCGGACGTCCAAGTCCCGCCAGGTTTCACTCTCGTTGCATCTCTAAGGTATACCGAAGTCACGTGATGTATGCGAAGCAGGTTTGAACTTGTAAAATTATATTTTTATGAAATGCAATACTTTGTAAATGATTGTATATATCTTTGTATTGATTAAATATTTTTCGTTTTTTCGCTTTTGATTCCATTTTTGCGTAATTAAAATTAATATAATCTATTTTGTATGGAGTTAAGGTGCGTTTGTTTACTGCTGACTAGTGTGAATGCTGTCAGCTGAGAGCTGTGAGCTGTCTGCTTAGGTATAACTAAGACCAGTTCTAATTTTTCCTGCTAGGTGTGCCACTTTTGCTTGGACGCCCGAAAAAATGTGGATACTATACTATATGTGTGGGTAAAACGACTTAAGATTTTCTTTCAAGAAATGGCGTTTTTAAGATTTGCATTAAATCAATAGATCATAGACTTATACAGATAGACTGAGCGGCCTTACAGGCCGCCGAGTACCCGAATTGAAGGACAGAGATATGCTGGTAGGCTCTCTTTCTCTCTCGCACAACGGGTAGAGTGGGGCATAGAAGGTCGGAGGGGAACCAGGCTATGCGCATGCGCACAAAGCTCAAAGTTTGTTTTGATACACATAATCTCAAATTTTACAGAAAGTTTAGAGATAGAACAGCTCCAAACCATCACAACATTTATGTATTCTTCTTTAATAAAAATCCCAATAAACGATAAAGTATAAAACAAGTCTATGTATTAAATAAATTAAGTATGTAAATGATGCAGATCTACATATATATACAGCTGCGCTTTCTCCTCCTTCTCCCCACCACTATGTCGATTAGAAAGAGAAAGAGAGCCCGCCACTATTGCTCTCTCTTTCTAATGAAGGGCTTCGCGCCACTCATTAGGTGCTCAGCAGCGCTGCGACTCAAATCCTGCCAACATGGCGAATATGCCCCCCCCCTCTTTTTATCTATTTATCAGTGCGTTTAGGAACGCGGCGCGGCGCGCAAAACAACCGAGAGCCGTCAAATGAAAGTACATGCGTTTGTTTACATAAATGTAGGTTGGAATACGATTCTCAAAACAACAAAATATTTAATGTCGAATCGATGAAATTCTAATCGTGATTTGTTGAAAAACAAATTTATGACCAAAAGAAAATATTTCTTACTAATTTTCATAAAATTGCATTTTTTAATATTTAGAACATGCATAACATTTTTTATTCTATTTTAACTTATATATATGGAATATTTCAGGTGAAGTCAGCAGCTCAAAATTTTAAAATCGCTCAAAACTCGTTTTCTTTTAGTTTTTTATGAAAAAAAAAAAATGTTCCTCAAATTTTAGGTGGATATTTGCAAAAATAAAAAAGCTATGCAAGATTGAAAATTCAATTTTTTTTGTAATTTTTGGTTAAAATCCAAGATTATTCATTTTTTAACTCAAAATCTTGAAACTTTTTGTATAGAACATTCATTGGCAAAAAGTTTGCATTTTTTCTGTAGAATGTGCCAGTATTTCTTTTATGACTCTTTTTGAAAGTCTCTGATTGGCTGCTTCTTAGTATACCTTCATCGAAGGATATTCAGGCTGTGGCCAAATATTTTTTATTCGACAAATTTTTTTTGTATGCTTCTTCGAAAACCTTTCAAAATGCTTTTTTGATCAATACGGCCAAGCAAAGGGAAAAAAGTTACAATTTTTTGAAATATCAAGAAAAATCCATAATTTCAATTTTTCATAACATGATTATAATGAAACTGAATATTATTCATACATCTTATGGCATGGACCGTACCACTGAATTTTGTTAGAGCATCAAATAGAACATTATATATTAATAATATTAGGCTTACACAATAAGTGATACCTAATTATGAATTAATAATAAATTAAGCTATAGAGGTTAATTACTATAAAGCTGTAAAAATAAAATCAGGCTACAGGCTCATAATTTCATTCATAATTAGGTATCGCTTATTGTGTAAACCTAATATTATTGAAAATAGATATTTATAATGTTCTATTTGATGCTCTAACAAAATTCAGTGGTACAATCCATGACATAAGATGTATGAATAATATTCAGTTTCATTGATCATGTTATCAAAAATTGAAATTACAAATTTTGCTTGATATTTAAAAAAATTGTAAATTTTTTATAAATAAAATTACAAATTATAAAAAAAATTATAAATAAAATTATAAAAAAATTATAAATATAATTTATAATAGAGCAGTATTTATGTCTTGTTATTGGAATATACATTGCATAACTGTCTGTTGCCTGATTTTATTTTGACAGCTTTATAGTAATTAACCTCTATAGCTTAATTTATTATTAATTCATAATTAAGTATAGCTTATTGTGTAAGCCTAATATTCTTGAAAATAGATATGTATAATGTTCTATTTGATGCTCTAACAAAATTCAGTGGTACGGTCCATGCCATAAGATGTATGAATAATATTCAGTTTCATTAATCATGTTATCAAAAATTGAAATTATGGATTTTTCTTGATAGTTAAAAAAATTGTAACTTTTCCCTTTGCTTGGCCAGTATTGATCAAAAAAGCATTTTGAAGGGTTTTCGAAGAAGAATATAAAAAAATTTTGTCGAATAAAAAATATTTGGCCTCAGCCTCAATATCCTTCGATGAAGGTATACTAAGAAGCAGCCAATCAGAGACTTTCAAAAAAGGTCATAAAATAAATACTGGCATATTCTACAGAAAAAATGCAAACTCTTTGCCAATCAATGTTCTATACAAAAAGTTTCAAGATTTTGAGTTAAAAAATGAATAAACTTGGATTTTAACCAAAAATTGCAAAAAAAATTGAATTTTCAATCTTGCATAGCTTTTTTATTTTTGCAAATATCGACCTAAAATTTGAGGAACATTTTTTTTTTCATAAAAAACTAAAAGAAAACGAGTTTTGAGCGATTTTAAAATCTTGAGCTGCCACTTCACCTGAAATATCCCACACACACACACACACACACACACACACACACACACACACACACACACACACACACACACACACACACACACACACACACATATATATATGTGTGTGTGTGTGTGTGTGTGTGTGTGTGTGTGTGTGTGTGTGTGTGTGTGTATGTGTGCGTGCGTGCGTGTGCGTGCGCGCGCACGCGTGTGTGTGTGTGTGTGTGTGTATAAAACTATACTATTAACTAATAACTATTGAGACATAGTGCGAATATGCTATGAGAATAGCCAAGTTAATTATAAAATTCATGTTTCGGAATCGAAAAGCACTTAAATAAAGTCACGTACATATACCCGCCAAAGGAGAATTTTCGATCATACGAGAAAATTATTTTATTTACTTTTTTGGGTTTTGTATCAAAATTTTTTATATCAAAACTGAAGTTATTGTAAACTTCGTTTCAGAAGCCTTTCGATTAATTTTAACTTTCCCTTATCAAGGACAAAAACTTAAAAATGACTATATTTTTGCAAATATGCATTTGGCAGACCTGGATTATTCATATTTTATCTTTATAACAAAGCCAAAGCATAGAAACAATCTTTAATTCGTTCTATAGAAATCCATGTTTTGGAAAGTATTTTAATAATGTAAATTGGATTTTTATCGACCTTTAATTACAAATAACATTAAAATATTGCTTTATGCAGGCCCATTTTTTCTGGGAATCATATATTTTATTAGAAAGACAACGCAAAAGATTTCATCTCTAAAGATGTTTCGTAAAATAAAAATCATTCCATAAAACCTGTCCTAACTTCAAGATTAGGTTTGGATTAAATGTAATATTTTTATAACTCCGCGTTACGCATATCTGATTTTTAAGCAATAAGCCACCAAATACCTACGAAAAATTTACAATTTATTTCGCACGCACAGTCATTTTTCGGAAAGCATTTAAGTATGGTCCCCTCTCTCTAAAGTAACATAAGTGAAAAAACCACTTTATCAATAAGTGAAACCATTTCTCACTTTTGAATAAGTAAAACCCACTTTTAAATAAGTGAAATTTCAACGTAAAAAATTATTATTTTATCGACTTATTAAATAAGTAAAACCCACTTTTAAATAAGTGAAATTTCAACGTAAAAATTTATTATTTTATCGACTTATTAAATAAGTGAAAAACGCGCATACGCGCTTGTATGCAACTGCGCATGCCTCGTCGCCGCGTGAGAAGTCCAATGTCTAATGTTCTGACAGGACTCGCAGACTCGGCTTCGTTGATACTCGTTTTCTCACGCATGATTTAATCTATTGCTTTATTCGTATCAGGTAAGTGTACTAACTGTAATATTTGCACAATCTTATTGTATAGTTTAGTATTTATTAGTTTTCCCTTTGTTTTTAAGTTCAGTCAGAAAGTCATTGAGAAAGTACATGTGATGAAGACGTTTAGTAACCTCGAATAGGTGTTCTGGCTACCGTTACATGGTTACATCGATTTCAAGATTGTAGGATTTATAGGTGAATCTTTTCGATTATTACAATTAGTAAAGATGGACGAGATTAGACAATCTAATTGCGCAGGTTTACAGAAAATATTAAGTGAATTGATTACGGATAAGAGAACTCTGCAAATTTTGGAAGGTAACGGTTTATACATATTCTATATATAGATATATACATACATATACAATCAAGAGCAATTTCAAAATTTTAACCCAAAGCTTAATGAAAACTTCTTAGTAATTATTACACTTATTTAATTTGATTTGATTCTGATTATTTTTTAAGGATATTTTATACTTGAATTATCAGCGCCTAATAAATATTAGTCTCTTTATTATTCTGTAATTTAAATTATCTTCATCGGTACTCATAGAATTTAATGTATTTACATTTGTTATGATTCATCGGTACTTATAGAATTTGATGTGTTTACATTATAGATTCAAAATTTAATATCACTAGTGTTTATAATTAACAGTTATCAAATTAATTTTTAAAACTGTTTCAAATAATTTTGGTTATTTTTATGAAACATTTAAATTACATACTCTTTTATTTATACGTGTTACATATATCATTAATACTTTTGACTTCAATCATTATTACCATAGCTCGAACAAATATATTATTATCAGAATTTGTAAATTTTTATTCTTGTGAATAGTACCTATAAATGAACATTTCAAAAACTTAAACACATTTTGCTATTTCTATGGAACATATTTATGTTATATACAATACTTTTTATTGTGATGTGTCACATTATAGACATCATTAATATTTTTTACTACACCGGTACTTATAGCATTAAGCATATTATTGGTATTTTAACTTTCATCGATATTTGAATTAATTTCATTGATATTTATAAACTTGAAAAGAAGCTTTGTATATTTTTATTTTTCCAAGTGGTATGAATGAATATTTTTGAAACTCGTTACAAAGATTTTGACTATTCTTCTGAAAGTTCAAACTACATCTTTTCTTTTACATTGTACATTTATATATTATATATTATATATATTTTTTATATATTATATATTTATACACATGTGCATATAAAACGAAACTCGAAAAAAATTAAATATTATATAATCATGTTTAATTTACAAGCTATCAGTAAGTCGTGGTGAAACATAGGAATTTACGAATAATTTTAATGTACTGGGTATGAACACGTTTATGCATTCACATAAACAAACGTTCTACGTATCAAACACACTCCCTTGAAGAAATAATGCCACCTGAAATTTATGGGTTATATGCAACCTTGAATTAGTAGTGTAAGTACTACTAATAGAATTTGCACTGTGTGTGTGTGTGTGTGTGTGTGTGTGTGTACACATCTAATTTTATTTCAGCTTTTGATCTATTGTTTAAATGTTATTACATTTTTAATGTTCAATATCCCCTTCCTCTTCTGAATTTTTATTCGTTCATTCAAATTTTCGTTTATAAAATTCGGGATGGACGTAAAAGCTCAGTTATAACTTCTCTTCATGTGGCGTTAAAAAATTCCACTTCTCCTCGTGTGGCGTTAAAAAATTCAGAAGATGTACTTGACGAAGGATTAAGTGAGTCAGATTAAAGAAAATATAAAGAAATAAGAGTTAAAAAACTATATTCTGTACTTATATCATAAGATTACTTTAAAATTTATGATTATTATATTTATGTGCGATATTATATATGTGAACGATTATTATATAATGTGTCCTGCGTGCCAATGTCGTACAGCAACGACAATGTGGTTGTAATCGTTCTAACATTTTTTAACCAAAAGTTATTTGAAAATAAATATTTTTTCATATATTTTATGCTGTTGCGTCTATTTTTATACCGTCAAAGTTGACATAGTGTGTTTAATATTCAGATGGGAGATTGATGGATATCGTAGATTTTTCGCCATTTCAGTAAAGTGAGAGAGGTAATTTGAATCTATTTTCAGTATCTAAACTAAGGAAATTTCATATAACTATCTAAAATTTATTCAATTACAAGGTGATGTTCAACCAGCGCAGTAAAAAAATCGATAGAGTACGGAAAAAAGTATAGTTTAACTTTTTTTGAAAGTGAATTATCACTTATTCAAAAGTGAATTATCACTTATTCAAAAGTGAATTATCACTCATTCAAAAGTAAATTATTACTTTATTCCAAGGTACTTTTTCACTTTTTCAAAAAAGTGAACTTTTTACTTATTTAAAAAAGTCATGGATTTCTACTTAAATATAAAGTAGAAATGCACTTTTTATATAAGTTATTGTACTTTCACTTTTTGGAAAAGTGAATATTCACTTTTTCTAAGTGCACGACTATGTACTTGACCAATAAGTGAATATGCACTTAAAATAAGTGAAATTCCACTTATGTTACTTTAGAGAGCTGAATACCCGCTGATCGAATGTTTTGGATCGAACGCGCAAAATTTTTCTATTTACTATTTATTGGGCTCTGTAAAATAAAAAAACGTAGTTCATTGAAAGTTTATTTTTCATATACTTAGTTTCACGCAAGCCTTTAGATTAATTTTAAGTTTCCCTTATCTACTCTCTAAAGTTGAATAAGTGAAAATTTCACTTATTTCATAAGTGAATGCCCTTTTCACTTCAAAATAAGTAAATTTCCACTTATTTTATAAGTAAATGCTCTTTTTAGTTCAAAATAGGTAATTTCCACTTATTTTATAAGTAAACCCTCTTTTTTACTTCAAAATAAGTAAATTTTTACATATTTTATAAGTGAATGCTCTCTTTCACTTCAAAATAAGTGAAAAAATCACTTTAAAATATGTTCACCATTTTTATTACTTAATCAATAAATGAAACTTAATCTTGAGAAAAATATAATTTATAATCTACTTATTTAAAAAGTGAAAATATTATAAGTATTTAAGGCGGTCTTACACCTAAAAATTTTGAAAAAATCAATTTTATTTTAAGGGGGTCGGACACCTTTAGAATGACGAAAAATCAATTTTTTTTATTACATATTTTACTAAAAAAAACACTTGTAGAATATATCCCAATTAGTTTTAAAGCATTATCTATTTTTGTTTTAAGAATATATGCAAAACACTGATAAAGCTTTTCATTTGTTTTTTGTTCAAATTACATGTTTCCCCTTGCATACATAATTATATAATCATATATTATTTCTACTAATTTTTTTTCATTTCACTGTTCTTAATATATTTAAAATTCTCACTCTAAATATCTGTCTGTATATACTTTAAAAGATCCAAAAATAATATTTTAAACATTAATACAAAGATAAAAAATAAATAATATAATTTATGGACGGTATTTTTGACAAAAATAAAAATTTGATTTTAAAACTTATATAACAGTTAAGTTGGCACCGTAACAACCTGACTTATCAACAACAGCCTCTTACAGGCTCACAGCTCACTCCTTTATTGTTAACAGTGAATCCACATTGCATGCCGTATGCCGTATGCCGTATGCCGTCAGAAAAATAGTTGTTGTCCGAAATCTATAATAATATTTATAACTCTATGGTTACAATTCATATAGGATTTATAACCATAGAGTTATAAATCCTATAGATTTCAGACAACAACTTTTTTTCTTACGGCATACGGCATGCAATGTGGATTCACTGTAACAGACCTGATTTTAACCTATGTAAAAGTCCGCAAGCAATGTAAACATGCACAGCTGTCATTTCATATAAACACTGTGATATCAGCATCAGCACCTTTTCTATACAAAGTGTTGTTTTTAATTTTCATTGTTTCCAACGGATTTTAGAGTAAACATTTAGTGTATTATAATACGTAAAGGTATTTTAAATGTTTTTAAAATTGTTTGAATAATACGTGTGACAGTTGAATTAATGTTTTAGAAATAGCTTTTAGTACTTGAACTTTTATTGGAAACTTTATACTTAAAATAACAGGGATTGATACTAAAGAAAAATTAAGTCCATATTGACTATTACAAAAAACATTTAGTGTACAGATTTAAATCAACTTTTAAAGGAAGCGAAAGATATGCTATTGTGCAGAAAAATGTTATGGAACCTTTGCTTCTGCCAGAAAGCTACCATTATCTGCCATTGCCTGAATCTCACTATGATATAATATTGACATTTTATTTTCTGAAGTAAAAACAGTTATGCACTGCAATAAATATGTATCAGTCGTATTCTCTTTATTAAGTAATAATATTATATGTGAAAAAGAATAATGAAGGACAAGTAAAGAAGTTCACCTTATCAGACATTAAAAGAAAATCAATATAGGAATGTTGCTGCTATAAACATTTTTTTCAAGCATTTGGCTATGGCGATACTGGCTTCATAACATGCATGAAGGATTTTGTATTTCTCAACGCATTCTTTATTTACCTCAGTATATGTATAAGAATCTAATATATGTGATAAAGATTATTAAAAACATATGGATTTAAAAGCACCAAAGGATCTACATATTAAACCACTTAACAAACTTGACTGACTGATGTGGATATGACTGTTACGCGTGCTCATAGCTTACAAGTCTGATAGATCGTATACTGAGGTACCAGCAGAATATTTGTTCTAACTGTAAAATATTTTGAGCGAAAAACAATATTTTTTTGTATTTCAGGGCAGAGATGGAGTTAAGAAATAAAGAAGAAGAAATAAAGAAGTATTTTAGTAATTTTAACTTTAAAGGTGTTTTCTACATAATGTAAAATTTTGAGCTCTGCCGTCGACTCCAGATTCAGGAACTGCATATATTTTAATGGGAGAGGTCCTAAAATTTTGGTATTTTATATGTTTATTGACTGAAGAGTTGTATGTATCCAATTTTTATTTGATTAAATAAGTTTTTACGGTCAAAGATTGCTAAAAAATCTGAATTTCACTTAAATTTAAGATTTTTTAGCAATTTTTGACCGTAAAAAATTATTTAATCAAATAAATTGGATACGTACAACTCTTCAGTCAATAGTCATATAAAATACCAAAATTTTAGGACCTCTCCCATTAAAATATATGCAGTTCCTGAATCTGGAGTCGACGGCAGAGCAAAAATTTTGAAATGGCCATATATTTGGTTAAAATCGATCAAAATTTTTTTTTGGGTCTCATTTTATCATAAATTGAATATATTTTTAGGATATTACTTCTAAGTATTTCTAATTATGAAAATTAATTTTTTTCACGTCATTTTATGAAGAAAATTGTAAAGGTGTCTGACCCCCTTAAATGAATTTTTTAATTATATATGTTATTCTGAACCTAAAAAAACTAGTTTGGATCAAAAATTAAAAAATTAAAAATGATATGATTAAAAGAGCTTACTATCTTCAAAATGACGAAAAAATTTATTTTCATTTTTTTTTTGCCTTTTCTATAGGTTTTTGATATATATAGGAACACATGTACTTGTATGTGTTTTAAAATATCAAAAAACATTATTTAAGACTTATTAGTATAAGAATTATAAAAAAAAAATTTAATTTAAATACAGGATTTATTATAAAAATAATATAAATCATATTTTTGAATTTGAAATCAAGTGGAATCGTCTTTTGAGTTGTGACAATTTTGCACTTCTGTTCTAATAAAGTGACCATTCCGTCAACGAAATTTGACAGCAAATTACTATGTTAATACTCCCTTTTGTATACCTATATACTTATAAAACTATAATACCATAGTGTCAACACAGTTGCACAGTTGACAGGTCAAAATCACAAATAAGACAAGATACATAACCATGTGTTTCAACAGTTTGTCTTGCAGAGTTTTTGCTTTCTGATAGAAAAAAATTTTTTCTTAGTGCTTGATTATTTGTATTCATAAGTGAATTTAGGACTAAAAATTTAATGTACACTGTTAAAAATATCATTAAATTTAATGCACTTGTAATGTACACTTGCGCATTAATTTTCATGAATTTGTAACTTAAATATCATTTAATGCGCATTTACCATAAAATTAATGTGAATCTATACAATATTAATGAAAGTACATTAAAATTATTGTACCTGTACATAGAAATTACTGTACGAGTACATGAAATATCTGTATTATTATTAAATTACGAGTGTAAATTAAAATTAATGTCTCATGCACAAAGTTTAATGAACATGATGATAAAAATTACAGTTCACGTGCATTAAAATTAATGTTGAAGATAACGAAATTTAATTACATTTCATAATATTACATTACATTATACGAATAATTAAATCAACTAATGCACATTAAATTTAAAGTACCATGCTTTAAACTTCATGTACATAAACATAAATTATGCAGTTCATGTGCATTAAAATTAATGTGAATGTGAAACAAATTTAATAAACTTTACATGAAATTTCCTGACAAAACGAAATAGGCTTTTCCAGTACTGAGCATTAAATTTGAGTAACGATCCATTGAATTTCATTCACATCCGCATAAATAACACAGTTCACATGCATTAAAATTAATGTCACGATATTAAAAATTTAATTAACTTTACATGAAATTTTATGACAAAACGAAAAAGGATATTCCAGTTCTGAGTATTACATTTGACTAACGATCCATGGAATTTCTTTCCCATCTGCATAAATAATACAGTTCACGTGCATTCAGATAAAATGATAAAAATGTAGATTCCTACTTATCGACCACAACGGTTTTTATTTAATTAAACAATTTTTTAATATTTTTTCGGAAAGATACATCAATTATGCATCCGTATATATAAATACTGCATTCAGGAATTTTTTTGAAGGGTTCTACCAGTAATGGCACAAGAAATATTTTTTTTGTATTATGTCGGTATCTCACATCACCTTATGTAGATATGTATGTACCGGCACCTGAATTTTATTTTTATTATCGTATTGAAACACTAATTTTAGAACAAAGTGTTCTGTCACGCTTTTCGGAATGCCATTAAATACACTCTATTAAATTTTCAAATGATTTCACTGATTACATTTTTCAAAAATCGTTTTTGAAATGTTTGAGGCTCGGTTCTGATTAATTACAAATGACAAAAATGTTTTTGGAAAAATCTAATGGATGGAATCATTTGGGAATTTAATAGAATTACTTAACGCCATTTCGAAGGGCGTGAAAGAACGCATTTTTCTAAAATTTTTGCATTACAATTAATGCAAATTTGCATTAAATGCAGATTTTCATTAATTGTATTGCATTACAATTAATGCAAATTTGTATTACAATTAATGAAAATCTGCATTACAACTTATCCAAATCTTTAATGTACTGTAAATGTACTGGAAAATTTCATTGCTACCTATTAAAAAAAATTCCCGTAAACTGAAATTTCAATTGAATGCATAAAACTTAACATAAACGTATTTGAAATTTCTAGTAAAATTTTACTTAGATCAAAACATTATTTACTTGGTTGAAAAATAATTTTTTTTCTTTTTATTCAACAAATTATTTTTTTATTTTGTAAAAATGAAAAATTTTTACAAAATTTAATAATGCTATACAGTTTATAGTTAAAATTATTTATATTGATTCAAATTTATTATAATATATTTACTTATCTCACCGTCTTTATGTTGTGCCAGTAACAATTGTTAATTTATGCATATAACTCTTTAATATTATAAATTTTCGCATTTTCATTAAAGAAACTTGTCTCTTAAATTAATCGCATTATTATTATCGCAGAAAAAAAATTACTTAAAATTTTCGACCTAACCGGGAATCGAACCCGCAACCCTTGGGTTGCTACGCACGCACGCTATCCGTTACGCTATCGCTCGCTTGTAACAGTTTGGACATTTTCATCTATATAAGGTGCACTATCCATATTCATTCAATTGATATTATACATTCATCTAAAATATTAATGGTTTTTAGTAATTATTTATTTAGATAATATTTTAAGAAAATGAGTAACTTACTTTAAGACATTAATTAATAAAATTTGATTAACTTAAAAATGTTTCTTAAAGCCATATGTACGGTGACGATCTCTACCTTACCGGCATCTGAATTTAATTTTTTTATCGTGTTTAAACAAGAGATTTTAATATTAAGTATCTTGCATCTATCTTAAATTTTAATAAAAGAACACTTTGTTCTAAAATTAGTGTTTCAATACGATAATAAAAATAAAATTCAGATGCTGGTACATACTGTAACGGGGTGGATTCGGGGAAAATACGAAAAAAATACATGCTGACATCGGGACTTGAACCCGAGCTGTCCGAACGACAGTCTAGTGTCTCTATCGCGAGACTACCAACGCACTGTCAAACTGCGTGCTTCTATCCATCATAACTCGCGATGTCGGTAATACAGGTCCTTCCATGCGCCCGTTATATCCCCCACCCAGATTTCACGTACTTTGGACGCGACATCTGCCAAGACAGAGGGCGCTTAAATCGTACTGTCGACTAGCATCCGAATCTCTTCCCATTTTCACCTCCCCACCCTTCTTCATGCTCAACCGCCATTCAGGAGTAATCTCAACTGAATGCTTGTGCGGGAGTCTCGTAAGACTCTGTTCTACGTGGAGGTCGGATCAGTACAAGAGAAATCCTCTCATTTCCTTGACTGAAAACATGCGGCCCTCGCGCGATCAGACTTGAGTGAAAAACCCCGCTCGGTTCTTGCGACTTTTTTTTTTTTTTTTTTTTAAAATATTATTTATTTGCTCGTTAATATACATATACAGAGATGTGTAGGTGCAAACAAGTAATACAAAAAAAAACCTTAATCATTAGCGGAGATAGTCATTTACATGGCCAATGGGCACTCGCAGATGGTCGGAATAGGGTTAATGTTATACATAAGCATATGGTAGGGGGTGTGTCAGGCGGTGACAGATTCGTCGATTGCCTCTGCAGTATACATAGTTTGCGATGAAAAAAAAATGCGTAGAAAAACACCGACATAGAGTTATCGAGTTGAGTGAGTTGGTACATAGGTTCTTAAAGCTATGAGTTTGATAGAGGTGGGGTTTAGATATTTACATCGGTGGGGAGTTGGGTATTTATAGTAGATATAACTTACATAATTATATTAATTAAGGTTAACATTTTGGTCTGGACTAGCTTTCGTTTTTGCGCGTCTTCGTATTTCGTCGACTTTTTTGGGATCGCTTGACATCCACCAGTATTTTTTGCTAAACCTGTACGTATCGCAGAAATCTCTATTTGGGATTGTTGTTGAGTATTTAAGTATGGGGGGGTTGTTTGATGAATATGAGATTTTTTTATGGGCTTGGTGTCTCGAGGCGTGATAAATTAGCGGTGTGTTTTCATAGTTCTGTATAATGTTAAAAGAGTCAAAATATGTGAATGAGTGTGGGTAGATGTATTCGGTGACAGCATTATTATATATTTCATAGTTAGGCATGTGGCTGTATGAGTACAAAAAGGAATTGTCTATTGTTCTTAGATTCGCTAAGTAGTCGCGAACTAATTTTAAAATATGAAGATCGATACGCGGTATGTTGGCCGTATCATAAATTTTACTATTGCTGATAAAATACTTATTGTGCTCGTTTCTGTAAATGTGCAATGCCGCGCGTAAGCAGTATCGCTCGAATTTGCGGATTCTTTCCATAAGAGAAGCGCTGGTGTTCCACCAGATAGGTGCGGCGTAGGTAATGATAGGGCGTATAAGTAGGAGATAGCATATTACTTTGCTGCGTGGAGATAGGGATTTGCTGAAAAAAAGTCGGGAGTGCATTCGGAAAACTTTTTTAGCCTTGATCAATTGAGTGTGAACGTGGTTATTTAAACGTAGAAGGTGGTCTAAGATAACACCTAAATATCTGACTTCTTTTTTGTGTTCAATTTTGAATATTGTGTTATCTATTTTTAATGATATTTTGAAGTTTTTAATATCCAGTCTTTTGTTATTACCTATTTTATTTAAGGGTCGATGAAAGAGGATGGTCTCGCATTTGGTAGGATTAATTTTTAGGTTCCATTGGGTATATTGGGCACTAACTTCATTCACGAGCTTTTCGAGCTTATCGCGAATAGTCGCGGGATTTTTGTCAGCGACTAAAATAATGAAATCGTCGGCGAATGCGATCGAATAGATATTATTGTTGCGATTAGCATTGAATAAGGAGGGGATTTTATACGTAAAAATGTTAAAGATCGACGGTGAGTTGACGGCGCCCTGCATTAGGCCTTCGATAATACTGAATATTTTTGTCGACAGTGTATTGCCGTTCCAAGTTACGAATGAGCGATTACTAGTCATATTCCATATCATATGTATTAGATCTCTGGGGAACTTTAATTCGGATAGGATGTAAAGTAAGCCGTTGATCCATACGGAGTCAAACGCTCTTTGGAGATCAATAAGGCAGGCACCAACAATTTCATCTTTATTTAAGTGGTAGTACACGTCGCTAATGAGTTTGTGGATTGCGTGGGTGGTGGACAGTCTGTGTTGAAAGCCGAATTGATTATCTGCGATTATTTTGTTTTTAATGGTGTGTTTGGCGATGGAGTGGTTAATTATCATTTCAAAGACTTTACTAATAGCCGGTGTGAAGCTGATAGGCCTATAGCTAGCAGGGTTATCGGGTGGTTTGTTTTTTTTTAATATCGGTAAAATTTTCGCGCGCTTCCAGCAGTCCGGGTAGTAGCGGTTGTTTACACAATTGTTAAAGATAACTGTATAATATTTGATAATGGGCATCGGTAGATGCTTAAGTACGATGGGCGGAATGTTATCTAGTCCTGCTGATGACTTATTTGGGAGATTTTTGAACAATAGATGAGTCTGGAAGGTATTGAAAAAGGAAAGAGTGTTTTCGGTATTTTCGGGGTTGTAGGCTGGGTTAGAATCGGTAAAGGCAGTGATAGGTGATTGAGTGTTTTTAAATGTATTGGTCATTACGTTTACTGTGTTGTCTACAATTCTTTTTAGATCGGTGTTAGCATTAAAGTATTTTGGCGAGTTGACTTTTTCGTAAAAAGCACCTATTGTGTTAAGTATATCAGTCGGCGTTTCGATAATAAATTTATTGTCCTCCTGTCGTAAGTTACTTAAATTGCAAGTGCTGCGATTTAAAAGTTCGTTGTCAGTGCAGTCAATTTTGAGCGAATCGATTTTTAGTTGTTCTTTGGGCCGGAAGAGTCTGTTGATTTTGGGGAAAAAGTTATCGGGGTTTTTGTGATCTATTGCGGTTATTTGAGCGTTCCAATATTTAGTATATGTGATTTGGTATTCGTTTTTGAGCAATGAATTAATTTTGTTAATAATATATTTCAGGTATGGTAGGCTGTAAGATGATATTGGGTAAGGAGATTTATATTGTTTATTGATGGTAGTAATTAAAAACGATTTGTACTTGTGTAGTTTTTTAATTTTATGGGTGACGTAATTAAGAATGTTATCTGTAGGTTTGTATCTTGGCACTATTTCATTTATTGTTTGCTGAATAGATTCGTTTATTTTGTTTATATGGAAGTTAATTTCATCTATCGAAAGGTTTCTATTATGGGGAATGTTTTCGGTATGAATATGTGTAATTTTTTTGCTAAACTTGCTCCATTTGGTTTTCTTAAAAATAAATCTATATTGGTGGGTAGGGTCGGTTTTATTTATTTGAGCGATATCAGAAATGGGGACTGTAAATGAGAGCGCACGGTGGTCGCTATTGTAGTCAAGTGTCTGAATTTTGTTTGAAGTTAGATCGGAGATTTTAAGACGGTTATCGAGGAGGCATAGGTCGAGGAAGGAGTTAGAACTAGGGAAGGTGGCAGTGGAGGGGGGGGCGATATGTGATCTGTATATCAGCCCCTCATTGTCTAGCCAATTTTTAAGGAGTGTACCTTTGCGCTTGGTAATGCTGTCACCCCATGCGACGTGACGCGCGTTGAAATCTCCCGCGATTATATATAGGTTATTTATATCACTTAGATTAAGTCTGGAGAAGAGAGAATCTATTTCGCTTATGAATTTTTTCTTTTCAACATTATTCGCATAGATAGCTATCAAAAATAGTTTTTTTGAATTGAGTTTGATTGATATGATTGAATATTCTATTATTTCATTATTCTTAGATGAAGGGGAATATACAATTTCATACGGTATGGTATTTTTAATCAGTATCGCGGTTCCGCCACCTTTAGAGTTAGGCGAGCGATCCGTGCGTATAATGTTGAAATCGGCGAATTGGATTTTATGTCTTACGTTAAGCTTAGTTTCGCATACCAAGATTACATCGAGATTGTGTGTTTTCGCAAATGTGTACAAATCATATCGCTTGTTGAGAGAGACGATTGAGTTTACATTAATCGAGGCTATTTTGAGGGAATCTATATTAATTTGATTAACATTATTTTGATTCAGATTTGAGTTGGTTGTATTATTCATTGTGAATGTCGATCATGTCAAATAGATAGGCTATTTTTGAATTATTACTTTCGATTTTTTCGTTGAGAGATTGTATTTGTGTCTGAAAGCTGAGGATAATCTGTTGTTTAAAATTATCGAGAATAGCTAGAAGATCAGGAGGTCCGACGGGCGTGTTTAGGTTACGATTGCTAGTAGCGACTTGGGAGTATAAAAGGGTATTGGTGGCAGGTGTTCGGCCGTTGCTTGCAGTTAATTTTTCTCTTACGCTGAGGGCTTTTCTATCAAACTCACTGACGTTGCGTTGTCTCATGTTTTTTTTTATGTTGCTGGCAAATTTTAGGAACGGGCAGCCTCTGTATGATGCTGGGTGTCCGTATGATTCACAGTTTACACAGTATAAGTTCTTTTTCTCGGCTGTTTCTTTGTCAATTTTACATTGCCCGGGCTCGTGGCAGTCGCTGCATTTAACGCATCTGTATTTACGTTGGCAGTTAATGCTCGAGTGGCCGACGCGTTGACATTTCCGGCATTGATATATTTCTTTCTTTTTTAAAGGCTCCCATTTAACTTTCTGGCACGCAATGCTTTTAATTTTCGATAGTTCTGAGGGAGAGCTATCGCTAGAGAGTTGGATTAGAAAGTGATACGAGTCGGGCTTATTTTTGGTAAAAGTTATTTTTGATACTTTTATGATATTAATATTTTGGAGTTGCAATTCGAGAATTTCGTTTTTAACTTCGTCTGCTGTATAATCACCGTTGATGCCTTTCAATATTAAGTTTTTATTCCGTGACGCTTTTGGCGTATAAGTAAAGAATTCAATTTTTTTATCTGTTAGAATACTTTTAGCTTTGGTGAAGGAATCGAGGTTGAAAGTATAGATTGTTACACAGCTTTTATCGTTTTGTTTCACCATAAAGACATTTTTAGATAGGCCGCTACTTGATAGAATCGATATGACGCTTTTGAGAGAAGCGTTTTCTGCGTGAATCGGCGGGGGCTTAATGCGGTCGGTTGTTATGATGTCGGGTTCTCAGAAGTTCGCTGCTCCTGCGGCGCCGTGCGACTTGTCGTTGTTTGTTATGGTGTCGCGCGGGATTGGCGTCCTTGATGGCGCGTGCCGCGCGTCTCTCGGTGGTGTTATTGTTGACGTAATTTGGGACATCTCTTCGCCTAATGCACTGAGCGTGGTTTTGTGATCTTGGCTGTCGTAGCGCAGGGCAAACATCTCTGCTTCTTTATTAAGAGCTTCGAATCTGTTTTCGCTGAGGTCGATGTCCATGGTATGCGTGAGATGATTAGGATGCTTAAATGCTTTTTTTGGCTCTATCCAATCACTTTGCTGGTTGGCGATTGTTCTTTCGTTATCGGGACTCGAACGGGGCCGCTTTTTTAACAGATTTGGCTGTACCGGCGATGGGAGTTTGTGCGCTTCTTTAAGAGCTTTTTTGTATAGTTTTTCGAGTGACGATGAGTTAGGCGGTTTTTTGAGCGGTGGCCACTCCGGGGTTCTATTGCCAGCATACGTAGATGCACAGTTCACTGCACTATTCACTGCACTGTTCAGTTCACTATTGTTTATTTCAGTTATTTGGTTTGAGGCTGCCATTATTAGTCAAAATGGTGTTTGCCAAGCAGACCGGGCGGCTCGTAGCGCCTGGCTGCGACAATCGCACTTAATTAAACTAGCCGATTTAATGGTTTGCACAAAAGGAGCAGCAGAATCTGCACGATGAGGTACTCACTGGTATGACGCTAATCGTAAACGCAGAGCGAGCTGTATTTACGTTACGTTAACCTCTCATGCCGAGCGGCCGAGCGCTCCGCTCGCACGTCTGCGCTCGTCAAGCGCTGACACCTCGGTTCTTGCGACTCAAGTCGTGCGTGTGGGTGGAAGGAAGAATTTCGATCGGACTTCTTTCAGATCGTGGAGTTTCAAAGGAAACGTGGATTATTTCGTTGGGCGCCATGTAACGGGGTGGATTTGGGGAAAATACGAAAAAAATACGCGCTGACATCGGGACTTGAACCCGAGCCGTCCGGACGACAGTCGAGTGTCTCTACCGCGAGACTACCAACGCACTGTCAAACTGCGTGCTTCTATCCATCATAACTCGCGATGTCGGTAATACAGGTACCTTCCATGCGCCCGTTATAATACATATCTACATAAGGTGATATGAGATACCGACATAATACAACAAACATATTTCTTGTGCCATTACTGGTAGAACCCTTCAAAAAAATTCCTGAATGCAGTATTTATATATACGGAGTGCATAATTGATGTATCTTTCCAGTGATATATAATTCAATTCAGAAGATTTGTGAATTGCAATAAATGTCAAGATGTATCTATACACATAAAAGCGACAAGCCTGCTCACAAGAATACAGGCTTAAATTCAAGATATATTTAATATTTAATACGTGTAATCAAGTGATCATTGAAAAAATGGGCTTATCGGCTTTTATGTACTTATGTACTTTTGTCTATGACAGTGATGGCTTCTTAAGTTTCGATTTGGATGATTAGGATTTCATATTTCATAAGACCTGGCGCATATTCTACATTTATCTTAGTATTATAAATAATAATCTAACTCAGTACAATGTGTTAAAAAATGATTCAGCAGTGGTTGAATCAAAAGTACAAAAGAAGGACAGATTGAGCAGTAACTTTTAATGGAACGAATGCTGTTAGCTTAGCAATAACTTTTAATGGAATGGATGCATGCAAGGTGCCAGAGCTTCTGTTTTAACCATTTTATATGGGACAACAGATAACAGATATACAGGAAAGTGAGTTTCAAGAAGGAAAAGAATGGGGATCAAATGGTTGATTATTTTTGGAGTTTTATGGTATTTTTCTTTGTAGGATTATTTCTCAAAATGTCATTTTTTAAAGCTTGGCGTCACTTTAAAAAAAAAACTTTTCAATGGATTTTCATGAAGGAGGGCTTAAATTACTTGAAATTTATTGAACTATGGCAGGGAGTTGGAAATATTAAAAATATTTTTTAAAATAATTTTAAAATGTTAAAAACCACTTTTAATTTCAACTGATGAGAATTTTTCCATCGGTCTTACAGTCTTATAAATTAAATTAAAATAATTAATATTTATGGCAGTCAGATTATGCACTTGTTTATAATCACCCCGCAGAATCTGAAATAAAAACTTAATTAAAACCTGGAAAAAAAACTTTATTAGCAAAGTTATTATTAAATAGTTTGCATTCTTTCGATTTTGGGAGTGTGGATATTTTGGAACAAGGGATTAAGAATAAATATAAGAGGGAAAGCCTTGAAAGTATTCACATTCTAAGGAATCAGAATAATGTAAATTTAATGGTAGAGTCAAGTAAATTAGATAACATTTATCATTCTTTATTAATTTAAGTGAGAATGGAAAGTTGGAGAGAGGAAGGTGGATGGTGGTGGGGGTAAAAGGAAATAAGTGGGTATGGGTATGGGTATATAAGGAGGTGTATCGCGGGTTTCATTTCAGTCCCTGAGGAGGAGCCGGAGCGGGCTCGAAACGTTGGGCAATTGGGAAATTTGGTGGTGGGGGGCAGTCAGATAGTTAACAAAGTTTTTTTGGTGGTGGGGGGCAGTCAGATAGCTAACAAAGTTTTTTTTTCCAGGTTTTAATTAAGTTTTTATTTCAGATTCTGCGAGGGTGATTATAAACAAGGGCAATCTGACTGCCATAAATATTAATTATTTTAATTTAATTTATAAGACTGTAAAACCGATGGAAAAATTCTCATCAGTTGATAGTAAGTTGCAGTTGACCTAAGTAATATTTTTAATGACCACTTTTAATTACTTAATTTTAAGAATTTTTGTGATTTTTTGTGATTTTTAACAATTTGAGATTATTTAAAAAAAATATTTTTAATATTTCCAACTCTTCCTGCCATAGATCAATGAATTTCAAGTCATTCAGGCCCTCTCCCATGCAAATCCATGGAATAGTTTTTTTAAAAAGTGACACAAATTGAAAAAGTTGAAAATGCTATATCTCTGAGTAAAATTGGTCTACAGATTAAGTCTTGGGCCATTTTATCAGAAATAGTGTATATTTATAATATCTATATTTGATATTGTTTAAACTATATTTTTTTTCTTATAGCTGATTTTGGTCTCAGAAGCCACTAGGTGTAAGACTGCCTTAAGCACTGATTATGCATCTCAATGATCTATTAATTTATCTATTTATTATATATTTATTTTCTGATTTGTTTTCTCGTATTTTGCATTTTTTACAATATACATAGAAATTTATGGACCAATAATTTTGTCCAAAGAACTCGAGCGAGAACTATTCAAACTCTATCTCTACAAAGAATTTTGAAGCGATTAAATCAATTTTACTCCCGCAATCGTTGGACATACAAAACTCATGTTTTTCATTTTTCAATTTTTTCCTCAAAAACTAACTAACAGAATGAAATCAAATCTTGCCGGATTATAGGTATTTATATTCTGCATTATCATGATTTTTCTCAAGAAAATTGACTGTTTAGTTTGGGAGTTGTAAGCTTTTTAAAAAAAAATCGTGATCGCTTCAAAATTCTTTGTAGAGATAGATTTTGGATAGTTCTCGGTCGAGTTCTTTGGAAAAAATGATTGGTACATAAATTTCAGCGATATTTGAGGTTAAATTTTTTTAAACCTTTTTTTCAAATGGCAATTTCTCGAGAACGGCTCCATGTATCTGAATTGGATGTGTAGCATTTGAAAGAGAATTAAAATACCTATATTTTCTAAAAAAAAATTTCTAGCTATCACGGTTCTTTTGTTATTAACAAAAATGTAAAAATTGAAAACTGAAAAAAATGAGTTTTGTATGTCCAACAATTACGGGAGTTAAATTGTCTTAATCGCTTCAAAATGTAGAGGTAGATTATGGATAGCTCTCGGCCGAGTTCTTTGGGCAAAATGATTGGTCCATAAATTTCAGAGATATTTGAGGTTAAAGTTTTGTTAGCCTTTTTTTAAATCGTAATTTCTCGAGAACGGCTCTATATATCTGAATCTGATAGATAGCATTCGAAAGACAATTATAATACTCAAAAGATACGTGTTTTGTAGAGATGTACAGTTTGTATATTATTTATTATACGAGTTCTTATGGTAAAAGAATTCGTTTATGAATTTCAGAGATATTTGAGGTTAAAACTGTTTTAGTCCTCTTTTCAAATCATAATTTTTCGGGAACGGCTTTATGTATAAACATGAAATGTATAGACAATTTTGTGGGTGGTATAGGCAATATAGGGTAAGTGACCGTATTAGTGTGCTCTTAAAGCAGACGACAGTCCGTATTATAGTGACACTTTTTAGCTAACGATTATTAACAAATAATACATCCAACCGAGTAATTTATGGGATAAATCGTAGCAAGATTTTCTACTTTTCTAATGGAGAAATTTATTTATCGCTCTTTTAGAAAAGAGCAAATTTATTTATTTACACTTTTAGAAAGGCGGATTTAATTTTCTACTTTTAAATACTTTTAAATACTTATTTACTCTTTGAAAACTAGTAACATTTTTTATTTACTCTTTGGGAATAACGGAACTTTTTTCCTACTTTTACAAAGTACTAACTTCGCAAATTACTCTTTCAGAAAAGAGTAAAGTTATTCAGTTGTTTTCAAAAATTTTTTCACCGTTCCTCTTTGAGGAAGCAAAAATGATGAATTTGTTATGATATCCTGTTGAGATGAATGTGAAATCGCACTCCCAATAGTTTATGTTGAATGTGATTATTGGTCGATCTGATGGAGGCAATAAAAATGAAATCAATACTTAGATTTCAAGTTACATGTAGCAACGTTTCGTTGGCTCGGTCTGTCAACCTCTTCAGCCTTATTAATATCTTATGTTACATAATACACTAATTGTTAAAGTAGTTATGATATCAATTTATTCGTGATTTGGTTGGTGGGAGTAATGGGTTGCAAGGTTATAAAAACAAAAATGGCATGAAGTAAGGTTACTACACCAGCGAAGGAACGAATAAGGAAATTGTAACTTTTGTTATTTAATTAAGTGGTTAAATAAAAATTAAAAGTAAAAATTTTATTTAATGAAAATCTCTAAAAATCTCCTAAAACCCAGTAAAGGAACACGCAATCTTAGTATCTAAATACGTTTCACCAGTGGAGGAATACATCTCCAGTGAAGAAACACTTAATAGCGGCGATTTTATGATTTTATTCTTAACAAGATAATTTCTTTTATGCAGAATCTTTATATAAAATGAAATAAATATTTTCAAGGATTCGAAAATTATCGTCATGTTAGATAAACAATACATAGAAAGCTTGATATTTTCATATATATAAAGAAAATGTTTGTTAACTGGTGACTATTCCAATAGTGGTGTAGCCACCCTATTGCGAAAATTTCGGCGCGCGAAGCGCGCTTAGAGATGACTGTACCCAAAATTTTTGTTTGGATGCGAATAAAAAAAAATAAAATTTAGGTGCTGGTAAAGTAGGGATCTACGTTTGGGTTGAAGATGGCCTTAAAAAAGAGTAAACTACTTCATTTTTATATTTTTGCGTCAATTTTTACTCTTTTGAGTTTAGAGTGATAGATAGTATTTGCATTAGAAACTTAAATGTCATCCAGAATGACGCGCCACTTTTATATCTATAACGTATACAATTTAATGTATTTTTTTAGAGTCTAAGTCTGAAATGATTAACATTAATGTATTATATTTATAATATTTAATATTTAATTAAATAAGCTACTATTTTTATTAACAATTTTTATTAGCCCTTTGAGGGGCAGTGGAACGTATACGTCCCACCTATTTGATCTCAGTTTTTTTCATATTTCTAATAAATTTTTACAGTTTCTTTATGCAAATAAATGTTTTTTAAACTCCTGGATACCTAAGTTATCAAAAATTCATGCACGATTGCAATAATTTATTTATATGTTTGTTATAAATAATTGACGTGAAAAAAACTCGGTTTTCTCAGGAAATAATAGGGTTTTCTGTAACCTCAATAGCTGAAGCTCTGAAAATATTTTTACGTATTCATCGTACATAGTTTTATGATATACGAGGGTCATTTGATAAATACCTAGCCTACAAATGAAAACACCAAAATTTTACAAAAAATAAAATTTATTTTTCAATGTAGTCTCCTTTTAGTTGAATACACTTGGTCCAGCGGTGTTCCAATTTTTTTAACCCCGTTGAAAAAAATGTTTTCTCTTGGTTTGCAAAATAGGCCTCCGTGGCGGCGATTATTTCGTTATTGGAGTGGAATCTCTTCCCGGCGAGCGAATTTTTTAGGTTCGGAAACAAAAAAAAGTCGCACGGAGCCAAATCTGGAGAATACGGTGGATGGGGCAGCAGTTCGTAGCGTAATTCGACCAATTTAGCCGTGGCGAGTGCAGAAGTGTGAGCCGGTGCATTATCGTGGTGGAAAAGCACTTTCTTTTTAGACAAATGGGGCCGTTTTTCTTCTAACACGGCGCCAAATCGGCTCAATAGTTCGGCGTAGTACTGTCCTGTGACCGTTTTGCCCTTCTCCAGATAGTCAATAAAAATCACACCTTGAGAATCCCAGAAAACAGTGGCCATCACCTTTCCGGCCGACGGGACCGTCTTCGCTTTCTTCGGAGCAGGTTCACCGGGTAAGGTCCACTGTTTTGACTGCTCCTTGGTCTCTGGAGTGTAGTAGTGAATCCATGTTTCGTCGACGGTCACGTAACGACGCAAAAACTCTTTTGGATTGCGATTAAACAGCTCCAAACACTGCTCTGAACTGGTCACACGGATGCGCTTGTTGTCTGCAGTCAGCAAACGCGGCACCCACCTTGCTGACAGCTTCCTCATGCCTAAAATCTCATGTAGGATATGCCACACGCGTTCTTCTGGGATGCCTACTATCGCAGCTATCTCGTGCACCTTTAATCGGCGGTCTGACAAAACGATATCGTGTATTTTTGTCACGTTCTCCTCCGTAGTGACTGTTTTCGGAGCACCTGGGCGTGGATCATCAAAAACCGACGTACGACCACGTTGAAACTCGTTATACCAAAATTTAACGGTCGCCATCGAAGGAGAAGCATCCCCATACACTGCATCCAAGCGTTCTTTAATTTCACTGCGCGATTTCCCTTCCAAAAACAAGAATCGAATCACCGACCGATATTGTTCTTTCTCAATTTTTTCAAAAATCAACGGACACATTTGCTTTCACACGCTCTCAAAAATAAACTACAACTCCGATCCGGCTGAAATTTCGTCTGTAACCGTTTACAGGAAGATACTGCACTGTAGTGTATTTCTGGTGCGATAGTGGCACCATCTGGCGGTGAGGCTAGGTACTTGTCAAATGACCCTCGTATATTTTTTTCAGAATTTTTCGTACGCTGGTTTTTTAAAAAAAAATTTGGAAATTTCGAAAAATAAATATTTATTAAATTCTTTTATGCGATTATTTCTTATTGACGCGGGGGAAATTTAACGAGCTCTACCGTCGAGGCCAATATTGTTTTCATTTTATAATATTTAAAAGGAAATGTTTTAATTATTTCTACCCTAAACTTTTCCGCTAGGCATCCTTTCTATTTAGTTTTTTATATTTTCTATATCTTTGATTCACGTCAAATTCCTAAATAACCTTTAATTCAAATTATATTTTCTTTGTGAAATTTCACACATAGGGTACTTGTCTCTAGTACTTATTATGCCTGTCTGTATTTGTGCACCCTTTCTGGAATTTCCGATGTAAGAAAAAGGTTCTAACCTTAAAAATAATAAATGGCTATTACAAAACAAAAGCAGGTACACAACGCGCACGCATAGCGCATACGATCTTGCTGAAAATTCGCACACATATTATCTATATCATATACAAACTTGTCTATAAATTTGGAGCTAATTTATCGAATGGTTCTCAAGAAATTACGATTTGAAAAAAGGTTAAAAAAATTCTAACCTCAAATATCTCTGAAATTTATTGACCAATCATTTAACCCAAAGAACTTAGCCGAGAACTATTCAAAATCTACCTCTACAAGAAATTTCAAAGCGATTAAGTCAATTTTAAAAAAGTAAACGTGCTTCATACAAAACCCATTTTTTAATTTTTTAATTTTTTTCTTAAAAACTAGTCGACAGAATGGATTCAAATTTTTACAAATTATAGCTATTTATATTCTGCATTATCATGATTTTTCCCAAAAAAATTGACCGTTTATTATTGGAGTTATAAGGTTTTTTTTTAAAAACCGCGTTTTTGTTAATAACAAAAGAACCCCAATAGCTAAAATAATTTTTTTTTCAAAATATAGGTTTTTTATGCTCTTTCGAATGCTATTTGTCCGATTCAAATATCTTAATGTTATCATTAAGAAAACGCAAAAATGAATTTGGTTGATGATGCAGCTTATGGTAGACGTCAGGATAATGTGTGAATTTTGTCTCTGATGACCAATTTTCTACCAGGGTTTTTTAAATAAATGAAACAACATTTATTTTTGAAACGACATTTCGGACACTTTTTTCTGTGTCCCTTTTTGTATTGTTCAATATAGTACCTGAAGAGGGATACAGAAAAAAGTGTCTGAAACGTCGTTTCAGAAATAAATGTTGTTTCATTTATTTAAAAAACCCTGGTAGAAAATTGGTCATCAGAGACGAAATTCACACATTAACGCAAAAATGAATTTGGCGAAAATCAAAAATTCGAAATAAAACAAAAACGCATCGGCGAATGAAAAAGAGGATTTCCTTCCCTCATTCAGACAAACAAAAACAAAAAAATGAGACCTGTTCGGTTAAAATCGATCCAATAGATCCCGAGATAAAACAGTGTACACACACACACACACACACACACACACACACACACACACACACACACACACACACACACACACACACACACACACACACACACACACACACACACACACACACACATACACACACACACACATATATATACGCGCGCGCGCGCACACGCATGCACACACACACGCATACACGCACGCACGCACGCACGCACGCACGCACGCACTCACGCACGCACACACGCATAGACAACACACATCCATAGAGACATTTTCTAGTTTCTACAGCGAAACTTAAAATTTTACTGTTACAAAGCTTCCTCTAGGAGGAAGCAAAAATACGTGTCAAATCATTAATTTTCCAAATATTTTGCATATTTCAACAATATTGAACCAGCTAAGTACAATGCTACTTTTTCTCAGTATTCTCGAAAAACCAAAGCCCCAACCTCGCGAACCACAAATTACAAGTAGGTACTACACTGCACACACGAAGCCACCAAGTATCCGAAATCCACTCACGGAAGCTCATCAATCGGTCCCCGCCCCCCACGCCTCGTCTCGCACAAAGAACCCGCCGAAAAAACCTCGTAAAAAAATGAGTATATAGGCTGCAGCCTAATTCGATAATGCCCCCACGCGGCTGCGGATTTACGAGAGCGAGCGAGCCGTTACGCGTGGGCGTGAAACGGATAATTTCCGTAGCATCGGGCCCGATCGTATATCAGAGAGCGGAGAGATCGGGATATATATCTCGCGCGCGCGCTGGTCCCCGGGAATTATCGAAAAAAACAAGGGCAGCGCGCGCGCGCGCCACGGTGACGGTTGCTCACCGGCGAGTGTTCTGGTTTTTCGGTATAGGACTGGTGGGATATGTTGGTGGATATACAGGGCGGGATAAAAATTTGGCCCCTGCGGTGTGTATCGTGAGTCTTTGTTTTTGATTCTTTGTTTTGACGCTGTGTAGGAAAGTATTGTTTATGACATCAGTATTATATTATGTTATGCACATTTTTATATATTGGAGCATATGAATTATTGATATGTGCCATACAAATTTTTCGATAGGTACTTGTAGCACAGTCGATTTTCTTTACGTTAATCACTATTGTTAGAATTTTTTTCTCGTGAATTTTTTACTTGATCGGTAATAAAATTCGATTTATATACACCATATCTTACTAGTCTCGAGTGAGATAAGTAGCCTAGTTTTTTTTTTTATGAATCAATAATATTATTCTTTACATTTTTCAACTATTATTTTTCAAGTATCATATAAATTTCAACAAACATAGTCGCACTTTACATACTTAACAAAACTCTATAATAATCATCATGCACGACATTACAACCAAAAAACTCCATGACTTTCTAGAACCTAGACACTTCTTCCCTACCTCCACCTTCACACACGAAAATATATACACACACACACACTCCCGTGCGCACACCGGACCCCGCTTTTGATCGCGACTGTAGATCTAATACGTCTTTAACGATCCTACGACCATCTGCTCCCTCGCCTTTCTTCTTCCTCTCTCCCTCGAAAAAATGAGCCTACAGCCACGCGCCTCCTGCTCCCTATAGCCATATAATCAGCTTTTAACGAGCCCTTCCGCGCGCGTACGCGTTAATTCATAGATTTACGGCCCCCGCACACTCTCTCTTTCTCTCTTGTATTTCGGAAAGCGTGTGTAGGTGAGATAAGAAGAGCGTGTCGCGGGCTAAGATTTTTCTTTGTGCGCGAGAAAGTTTCTAGTCGTATATATAAAAAGACGGTCGGGGAGAGTGTGATTGGGCCGGGGGAATGTGTTATAAAATCGGTGTTTTATGGGGTCGTGAGGCGGTTTTCCTTCAGTCGGGAAATTTACGCGTTAATAAGCTAATCCCTATTATCTGAATTACGTAAGATACATTTTATTGAACAACGGGCCCCCCCTTCCCCCAAAAAAGTCATAACTCTATGCAAATCCCTCGTCAATCTCAACCAGTCAACTCCGACACCTCTACCTACCGCATCTTCACGATTTTACATAACTAACACATGCAAATCCTCGGAAAACCTTCATCTCAATCCTAACATCCTCCAAAACATCCAATTTTCGTAAATCACGATAACCACGCGTCGCTCCATCATGTATTTTATGTATGTATACCTATCCAGCGATCCCGACACATTTTATTAGAATTAATCATTGTCCAAAATGGGCCTGTCCAATACACAGGCCCCTATGATGGATCACCGTCAGCGCAGTGTTTTTGCGCGTGAAAGAACAATCAGCGATTTTCCACGCTCGTTAGCCTGGCAACAAAGGAGCGATCCAATCGCCGAGATAAAAATCCCGGGCGCTCTCGGGGCCTCGCCGCGGGGGACTTATTACTCCTTATTACTCGGATTAGGAGAGCCCGAGAGAGCGCGTGGCGCGTTTTGAATGCGATCGTGGATTTTGCGGCGCGAACGCCTTTTTATGATGTAGGCAGTGTGTGTGTGCGTGTGTACGAGGTCCGATGCAATTTAGATAGGGTGTGGAGGAGGAGGAGGAGGGCAATTTTCTGATTTGAGGGGTGAAATATTTCGGTGGGTTGCGGGGATACGCGCGTACAGGTGGCTGGGCGTGAGGTAATGTATGGCAGGATGTGTGGCTTTGGTAGTGAAAGTTGTATTATGGAGATAAATTTTTGAATTGAAAAAAAATTTTATGAAATTTGTGAATTGAAAAAAAATTTTATGAAATTTGTCGACAACGTGATGATTTTTACGTGCATAGAGAAAAGGAAATCTTAACTGTTAACGAACGGACGTTTGAATATGGACAAATGGAATGTTCATTTATAGTTAGGCAAATTCGTTAACAATTAAGTTTGATTTGTTTACTCAAAAGATTCTTGACTTAACTGTTAACGAATTTGTCTAACTATAAATGAACCATTTCTCCATATCCAAACGTCCGTTTGTTAACAGTTAAGCTTTTCTTTTCTCTGTGTGTTAACTTTTTTTCGGCGAATTATCACGTAAGTTAAAGACGTTGTTAAATTAGAAAATGAAAACTCGAAATTTATTTTTATGATTATTTATTTAAACTGTATGAACTTCTGAGATCGAAATATATATTTTTTCTTTTTTTTTTCTCATATATTCGATAGTATTTATGTATTTATCATACATAATAAATTAAGCGTGTTATCGATGTGACGCATAAAATTATGTACTCCAGTTTTTTTTAACCAGTAAAAGTCGTTGATTATCTAAATACTTTATATTTATTAATTTTATTTATTTTATGTAACCGACCATTAAAACCGTTGCTTACGTAAACAAATTCAATCATAATATATAAGTACAAATCCATCTAATCTCATACCTATATATATATTACTCAAAAAATATCTTTTAAATAACGTATAATAAACACTGACTTTTGATTTGACACTTGTCACCATCACAGTAGCTCATACCGAGTTCTCTGACCATTTAGATCCCCACCTCCCTCGAATTTGTCACACCAAATTTTTGTTTTCAATTCTCTCTATTAAAATATACCCCTGATATACCAGTCACTTATCATATACCTTTTCCGCGAACCAAAATCCGCGCGCCTCGTCTTAATGAACAAACGACAGCCGGGATAATTACAAAATTACTTATTCAAACCCCCATGCGCGTGCGGCCGCGTCTCTCTTCCGGGTGCATCCAAACGAGCGTCAAATTTGATTACGGCGTGTGTATACGCGCGCACGCGCGTGCGCATATAATATGTATCCCCCGACAAAAAGAGCGCGCGGTCATTAATTACGCTCGTCATACGCGCATTATCGGATTCGATCGCGTGCGCGCGAGTCACGCTGCAGCTGCGATGGCGCGCGTTTTAAAAAAGACCTCAAGGGTGGGGGAGAGGAGAAGATGCGCCCGCGGTTCCAATTAAGCGCGATATCGAACGCGCATCGATGCGCCGGGCTTTCGGAGGTTCTGACCGTGCGCGCGAGCGATGTAAGTTCAGGGTTTGTAATTTTGGAGCGTAGGGGTGCTTGTTTTATTTTATACGTATGTATGTATGTAAAGGTTGATTAATATTGAGGTGGCTGTCATGTTGGTAGAGATGAATTCATTAATTTCGCCGGGAGGAAATGAAATTTTGATATTAGTAAGGTTAAATTGGGGAGTTGGTCTGTCTGCGTGTGTGCGGAATGGATGAAATATAATTGCGTTTGGAAATTGCAGGTAGTTTTGGAGCGCGTACATATAAGTTTCACCGGGAGTGTGATGTAGTTGATTGCACTTACAAAACTAATCAGGAAGTTGCGTATTCGCAGAAAAAATGTTAATTGATCTAAGAAAAAAATGAAAATTGTTGTTTCGAAGAACGATTGCATATAGAATAAATTGACAGTTATTTTATTTTAAAAAAGTCTACTAGGTATTAGGTTAACAAAAATATTTTATGATATCTAGTAAATTTTGTTCTAATTATGATCAGCCTAAAGTAATATATATAGTCACGTTAGTAGTAAACAGATGTATCTAGACTGAAGATGCGAATTACGATGTCACGGAAAATTACACTTCCTTTTGAAAAGTTGCTTTTATAGAAATTACTTCGAACAATATTTGTTTTAATGATACTAAGTATATCATGAGGACTACTCAAGTTGCGTGTTTATTTTACGCAACTAAGATATGCGTTGTAATTGAGGATACGTATTTATTGATACGCGCTATTTAGTTGCGCTGATTAACGTAATGATGGAGTCTTACGAGAGTGTAATCAAACGAAGTGGCTTACGTGTTGATAGTACAATCTATTTTCAAGTTTATAACTGTATCATGCGAATTATGTTTTATAACATTAATCGGTTAATTGGTATTGTATCATATATGTACACAAATTTGAATAATTTTCTTAAGTTTCAATGGATTTCCATAGAAATTAGTACACAATCTTTTTTACGTTAATATAAATTATTGTGTATTTTGGTAAATAATTTGCTTGTACCACGAACATTTGTTTTGGCACGAAAACTGGAAAAAGCCTACCAGTTAACCGGTTAAATAATACTGTAAAAAGATAAGCTTTCTATAGCAATATATATGGGGCAATCCAGAAAATATTTCAACTTTTCGTGTCCCCAAAACTGATCAAAATTTTTTTTGAAGGCACAGCTTCGGACGTGGTTTTTCTTCTTTCTTAAGTCACAAAATATACGGGGAACACCGTGTACAATTAAAAACGTCTTTGTCTAACATTTTTTTCAAAAGTTGAAAATTTTCAAGAAAATGGCAAAAAAGCCCTTTTCTTTAACCCTCAGCCATTTAGCTCAGAACCGATCCACTAAAAGTTTCAAAAAAGAAATTGGAACTAAAAAATGGCGATTCTTTCAAAAATTATAAGGGAAGAAAAAAAAAGTTATAAGAAGTTATAAGAAGTTGAACGTCGAAAAGGCATAAAAATGCTCTCAAAGTCGGTGCTGCCGATACCTGCGATTTGTGCATTTTTATGCCTTTTCGACGTTCAACTTCTTATAACTTCTTATAACTTTTGAAGGAATCGACATTTTTTAATTTTCAAAAAAGAGAATGAAAGCTCTTTCTTTCTAGTTCCAATTTCTTTTTTGAAACTTTAAGTGGATCGGTTCTGGGCTAAATGCCTGAGGGTTAAAGAAAAGGGCTTTTTTGCCATTTTCTTGAAAAATGTCAACTTTTGAAAAAATGTTAGACAAAGACATTTTTCATTGTACACGGTGTCCCCCGTATATTTTGTGACATATAAGAAAGAAGAAAAACCACGTCCGGAAGGTGTGCCTTCAAAAAAATTTTGACCGGTTTTGGGGACACGAAAAGTTGAAATTTTTTCTGGATTTCCTCATATATATTGCTATATAAAGCTTATCTTTTTACGGTATTATTTAAATTGTAAGTTTCGGAAAAACTGTGCGAAAGGAAATTGCTATAGTAAAAACCGCTGTGACTTATATCAGTTCTTTCTCAAAAGCTTTCCACCATATGCATTTTACTGTTTTACAACCAGAATAAAAATCTCCATCCGAAGTCCGCGCGAACGACAAAGCGCGCATTATCCAAAAGGCCTTTTTTTTAAAGAAATAAAGAGGCACAGTTGAGCTCTCCCACTCTCGATTCAGAGCATGCAAAAGGAGAGAGAGAAAAAAGAGAGCAAGCCACCCCCTATTAACTCAACGAGATTCCACTCATTTCTCTCTCCCCTTCCCTTTGTATTTCGTCTGGGCGACTTCCGCCTCGCGACGCGACCACCGCGGCACGCGCGCTGCTTATATGCTTACTTACTCACATATACTCTTGCCTCCTCGTTCTGTGGGTCATTTATGCGCACGTGCTCTCGAACCTTAAACTTCGAAAACATATATATCGCGTATCGAGAGATAGACGGGGCCGAAGACAGATGACGTCTTAAACGCTGCCCCTCTCGCTAATACGACAGCTTGTTAAACTTCTCCCGTCACATAAGCGTACTTGTCCTCGTCAAATTAGTGACACGACGAGACGTTAAGCTGCCGCCGCGGCGATGAGGAGCGAGAGGAGGAGAAAAAGAAGAATCTCGCGTATCGGGAGGGGAAATCTCGTGAGGGGCGGAAGTCGTTAGCGCGCGAGATGCCGATGATACAGCGCGTCGATGTTTTTCTTTCTTTTCCTTGGCTTTTTTTTTTTGGCCGCACGGAGAGGAAAAGCGAGGAGCGCCGGATACGTGTGGAGGTGTAAAGTGGGACGAGAGATTCGAGGGCTGCTCGATCGGGGAAAGTGATCGGATGTTTTGATTAGGGAATTAATTGTGGGACGGATGTGTTGGATTTGCTGGGGGATTAATTGATTTTTCGTTGGGTGCAAGGGGAAAATTTATAGCTGAAGGTGATGGGATAAGGTGATATAGTGTGTGCGTTTTTCTTTGTTGTGAGGTGTATCAGATGTGTTAACTATTACACAGGTCACTAAAGAATCTTTGCGTTAATTATGTAAGATTGTAGTTGAAGTAATTCTCTCTTGAAGTTTTAATGGCTATTGATGGAGAGAATAAAAAAACTACATTTTTTAGTTTAAAAAATGTGGCTTTACTTTCCCATAGAAAAATCCCTTTTCTTACAATTAATATATATCAGAGACGCCTTATTTTAACACTTTAAGTGTTGTATGGGTCATGTTGGGTCGCATAAAATTTTAAAGAAACTTTTTCCCTGTAGTAAAGTATGACCCACGGAAGAATGTACTTTTTTCATGAAATTATATAACTTTAGTTCAAAAGAATAAATTATTTCATATTACAAAAATATAATTTTAATGTTTCAAATAGCTAAACAAATTGGCGTATGAGTAAGAAAAAGCTTATGTTATATTGTCAGCACTTAAATTGTTAATAACTATTTTTTTATTTTTTGATAGTTTACTCATCTTTTGGGCTTTTACTTAAAAAAAAAAAGTATAATATTTGAGAGCTTAAAATCCGTTGACGCATTAAAGTCATTACTAAAACAATCTAAGTGTATTAGAAAGTTACACATCAACTCACAAAAAAGACAAAAATTTCCCACGATCTCTCGTGAAATAATAAAAGCGGGCGATCTATATGTTATCTTTTGAGCCCACTTCACTTAGACCTCATTTGTCACTCACAATGAAATCTTCAAACTATGCCAATCCCCGGACCACAAATCAGAGCAACAACACAACGCTCGTTACAACCAGTGAAAGTCCTATACATACACACATAAGTAATCGTCTATAACGACGGCAATTCCACTTTTTTCCGCATCCGGACGCGGCGAACGGGAGAATTTTGATTGAAATTTACGCGCGGAAGGAGTCCGATCCGCTCTTACACTTCTTTTACGAAGCGCGCGCGTTATATATAAGGGTAAAAGTAATTTATGCGCGCGGCGTTTGTATATAGTCGCGTTTTGCGATTGATCGGCGAGGTAAGTGTACTGTTATACTATGAAACGGGTTCGTTTGTAATAATCGCGTTTACGAGGAGAGTATATGAGTAACGGTGACAAAAAGGCTCGCGACGGATGATGGGTTCGTTTTTTCGTTTGCTCGCGGTAATACGCGGAAATTAATTGGATTTTGCGCTGCAGAAGGTGAATTCGTATGTGTTATATATGTACTTTCTCGTTTTTACTGCCGCGGCGTTAAAATTAATTTAAGGATCGATTACGATGAATTCTTGTTTCGTGCTGCAGTTATGTTGCGCAATAGCTCGCGGTCGGGGAAGTTAATTGCACTGTCGAAATATTTTGTTAATAAAAGTGCAACGTGTGTGTATCGCGGTTCATTCAATTAAGCGAATCATGTAATCTCATATAACAAAAAAGTAGTGGTTGTTATTAATTAATATTTGAGTATTTATTTTAATTTTTTTACACGCTTCAGAGAAAAATAGATCTTTTCATATACATGTGTATAGTTATAAACATTATAACGGTCGTTGGTTATTGTTTCACGGTCAGAATGTTCGTAAAAATAACTTAATGCTTTTTTAAGACCTGTACATAAACACATTGTAAAGTATTTGATTATTATACAAATTGTGTGCATATACAATTTAATAGCATTTATGTTCACGATTAAAATCCTTCTCCGATCAAAAAAAAAACAACTAATTTTCTCCTATCAATTTTAAAGGTCATGTTTAAAAACTCTTGCCATGATGACAAATAGCGTACATTTCTCAGCTCGCACTTCCTGCGCAGAAAAATCGCCCGGCACTTCCGTCCGATGCACGTAATATATACATATTTGCGCACGCACAAATGCAACTTTCTTCTCTCGCGCTCGCTCGCTTTCCTTCCGATCACGTCGAGAGCGCGCGGGACGAGAAAAATGCCAATTGCGCGCCATCACGTTTCATTTCCACATTTCTAGAGGTCTAGATGAACGCGGCTGCCTCACAGACACGGCATCATTAGTTAGACTTTTTTTCGTTGGAATTACAAGTGACAGGCTGAAAGGAAGTATATAGAGTGTATTGACATTTTCAATTGAATGGTAATTTCAAAGACGTGTTTTATTGTATTTCTCAAAATATTACAGTATACAGACGTGAAATCATAATAAATGCAAATCATCGTTTGTAAAACAGCTTTTGAACCAAAAAACTTTATTAAATAAAAACTCAGTCTAGTTAAATAATACTATTTATAGTTTGAAACATTGGTTTTTGATTCAAAAGCCATTAAAAATGTTATTATACACAATTGCTGCTCTAAACTATTTCCAAGTTGTTCGCTACACCGACGAATCCCGGGATATGAAAGCACATCTTCTACCCAACCAAATATACTCTAAACTCAACACAACAGCCTCCTCCAGCAAAAGAACACAACCCAAACCACACATATATGTATATTTCTTTTTGTCAATATTCCTTTAATTACACATTCAATAATATTTCAGACAGTAATTATACACTTTCTCCATACAACAGAATAATAATAATCATCGTCGTCATCATCTTTATTCATCTTGTCCATGTACAGTAGCTGAGGTAGAAGACACGCGCGTATATATATATATATATATATATATATATAACATTATCCCTCTCGCGAACGGACCGAGCGATAAGTCGTAGGTATAGTTGGCTGTAAAAAAAGAGGGAGGGAAGGGGAGAGGGGAGAGAAAAGAGAGAGAGATAGAGGGAGAGAGGGATTGCGATCATCGGTCCCACCAGAGCTGATTGCTGTTACCCTGGAAGCTGGTCCAGGGCGAGGAGTTGTCGCATACGGTGCCGGCAATGGCGTCGCGCACCGGCACCGTCAGTATCCGGAAGTTTACGTCCGTATAGTTGAGAGTCGCCACGAGGAAGACAGGCATGCGGTCCGTCATTATCCAGAGTAGACCACGGTTCACCTGTCGTACAGAATTTTCATTATTTTTTTCTTTCTTTTTCGTTTATGAAGCAAAATAAAGAGGTGTTTCGCGGAAGTTCAAAAATAATCTTTTTGCCAAAGATATTGAAGTTACTTCCGAAACACTTTCGCTTCGGCTTTTTTAAATATAACCGCGTCAAGGCGTCAATTTTCGATCAACTCCAAATTAATACGTATCGATGTCGCTCTTTATATTTTATACATAGAATTTTAACTATTATCTAATTTCTCGTTCCAATAAAGAATTTCTCACTGACGAAATTTAAATAATATGAATCTAGTTAAAAAATTATCGAAAACTGGTGCCGTAACGGTAATGATATATTATTCGAGCAATTCATCTGTATTTACAGCAGAGTACATCATATACAATGATTATTTTTGAAGATACAATTTTGTTGACAGCAGAAACAAAAAAAAAATTATCACAGTATCATAGTATGCACTTATTTTAATTAATAAACTCTTTCAATATAGCGCAGCTTTAAAACTTCTATTTTCAAATAACAATAACAGCCCTAATCTCAAAGACCTCCCAATCCTTTTCACAAGATTCTAGAAAATGTAAAGAAGAAAAAAGTCATGTCATAATTGTTGGCAAGTTCTCCAGTGAATTGTCGCCAACTCGTTTACACAATACTCCCCCAACTAAGCACTCATTGCTCTACTTAAAGGTTAGCGGATCGTTAAGTCATTACGTATCGCGCATTATGAAGTTATAAACTTCACTCAGGTTTCTGTACACCGTACGCCGACTTTCCTCGTTAAAGTCGTATCAATTTCGCCGCCGCCTTTTTTCCTCGTCATACCTCGATAAATTGAGTTTGCCGTCCGGTACCATTGAGTAATAACGCGTCACTAATGATGTATTACTAATGAGATTCGATTTCCAAGCTCGACCAATTGAAATCGAAGGACAAATAGTCGAACGAAAGCCACCAGTAGAGTAACTCGCAACGGGTATCTCTCTTAATAAGCAATTTTGACAGCGCATGTGCACATGACATCCTATACACACCCAGATTCCCCAATTACACCTCGAAAATAAAGCATCGTGAGAACTAATTATATCGGCGCAAATTACTATGTATATGTACCTTGACGTCGGCTGGGAAAATCATGGCCTCATCGTGGCGCGCGACGACCGCCTGATTGCCCGGCGCGTAGGGCAGCAGCGAGTTCCAGCAGCCGACCGCGTTCTGGTCGACCAGGTTGAAGAACTGCAGTCCGTTTTCGTCCATCACCTCGGAAGTCGAGTGGCCCAGTGGTCCGCGTTCCGGCAGCACCTGTGCGTTATTGTTATTTTCAATTTTTGCGCGAGACACGGAACTTGCGCGCACCACACGCGATTAAGATTTATCGCGAAATGGTATATATAGGCAGGCGAATTATTGTGCAAGGCTAATGTAAAATAAATGGGGCATAGACGCATACATGGGTTGCGTAAAGCGTTGTTGGTCTAGTTATGTACAAAACGCTAAATTTTCAACTGCCGAAGTAAAAGGCAAAAGGCTGTGAGAAAGCATGAAAAGAAAAACTTATACCTATATGAAGAAACGGAAAATCGCTAGTGTACGAGTGGATGATGTTATTTAGTTTTATCGAGGTCTCTAAAGGCACCCAAATTGAACTACAAGCTTCTGAGCTTCAAGTTTTAGATAATATTATACTGGGGGAATTATGAACCTTTCAAAGGATGCGAAATTTAAATGAATTTAGAAGATTTCATAGCTTTTCATGTACCCCATGAATTTTCTTATAATTAGTATCATTTCATTGGTCTGTATATTGTTGTAAAAAATTGCTTTATCCTAAATTCTTAAGAGTTTAAATAAGACTATAAAATATTCCAATGATATAATCAAGCTGTTCATTCTTTTATCATATGAAGAAAAGTAAATTTCAGCTATTTGAAATCAAACAATACTTCGAATAGCAGGATTAATTTCGATGCAACGTTTAACAACCTTAATTAAAACTACAATCAATAAATTTTCAAAACAAAAAAAAAACTGTATCGATTCCCACACATCGTCATTCTCTCGTTCTTCATCACACCCACCTGGAACTCGTGCCAGCTATCTTCGGAGAGCTTCTCGTCCCTCAGTATCCTCGTGGAGACGGCGAACTCCCGGTTACTGCTCAGCGGATGGAAGAACAGCATTCTGAAGCCGTCAAGGGCAATGGGTGAGAGGCTCATGCCGAAAATGCCCTCCTCGCCCCACTGGAAGTTGAGGCCGCCGATGTTGTAGTCACCGGCCAGTGGATCGGGCATGAAGTAGCTGTGGTACAGCCGCCACGATTTGTTCTGCTGCCACGAGTAGACGATCAGACCGTAGCCGAGCTCGTCCGACATGTAGGCGAACGCGTCGTCGCAGCCGCCACGGCCAAGGTCTACCGCTATGTTGGCGATGAACGTGTTCTGGGGAGCAGTTTTCGTGTGATACAGGGTTAGTTTGTAATTTTTTAAATGTCAAAGGGAATGGTACTAGATTTTTGTGATCAGATAATTAATGAGAATGTTTTGGTGTATTATTTATAAGTAGATTCATAAATAGCTACTACCTCAAGATTTTTAATGTTAAAAATAACGATGCACGAATGATAGAATTATTCTAATATTTTTGTAGTCTTAAAGTTTCCATGCTGAAAAAATCAAATCGCATTTAATTTTATAATAATATTAGAGATTTCTGTAATTTTTTAAAACGAAATAATTGAAATCTAGTTAAAAATGCATGTCGGTGAATAAATCCATTCATTCTTAGTAAATTCTGTCATTTTTACAAGTTGAAAGATATTTTTTCAGATAAAAATGCAAATATTCATCTTAGAATTGGTAAAATTTCATAATTATAATATGCGTTTGTGAATGACTCATTTTCATAATTTCACACGCAAAACAATTAATTTCACCGTTTTGTATCAGAATCATAATACTGATAATAATGATTTGGGGAAAAGCTGAAATGGTATAAAATAAATCAAAATAACTTTGTTTATAGTAGAGATAAAATTATATTTAAAATGTAGTTTTTATTACGTTTAAAAAGTTAACATTTTATTAAGAAAACGGAGAATCTCCTTTTCAAAGGAGAAACTGATTTTAAGAAACGTAGCAACTCCATTTATTTTAAAGTATTAAAATATAATGTTAATCCCATTTTAATAAAAGGAAGATTCTACTTTTATTAATGCCATTTTTATCGACATTATTGTAAGTAAAATGAACCTTGCATTCTAATCTTAAGTCAATCGTGTGAATAGTAGAATTAGTTAGTTATTTGTTTCCGTGCAGCATTATTTAAACATACATTTTCTGCGCAACACTTGCAGTAAGGCCTACAAAATACATTTTCAAAAAAATGTAATTTTCTGTACTAAAATAATAAAAAAAAAAATAAATAATTAATATCACATCTTTTCATTCTTATAAAAAAAACTGACAAAATTAAAACACCACCCTGGTAGAAAATTAAGCATATTTTGCAGCTGACGCGTTAATTAAATGGAAGATTTTAAGCAGAAAGAATATAATTCATCTAAAAGTTCTACTATTACTTAAAATCCATATTTTATGAAGTGTAAATGCCATAATTTATTTCGGATTGGTACATAATTATGAAATACGAGCGATGTTCGTTTTTAGCCATAAAGTCAATTGAAAAATAGCTATCTTCTGGTTAACGTTTCTACCAGGGCAAAGCCTAGAAAATAGTCTGGAAACTATAAAGCTAAAAAATTCAAAAACCTCCGAAAAATATTAATCCACGAAAGAAAAATGCAAACTGCATCTCGAGCATCCCCCTCTACGCACCTGATTGACATCCTCGGGCCTCAGCTTGTACTGCCTCAGGAGCTTATCGGTGGTCAGGTCGAAGATATTCAGCATATAGGGGCAGGCTTGCACGGTGGTATTGCCGATGCCAATGGTACCGACGTCGAGGACCCAGAGTCTGTCGCACGAGTCCGCGTGGATTCTGAAAAAAGAATCGTGGGGAAAAAAAATGACGTGTCAAGTGGGGTCCAAGGAATTTCCATTGTCGCGCGGAAATCCGCTTATATGCGCGCGCGGAGTCAAGAGCCGATCATCCGATGATCGAGCGTGAAAATTGCGCGCGTAAGCGGCGAGGTCAAAGGGAGGACGGTTGGGTGTCAAGAATGCTGTGTGGATATTGATGGACGGGAGGTTCGAGACATTTTATGATGCCCGATCGTCAGTCATTTTCGATCGGGTGTATTGCGAGGGATGTATTACGTGTATCGAGACGAAACTAGTTCGTGGATTTTGGATGCGCGGAATTGTTTCAATGAATAGCCCTAGTATTCGTGTACTTTGAATTAGGCAGTTTTAAGACGCTGTGTAAAAAGTTTTCGCGAGTAAGTTGAGCAATTGATAAGGGCGAAATTCTATTTTGAAAAATTTATGAGTTTAAAATGAAAACAATGTTTGAAAAATTTCATATTTTTAATGTTGATGTGATAATTATTACTTAACACCAATAATATTTCAACAGCGATCCTATTATATTAGATATATAACTTCACGTTTATACAATAAACAGTATACTTTTCTTCATGCGTGCGATAAAGCATGTCTTTGTGTTAACTTCCTATATGAAATGCAACTTTACACACCGAAAAATAGGCGTACAAAGACGTACTTTACGCATACTATGAAAAAATTCGAAATTTAATTTTTATTGATAAACTAAATTACCTGTACACTGTCGTAAGGCCACTACCGCAGGCGCCGGCGACGTTTTGCGCCCAGTTAGGGTAGGGATTGAGCTTCGGCGATCCGCCGCGAACCGCGTCCAGGGGAATATAGTTCAGCGTCGCGGGTATTCCTAAGGAAAAATATCCAATAATTTTAACGCTATAAAAAGCATTTTACACACAAAACATTTTATCCCTTTCAAAGCCTGACTACAGCCACTGCATTAAACATTTTATTATACACAAAAACGAGAGCTGTATCAGCCGCTCGATCCACGCGAATCAAGGATCGCCCATTCACATCATCCACACCCGCTGCTATCCTTTTAAAGTCACTCGATATCTCGTTTCACCCTTATACCCACAACTCCACAAGCACTCGCGATGAAAAGAAAGAGAAGAGAACCTTGCAGCCACCTGAACGCGAAGTCTCTTCGGGTTCTTCGCCCCGGCGAACTTCGCAAGGGCTTGTATACATATATATACACACTTCGGCCATGGAGAGAAAAAAAGAGGCACAATGAGTCGCGGCCTGAATGAGCCCCATTCAGCGAATTAAGATTGGCACACGCGCGCGCAGATGAAATTAAAATTATACGGCTGCGCGCGGAGAGGAAGGAACTGAGTGCGGGAGGAAAGAGCGAGGATCATTGGAGAGGAAGGCCAAGACAATGGAGCCGGATCGCGCGCGCGCGTGTGCTTTTGTGCCGGGAGGATGCATTATATAGGCTTTTAATTATTTGTGAAAATGTTGGATGACGGCAAAAGGGGCCACTTTTTTCTACCCTCGTCATATATACATACGCCGCTCGGCTGCGGTCGTGGAAATGGTGAATGGGGGTTTTGATTTTTAGTGGTCGAGTGGAAATCTTAATCGGTTTTTTTATAAAGGCTTTGAGGAGTGATTTAACCAATTATAAAATAATCTATATAATTGTTCTAGTTGGTAGGGAAGTAAATTACATAGTTACGTATTGAAATGATCACTTTCACCATATATAGAGAGATTTTCTTTAGACATCAAAATACAGAGGAATCAGCCGTTCGATGCAAAAGTAACCGCATTTCCTACCCAAACTTTTTGATTCATCAACCAAGCAACCTCCTCCCCCAGTCCTCGCAAAAATGCTGAAAAGAATTACACAAGAGGCCCTGTGCGAAATAAAAAAAAAAAAAAGAGGAAAGAGAGAACGTGCGTCAGGGAGGACTTTATAATTAAGTTGCTAACCAGAAGTTGAGGGTTGAAAGCAATCCGAACAGCCGCAGAAGGCAGAGGAGGAATTCAGTATACCCATACGCAGGCACACTTTTGTCGCGAGGCGGAAACCGTCCAGACGATATTCGAAAACGAGAATGAGTGCGCGCAGGAGGCGGCGAACTGAAAACGAGAGAGCTGCGCGCGGATGCTGCTCGGAAGGATGTATATATATATATGCGTGTGCGCGGAAAGTGATAGCGCATATAATTACCCGAGATATAGCGGTACAAGCGCGCTTGCTTTCTGCCTGTAGAGAGTGGGTGATACCGCTATTATGCGCTGCTGCTATATCTATCGTTATTCGTGTGGTGGAAGGTAATATGCCGCGAATTGCGTAACGAGCAACTTCGCCAGCGGTTATGTCACTTGTAGAAAGGTTATACGCGCGCGGCCGTTATAAGTGATTAATCTGCATTGATTTCGAACGCGTTTTGTTCCTTTCGATTCGAAGGGGCGGATGAAACGAGAGATATGTGTATATAAACAGGAAGCGTGTGCGCTTTCGGAGTTATTGATTTTTGAGAATGAGGATGCGGAAGTGCTCTTTTCCCCGACGGAAAAAAGTGAAAATCATGGGTCGGCCGGTTTGGATGATCGGCTCTCGAACTCCTGACTATGTCATTCTTACAAATTGGGCTTTTTATTGCTTTTTGTATATTTTGGATGTACAAATGTTATTTGAGTATATCAATTTTTTTGTTCATCCTTAATTTTACGACTCTTGGATATTTTTTATAAATATTATAGATTTCCCAAGTGTGAAAAAGTGCACATATTATATGGCACGAGAAAATTCGTGCGCGTAATAAAGTGAATGTTTATTCCAACGCTGCGTGTTAATTGCAAATAAATAAAAGAGAAAAAGAAAAACGGGCGTTAGCGAACACGGAATCGCTAACTACTCATATTCGAAAGTAAAACACATTAACGCGCTTTAATCGTACTCTATAGCCGCGTTTAATCACCATAAAAGCATAATCCCACAACAAATTAACCACGGGAAACCTCCTTCCACGCCCAACGAGCTACTCCTCCAACTTCACCACAATTATACACATACACACACACATACCATCAATTTTCGACTCCAGCCCACTGTCCCCGACAATTCAGGGAATTGCGCAACCAGCCCGAGGAGCCACAAACGGACCGCGAAAAATCCGGCACAATCGTGGCATAAAATCGGCCCCGAAAAATATTTGCCACTCCCGCCTTCATCTGGATTTCACGGGCGCGCACACAACGCGCCGTGACAATGATCGACGAAGACGGAACACGCGCAAGGCGTTGGGCGGATCAAAGCGCGGCTATTGCGCTTGCGCGCGGGGCTTCCGGTGCTGCCCCATTATATGCGCCCTCGCACAAAGACGCGAGCGCACGCGTGCGCCGAGGTTTCTCTTTTTTTCTTCATTGGGAATGGAGGTATTGTGAATGGCTGCGAAGTCAGACGGGAGGATGCAGGGAGGAAGGGGATTGAGATGGATCTCGGAGGTGGAGAGAGAGAGAGAGAGAAAGAGAGAATTATTTATTAAATCGCTGTGGACTCAAGGTCCGACGTTACGATGTTTTAAGAGAAAGTAATAAAAGGGAAGAGAATGCAAAATAAATGTGGCAATATAGTTAAAATAATAAAAATAAACGTACAGTTTCTTGGAATAAAATTAGATGATTGCGAGCAATAAAATAATAATAAGACGTATAAAGTGACAATAAAATACGCTGATGAGAGATATCAGAATAATAAATAGCATTTAGCTCTTTGCCGCACGTACGCGTATATGAGGAATAGTAACCATTATGCAATAAACATACAAATGAGAAAGACATTTGGAATCTAAACTATATCGAGATCTGTCGAACGGTGAATTTTGCAGGTAGATAGCTCGATTAACAATGCTTAAAAAATTTTCGTAAGCAAATACTAACGTACTTGTATCAGTTGCAGTATTTTAAAATCACGTCATCCACGATGTAGGAGTCATGTGGTCTAGTTTTTAGATATATGTGTGTGTGTGTGTGTGTGTATGTGTGCGCGCGTGTGTGTGTGTTAAAAAAAATAACGTATATACCAGACTGCAAATTCAGATATTTAGTTTTGAAGTTCGAACTTTAAATACGATATTTCTATACTTATCCGCAGTTATCGAAAAAAGAACATTTTTATGAATTTTGAAGTTTTTTCAAAAATGTTAAGAGTGGAAAGCGACACTAATTTTAAAGGCAAATAGTTTCAAGTTATATTCCAAATCTAAGAGTCTATCTTTTTCACTTGAAAAAATTTTATCGGCTAATAATGTCAGGAAAGTGGTATTTTTGTTGAAAATCACTTTTTTACCTCTATTGTCCGGCGTAAAAAAATATCAAGTAATAGCCCTGCACAGTACTTAACGCCTATAGGTATAGCGAAGCCAATCACTTTAACAAATGCAAAGTTAGTGCCACACGGTGGTAGATCGTCGCATTTCCTCAAACGCGAAAGTACAGCACAACATTTTCTGGATGTGACAGCGGTGTAATTATAGACTTTCAGTATATAGTGAACTCGACAATTTCAATTGGTTCCGCGCATCTAATCGGATCTCCATTAATTATAGCTTTTTTTTCAAGCTTACATGCGTATAGATGCCTGATAAAGTTACAGGACCCAAATGCGAATAGCCTCAGACTGTCGGCTGATGAGAGTTGTCAATGAACAGTTTGCTAGATTGTATTTAATTTCATCTAAAATAATCTGAACGTTTCTGTTACAGCTCCACGGCAGCACCGTAACGAATGAAGGAAGCGGATCGAGATTAGCCTCCTCTTTACAATAAGCATCCATACTTTTTCATAATCAAGAACGAAGCTTTGTCAGCAGAAAGGGGAGTTATTTGTTTTATCTTTTTGATCGACCGCTTCACCTTACTGTAATCCGATCGAAATGTGTTTAAGCGATTATTCTTGTATAAATTTTCACCTGGAAAAATACACGAGAACTGGTGAAATTCTCATTTGTCAAGTTCAGCTCTACATTTTTATATCATATATATCGTTCTATCTAGCTCGAACGAAAAAAAAGATTTTTTTATATATGCATACCTGCCAACTAGTTCCGCTAATTTGATCTAAACGCCAATTGCGATTGTATGAGTCAAGCCCGCCGGTTCAAAGAATGCTAAAGTTACATACCCAGGATGTTGTATCATCCAAGTTGTGATGAAACGAGCTTCTCAAGAGAAGACAAATTCACCTTATAAAGCGAGAAAAAGCCTTCAGCGCCGGGTCCGCATTCACGAATAAAAGGCGCACCGGAATGCCGTTGTTGCGTCCGTGCGAGGAAAAGGGCGGAGAGGAAAGTCGATTTATAGCTATTGAGAGGAGGATCGACGGATGGGTGTAGTGGACTTTTCCTATATTGACCGGAGCCTGGAAAAGGTTTGGTAGGTACTGGGCTTTGATGGTTCCGAACGATTGTCGCATAGAGGCGGAATATTGGTGATGCGAGTTAGTAGAAATCGACCGTCAATTATACGATGTTTTTCACGGTTCTATAGAAGAGATAAATCGGAGATCTGCAAAGGCTTTTGCAAAAATTACCATGTAGTGTCTTGTGAATTTCGTACAGCGGTACTTATATTTTTCTACATTTTTTTTACTAAAACATTATAGAAAAAAATTTTACAATATACGGCGCGATGAAATAGTAACTTTTCCCCGTACACATAGTTATCATAAAATAAAATCATAATTACCTCACTCATTAATACAGAAATAACTATATTTTAACCTTTATCTCATACCACCTGTTCATATACCTTTACAAATTTTTGAGTCAATTAAGATATTGAAAACATGGCAACACACTTGGCTACTGGAATATTCAAAATCGTATACAGGTTTTTAATTACTCCGCCGGTTTATTCAAATATAACGAGTGGGTTTATTAATTTTACTAGTCAAACTTTATTATACCAATAAAGTTTAATTACAAGTTTGCCGTTATTTCGCACTATTAAGATGAAAACTAAAGAGCAAGTATGATAAATTACACTTCACGTGTATTATTATTAATGCGCTCCTAATTGTTACTTCGACAGCATGATTAGCCAAAATACACATTTCCATTCTAAAAACACCGCATTACCAAAAAGTCCCCGTACAACGATATATACACCTATATATCCCCTAGCCGAATAAGAAAAGCTCTTTTTACGACTATTCTATTTTTGCAAACGATCCTTTCGCGAAACTCAAATCCCATTCCAAGGCGACTAACTGCCTCTCCTTAAATCACACGATCCCCCATCAAAGCTTTAAACACCTATCCTACTTTGCACTTTCTCTAAAAACGCCGAAGGACGCCCTCCCGTTTCGGCGTTCCCGCATTTCACATTAGGAATTTCAATTTTCCAAGTCCCACGCGCGCGCGCATTATTATGGCACTTTCATTTCGCTGGCCGTTGTTGTCGGGGGGTTCCGTTATACACCTCGCGCGTTTCACAACACGGGCCTCCATTTTTCTAATTAAACCAGTATACGATATTCAGCGCGCATAATGCCCGCGAGAATACAGTGCTAAACGACTTTTTGGATAAGCCGCGCGAGTGACGCGAATATTGTGCTCGGTCCCTATAATCTTGCGATTCGGTGTGAATTGAGACATTTCGGAAAGTATACAGTAATTGAAAAACCTGCGAGGATAACAATTGAGTAACGAGAGAATGTACAGCGGTGTATAAGCGTGTGTGTGTGTTTGTGTTTACGTTGAGTAATCCAATTAGGCACAAATATAAATCTTTCATCAACTTTCTGCGTTTACATTTTTATGAATTATTCCGCCCGCAATTATTGTTACATAACGCGCGTTGGATGTGCGTTTATATTGTTTAAAAAGTATTTACATGAGCAACTAACTCGTCTTATCGGAGTATGTAACGTTGGCGAAGATAAGTTGTTTTAAAAGTACAGTTACGGCTGGTTGGGAACTTTACCTCATGACTGATGTAAGTATTTAATTACGCGGCGCGGAGCGGCGATTTCTGATTTTGCTTTTTAATGGCAATTAAGCAATTTATACAAATCATTATGAAGCGAATGGAAACGTGTGCCCGTACGCGGGCGTACAAACAATTTCAGAAATATAAAATTTTATTGGAAACTAATGAAGTCCACGGGCGCTCTTTTATTTACGGTGCAATTAAGTCAAATAAATTCTTCAATTACTAGAAATTTTAACGACATAACGCGTAATGATTTTTCAATTTATAAAACATTTTTTATTCATCTTTTTTGCAACAGTTTTGATGTTGTAAAAATTTGGCGCCAGTTACATTGACCAACTCCTAAACACGTATATCGTATTTCAGCGGGTATCTAATCACTCGGCTTCGATTTATCGCAACTTTCGATATTCGCAAACGGAACTACCTACTTTGTATATAGGGACTTTATTATGATCCAAAACACCTGCTCTATCTCTGTTCCCGTTTGTCTTTGACCTCGCGACCGTAATTCATTATAAATCAAGTAACACATCGATTTGTCAGTCTTCCCCTTCCACGTAATTGTCATTTACTTACAAGCCAACGGAAATTTTTGCGCGCCGAATTCCTATGTGACCCGATACATACGTATAAGCTATGCTATGTGTTTACGGCATGCGAGAGGTATATCATGCGATTTTTCGCCGAGATAAAAGCACGCGGAGGTACGTCGAATTACTCAAATATCACTTCGGGTGAATTGATTACTCCGCGGATCGGGAAAATTAGAATGGAATTTTCTCGCATATAAAGTATGCATCTTGTGCAACTTTTGTGATACAGTCCTCGCGAAATATCGAGAGCGTAATGTACGCAGATAAACCGATATTCACTGTTAATGCTACAAGAGAGTGGATAATTACAAGGATTTTTCACGGGAGTAGTAGAGTTGAGTTCTTTTCCGATCTTTATGGGGTGACAGGTCATTAAATGCTCGAAGGACGGTTTTGATATGGCTAATGAAAATGAATGTTTTTGTGATACCTTTGATAGCATGCAGTAAAATATATTATACTGTAATGCGTAAAATATTGTTAATTGCTTTTACTATTTCAAAATTTTAATCTTTAATTTGAAAATAAATTATTCACATTCACATTAACGCATAAAGAAAAAAAAAAGAAAACATTTTACACACTAGGTATTTCTTATTAAAAATATTTCCTCTTGATTGCTATTAATAAATTATAAAAACTTATTTCTTTATTACGATTGGGTAATTCATAAAAAAATTCAAGCTTCTGAAAGGCAAGCATTTTAATTACAGTATGTGAATCACTTCCCTTTAATTTAACAGACCATTTTTGCAGACACTCACGTAAAAACGAACCAAAGAACATAGTGTAACTCCAAAACAAGCCCAACCAGTTAAACAATCACATTTCTCTAATTACAAAACAAACACCAGTGCATAACAATGACGCAACTATACATCCGCTGCATCTTCACCCGTAAAGACGTCTTCTCGCGACATCAGTATAACCAACTATATATACTAATTAGCCTCGCGCAATCTCTCTAATCATCGCCACCGTGAGACAATCTCTCCGCGCATTCCCGCACGAATCTCACGCGATTATTGAATGCTAAACACTGACAAACAATCGTGTAATTCAATAAAATGCTCCTAATATCGCGCGCTCCTTACGCACGCACGTATCTCGTTACGTAAATGGCGCGCGTGCGCGCGCGTTTTGTCATGTCACGCTGCGCGAGATGTCTTATTGCGCGCGGAAGCTATATACGGTGATATATAATATGTGCGTGTAACATAGAATGCGTTTGCAGCTGGAAACTTTTCCCCTAATTAAGACAATAATTCAGGGGGGCCGGGAAACGTTGTCGGAGAGCGAATTGTTTATGTCAACGATATATTTTTATGTAATGTCGCGCAGGTGTAGCGAGTGAAAGAGAGAGAGAGAGAGAGAGAGAGAGAGAGAGAGAGAGAGAGAGAGAGAGAGAGAGAGAGAGAGAGAGATTTTGTTCGGGAACTGGGTCATATCTATACATTTTGCTGTCACCTAAGCTTTTGTATACCGTATCGATAATTTGCAATAAGTTACTTTCACTATACCTTTGAAATATTAAAATTAGGATCTTTATAATTCCTTAAGGTTATTAGAATGAAAAAAATGTTATTGCAACATGAAAGAAAACTCTGTTCAGTAGCCAACTCTTAGTAACGTAGTGATATGATTATTCAGGTTAATACGGTATTCGTGTCAAAATTTCAGAAAAAAAAAATAATGCGCGAATATCCAATCTCCCATAAGTTCTTCTAATCCCACAAATCATTCTGTCATTTCTCCAGATTCAATGAACATTATCCCTACCTATACATACTCCATTCGCATTGAGATTTCCGAATGTCTTAACACCGAACATTCACGCGGACTACTGTATATCGGTACATATTATCAGTAAGGCGGAATTACCGTAAGCCGCTCTATATACGCGCGCTTAGGTTCGGAACTTACATTGAGTAATGAATATATACGCGTACCTATGAGGGGCTCGCCACGCGCGTCACGCAACTGCGGCTTTATTTTATTCATTTACGACAAGTATAGCAAAGTAGGTGTACGCCCGACTACTCCTTCGGCAAATTCGAAAACAAATATTGTAATTATTTCGGCCACGGCGTGTGTAATTTGCGTAAGGGATAATGAGAGGCTAGGCGGTTGATGAAAATTACACGATGGCGCTAATAACATTGCAATGGGTAGCACATTAAATGTAATTTCTGCGTGAGAAAGTCAAGGAAAAGTAGAGCCGAGATTTTGGAAAATGCGGAGCTATTATAATCGGAGTGGAATTTTTTGAGAGTAGAGTGAGTTGTCAACGTCAGATATGGATTTTTGTATATATACGTTTGAAATTACGTAATTAAAAATGTGTACAGAGTAGAGGTACGTTTGAAAGTGATATTGATAAACCTTAATAAATTTAATAGGAGTTAAAAATATGAAATGATATAATGCTAGTTTAGCTCTAAGCGGTTTATCTAATGTTATTTTCAATTACTTATTTATGTTTACGTAAATACGATTATCGAACAAACAAGATTTCTCTCTAACGCCTTGCAGCATTTTTTATGTCCCATGGGGAAATTGCCGGAGCTGACAGTCCGGGCCAATGCTGGTGCACTACTCGTAGACAGTAAATAGCCAACGACATACTGGCCCATTATTGTACCAACACTGGTTTGATAAGAATGGGCTAAAGTTAGAAAACAGTACTGGCCCAACGAATTTGCCCTGATTCAGCCAAGATATATACTGGCACAATGCAGACTGCCGGTGTTATGACAGTGTAAAACAAAAGGCTATTCATCATAACCTCTTATTTAACCTCCTATTTTTCAAAAAAATTATTTTTTTAATAGTTTTACTAATCGCATGTAAATGCCGTAAATTTTAACAGAATTATATTAATAGCATACCCAAATAAAGATATAAATAATAATTCACAAATTTACCGTTAATGTCTACACATTGTATCATATTCGTAAATAAAAAGTGAAGTATCGGCTGCCATAGTAATTTCTGTAATGGCCCAGTACTGATTTCAAATGTCGGCTCGTTCTTATCATTTCTGTATTGACCCAATAATGACGTAGTACTTTTAGCCAGTACCGTATATGTGGCAAACAGTACTGTGCCAACATTGGGCCGATAGGGCATTTCTCCATGGGGTATTTTGCGTCATTTGACAGCGTAATCGGTCAATTTTTCGTATAGTTATGTGAAAGCTTTTATTGCAAAAAAAATTATTTATTAGTTCGATCGAAACATTTGATATGATGCGAAACTACTTGAAAGCCCCGATAATTAACTTTATCGATCAGGTTTTGGGTCAACATCAAGCTATTTTCATGATAGTGAAAACTCACATCATTCAATCAACTATAGGTTCACGGGTGACTGACCAAATTCTCTTATAAATTTGAATAGTTTTCGATAAAAAATCAATCCTATCAATTTAATATTTCTTATTTATAACCCATAAAAATTAGTATAAATTAATTGAAAAAAGTAATTAACTGAATTGAAATACATAACTTAATTTTTCTTCCGGCTCTTTAAAATGATATATAGTTTCGAATATGTCGATATACAAACATTCACTAACGGAGTTTTACTGAATTTTTTAAAGAAATCTAATTACTAATAATGTAAACATTTTTTATTAACATAACGTTTCCTTAAAAATGTGGAACTTTGCTTTATTATTACTTTATTCATATGAAACCAGGCCTAAAGCACAGGTAAATTGATTACTTCTTTTAGGGTTTAAGGTTTATCAGTTATACAATATATATCTTGACGTAATCTACATATAATTGTAATAACCACCCTATCTTAAAAAAATGATGGATTTGTTGTGAAGCCAATTTATTCGTGATTTAGTTGGTAGGAGCAATGGGTGGCTACACTGAGAGAAATGTCATAGTAATATTTACCACATATATAACAAAAATTGCTATATAATGTAGGAACGGTAGGATATACTCAATTTATGAAGAATTTTATTACATATATATACTAATAATTTCCACATATCTAGTAAAATTCACTATAAATACCGTTGAAAAAGTACTACGAAATGTAACAAAAACTATTACATAATATACATAAAAATACATCAGTGGCAAGTTTAGAGAATCAAATACTTTCCATACTTGAAAGCCCTAAGTACACATAATCTTATTTTTTTCTCATTTCAATACATTAAATTTATTTATGAATATAATAAAATTTCCTATTTATACAGTAAAATTTTAATTCAGTAAATTTTGCTATATAGAATAATAATTTTTGTTAGAAAGCGCGGATATCCGTTCTTACATTATATAGCATTTTTTGTTATATGAGGTAAATTTTACTGTGACATTTCTCTCAGCGTAGGTTACGAAAACAAAAATGGTGCAAAGTTTCGCTAAAAATGTATAAACGCGCGAAGCGCGCTTAGAGAAGACTAGTAAGATAAAATGACCATGAAGAAACTTTATGAAATTTCGCAAAATTTCAATACGAATTACGATTGGGAGTGTAAAATTCGATGGTCTGAAAACTTGACGTTATAAAGTTCAAAATTATTCATCGTATAAATTTGAGTAATTTTTCGTAAAACTTTGGTAATAGTAGCGTAATTTCGGATCATTCTTTTCAGTTTTCTTGGTTAATATAAAATTAGATTTATTATCATTTTTGTACGCTTAGCGATATTCATTAAAATACTTCATTCCACTAATCATTTTACTGTATTCATATACTATCTAATTTTGAATCAGTGAAAATTACTGACAATCAGTTATAAGTATGCCAAATCAACTGAATTTCCAGTTGATTTTTAGCTTTCACTGAGCATTTCAGTTGATTTGGTATACTTATAACTAATTTTCAGTGAATTTCACTTATTCAAATTTAGAGAGTAATGGTTATAGAGTAATGGTGGAGTTAATGGTTCCCTTCTAGTTTGTCTAAAAATATACTCTTTAATTTTAATTGCATTTTGACTACTAAGTATTCTTTTTCACAATGAATTTTTTTAAATTAAATTCTATTTTTTAATAAAATAAATGTTTCTTCATTATTCGAATACTTCAAATCAGATTTTTTAGAGGGCTCTAAGAAAATATTTGAGTTGTGTGCAACTAATGGTCAGTTATCTACCAATGGAATGGGTTATTTTTGTTAAATTACTTTAACAATAAAAACACTATATTATTTACTTCGACGTTTCGGAGATTTTTTATTTATCTCCCTCTTTAGGAATAGATTAACTACATTCTTATCGTCAATTAAATATGCGGGCAACAATCCGCTCGTCAATACTTAATCTATTCCTGAAGAAGGAGATAAATAAAATATCTCCGAAACGTCGAAGTATGGTGTTTTTATTGTTAAAGTAATTTAACAAAAATAACCCATTCCATTGATAACTGGCCATTAGTTGCACACAACTCAAATATTAAGGAAAACTCTACCATTAGCTGCTACCAATAACTCAAAAAAGGCTCTAAGAAAAATTATGACATCGAAAAATAATATTAATTCAGGTTTTTATTCAGTATCAAAGTTTTTGTATAGTCTTTCACGCCCTTGTAAGCATACATTTCGGAAGGCTTTTTGAAATATGATTTTTAGAAACCTTTTTACTAAGGTAATTCATAAGAGCATATAAAAATGCAATTTTAAGAGCATAACAGATACAAATTTTTATAAAAATATCAATATTAAGTTTCTTTTTACGATCCTGAATTTAAACATAGTTTCGAAATTTTGGTAGAAAATGAACTTTTTCACGCAGAAGTAAGCTAATTTTAATCATCACGGCAAACTACACCAACTTTAGTTTCCGGCCGTTTTTTGGATAGTCTAATTCTATTTCAAGAGTTATTTTTCATATCCGTAACCCCTTAAGGGTAGAAAATGAGGCTCCCGAGGCTCTAATTTTGTAATATAATCTATTTACAGTTAACCGATTAAAATTTAACAAATCACACTAATTTCTAACTAACTTACAACCTACGTAACTATAGAGCAATAGAAGAACAAACTGCACACTCTAGCACTGGTTGTTACTCTACCATCAATCGTCTGAAATGTTCTTAATAAATAAATTATTCTAAATTCTAAATAAAATATTAAATTGTACTATTCGTAAGAACTTTTGTAAACGTCCACTACATTGTCAATCTGTATAACATAAGGGTTTTAATAAATAAAAATAAAAATAAAATAAAATAAATTTCTGATGATGAATCCGCTCTAAAAAACTGTTTTCCGCATATCGCCGTCCAACCTTACATTCTCAACCAAATCATTCCCCAAGCCACCACAGCACGCAACCCCTATAACTAACCGTTTCTCCACCTGGGCACGGACACAAACAGCTTATCCCTCCAGATCTCGATGCCGACGGGCAGCGCGTTCTCCGGCTGGAAGTCACCGCTGGCGATGGCCTGCTGCCGGCTCACCTCGCTCGGGTAGTTCCAGTCGAGTATCCTCCAGGCGAAGCGCTCGAGGAGCGGCGCGCGCCCGAATCGCGCGCCCCAGCCCCGCGGGCCCAACGCTGCTTGGGCCACGCTGACGAGCCTCGCTGCCAGGAGTAGTAGCGGCAGGAGGACGAAGCGGCACTTCACTCTCTGACTCGTCGTCATGGTCGGTCGGTTGCCACGCGGATTTCGCGCTGGAGCACGAAGCACACTCAATGAATTAACGAAGTTATTGCTTTGAGAGGGTGGTGCTTTTTTGTGGGAATCAGTTTTCTTTTTTGTTTGGTAGTTTTTTCAGAACGTTGAATGTTTTGTAAAGTTGCCAAGAGTTATTGGACAAGACTTTTTGAAATTATTAGTCAATCAAAAGATATCGCGGGGCGTTGATTGACTTTGAAGAATTTTGGAGATCTTGAATGTTAGGTGTCTTTAATGGCAAAATTTTTAATTTAGGTATTTAAAATCATTCAAATCTTAAAGAAATCGGTGCGTGTGAACCAGAAAGTACTGATGATCTGTTAGTTCAGAATAGAGAATTATAATCCGATTTTGAAAGGACATTAGTCATACGTCAAATAAAATTGCCTTAAATGTAGTCGAGATAAATTCACGATTTAATATAAAAATTTATTCAAGTGTATAGATATAAAAAGGCTAGAACTCACACGAAAATAATCCTCAAAATTTATTGTAAATACCCAATATTGAATGCAAGGCAGACCGTTTGCAAGAGCTACGAAAGCTACGAATACCACTATATCAATATTAAAAAAAATTACTCGACCGAAATCTCCTTCGTAAGGGTACGTCTATCAACACTAAAATAATTGCAAACTGTAATTCATCAATTACAAAATTGGCAGCACTCCAAGCAACTCTCTACACATTACAAACAGTTTGAAAATCCAAAAAAAAGTCGCACAAAAACCACTGATTCTCCAACCGCGCAAAAACTCCACCCTCATGCTCTCTTCCAACCACAATTTCTACTAACTATACAGCGCAAAGAGTATATCTCCTCTCTCTCTCTCTCTCTCTCCCCTTCTCACTCGTCGTGCACAGTCCTTATGGCATATACTACACACACTCGGCTAATATGCGAATATCACTCGACGGTGGCGAGTCGGCGCTGAAAACTGCATCGCTCGTGCCTAATCGCGCCTCCTATATATATTATGGGGGGGCCTCTGTTCGCCAAATGTATCCCCCATGCAGGCTTTCGCGCCTCCTCCTTCCTCTCGCGTATCGGCCCTGAGAGCTTTCTCTCTCTAGCTCTAGCTAGTGTGCAGCTAGTGCACGTAGACTCTCCCCTTTCCTTTCCTCTTTCCCGCGTCGCGTCTCCCTCTTCCTGTCTCTTTCGCCTGGCGCGTATATGGGTGTAGGATATACGTGTGGAGTGCGCGAGTGGTGTAGGATCGTGTCTTTCACTCGCGGCTTTGAGTGAGACTAGAGTGGATGTGACAGGTCTCGTGGTGCGTATACGTTCCTCATTTGCAGTTTTATAGGCTTCTTTCGGCGTTGTTAAATGGAGTTGTTAAAAATGGGAACGAATTTGAAGTGTTGTTATGGTGATATTTCGTATCTATTATAAAATATGCGGTACCTTTAATGCGATACCTTAGCCTCTCATGAATTTGTGAAAGGTTTTTAAACAATTTATAGCATTTTTAGTCATTTTGTCAATGTCACTGCAGAAACGAAGAGAAAAATAGTTTCATAAATGCAAGGAAATTAAAAGATTTCGTCCTATTGTATAATAAAATGATTGTTTTCAGTAAATAATAGATCTAATTCGGTCACACAAACACTTCCTCGTTCCCACATTATGGGAAAGCTTATAATTAGACATATAAGTAGCTAGAAAATGTGAAAAATATGGCTTATAAATTATTTAAAAATTTTTGGAATCATTTTCACTTGTTTATAAGAGAATTTATCCGAAAAGTGGCCGCATTAGCCGCTACATGCAGAGTAAAGGCACAGTTGGACAGTTTTATTATTTAACTCTTAACAAGACTAATTTCATTTTTCAAGTGTCTGGCATTTTTTTCTACTAGAAGATAGATTGTATTTTAATGCATATGTTTATAAATTTTTGTCGATTTTACCTTGAAAAAAATTGAAACATCTTTTTTGGATTAAATTGACTGAATTAACTCAAATGGCGGAGCACAATCACAAAGCTCTTTTTACAATTTACAATAATTTCCGATTAAGACGGTCGAATTACCTAATTAATAATAAGTTGCCTTATTATGTGTTTTTTTAAAAACGTGTCATTCTTTTATTTTTGTAAAATTAAAAAGTCTTCGAAAAGTGAGTGAAAATAGATTGTCTCCGTGCCGAGGAATGGTAATTCACATAGATGAAAGATATATGCTTATATTCATTTGAAGATCTCATCATTATATACAGGGTTATAATATAATTTACAGAATTATCATATCTGTATAGATGAGAATTCGCACGGGAAAACTTCCTCTTTAGATATATTTCTTACATAAAAATGGTGTCATATGTATTTCTGATCGAATGAAGATCGAGCTGAAGATATTATTATTTTACTAAAATTGATTTACTATCTTGAAAGATTAATAGATTGAATTATACGAGAATTTTTCCGTACAGTTATACTTCGCAGGTATTTTATTTATTGCAAAAATATTTTTATATTATACCCTTATCTAAGTAATTTCTTCACTGTTATACTTCAGTTGATTATGAAAATGATGTAGCTTTTGTAGATAAGTATTGTTATTTAACAGCGAATTGAATGAAACTATGAGAACAGTTGATACGTTTAATTATACACATAATTCCTCTTTATAACATAAAATTTTCTTCGATAACTATAAGACACATATTATAATTTGTTTCTAATTCTATATTAAATAATTATTTGTTATTTAGGTTAAAAAATATGTCCATTATTATGAATAATATGATTTATTTCTTATGAATTTTACGTTATACATACAATTTCTTTAACCATCTTTTTATACATTTTTTTCTGCATATCTTTTCTATATAACGGTTTTTCTTCTACCCTCTTTTTCTCTCTCCCCTTTTTTTTCATCTTCCTGCCTCGCTTTCCATTTATGTCATTTCCAATTTTTTCTATCTACGCTCGATTCATTCTCTCTTCAAACACTTAGTTTTCTCCCCCTGCAAAGACTTTCTTCTTTTATTTGCCCTTTACGTTCGACAAAAAGTACATCTTTCACATTTATGTGTCACCGTGTAATGCCAAAAAAGGTTTCGAATAATATATGGGATAAAAAAAGGCAATATACTTCAGTTTCAGGGTTTTACACTTTTCAAATCATATTCGGGCACGAAAATACATTCTATTTTGAGAATAAAAAATAACTAAAACTTTTAACTGACATATTAATCATTGCGATACTTATTGATCTGTTAAGGTGATTAGGGTTTAGTCAGTTTTGCAAATGTAAATCTGCGTGATGAAAATTGATCCCTGAAACAAGGATTAGTCCTGATAAAATACACGAAATATATCTATATACCTGTATTAATAACGTAATGTATTCCTAGGATTAAACAATTTTTTTTTTATTTTTCCGCTCTAATCCGATTTACAGTATATACTAAACTACTAAACCAAAAATATACTACACCTACACACAATTTAATCACACCATCAGCATCCCTCCATAAAGAACTCGGCCCATCATGTAAACAATTAATATACATGAACGACAGACCGATTCAACCTCGTCATCTTTCCCTCCTGCCATCCTATAAAAAAAAAAAAAAAAAACGTAAGAAACCAGCACACCGACCACCGTCACGGAACAAACACTCCGCACCCTATAGTCACAAAAAAGCCCACCAACCAGCTTACAAAAAAACCACACTTACAAAAAAAAAAATCACAACGAAGGGATCCAGGTGCTCGGTATACGGAAGGAGATCTGTACGAAGGCCGCGTCCCGTGTACATAGGATAATATTGTCACACCGACCGCAGCACATATTATATACGTATATATATATACTTGCGAAATCTGGGGTCACGCACTAGAGTAGAGATATGCGCGCACGCAGGGCGCGACCGTTTGTGCACGGTGTCCGGTTGGCCGGTTGATTGATGACGGACGAGCGGACCCCGTGGGCATGTGTGCGTGTGCCAATGTAGCTGCGGAGTGAGTGTGGCGATGTGAGAAGGAGAAAACTCGAGTTATTAATTTGACGGTGGCAAGGAATGTTCGGCGTGTATATGTGTGTATAATGGCTTTTGGAGTGTTTGATGGTATAGTTTGATTGAGTGTTTAGGGTTGAAATTGATTTGAGTTTTAAGAAAATAAATAAAATCATATCGTCCTCACATAGAGAGGGAAATTTCAAATGAACTAGATCGAACTCTAATTACTTATACGTGTCATGGCTAAACTTGGAATTAGGATTAATCATAGTACTGTTTTAACGGCTTTCGCGTATGGCAATATTTTTTTCCGCATCTCCATATAGACACATATCCTTCGATTTACTACAACATACTCTCACTCTAATTATGAATAAACATGCACATCATTTGCCGTTGTGAAAACGACAAAATCCTCTCGAATTTGCTCATTATAGATAGCAAAAAGCCGCGTAAACACGACTGTAAAATACCCATACCTTTTTTTTTAATAGTACGGTACAGCCGAAAGGAAGTGCGACTTGTCGTCGTAAAATTCTACGAGCTAGACACTTTCAATATCTATGTACACCCGTATCGTAATTTGTACCCCTTGATTGAAGTATCGCGCTTATGCGCACACTGTAGTTCCTCGAAATGACTTTTCTCGCGATTCGCCCTGTAATTAAAGAAAATCCCCACGCTCGCGCGCGCGCGCGATTTTCTGAGTTTTGTAACCTGTGCGCGGATTCCGAGTTTTTCCGAGCGAACCCAGTTTGTCATGTCTTTATGCGAACATCGAACGAGTCGAGTGTATCTAACGTTACGTGTATAACTATATATGTGCGCGCCGTTGACGCGTTTTGATCGAATATATATGGAAGGCACGAGTGTTTCTATTGGAAAGTAATGAAAAAGTACGGGCACACATACGTAAATGGTAAGTAACGAAATCGGCTATCTAATTTGTCAGTTGTTGATCTGCGAGCTTGCGAATTTCGCAAGTGTAGATGAATAAATCATATAAGCGTTTTCGGATCAATTTTTCATTCACGTAGAGTTCATTTATCATGGTATTATCGATCATTATCTGATATATAGGTGAATAAATAATGTTTATCAGCATCTTGTACCATTAATAAATGGTTACATTCTTGTATGTTTCAATTAAAAAATTTGTTGTTATTTTCTTAAGAGTCTTATCGCTATTTTACTCTTAGAATATTATGTTTCAGGGTAATAATTGAATTTTATTGAATTAAAATGAATAAGAATAAATTAAATAATTGTGTACTTATTCAATTGAAATAAATATATAAAAAAAAAAAAAAATATCACTTTACCTTCTACGGGAAAAAGCCAAAACATCAGATAACATAATTTCCCACTTTTTAATATAGTTGCAATTTGTATGGCAAAATTAGTCTTAAAAATATTCACAAAGATTTCTGACTATGACCTTAGGGTGATGTTAAATACCGACATAATTTTCAAACATGGATATCTCATGAAAATACCAATAGAATCATCAAAAAAAAAATCTGAGTATAGTATTAACATATACGGAGCGCTTGACAAACGTGTTTTTCCAAAAAAATGATGAGAATTTATTTAATTAAATAAAAACCGTACTGTCGGTAATTAGGAATCTGTAATTAACCTACTTTTTAAACGAGCATAACTAACGAAAGTACTAATAGAATCACTCAAAAAAATTCCTGCATATAGGGTTTATGTGTACGGAGCGCTTGACAAAATTCTTTTTCCGAATAGGCGCTTGAATGTTGATTTAAAAAATATTGAAATTCACGGTTTCACATGGCCTTAGATCCATTATTCAACGAAAAACAAATAGCCACTGAAATGTATAATTTCCACGTTTATCAGTTCATTACCGACCCTATAAAACAAAAATAAAACTATCTCGTAACTCTACCGCGCTCAAATAAACCGCATCACATAATTTAAATGAAATAAACCTTTCTCCCCCAATCTCACATCAAAGCCGACATCTGCCAATCTCTGCGATTTCTCCTCGAATAATCCCGCGATTTCCCGATCTCCGCATCTCACATAAGCCACCTCCACTCAACCATACCCCCATGGCACCTACTTACGCGCGCACACACCTCTCTTGCAATCTTAGAATTTGTATCTCCACGAAGAGAAAAAAAAAAGGATCTCCGCTGCAGTCGTTACGCGCTGCACTTGGCGCGCGTAATCCAGTCTAGCAGAACGGTGGCGCGTGTAATGACCCACATTATGGCTCTCTGCTTTCCGATCCATATATCTATCTCCGTCTCTCCCTCTCTCTCTCTCTCTCTCTCTCTCTCTCTCTCTCTCTCTATCTGTCCTAGCCCTCGTTATTCTTGCGGCGAACAATCGCGTCGTAGATAAAAAAAAAGCCTTCCACATAAACTCCACACATAAAATTCCACACAAACACACTTTCGCGCGGGAAATTTATATCTCCTTTTTGCCGAAAAGCCGCGAGAGAGGTTTAATTGATCGAGTTCGCGCGGCAGCCGTGTGTCGCCGTTTATAATGGGTTTAACTGGTATCCGCACGTGTACAATGGACTGTGCGTAAGTAGAGGTAAAGTATTATGGTTTACTCCCACGCGCGCGCGCGCATGTGTGTGTGTGTGTGTTTGTATACAGCCGACACCGTTATGCGCGATTCACGGTATTCCGCGCGTATACTTTCGCTTTTATCTGCGGTACGCCGTTTCCCCCGTCGATTTTTTCACTCGTAGACTTGAGCTGATCCTGTTATGGTTGGTGTGTGTATGTGTGTGTGCGTGTGCGTGTGCGTGTGTGTGCGTGCGTGTGTGTGTGTGTGTGTGTGTGTGTGTGTGTGTGTGTGTGTGTGTGTGTGTGGTGATCAAATGTAGGTGGAAGGCGCGATAGGAGAAAATAGCATCTTGATAATAAATTGGTTTTGATTTCGCATACAGTGGCTAAGTATGTTGAGCATTTTATGTATATTCAAATCTTTGTAGTAAAAAAGTGTTTGTTTCATTTTTTCACTAAAGAAATATCGTAAAATTAAATTCCCCTATTATTATTATTAATAAATTTAGCCCACCACGATCTAATCTATTATACGAGGGTCATTTGATAAGTACCTAGCCTACAAATGAAAACACCAAAATTTTACAAAAAATAAAATTTATTTTTCAATGTAGTCTCCTTTTAGTTGAATACACTTGGTCCAGCGGTGTTCCAATTTTTTTAACCCCGTTGAAAAAAATGTTTTCTCTTGGTTTGCAAAATAGGCCTCCGTGGCGGCGATTATTTCGTTATTGGAGTGGAATCTCTTCCCGGCGAGCGAATTTTTTAGGTTCGGAAACAAAAAAAAGTCGCACGGAGCCAAATCTGGAGAATACGGTGGATGGGGCAGCAGTTCGTAGCGTAATTCGACCAATTTAGCCGTGGCGAGTGCAGAAGTGTGAGCCGGTGCATTATCGTGGTGGAAAAGCACTTTCTTTTTAGACAAATGGGGCCGTTTTTCTTCTAACACGGCGCCAAATCGGCTCAATAGTTCGGCGTAGTACTGTCCTGTGACCGTTTTGCCCTTCTCCAGATAGTCAATAAAAATCACACCTTGAGAATCCCAGAAAACAGTGGCCATCACCTTTCCGGCCGACGGGACCGTCTTCGCCTTCTTCGGAGCAGGTTCACCGGGTAAGGTCCACTGTTTTGACTGCTCCTTGGTCTCTGGAGTGTAGTAGTGAATCCATGTTTCGTCGACGGTCACGTAACGACGCAAAAACTCTTTTGGATTGCGATTAAACAGCTCCAAACACTGCTCTGAACTGGTCACACGGATGCGCTTGTTGTCTGCAGTCAGCAAACGCGGCACCCACCTTGCTGACAGCTTCCTCATGCCTAAAATCTCATGTAGGATATGCCACACGCGTTCTTCTGAGATGCCTACTATCGCAGCTATCTCGTGCACCTTTAATCGGCGGTCTGACAAAACGATATCGTGTATTTTTGTCACGTTCTCCTCCGTAGTGGCTGTTTTCGGAGCACCTGGGCGTGGATCATCAAAAACCGACGTACGACCACGTTGAAACTCGTTATACCAAAATTTAACGGTCGCCATCGAAGGAGAAGCATCCCCATACACTGCATCCAAGCGTTCTTTAATTTCACTGCGCGATTTCCCTTCCAAAAACAAGAATCGAATCACCGACCGATATTGTTCTTTCTCCATTTTTTCAAAAATCAACGGACACATTTGCTTTCACACGCTCTCAAAAATAAACTACAACTCCGATCCGGCTGAAATTTCGTCTGTAACCGTTTACAGGAAGATACTGCACTGTAGTGTATTTCTGGTGCGATAGTGGCACCATCTGGCGGTGAGGCTAGGTACTTGTCAAATGACCCTCGTATCATTGAGAAAAGGATTTGTTTACTGTTAACATGGCATTGTAACTGTTAACATGCGTATGTTTAAATATGACCAAATATAGGAATTGTAACAGTTATAATGCTATGTTAACAGTTAATTTACCATGTTCTCATAAACAATTTCAATATGTTAGCTGAGAACATTGATATTGTAATAGTTACAATATGCTTATTATAGTAGTATTTTAATCTAATGGCCAATTTTTTACCAGGATGATGTTGTTTTATAACAAAAACATTTGAAATAAAAACATCATTTATTTTTTTACTCCAACGTTTCGGACATTTTTATTGCTTATCCTGGTGAGGGACATAAACAATAAAAATGTCCGAAACGTTGGAGTAAAAAACTAAATGGAGTTTTTATTTCAAACCTTTTTGTTATATAACAATATCATCCTGGTAGAAAATGGGTAGATTCATAAAACTACAATTTACAAGAATTTCTACCATCAGCTACTTTCAAATCTGAATATGTCTATTAGTTAATATAGATATTTTAACTATTACAATATAACATTTTATCCTTAAACATGACAAATAGTTGTATTTCAAATAGATAAATATGTTAACAGTAACAATATTCTTCTCTTAGTGTACATTCCTCATATAAATACTTTCCAGCGCACTCCATAACCCATTCATATTTACGTATGCATAAACGTACATACGTACCACCTCTCTCTTCCATTCACTATCACCATCGCATAAACAAAAAAGAAAAAAAGAGCTAACAACCAACTAGAAATCTCTCTCTCTCTTTCTATTTCATATGCAAAACGCATAATCTCGATCGATTCCTATCTCTCATAATAGGCCTGCCTCAGCGTACTACATATACGCACGCATGTATACTCACATCGTCCGCGCGATCTCCCGACGCGCGAAAATGAAAACTCGCGCGGCTTCTATCCGTCTTACGGTATGTATAAAACGCGCACATAGCTTACGGTATATTTCCGCAGTGTCGCATAGAGATCGACTTGCGTAAGTGCGTATATGTATACCGTACGCACGTTCGACGGACGAATGGACAGTTCAGATTATACGCGCGCGGTTGCCTGATGGTTTGGAGGATGAATTAAGGCGTCGGAGAAGAAGGGAGGAGATTAATCGGGGAAAAGTGATTCGCATGGCGTGCGGTTATGTGAGGCTGTTGACGTTCTTTTTTGCGAAAAAATGCGCGTGTATAAATAGGGATTAATCAACGTAACGAGTGTATAGGTTGATAGATGAGGGTATTTTTTTTTTGTCGTGGGTATGAAGGAAGTGGTGATGGTTGTTTGGAGTGTTTGTGTGAATATTATGAAAATTAAGTGGTGGATATGGTGAGGTCTTAAAGTTATTTTCGGAAGTAACGAGGCGCATAATTTAATGTGATGTACAAATATTTACTTTCGCTACTTTCTTCGACTAGTACGAGATACTTGCTCTTTTTAAAGAAAGTGATAATAAGTGTTTGAATAGTAAATTATATGGATATACAAATGACAACCGATGACACGAGCTCTCGAATGTCACTTTCAATTGAGACGTTTGAGAAGTGAACGACAAGATAACCGAGTGTTTATGTTTCCGAACTTGTCTGTCCCATATTTGCCCATGGGGAAATTGCCGGAGCTGACAGTCCGAGTCAATGCTGGTGCACTACTTGTAGACAGTAAATAGTCATCGACATACTGGCCCATTATTGTACCAACACTGGTTTGATAAGAATGGGCCAAAGTTAGAAAACAGTACTGGCCCGACGAATTTGCCATGATTCAGCCAAGATATATACTGGCACAATGCAGACTGCTGATGTTATGCCAGTGTAAAATAAAAGGCTATTGTATATGCAGACTGCTGATGTTATGCCAGTGTAAAACAAAAGGCTATTCATCATAACCTCTTATTTAACCTCCTATTTTTTAAAAAATTATTTTTTTTTAATAGTTTTACTAATCGTACGTAAATGCCGTACATTTGAACAGAATTATATTAGTAGCATACCTAAATAAAGATATAAATAATATTGTAAATACAAATGTTTCCGCCGTTTTTTTATAAAAATTATCAATTTATTGTAAAAAAAATATACGTTACATTTTATTCAAAATATTGTTCGTCATTGGCTACTACTTTTTGCCATCTTTCTGGCAGCATTCGGATGCCACGTCGAAAAAACTCTTCATCTTTTGAAGCTACCTATGAATCGACCCAATTTTTGGCTTCTTCGTAAGAAGTGAAGTGCTGCTTGACCAGGGCGTGAGCCATCGACCGGAACAAGTGGTAGTCCGAAGGAGCAATGTCTGGTGAATATGGCGGGTGGGGTAAGACATCCCATTGTAAAGCTTCCCAAGTATCCTTGACGACTTTTGCAACATGTGGCCGAGCTTTGTCGTGCTGAAAAATCACTTTGTCATGTCTTTTGGCATATTGGGGGCGTTTAAGCTTCAATTCTCTGCTCAATTGCAACAGTTGCTGTTGATAACGTTCTCCAGTGATAGTTTCGTTAGGCTAGAGTAGCTCGTAATAGATTACTCCGAGCTGATCCCACCAAATGCACAACATCAACTTTTTGCCATAAATATTCGGTTTGGCTGTTGAAGTTGGTACATGGCTGGGTTTACCCCATGATTTCCTACGCTTTGGGTTGTCGTAGTAGATCTACTTTTCATCCCCCGTCACTATTCGATGCAAAAAACCCTTTCAACTTTGTCTTTGGAGAAGTTGTTCGCACGTGAAAAGACGGCGCTCGACGTCTCTGGGTTTCAGTTCATGCGGAACCGAATTTCCTTGCTTTTGTACCATACCAATGGTCTTGAGACGGTGTGAAATCGCTTGTTGAGTCACTCCCAAGCTTTCTGCGAGCTGCTCTTCAGTTTGGTATGAGTCTTGGTCCAATAATGCCTCTAACTCAGCGTCTTCAAACTTGACTGGCCTTCCTTCGCGTTCTTTAGCTTCCACGTCAAACTCGCCGTTTTTAATCTTTTCAAACCACTCACGACAACTTCTCTCACTTAAAGCAGCATCACCGTAAACTTCTACAAGCGACCGATGCGCCCCAGCAGCAGATTTCTTTAAATGAAATAAATAAATCAAAACTTCCCGCAAATGACGCTTATTCGGTACAAAACTCGACATTTTCGAACACAAAAAATTTATACTGCCAATACAAAGTCAATAGTATTTTAAGGTTATGTTGTTGCCAGGTGCCCAAACATTCTATGTGACATTTTACATCTGACGATTTCAAAGTAATCTCGTCGGTGGAGCCATCTCTTGAAAATGGCGGAAACTTATTTGTATACCCAATAATTCACAAATTTACCGTTAATGTCTACACATTGTATCATATTCGTAAATAAAAAGTGAAGTGTCGGCTGCCATAGTAATTTCTGTAATGGACCAGTACTGATTTCAAATGTCGGCTCGTTCTTATCATTTCTGTATTGACCCAATAATGATGCAGTATATTTAGCCAGTATCGTATTATATGTGGCAAACAGTACTGTGCCAACATTGGGCCGATAGGGCATTTCTCCATGGGATAAGTTCTTGAAAAATATATCCCCAGAATTATATATATAGAAATAGAACAGGAAATATCAAATTAAAATTAGCGATATGATATAAAGGTCGCGACGCATCAAACTGGCAAATCAAGTTTCCGACATACAACACTCAGCTAGTGAGAAACTACTGCACACCATCAGGATCGTTAAATCGGCGCGAGATTCCTAACTGCTAATCTCGTCGGTCGTTTGTCAACTGCGAAATAAAGCTACAATTATCTATGGAACTAGCGGCGCTAATTGAAACCGAATACGGTCGATTTATTCTAGACACGCTGACAAGCGACGTGCAATTTTTTATAATACGTTTCAAGATCAAAACTACTCGCTCTCTCTCTCTTTCTCAAAACTAGTTTTCCTCCCGTATATCCTCGTCTCCTTCGCCGGCAATTACAAAAGTATTGCATATGTGCAAATCCGCGGACTACAGACAACAACTGGGGTACAAAAACGTAAAAAATTTTGTTTGAGGGCACACCTACCACATAAGGTTTTTTCGGTTCTTTGGGGGTCCCCCAACATGAAAATACTCGTGTACACTCATTATCCGTTGCCAAACTTTTTTGCCGACGAAATCAATTTTTCTTATGGAAATTTAACATGGGAAAAATGGACGAAAAGTAGTCATTGATGATTAACCAATAGCAAACTATTGAAGAGGCCAAACCAAATTCCACAAAAAAGCGATTAAAGTTGAAGAATAGAGCTTTAATTTGAGATGAGAATCGTTAAAATCGGTCGATTCTGTGCAAAGCTACGTGAATTTGAAAATGGCGAATAATGACGAAAATGAGCGATTTTTTTCAAACCCACGTAATTCTTCAAATTTTTGTCATTTTTCCCCATTTTCAACTTCACGTAGCTTTGCACAGAATCGATCGATTTTAACGATTCTCATCTCAAATTAAAGCTCTATTCTTCAACTTCAATCGCTTTTTTGTGGAATTTGGTTTGGCCTCTTCAATAGTTTGCTATTGGTTAATCATCAATGACTACTTTTCGTCCATTTTTCCCATGTTAAATTTCCATAAGAAAAATTGATTTCGTCGGCAAAAAAGTTTGGCAACGGATAATGAGTGTACACGAGTATTTTCATGTTGGGGGACCCCCAAAGAACCGAAAAAACCTTATGTGGTAGGTGTGCCCTCAAAAAAAATTTTTTACGTTTTTGTACCCCAGTTGTTGTCTGTAGTCCGCGGATTTGCACATATATATCATATTCAATCGACAGTAGCTCCGCAGTAAAATTAGCCGGCCTATTAGCGCCTGTAAATAGTTTTCGAAAACTGTTACTAGATCGTGGATAAGGCTTATGCACACATTATCAGACGCGCATGCGCGTGGTTTGCGGCAAAATCGGGCTTTTAGATAAATTGAACGGGACGTATTAATTAAAGGCTATATGATAAAGGCGCGCAGTGAATTTCTTTCCATCGCGATCGATCTCATTGGCGTTAGCCATCACAAAGTAAATAAACGGGTTTTTTGTATTACAGCTGTGGCGAGCGCCGCGGTGCTGCGTAATTGAAAAATGGCGGTTCGGATAACCGCCGGTCCATTATCAGCGATTACCAGCGTAATTACACGGTAGCGCGGATTAATTTTCTTCCGATAGCTACATACATATACATGTATATTGATAAGATTTTCCGTGGAGTGAGATTATTCGATAATAAGCAGCGAGGCTCGATTATTATTCGCTTCCTCTCTTGTCTGCGCTGATCGATCTCCGTACTAGAGCTTCATTCAATAGAATCGCATATACAGTAACTTTCTATCGTATAAATATAGATTTCTGCCGCCCTGATGTATTTGAGTAAGCGGCGCCTAAAGCTCGATGTCTTGATGTCCTGTTTATCGCTCATTCGAAATGAAATCCAAAAGCGCCGCCGATATACATCGGCTACAAATACACTTCTCCGCAGACAAAAATTCTCACGAAACTCTCGCTAATTTCCCAAAAGATTTGTCAACCCCCCGCCTAATACCAATCCTTCCATCGACCGGTTCCCGCGTTATATAATCCCTGCATTCCCACATGTATATATATGAATTTTTCATCCTCCCGCCGCGCATAAAAGTGCACCTCTCTTTTTTACCCGCGGACTATTCCGTTCCTGCGGGCCGCTTACTTTTCTCCATCCGTCATCCCATCGACAGTTCGATTCGCGAAAACGAAATATATATATATATATATACACATATATGTGTAAGGACTGCCTCGGGCGTGTCGCTGGAAAGTGGAACGTGTACAGGAAATTATAGCTTTCTGGCGTGTGGCGCACTTTATGCGCGGGGTTGTAATTGATCTGATGCAATGGATATGTTGGAGAGTAAAAAGGTGCTTAGCGGTGGAGCGAGTGCCGTTCGCGAGATTGAATGGGCCGATGCTTGGGGTACGCGGGAAATGCTTTTGGGAAGTGTATAGTTGATAGCTTTCGCAGAGTTTTTTCAGCTGGAAAGCGATCACTGAGGAATGGCAATCATTTAATAATAAAAATACGCGATAAAAATACACTAACATAATGCAACGTGGTCTTACGAAAAATGTTGATTTAGAGCAGTTGCTTCTTCATTCATTATAGTATTCGGAACCCAAATCGTATTGGAGATATCGAAGCCAATTACAGATTCCTACATCGAATTTTACAATGTTTAAATTCAGTTTTTTTTAATTATTGCAATCATCCGGTGTTTGTATTGGGTTAATGAACGCCGGATGACAAAGATAACACAGTCCCACAAAAAAAAGAAAAGGTTCTGTACTTTAGATCGGAATATCATATCTCGGTGTATTTTGGCCCCCTAAGCGTGATTCCAAGGTCAGAATTCGTCCACCACGTCTGAATTTGGAGATATCATTAGGTATAACATTTTTAAGATCTCTTAAAAAACAAAAAAAAAACAACTTTTTTGTTAATCTTTTCTACAAAACAATGTAGCATTGTTTGCGACCTTCAAGACCAACTTTACACCATTCTTCTACAATTTTTTTTTTCTCAGAGATCTAAATATGTAAATTACGTGATAGAAATAAAGAATTTGATTTTAAGAGATATGTGCGAGTTTACAAAATTCAGGTATTTAGATCTCGGAGAAAAAAAATTGTAGAGGGATGGTATGTAGTTGGTCTTGAAGGGAGCAAACAATGCTACATTGTTTTGTAGAAAACATTAACAAAAAAATTGTTTTTACTTTGTTTTTTAAGATATCTCAAAAATCTTATACCTAATGATATGTCAAAATTCAGACGTAGTAGAAGAATTCTGACCTTGGAATCATACTTAGGGGGCCAAAATACATCGAGATATGACAGTCCGATCTGAAGTACAGAATCTTTTCATTTTTTGGGGGGCTGTGTAATTAATGAAAATCAAAAATTGAATAAAAACAATTAAAAATACGAGAACGTCGATTAGTTATATGTAAGTCCAGATAGGCTCCGATATCTCCTCTTATGGGTTCTGAAGGATCCAATTTATAAAAATGCTGTAAAAAACTGAAATTAAACAATTCTCCAACCATAAATCTTTGGTCATATTCTCAGGCCTAAAAAGAAGCCGAGCAACAGATGTTACATTTGTTTATTTTGTTTTTTTGCCATTTTCTTCAATCCTTTCTTAAAAAAGTGATGGATGAAATCTGTCATCACAATAAGACTGTTTTGATTGGTTGATTGGTTGTTGTTGACTCATTTGATTGGTCTATAAAGAATAGGCGCCAAAATATAATGTGTTTGAATTTTAAGATTAAATTCTTGAGTTGGAGTATTAAAAAATGGAATAATTAATGGAATATCCGTCCGTAACAATAGTATAAGAAAAATTTCATTATTTTATTTATCAAAATTACGTTATTATTGTACAATTTAAACTGATTAAAACAAACTTTTAAATTGAAATTAACTAACATGATCATGTTCATAACCTCAAAAAAAAAAGAAAAAAATAACAATAATAGTAATACGCGTGAAGCGCGTTGAATGTAGCTAGTTGATTAAAAAAAAGAATTGTATAGGAGACAGAAATTCGTATTTTGCGATTTTTCGATTATCGGATGTTTTATTTTCAAGTAAAGAGGTAATATAATATAGATTTTTTTTTACTTTATATGTTGGATCCTGTAAATGAGATGAAATACTAAAAGTTCGTGAGTTTCAGAATTTAGTTTTACTCAATATTGACTCCGAAATTTACGGCGTATGGTCACTTGGGAAATCTTATACTTTCAGGCGCTTTCAACTAAACCAACTAATGGAGATCCCTAAGTTGAAGCATTTTCAGGTAGAATATTATTTTCGCGCGGAATTTAATTTTCAACAAGACATGCGGAATCATTGACTGCTGGTCCAAATATTGAAGCCTGCGAGCAAATTCTAGCATTTAAAAAAAATTCTAACATAGTATTGTTATACTCGATTTTCAAATATAAAATGTAAAGCGTATAAACCTCAATAAGAAGTCTCAATGATTAAAACAAAGACAAAAGATCCTCTATTTCATACTATTTAGATAAGTATATATCTTATACTATTCTAAAACTATGCGAAATAGAAGATATTTAAAATACATACTAATTTTGAAATGAAAATATAATTATTCTTATAAGATTGACATTTGTCTTTTCCAGAATAATATATATTGCTCTTAACAATGTTTTCCCCCAGTTATCCTCATTATCTGACCATTTCGTCTAAAATAAGCACAAAACGATTTAAAATCCCTATCATTATTTCCAATTTCCAATTATACTGTAGCCACAAAAATTCCCTCCGTCAAACGCCAGCCTTTTTCCTCGCCCCACCTTCGACGCATGCTTTATACTTCTTTACGCCTCTGATTATCCCTGCGCGTGCGCGCGAACGTAACTGCACAATGCATCACGCCGTTTACACGCCTACCTATGGGCATATTTAAAGCACTTCTTTCAGCGCGCTCTGATTATTTAATGGCGTTTCCGCGAATCCACGTGCGCTCGTCTACCTTTTTATAGGGATACGGCGTTAGGCCTCGCGTGCACGTATATATATACACATAATATACGCGAAGTTCCGTTACAGTTTCTTTCATTACATTCGAACTGTGTGTGCATGTGCGTCTGTCTCACGCGAAGATCGGATTGCGCAACATGCCGAGAGTGTCGATGAAGTTGTAATTCGGGCATTGTATATAGGGACCGTGATTTGTTGCCGGCTGCTACGGGGATGTTTATGATGTTTGTTGGGTTAAAAGGCGCAATGAGGACGTGATTGCACGTCGTCCAGGCGCATAAAACGCCTTCGTTCTCGTTATTGCAGTAGTTGAAATTTCGCAGTGCGTTTCTTATATGCTATATATATATTCTTTATATGTTATACATGCGCACTATCGTAAAGTATACATAGGCCTTATCTAAACCGTTAATCAGATCGCAAAAAATGAAAGGCCGATTTTTTTCTGCACGCCGCTACTCATGTTTTATCACTGAATTGAGACGTGGTACTTGTACTAACGTAACATATGGGCGCAGGGTGGCAATAAATCTTGCTACCGCCTTTGATTATAATCACCGGCATATAATTGAATCGAGGCCTCAGACCGAGGGACCTTTCGTTTTTAATAATAAGAGAGATATTTCTCGCGGGGGATCGTGACTATTTACACTCGTACTCGTTTATACAATTATCCATTGAAATGTCAGTTCGGTGAGATTTCAAATTTGTCAATGAGCGCTGATCGCTACCGTGTTTAATAATGAGACTGGGGGGAAAGCTAAAAAAGGCAGATATGGTTATTAGCGTGGGTATATAGCGGAGTGCATATGCATTGCATGTACTACCACGATTTCTTCATACTTTACCGTACCACAACGATCATTTTTCTTTTTCATCAAGTTTTATTTTTATCTACGAAATATTTTGTCGCGTGCTATCTATTGGTAAGGTGCTTTTATTCATTTAATGATGCCTTGATAAATTTGAAGAAATAAGATTGGTTCAACTAAACAAATATTATACTAATAACTAAAGGACAGCTCAGTTTCAACGAAATCGTTATATTAAAAAAGTTAAAGAAACTTTAAGTAGATAAAATAATTTTATAGATTGTCGGCAGTAAAGCCTTTTTAAATTCAGCAACTTTTTTTTGCCAGTGTGATATACAATAATCCATTGAGAGATATGTTTTTGTTTTTTAAAGTATTTCATATTTTATTTGTTATTTGAAATTATAAGTCCTACGATTAAACTGAGAAAAAACTTTATTTATTACTTTTTCGAGAAAAATTATCTTACTGCATATTCTCATCAATTAAACATTTTCTTACCCGAGATATAGATGAAATGTGTTGATTTAACACCGTTTGGCTTTAAATAATGTAGCTTTGATGGAATAATTTTATTTAGGTAAAGGTTGGAAAAATTGTGCAACGTACCAGTTCCAAAAGAAAACATTTCACAAACTCGTCCCAATGGAAGTTTCATTCTCCAGCAAAACAAAACTTTGTTTAAATTGACATTCTGCCACAACACCTGAGTAACTTTGCAAAGTGCAAAAACAAATTTAAACTTTAACGCGAAGTGCTAAATTCATTTCACACGTATATATTATACATTTAAATACGTATTCCCCAACTGCGAACCTGCCATAAAAACTTCCTCTACAATGCCATATTTCAACGCGCCCAATATCCCTCTTACACTTTTATTCCAGATCGAAAGCCTCTCTCTCCTCTCTCTTCTTTTTTAACAACCCGCTCGCGCACATAAACCTTTCGAAAGAATCATCGCTCGGCAGCTCGTGCCGACCGGCCGACCGACCAGTTCCCTCCGCACAATGCAAATCGTCAAAACAACTCATTATTCCGTTCCGAAACAACGGTTCCTTCGTATTATCCCCTCCGGGGCGCCGCCGCCCGGATCGAATCGGCTGAATTTTCATTTAACACGGGGCACCTTACGCGCCTCTGCCCACGGGGGCAAACAGCTGCCGCCGCCGCACAAGTGTAAGTAATGCGCGCGCGCGCGCGCTGTAGATATGCGAAACGAGAGCGCGCGTACAAGAGAAGTCGTTTTGCTCGAGTTTCTTTCCGAGCGGGGTATATAATAACATTGTTTCGAGAGGGCAGCGCTCCTCGATATAACAATATCTCGAGCGAGTGGGAGGCGAGATTGAAAAAAGAAATGGACGATTGTTATTATATTATTACATGGCGTGTTTCGCCCGGCGCGTAAGATTGGATCGATTTCGCGAAAAATTGCTCTTTCAGCAAGTATATACAAATTTATCACGCGCCCGTGTATAACTGTATAATATGCACTTCCTCCGTTAAAACATTTTCGATAAAAAGGAGCCTGAGTCGCGCGCGTGTGCTCTCACAAAGGACGTTTTAACGTTTCCTTTCGGACAACGCGCCTCGGCGGCCGAATATCTTTATACTTTGCAGTTCTATTCCGAAGGCGCGAACTGTTCTCGTAAACAACGACTCGCCCGAATTCACCGCATCAATGTGTACCTAACAATATATACTCGCGTGCATGACTTGGCGCAAGTGCTCCCCCATTGACGCGGAGTTAATCGAGCTGAAAAACTGTGCATAAGGGTGGCGCGATCCTTTATGTTCGATTGAGGGTTTAATCGAGCGCGCGAGCACGTGTGCACAGTAATTTTGGGCAGGTTGTATACCATACTATACTCGAAGGTTTTTTTTTTATTTTTCGTCATGCGATTAGGGCCGCGAGGTGAATACCAGGATTGCGCAACGACGCGCGTGTGCTCGTTGTATAATTTATGGAGCGTTAGACTGGAATCGATATACCTATACGTTAAATTTTTCGATAAATCATATTATGAGCAGCGACGAGGTTTGTGTTTTTTTTATGCCCGCTGTTTCGTCGCGACTGTGTATGTTGTAGCTTGTATACGCGAGGCACCGAACGTGCTACTTTTACTGCGAGACCAAAAATGTGCAGAAGTGATAGTGGCGAGTGTTTTGTACGAAGTATACGAGTATTTCTCTGGAACTTTTAACTTTTAGCTAAATAGAAATTTCAAAATTTAATGTTGAGGTGCATTCACAAAACTCATTTTTTTCTGTTCTAGGTATCCCAAATAACAATAAAAAGGGTGTGCTTCTCATTTTTAAACATAGTTTTTTAATATTGTATGCTTATGCACGTACGAATAAGCGTGAGTGAATGCATGTAAAACTGCCTTACAATCACTTTCTTTTTTGATTTTTTTTTAAATAAATCCGAATTTCGTTAGACACCCCGTGAATTAGTTCAAGAAAATGTATGTAGTAAAAAGAGCAATACTTAGTTTAGACTAATTTACCGTTGTTTATGTGTACCACAAAAAACTGATAATTTTTTACATGAGGGGCGCATCGACACCGTGTTCTTTAGCAGATCATAATTCACTTTCCATAAGAGGCACACTTGTATAAACCAAAGTCACATTTTGCCAAAGCCAGAAAATTAAAAAAACACAAAAGTTTTTTTTTTAATCGACAAATAAAGTTTAATTTTTATTTTTACCAAAATACAGCGTCGCAGAGATAATGCTATGCACTTTTTTTTTAAAGGTAGGCACATTCAATCCGACAACATATTTTCGAATACTAAACAAGGGATAATAGCCTAAAAAAGTTGGTAAAGCATTTATAAAAGAGTTCTTTTAAACGATGTAATAAGAATGAAAATTTCCTAAGGTACGCAGGCAAAACCTTTAAATTTAGGCCTTTTACGATTGCTCATTTGAGCTTGTCCTTATTTAAAAGTGAGTTCTATGTAGTGGAACATGTTACTGAAAGTGGATTTTATAAATATTTGCTTGACTTAGATAGCTAAATATCTGAGAACCATAAGATATGTTACAGTACTGTAAAAGTTAAAAGTTCTAGAGAATTGCTCATATATGACGGTCGTTATAGATTTTATTGCGTGTATAGAATCGTACAAGTGGTAAATAAAATTTCGAATTGGATAATTATTTTGAAAATATATGTGTGCTTGCAGTTTATTGTTATGGCTCAATTATACAAATCGCGTGTACGGTACGTTATAATCGTAGAACACGAATATATAATTTCCAATGCGCCGATTCAACTAATGGCATAATAGACACGCGCTCACCATACCGACCTCAATTACTTACCGAAAAGAATAATATTAATTCCGTTATTTAAAATGCAATCCAAGTATAAGGTAGCGCAGAACGACATCAGTCAATGCCACCTCGCAATCGCCATCACAAAATACACGCACGCAGCAATGAAAATTTCGCGCCGCGTATAGAGACTGCACACACGTACGCGTTGTGAAACGGCTACGAGCGACTAGTTTCTGCATCTGGAGAGGTCTATATACTGGGCATTTTTACAATTTTTCACATTTTGAATGTCCGCCCGTATAATAATTATGTAAACGGCCGCGTGGCTGTAGGGGGGAGGGTGGGGGAGTGGCGACTTTATGGCCTCGGGCGAGCGCGGGATAGATTTTATTGCGCAACGCGCGAGGGGCGAAAAGTTGGGCAAGATCGTGGGGGAGTTTACTTTCAAGGTACTATTACGCAGGTGTTGCATTGACAAGTAATGGGTTTATATTGGCGCTGCTGCTGCTGGAGTGAGTGAAAAAGAGAGGTGTGCACGTGTAAGAGGAAATTTAATTATAATTTTTGGGGTGGAAAAACGGAGGTAATGAAAGGCTGAGGGGAAAAGTAATGGGGAATGTGCGAGCAAGGTTTATGGAATGTAAGTCATGTGTATTGAGAATCGTAAAAATTATTAATAATTCGAGAAATGATGGTTGGAATTTTGGTAGGTATTCCTGAGTTTAATTAATTGATTATTATAATTTATGAGGCTCCTGGTAGTTTCAAAGTTGTTGAGGTTTCTTTGATGGCTATTTATCCGACGATGTTTTCTCTACTTGAGAAATCATAAGCTGCGATGTGAAGCTAAACTGTTTTAAATCGTCCTGTTCAAATAATAAGGGTAGGTATACGAAACACGTTTAGCCAACCCTTTAACTTAATATAAAACAATTTCCTATATACTTTGATAAATAAATAATTATCGATACTTAATCTATTACAATGATTGTAACTACCGAAGTCAGCAACAAAACAACACGGAGCCCTGCGATAATACCTCCATTTTTTGCTCTCCCGAGCAGGAAGAATTTTTTCCGCCACATTCATTAAAATATCATATATTATGTTCTATAATTGATTATAAACTATATGTAATGCCTGTACATAAATACGAGGATTATGCGAGAACGTATACACACACTTGCACCAGTTATGAATACCTACATAGAGCCGCCAAACAAAAAGGAAAGCTTTTAAGGCGTGACCGCATATACGTAAGACGTAACGATCCTGTTTACGCTTTTCGCGGAAACCACCCACAATCGGCAACTATGAGCATATTAGACAGGTGAAAACTAATATGAACGGGTGCCGCGGTCTGTAATTTAACGTTTTATACTACCGGTGCGAATTCAGCGAGGGTCATTATCATTTTCCCGCCCGGCCTATCAAAACTTTCGTTTGGATTAGGGGAGAACGGGGTAGTGCCGATGACTATAGCTAATTTCGGTCAGCTATTTACAAGGAATTCATAAACTTATGAGCATTTATTGCAATTGAATATTAAAATGTTGTTAATATACTACTATTTCAAGCATAGAAAACTTTATATTACTGTTAATTGAGTAATTATAAGCCAAAGTATTTTTCGCGTACTTTTCTTATAAGAATTCCCGAGTATTAAATAAGATATTGAGCATATCTTTTGATTTTTCAAGGTTACACTAAATATACTATATTAATCTAAATACTTTAACTTACTTTTTTTTATTTTTATTGCGTCATCGGATTTGGGTAATCCCGGTCACACTTTTCGATTTGTTTAAAGATTTTTATGCACCTACTGTGCCACAATATCAAAATATTACAATCACAAAGACACAAAATAAATAGTAACAACTACTTATAAAAACAAGGATGTAATTTATTCAAGATTAATAACAAAAGATTAAACGTGTCATCAACAAGCTCTCGACCAACTAACTGAAAAACTAAATTGAATCGAGAACAACAAACTAATCGCTTAGCAACGCTTTCGTTCTTTTCATATTCGATGCCAATAGACTAATACATAACATTATTCCTCCTCTTTTCAGATTGTCGTCCCGACAATCTTAAGATAAAAACGAAAGAGAAGGCGTCTTCTTCAAGCGGGCTGATCCTTGGCTCACCCGACCAAAAGGGCCCGTCTCTTGAAAAATAGTTCTCCTCATCCAAAACCGAATCAAAATGGCATCATCTTCAAACGGGCTGATCCTTGGCTCACCCGGCTAAAGGGCCCGTCTCTTGAATTGGTCCATCTTGAAATCATCTTGAAATCATCTTGAAATCTTTTTGGGATCGTCTACTTTTTAAGCGGGTTAATCCTTGACTCATCCGGTCAGAGGACCCGTCTCTTAAAATGTAGAATCGTCATTTTTGGGTATCATCATGTCATCATCGGTGGGTAAAGTCTTGTCGGTAATTCTTGGATACAAGTGGGGAGTTAGCACGTCGTGGTACCTCACCTCTGTCCCTGCTCTGGCATTTGCCCCGTGTCTCACGGGAAAAACTACGGCTCAAAATAACCGTGAGTAGAGCAGAAGAAATTACCTAGCGTGGTAGGTCGCCAATCGATCAATATGAATGATCTTCTTTTTGTGTTTTGGTGTCTTCTGGATGCAGAAAACGACGTCATTGATCTTCTTGACAATCTTGTAAGGTTCTTCCCAATCACTTTGGAGCTTCGGAGTCCTTCCTTTGACTCGGTGAGGATTATACAACCATATTTTTTGTTGTTCTTGAAAGTTGACATGTCTGGATGTTCTGTCATAGGTTGTTTTCGTATGTTTTCAGGAAAGGAAAATTTTCTTTCGTGCTGATTGATGAATTTTGTTGATAGTGGTTTTTAGTTTCTGGACGTAACTGCCATAGTTAGGACAATCTTCTTCTTCAGGAGGACATCCGCGTATTAAATCCAGAGGAAGCCTTAAGTCTGTCAAGTTTGTACCGGTGTACATCTCCGCTGGTGTGGCCCCAGTTGTTGCGTGTACCGAGGATCTGTAAGCTAAAAGATACAAGGAATCCAACGATCCCAATCTTTTTGGTTGTCTGTTATATATTTGGACAAGTATTCTAGTATCGTTCTGTTTTGTCTTTCTACCTGACCTTTCGATTGAGGGTGTAATGGTGCTACCCTAGTCTTCCGAATTCCTAACAACTGAGACAATTCCTTAATTAGTTTAGAGTCAAAGTTGCGACCGTGATCAGTGTGAACTTCAAGAGTAACTCCATATCTATACACACCATTTCACGAACAAATACGAAAAGCTTCTACCCATTTAGTAAAGCAATCTGTTACAAATAAGAGATATCTATTTCCTAAAGAAGAAATTGGGAAAGGTCCTAAAATATCCATTTGGATTCTCTCAAAAGGTAATCCTATATTGAACAAGACCTACACCAATTTTCAATCACACGCGCATCAGTCACCGAGCGTGCGCCAGTCGTCGAGCGCGAGTCCCCAGGCGAACTTAAATCGACGAGAATCGGATCAGAAATTGCAGGGTTAGGTGTACCTGTTTGATTTTGAGTTAAATTTTCAGTAGCAGTAATGATATCGGTGTCGGTGGTATTGACTGCAGCAGTTTCAGCAGTAGAAACTTCGGCAGCAGCAGCAGCAGCTTCGGCAGCAGTCTGTGCTCTGGTCCTCGTCTGAAAGGGTACATGTGGCGGTGTACGCGTCGTTTTCGCTAATTTTTCAAATCCGTCCATTTCGTCTTCAAAATCTTCGGACGAACCCCCAAAATGTTACAATCACAAAGACACACAATAAATAGTAACAACTACTTATAAAAACAAGGATGTAATTTATTCAAGATAAATAACACAAAAGATTAAATGTGTCATCAACAAGCTCTCGAATCAACTAACTGAAAAACTAAATTGAATCGAGAACAACAAACTAATCGCTTAGCAACGCTTTCGTTCTTTTCATGTTCGATGACAATAGATTAATACATAACAATACATGTAATAACTAGTATATATAAACATTTTTAGATACAAAAAATATTTCATTACGATTTTTTTATTCAAAAGTGAGATCATAACCTCACTTTTGCTATCTTGGGTCACTCGACATTTAGCTGACGTATTTTGAAAGTAAAAATCCATTTAAATTACGTGATTAGCTGGGAAATAATAAATAATAATATTGTGAACACTTTTTATGTTTATTTAATTTAATTAAATAAATTATTTATCTATACAAAGAATATCTTTCTAGTGACTGGTATTTCTCCTGTATTGACCGGGATTACCCCGAGTTGAAAGCCAACCTTAGTTTGATTTTTCTTTTTAATTTTTCTTACAACATTGTAAATTTTTATTTTAAGGTGAAATTTTTTGTGAATTTTGATAAACGGCAATAGAAATTAACTATATATCGTGCAAAATGAATCAAAACTACAATAAATTGAAAATACTAAGCAATTTCGTTTAGGTGACCACCAATACCCCATCCTCCCCTAGATATGTATTGAGCGGCCGATGCGATTATTATAATCATTTAATAAAGATTTCATTTCTTTTATTTTTTCGAAGATTATAGGTATTGACTTTTTAAAACTGCTACAGAAAAAATACTCACTCCTTATACCCGATATATATACCTCTGTATTCACAGCCAGTCAATATATAAATCTCTCAACTGCCATTTATTTATCTACACGTTGTCAATAAACGCCTGTAACCATCAATTCAACCCTCGCGCTTGCGTTACGTAACCGAAGAAAAATACGTCTTCATTGTGAATTGCGCTGTATTATACACACTCTCGCGGCTATATATATATATATATATATATATATATATATATATATATATATATATATATATACCTAAGTACTTACACGCGCGTGCGGGGTGTCTCGCGGAGAAACCGGTTCGCAGCGCCGCGCAAATACCAGTTAATCTGCGCGCGCGATCGTTTATTTTTCACGCACGACAGAAAATGATTTCGCGCGCCATTTCATAGGTACGTATATACGTATGCGCACACACTCGTATCATTTTCACTCTCATGTGTGTGTTTAGAGAACGGCTTTCCACGCGGCGGCCTTTCGTTTTCCGAGCCTTTCGTTTTCGCGTTCGATTTGTTGGTCTGTGCGTGACAGTTTGCCGTCGGTCGGCGGATCAGTCGCGCTTTGGCTCTGCTGTCGCGGAAATCATTTTCGTTTTTTAAGGGATGATGCGCGATTTTGACGTTGATGAGATCGTTGTGTACTTATCATAGCTTTTGAGATTTATTTTGTCACTGTTGTCGATTTCGTGCTGTTGGTGAAATTTGGATTTTGAATTGCATGTGTCTCAAAGATAGTATTATATTTTTAGTGGAGGGTTTTGGCAGTTAAGATCCTAAATGTTGGCACATAATTTGTACAGTGGAAATCTGAAATAGCAAATGGCTTTAACATAACATAGTCAAATGATTCTATCTAGGCAATAATATAAGCGTAAGGTATACGATTTCGATCATAATAATTTTTTTATAGTTTTATTTGTATATTATATGTATTTGTATATTTACAGAAGAATGCAGTATTATGTATCTTTTCGAATATCCCATTAAATTTTATAGGTGTTTTACAATATAGAACCTATTTACTGACGTTTGTTTTTATTTGCCCTAGTTAATTAATTAGATATTATTATCTATATAGTCCTCAAATATTCCTGTATTTAGAGTTCGGACTTTATGATACTCTAACTACCTTATCAAAACAAGTTTATTTTTTGTCAAAGCTCAGTGGAGAAATGTTACTTTTTACTTACTTGCCTGGCCATTCATATTTTATTTGAAAGTGGGATTGGTATCTCATTTCAAGATTTATAGTAACATTGCGACTTATTCAAATTTCAATCTTATGTAAAAAAATTCTTAAAATAAACTTGATTCTTCCTGTGCAGTTCAATAATTCTTCGTTAGATAAACTGTAATTGAATACATATACATATAAATTGTAGGTGGATGATTGGTGTAATAAACTTTTTAATATTCTGAAAGATATATCTGGAAGTGAGGCCTTTTATTAAATGAATATAAAAAATCGTTGCCAATTCTATTAGCACTTAGCTTCCGCAAACTAAGTTATCGATTCCTTTTATTAAATTTAAATTCCCAAAATAAATTTTTCACAAAAAAAAATTGCTAATGAATTTCCATAATAAAACTTTTTTTCTTTTTTTTTTTTTATTAGTAATTAAATAGATTTTTCTCCACACGGCGCGGAAAGTGCGTACTGTACGCCCTGCGGGCGAAAAACAGCCTACGCATTTTACGCTCCTCGTGGAGAAAAATAGTATATGCACCACGGGAATAAGTAAAGAATCCCTCAGATCGCATGTTTGTCACCCTCGCCTTCGGCTCGGGTGACAATTTACATGCGACATTCTTTACTTTTACTCCCTAGGTGCATAGTCTACTATATATCTATCGCTAAATGTTATTGTCTAACTTTGAACCGATGCCCTGGTAGGAGCATTAACCAATAGTTTACAATCGGTTGGAGAAATTGGAACGAGTTCGCAAACGGTTTAACCAACTCTTGCTTTAAAATGCTACTAATTTCGTCACAAAATGATAGTTCGCTTATCCAACAGTTGAACCAATCGTTGGTTTAAAAATTCTATAAATTAATTTTTTAAATTACTAAAATAATAAACTATTCATTTGGTATACAATAAAAATAATCAAATTAATAATAATAATAATGCAATACAGACAGAGGGTGAAAAAAATATTTTTATGGTAAATGAATGTTTTATACATATTAAGAGTTTATTTATATATATTAAGAGATATTTTTGTAAAAATTTTTATAATATAAATGACACTTCTTTTGTTTTTGAAATGTTATATTTGCTCTTTTTCCGAACCTTTTGGTTAACCGTTGGCTAAAAAAATTACCATACAATTACTTTACCAGCCATTTTCGATAGCTTATTTTCTACCAGGGTGCGGAAAGTTTTATATCTGACATTCTTGGAATCTGTTTTGGAAATCGTACTTCGTGCAAAAATTATTTTATCACTATTAAGAAATGAAAATGTAATTGACCTATTTTTTTTGGGCAACGAACTCAGTTTGAAAATATAAAAAGGCTATATCTCTGCCAAATTTCAGGACGATTGGTTGATTTTTACTCTTTGTTATCGTGAAACAACGGAAACTCTTATACTTTTTTATAAAACATTTTTTTTCAAAAAAACAAATGAAGGTGATCTTTTGAAATTTTAACCAAATATGTATAGTCTTCAATGAGTTTAATAATTGGTTAACATTTTAAGTTGATAAATGAAATATACTCTGAGAAAACGGGATTCGAAAATTAAAAAAAAAATGTTTAACCTTAAATATCTTTGGTCGTAATGGAACGATTTTTTGGGCAACGAACTCGATTTGATGATGTATAAAAGCTACATATGTGCCAAATTTCAGGACGATTGGATGATTTTTACTCTTGTTATCTGTTACATGTGTATAGTATGCACAACGTGACGAGGTGGATCGGGTTGTATGTAGCAGCAACATGAGGACGACTCGAGGAAAGACGCGCACCGGCATCGGTAGCTCAGTGGTCAGAGCACTCGTCGCGAAAACCAAAAGGTCCGGGGTTCATTCCCTGCCGAGTCAAGCCGTGCCGTTTTTTTATCGAGTCCTTCTTCATTTGTTTATATTTGCGAGTTTTCACTTGTAACATATCGTAAAACAACGAAAATGCTACTTTTTTATGAAATAATTAAAAAAAAAACAACAGATGAATATAATCTCTTAAAATTTCACCAAATATAGTCTTAATGAGTGGTTAAAATTTCAAGTCGATAAATAAAATATTTTTTGAGAAATTAATTTATGAAATAATAAAAGATTTTCCTTAATAACAAATGACAGCGTGAAGATAATTTAAATTATAAAAAGGAAAATGTAGGTAATTTAAATACCTTTCAATAAAAATTTGTTATATTAATTACTAATGACTCTAACACATCAAAAATCGAAAAAACTAAAAATTCCAAATCGTTTGTAGGTTATAAAACAATAGAAAATCGATCGAACCTCAAATCAGTCAGGATATCATTTTTTTTCGCGAGACGAAGAGAATAGGCTTTATCCGGCGAAAATCGGTCGATTTGATTCCGAAATATAAAGAGTTTACACACACACACACACACACACACACACACACTGGTGAGAATTGTCTCTATCGGAAATGGCCAGGAAAATAATAAATAGCTAGTAAAATAGCTAATTTCTGGGTAGTGATGAAACGATTTTTCCGGTCATAATATTCTCTATTTAATGGTGTTGCGGAATGACCGCGTGTAATTCTATCTGGAATAGTAAGCCGCTGAGACCTTGGCGGGCAGTGCATTTCAAAGGAACAGAATAACGGAAAAAGAATACTTTTTTCTTCACAACACTAGGTTTATTGACAAAGCCTATACTTGAGCACATCGCTTTACAAGTCAACTCTCGCCCGCGATAATATGGCGTCGATAGCCACACACGCGCCACGCTTCTCTCCAAGCAGGTTATGCCATCCGATCGGCTCGGTAGTCAAGCTACGTCTACTCTCGCCGCGCCGCGATCGGGAGAGAGCGACCACCCACACATACGTAGGAGAAGGTGGGGCACGGTGAGCATGTCGGGTCAGTTGGGCATTTTAATATTAAAGCCGTAAAGGGTTCTTTAAAAACAAATGTTCATAAAAATGCATAAAGAACTATACTAGTTTTTATATTCAAGTGTTTCATACGAGAAAAACTCATATGAATTAATTTCATAAGGTTGAAATTCGGAGCAGTGAAAATACGATGGCTTGATTTTTGGCTTTACTGACAAAGAGCGAATATATCTCAGATTAATATGAAACGAAATGCATTTGAAAGCTTAAGTTTTAAACTTTCAAGTACATTTCTTGTTTATCTCGATAGATATTTGTAAAATATAAACCAATGATTTTAAAATCCGTTGTTTATGAGACACGCCGGGTCCCCCCGGTGGGGCACGGGGAGCACACAGCGACGCGCCGGCCAACGGCAGCTGTTATTCCGGAGCGACAGTCTAACCTCACCAACCTGCAAATAGGAGCAAGATTGTTATGATCTCATCCACTTTTTAGTAGTGAGTTAGATTAATTAAATAGTTTTAAAAATAGTTTAAAATATTGTTATTAAAAAATTTTCAGTTTTAAAAATAGTTTTAACTCAAATTATTATGCATGAGAACGTGCTACTCGTGCCCCACCCCCGTGCCACATGTACCCCACTAAGTGGGGCACGGAGAGCATTTTCAAAGGTTTTACTTTCCAATTGTACATTACAAAATATAAGTCAATATAATTTTTTTTATTGATTGACTCCGTTTCCTAATGGTATTGACTATTTATTAAAATTTTTTTTATAATTGAAATCCATAGATCTTTAACATAATCATGAATTAAAGTTAGGGTGCCCGTGACGTCCCACCTTCCCCTATATAAATGCGTTCCCGAATAATTATGATTTTAAAAAAGGGCTAAAATAGATTTAACCTCAAATATTTTTGAAATTCATAAACGAATTCTTTTAGCCCCTAAAAACTTTTCTAATAAATAATATACAAACTCTACATCTCCACTAAATTTCAAAGAAATTAAAACAATTTTAATGTAGTTATATTGTGCGACAACAAAGAAAGTCATTTTCAAAAAGACACAAATTTTAAATATCAAACATCTAAAAAAATAACCATATAATCTGGATGAAATTTTACACAGGTATTGCCTATATCGCATACAAAATAGTCTATAAATTTCAAGCTGATACGTGGAGTTGTCATTGAGAAATTACGATTTTGAAAAAAACCGTAAAAGAATTTTAACCTTAAATATCTCTAAACAATTCTTTTACCTAAAGGACTTGTACGATAATATATAGACTCTACATCTCTACAAAATTTCAACATGATTAAACCAATTTTTGTTTTCTCTAGTTATCATGCGACAAAGAAAATAACTTTGTAAAATACGAAAATTTTCAAAATCAAATATCTCAAAAAGTAATCGTACGATCTTGATGAAAATTCGCACACATATTATCCATATTACATACAAAATTGTCTATAAATTTGGAGCTGATAAATAAAGCCGTTCTCGAGAAATTACAATTTGAAAAAAAAGTTTTAACCTCAAATATTTCTGAAATTTCTGGACTAATCATTTTGCCAAAAGAACTCGACCGAGAGCTATCCAAAATTTGCCTCTAAAAGGAATTTCAAAGCGATTAAGTCAATTTTACTCCCGTAATTGTTGGACATACAAATAGTACATTACGCATCAAGGGAGGGAAGTAAGACATCCCAACCCGCGTGAGATATTAACACCCGAGCCGAAGGCGAGGGCGGTAAACACGCGGGTTGAGATGTTCTACTTCCCTCCCGTGTTGCGTATACTATTTTGTCTCATGTATTCCCTGGAGGAAAGTATATTATTGTCTTTTCACCCTGATCTCAGGGTCTTAAGTGCCACATAACCTCACTCCTAAAACTGCGACGCGCATGCACGTTTCTAATTTTCTGTCGACTAGCGCCGCCTGCAGGTGATTTGCGGCCCGAGCGGCAGCGAGGGCTGCAACACGCAGGCGGCGCCAGCCGGGCCGAAAATTAGAGAAACGCGCATGCGCGTCGCAGATTCTAGGCGTGAGGGAATGTGGCACTTTCGGCCGTGAGAGCAGGGTGGGAAGACAACACTTTCCGACAGGGTATGAGACAAACTCATTTTTTTCACATTTCAATTTTTTTCTCAAAAAGTAGTCGACAAAATAAATTCAAATTTTTACAGATTACAGCTATTTATATCCGCATTATCATAATTTTTCTCAAGAAAATTGACCGTTTAGTTTAGGAGTTATAAACTTTTAAAACAAAAACACGTTTTTGTTAATAACAAAAGAACCGTGGTAGCTAGAGAAAGTTTTTTTTAGAAAATATAGGTATTTTAATGCTCTTTCAAATGCTATCTATTCGATTCAAATATCTCGATCTTGTCATTAAAAAAAAGCAAAAATCAATTTTGAGAAAATCGAAAATCGAAATAAAACAAAAACGCATCGGCGCATAAAAAAACGAATTTTTGACCCGCCATCACAAAAAAAAAAACAAAAAAAATGAGACCTGAACGGTCAAAATCGATCGAGTAGAAGCTGAGATCCAGGCGTATATACACACACACACACACACACACACACATCCATACAGACATTTTTCAAAAATCATGTATTTTGATTCGTAGTAACACCTCAACAGTAGAGTTTATTGTGTATTAAAAGTAAGGTAAAGATGAGTGCACCAAAAATCAAATCAATCAGCAATATTGATTTCAAATACATTAATATAGACTGTTGAAAATGGTTGATTATTCAAATCACATAAATTAGAAAATTAATATATTAGAATATGCAAATTAATAGAAAAGTTCCAATACATTATATTAATGAACGATTGATTTGAAAATTAAAAATAAAGTAAAAGTGAAATTCTTATGTAGCAAGTATTAGATTATAGATCAGATAGATCAGAGATAATTGAATTTAAAAAAAAAATAAACCTAGGTTAACACTAATACGATAATACTCTGCAAAAAGTCGTGAAATAGAGATATATAATCTTAACTCTTTGAAGAATAGGGTAAATGTGGGTATTACCGCGGACGCTGCAATTACCGCGGATCGACGAAAAACGCTCTGCAATTTCATTTTTCATAGTATAATTCGGCATTTAATATTTATTCGATCATACAAAATATTAATTATTATAAGAAATCGTCTTAAAAAGAGAATAAAGCATGATTTGTATGAATATATTACATTATTGTTTGGCCATCCGCGGTAATACCGTCATTTGTATACAAATACGATTGCTGATATTACTACGGCATTGGTCCAACGTAACCTCAAAACAGTGAAATCAAGAAGTCTATAATATATATGAGAACATTTGCCAACTACTATGTTCTAAATGAAATATGATGTAAAAATATACAGATATGTTCATTTTTTCGGTTGTAAAATTATAAATAATATAACAAGCTCAAGGTAAAATTCCGCAGTAATACCCCCGCGGTAATCCATCATACACACGGTAAAACCCCCGCGGTAATTCAATCATACCCGCAGTAATATCAGCCTCGGATCTATTTTTTAGATTGCATTTATTAATTAACTATATGTTTTTTATCATATGATGAGAGTCATTTTTGCATTTCTGGTAAGTTAAAGAAGAGTTAAAAAAAGAATTCAACTTAAATCATCGAGCCAAAGCTTTTAATTCGTGTACTATAAGACGCCCGTGCTGAAAAACCGCGGTAATACCCACTTTTACCCTATATTTTTCTAATCATCGAATCTTTATTAAAGCAATAAGGAGCGCTCCGATAACTGGTTTTGGTATATACAGGGACTTTGGGATCGTCGATCCCGAATCCGTTATAAGATTTTGAAAATTTCAAAACGCCTTGTCAATAATGACTTTTTTTCGAAAAAATTGCTGTTTCTTCATATTTGTTCATAAAACTTTTACGATAAATATTTATGTCATCTCAACTTTTTTCTGGTTTTCTTTTATTATTAAGATATCTGAAAATTTCAAAAAATCCGTCATAAAAACGTCAACTAGAGAGTAAATGGCTAGAACTTAAAGAAATCGAGGTGGTTAACGTCGGTTACCACCATGCTTCAAAGGGTTAAAGTATAATTCAATATACATTCTACGTACAAATAATTTTTTAAGTTTCAAATTAATTACCTACATTAACATAATGTGACTGAAGTTAATTATAAGCAGTAACGTCAACAAGTTTTAAAACCTTTTCCTTTTTTACTCAAAGTTTTCATAGCAATCTCCATTTTTCTACAGATCGGGGCAATAATTAATTTTTAAAGTTTTCTACACTTATTTACTTATTTTAGTAAAAGTTTGTAACAAAAATAACCATTTAAAAAATAAAATCAATAAATATCCAATATGTAGATGTTTTTAAATACACAAAGCGATGAATGAACGAGGAAAGTTAGTTGTAAAAAATAATTTAGAGCAAAATTGATCATCTAATGTGAATTCTGGAAGAAGTTAATATGTATTTTCTATTCACGTAAAAAATGCATAGAAAATATGTTGCATATGAAAGATAATAATCTTTGCATAGTATTTATATGCAAAGACGTGCATTAAAAATATATTATTTATGTCGACTGCAACTTACTATCAACTGATGAGAATTTTTCCATCGGTCTTACCATCGTAAAAAATGCATAGAAAATATGTTGTATATGAAAGATAATAATCTTTGCATAGTATTTATATGCAAGGACGTGCATTAAAAATATATTACTTATGTCGACTGCAACTTACTATCAACTGATGAGAATTTTTCCATCGGTCAGATAGTCCTTTGCTAATAAAGTTTTTTTTTCCAGGTTTTAATTAAGTTTTTATTTCAGATTCTGCGGGAGTGATTATAAACAAGGGCAATCTGATTGCCATAAATATGAATTATTTTAATTTAATTTCAAGGACGTGCATCAAATTATCGGAAAGAAAAGCTGCGCTGAAGTGCCATATACACATTGTATTTTAGAAAGGTAATGTGCAATGCAATTGTTCCAAATAGAAACTGAGCCATTGTTTTATTGACAAGTCGTTCGAGCTAGCATCGACTGATAAATAGTGAATCGGGATATATATCTATCTATCTATTGTTACGATTTAATAATCGCATACAATAAATAAATAATAAATAAATAAACTTTCCAAAATTCATTATTTTTCTTAAAAGTGAATGAACCTCAACGTGAATTGATTAATTATATATAAAATCAAACAAAAATCTATTACAAAGACTTTTGTAAAAAAACTGTGTATGCTTCAGGTTTTGTCTTCAACAAGTTCTAAACTTATTTTTCATTATGAATATATATCTGAAAATATTTTTATTTGTGCAACTATTAGAAATTATCTGCGGTGTTGATAACTTTCATACAAATGTACTTGATTTTTTTATCCAAAATATGAAAAATAATGTTGGGTCAAAGCGAATAACATTATTAACAGATTCACAATCAACCGAATTGGCCGTTTCAAAGTTATTTATAAAACGTATTGTCAATACGTTTCCGACTTTGGTAGTGAATGTTACGTCACTATCTTTAAATGAATTAGTAGAATTCTCACATCTAAGAAGGCTACGCCAGTTATTATCAGAAAGATCCGAAAGTGAAAACTTATATGTAATATTAATAACTAATATCGAAATAACAATTACTGTACGCAAATTAGAAGAATGCATAAAGATTATAGCAGGATCTTCACGTTTTTACATGCATCCTAAGTATTTGATCTTTTTATTTAATTTAAGTACACGTATTGGAATACAAAATTTCTTAAAACAGGGTTGGACTAGTTGGATTTTAGATATTACAGTAGTTGAATTAATTCAAGTAAGTGAACATAACAAATTTTATAATTCAATGATAACTTCTAGTGTTATAGTTCATCAATACAATCCTTACAATGATTCTTATAAAAATGAATTGTTTTCTGTCCAAACTATACTATTTCCTGATAAATTAAAAAATTTGCATAGATATACATTGCATATGGGTTTTGACCAAGCAGTTCAACGGCTTCCGAGTCCCCTCAATTCTCCAGAATTGAGACATTTTCTAATCCCAGATCATCCTGAATTAAGCACTATTAATCCATTTTGGATACCCCTCGTTATTCAATCACTGTCAGAAGTTATGAATTTTACATATAAAATAAAGTATGAGCATTCGTTCAGAAACTTAATGATAGATCTCTATAGAAATAAAACTGATTTGTTAATAGAGCCAATTTTTTTTAACAGCCTTTCAAAACATTGTCGGTCAGTGCATCTCCCATTTCCTGAATCAAGACAGCTGATTGTCAGACAGTATCCACAGTATAAAATAAGTTATACGAAAGATTCTGGTATTACATTTGCGATGTTTATCTTCATATTAGTTATTACTAAGATTGTGATTCGATTAGCAAAACTTAACAAAAACACATGGACGATTTATAACATTATTCAAATAATAATGGGAAATTCAGTTGTGGATATTTTTCAACATATTAGCGAAAAAATGTTATATTTATGTTTGATCTACGTATATATTACATTCTCAGCGAATATTCTAGATATGCTGATTGCAATTAATTTTGAGAAACAAGTTTTGCTGGACCTCAATACTTTAGAGGACGTGGAGAAAGCTGGCGTCATTCCCTGCATGGGTGATATTACAAAGCGTTTATCTAACGGAACTACACCTTTTACTCCCCTTGAAAAACTACTAAGTCGATCAGTTGATTGTATTATAGCGGATTGTTGGATTAATTTGTATAAAGATGTTAAAAAATTCAATGCCTGTGAGACAAATGAGCTTGGATTCGTGGTGGCTGATGTTTTTTCAAACTCTTCACTAGGTTTGGTTATTACTTTTGTGAATGAACCTACATACACGAGCATAAGCCAAATGATTTTTACGGGCCGTTTACAATATTACCAACGATTTCAGATGCATATGTACCGCGTACTTGAATTGGGACTGATCGATGTCTGGTTGTCACGGAGAAAAGCTCGATTGACGAGAGATGTAAAAAATAGATTTAAGGTGTATACTCATGTGACAAAAAAAGTTGAGAAACCTTCTGCGAATTTTTACTACAGCATTATCACACTTACGCTAAGTGGATTTATTATATCAACAACAATCTTATTTTGCGAAATTTTATGGAACTATTTAAGTAAGAAGTGTGAAAATTATATGTACAACCTATTTTTCTGAAAACCTTTGCATGCTATCTGTTATTGCCTACGACTGTAAATGCACAAATAATAAAACTTTACAATGTATTAAAGCGATTTGAAATACTTTTATACCCAACAACTCACTTAACATTCTTACGAGACTATCTTAATTTGTTTCATATCAAAAAAATCCTTTTAAAGTATCCTGATAAGTCTCCGATACTAAATGACAACCAAAAATTGAAGGATTTTTCATGAAATTAGAAAATTTTTCTATGTTTGTTTTTGAACCAATTTCATTAGTATCTAAATTATTTTAAAGAATTTTTAAAAATTTCGATTCAACGAAAAAAGATTGAAAGTTGGTATTATGTGTTGTCTCCTAAAGAACGCGGTGTCGATAATGATTTTTCTTACTAATTTAACGCGGAAATAAATTTAATAACTAGTTACATTATTTTATATTTGTTTAAATAACAAACTATATTTAAGAATGGGGATCCCCGAAATTTGATTGTTATTTAACATACTGTTATGTATTAGTCTATTGTCATCGAACATGAAAAGAACGAAAGCGTTGCGATTAGTTTGTTGTTCTCGATTCAATTTAGTTTTTCAGTTAGTTGATTCGAGACCTTGTTGATGACACATTTAACCTTTTGTGTTGTTGAGCTTGAATAAAATTGCATCCTTGTTTTTATAAGTGGTTGTTACTATTTGTTGTGTGTCTGTGTGATTGTAACAATACATAAAATAGAGAAAAAGTTTTCTAGAAGCTAAAAGGTGAAACTTCTGGAGAAACGCTCATACACGGAAAAAATTCATCGTCAGCTTCCTCAAAGTTAATTTGTTGTGTTTTTTTAAATTAAAAAATAGGAGCAAGATTGCTATGATCTCAACCAATTTTTTAGTGTTGAGTTAGATTAATTAAATAGTTTTAAAAATAGTTTAAAATATTTTTATTAAAAAATTTTTACTTTTCAAAATAGTTTTTACCCAAATTATTATGCATTAGAACGTGCTACTCGTGCCCACCCCCGTGCCACATGTGCCCCACTAGTGGGACACGGAGAGCATTTTCAAAGGTTTTACTTTCCAATTGTGTATTATAAAATATAAGTCAATATAATTTTTTTTATTGATTGTCTCCGTTTCCTAATGGTATTGACTATTTATTAAAATTTTTTTTATAATTGAAATCCATAGATCTTTAATATAATCATGAATTAAAGTTAGGGTGCCCGTGACGCCCCACCTTTCCTTACGCACGGATACAGACGTCGCCACATCGTGCAGATACATACTTGAGGGCGCCACTTAGTGCTACCGCTCGCGGAGATACACACTCGCATAAAACACAGACTTTCCACAACAAACCGCCCGCCTTGAAATAATGATTTCAACACACGCCTATACCTACTTAACCTAAGCAATGTACTCGGCGGCAGAATGCCGATAATCTATACGTTTTTTAAGAGTTAGTTTGATTTTACAATTGATATAATTGTTAGTCAAATAAATTACAATAGATACAATATGAATAACGATAGGTTTTTTTAAAGTCGCAACATTGTTTTGTTACCGCAATAAACTTAAATCTACAATATAATGAATGACTTAGGTTAGAAAGCTTTGTTTATTGATCACCAGGTACATCAGGTTTGTCTAAATCTATAGGTAATAATACAAGTTCAGAAATAGGGCGCAAATATTCAGAATTCGCAGTTTTAATTTTTACAACACGCACATGCCCATCTGCACCCGGGAAACAATCGACAACACGCGCCAGATTCCATTTGGAAGGATGCATGTTAGGTTGCCGCAGTAGAACCATATGACCCTTTTTGCTTTCTCAAAGAGAAAATTTTGTAACGGTGAAAATTTTCGAATCACAGATTTTGATGAATTTCGATGTTTTTGAGGTCCCTGAGTCAGAATAATAGGTTTTTAGAAAATTTATATATGTATGTATGTATGTATGTATGTATGTATGTATGTATGTATGTATGTGTGAAACCAAATTTTGTCCCGGTCATAACTCTTGAACGGATGGACGGAATCGGCTGAACTTTCGCGTGCACCTTAGGTATGTCTCAACTTAGAACTGATTAAATTTTGGAGTCAAACGGATGACTTCAAGGTCTTATTTTATTTAAAATAACAATTTTGCAAAAATATTTTTTTCAAAAATAATTTTTTTTTTTCAATTTGTTCGAAAGATATGAAAAATGGAGACCGATATTCTTAAAGTACATTTTATTTTCTTCTAAATTATGTATTTTAAAACTAATCACGAGTTATTTTGTTGATTTAAAATCGCGGATTTGAAAAAATAGCTACTTTTTAGAAAAATTAACTAATTTTATAAATTATCAATTACTTTTTTGGCATTACATCTCGAAGATGAATATAATATAAACACAGTTTCTTAAAAGACTTAGAACTGATTAAATTTTGGAGTCAAATGGATGTCTTAAAGGTCTTATTTAAAAAAAAATAACAACTTTGCAAAAATTATTTTTTTTAAATAATTTTTTTTTTCAATTTTTTTGAATATATGCCAAATGGAGACTGATATTCTCAAAGTACATTTGATTTTCTTCTAAATTAGGTATTTTAAAACTACTCACACGTTTTTTCTGACTTAAAAATGCGGATTTGAAAAAGTAGCGATTTTTCAGAAAAAATTTAAATACTTTCATGGGGGGGGGTTCAAAGTTTAGACGATCCACTTTAGAATTGAAGTCAACTCTAGACGTTCTCCATTCCGACATAAGCTTCTGCAGATTGTGCAAAATTTCGAAATTCTAAATTACGAAAATCATATTTTCGAATATAACAATTCACCTACTGTCCAAAACATCGAATTTCATCAATACTATTTTAAAACGAATGTAACATATTTCTAATGATTTATTTCGAAATATCTTTATTATATCCCTATTAAAATTTTATAAATGAAATTCGATGTTTTGGACAGTAGGTGAATTGTCACATTCGAAAATATGATTTTCGTAATTAAGAATTTCGAAATTTTGCACAATCTGGAGTAGCTTATGTCGGAATGGAGAACATCTAGAGTTGACTTCAATTCTAAAGTGGATCGTCTAAACTTTGGACCCCCCCCCTTTCATGAATTATAAATTACTTTTTTAGCATTGTATTTTAAGGAGGTTCAGTCATCACATCAAAATGCAGGGAAAAATTTAGAATTTTTATATATTGTTCTTTAATTTGAAAGAAGATTACATGCATTTTTTCAGTATTTTTTATAAGCCATTTTTTCGAGAAAAAAATTCTTGAAAATAGATTTTTTAGCATAGTCTCTTATGGGAGAGTGAGGTTATGTGACCTTTGAACATAAAAATCACTTATAAAAAAAGCAGAAATACAGTTAAAAAACCTTCATTTTAATAGAAAAATAAACAAAGAATAAAAACGCAGAGGCATCTTGGTCGCTTATAAGGCATTTGGGAAAGAAGTAGGTGAAAACGTAAACAAAACGCCGAGTTCGTTGGCTGCGCGAGGGGGTGCGCGGTGAGCGGGGAGCCCCGCGGGGAAAGAGGGGACGTCCCTAGCCTCACCCCGCAGCATGACACCCCTGAACCTCCTTAAATGAAGACCGATATTCTTAAATTATATTCGATTTCCTTTTAAATTATGTGTTTTAAAGTTAGTCACGTGTTATTTTTGACTTAAAAATGCGGATTTGAAAAAGTAGAAAATTTTGGGGGGGGTCCAGAGTTTCGACGATTCACTATAAAATTGAAGTCAACTATAGATGTTTTTCAGTTCGACAGATGATAATGCAGATTGTTTTTAATTTCGAAATTCTAAATTACGAAAATCATATTTTCGAATGTAACAGTTCACCTACTGTCCAAAACATCGAATTTCATTAATAGAATTTTAATAGGGGTACCATATAGATACTTCGAAATAAATCATTAGAAACAGCTTATATTTGCTTTGAGGTCGTATTGATGAAATTCGACGTTTTGGACAGTAGGTGAACTGTTACATTCGAAAATATGATTTTCGTAATTTAGAATTTCGAAATTAAAAACAATCTGCATTATCATCTGTCGAACTGAAAAACATCTATAGTTGACTTCAATTTTATAGTGAATCGTCGAAACTCTGGACCCCCCCCAAAATTTTTACAAAAATTAAATAATTTTATGGATTATAAATAATTTTTAGTTATTACATAACTATTTTAAATATAATTTTATAAATTATTTTGAATAATGTTTTATGGAAAATAAGATATGCAGAAAAAATGAAATTTTATATTAAAATATTCATTTAAAAAAATTATTTGAGATAAAATATTAATTCTCTTTGAGAAAGCATTCTGCTAAAGCAGTTAGCAGCGGTTTTTAATTCGATTTCGGGTAATCGCCACTACGTGCGATGCTGAAGCGAAAGTAAGTAGTCATTAGACCAGCGTGTCCGAAACGTCTCTAAGGTTTGCTGAAGTCGCATCCACCGAGATAGGCGGTTTGGGTTGAGATCGATTAAGGACGTTCTCCGGGTCGAAGCAGCAATTTTAGTTTTTATATTTTTATATAATGTTTTATTAATTTGATAATCCAAGAGTAAGTACATGTAACAAATATATACTTGAAAGAACATAAGACAATTTTTTTTAAACAAATTCAGGCAATAGTCACTATGGTATTGTTACAATTGAAGACAAAAACTTCAATAAGTTCTTTAAATTTTTTTATTTTTTATCCGATCTTAACGAAATAAAGCTTATTTTGTTCGTTAAGAAATTTCAGGGGGAGTATCGATGGGAAAATTTATGATACAAATTACCAGTACGGCGCAATATAAATTTATTTAAGAAAAGCAAGTCAAGTTTTCATAAAAAATTTCTTAAACAAATTGATATTGCGCCGTACTGGTAACTCGTATCATAAATTTTCTCATTAATACTCGCCCTGAAATTTCTTAACGAACAAAATAAGCTTTATTTCGTTAAGATCGGATAAAAAATAAAAAAATTTAAAGAACTTATTGAAGTTTTTGTCTTTAATTGTAACAATAGTATAGTGACTATTGTCTGAATTTCTCTGAAAAAAATTGTCTTATGTTCTTTCAAGTATATATTTGTTACATGTACTTACTCTTGGATTATCAAATTAATAAAACATTATTTAAAAATATAAAAACTAAGATTGCTGTTTCGACTCGGAGAATGTCCTTAAAGAGCATTGACGGATAGAATTTAGGCGACCTCCAATTAGAAAATGCTCAGGAGTAAGGGGGTTAAGGTCAACTTGACAGAGCTGGGTTGACATTTTTTCATATGTTGGCGTTTGGTCAAGAAGAACGCGTTTTAAGTGTATTTTAACATTTTTTACACCTGCCTCCCAGATCCCACCGAAATGCGGAGCCGCAGGAGATATAAAGTGACATTGAACATTATCTTGTGCTAGACATACTTGGAAGTCGGAGCCGGACACAGCCTGAATGTACTCTTCGTGGAGGAATCGATCAGCACCTTGGAAGGTTGTACCTCGATCACTATGCATATGAGACGGAAGACCTCGTCTTGACGTAAAACGCTTGTGTGCGGCTATGAACGCAGGTGACGAATAATCAGACACCAATTTCAAATGGATTGCCTTTACTGAGAGGCATACAAAACAGCAATATAACACTGCTGAGATCTGATGCCACGGCCGCTCGCCATGCGAACCTTTAGTGGCCCGGCGTAATCCCCACCACAGTGTGCAAAGGCACGTTCTGATCGAGTGACTCTAGGTGCTGGAAGATTGGCTATGAGTTACGATGCTAACGTCGCACGGATTTTTGCGCATGTGAGACACTTAAACAGGACAGATTTAATTTATGGGCGTGGATTGACCAGCTACACGTTCTGCCTCAGAGTACTTAAGGTAAGCTTCATTCCCCCGAATGAGAGCGGTAACTAACGGGTGTGATTAAAGAATTACAGGATGCTGTGCATCATGTGACAGTGAAGAATGGGTCAAACGGCCTACTACTCGCATTACTGCTGTATTCTTATCGATGTAAGGGCAGAGTGAAGAGAGTTTTTGCTTTTGGTAGACACGTTTTGACCTGTAGTTAGTGTATGTAGTTCTGGAGTAAACATTTAAGCTTGCAAATATTTAAATAAAAGAATTTGAGAGTCTGATAATTCATGTGCAGACAGAGGGCCAAGACAGACTGGCACTTGTACAGTGGTTTTTTGTTTTCGCTGTTTAATTTTAAGTTTTCGATGTTTTTTGTATCGAAGCAAATATGCAGTGACTCTGGCCGCTCGTAATCACGAGGAGAACTTATGAACTACTATATACAATGGAGCGTCAGCATCATTTGTAACATGAAAGACAATAATTTTAGCCTCGAGTATGTCTTCAGGAGGGGGTTCAGGGAACGTATTGGGCCAGCATGCTGGCTTTGCCAGTAGCCAATCTGGGCTGCGCCACCATAAAGAGGAGTTGACTAATTCAGCTGGAGTGTATCCACGGGACGCGAGATCCGCCGGATTACTTAACGTTGGCACGTGACGCCAGTGTTGATTCGGATAATTCCTGAATCTCCGCTACTGTATTGCATACAAAAAGTTTCCATGTAGAGGCATGTTTTTTTAGCCAAGCTACGGTGATACTTGAATCTGTCCAGCATTGAAGTGGCAGATCTGCGAATGCACTTCACGCAAGGCGAAGATCAGTTGAGCCAGAAGCAAGGCTGTTTGGAGTTCTAGTCTGTGAACTGACACTAGCTTTAATGAAGCCACTTTGGTTTTGCTCATTATGAGAGAAATGCGAACGTTGCCGGCATTGTTAACTGTTCTTAGGTAAACTACAGTGCCGTAAGCATCGTTGAACGCGTCTGAAAATCCGTGCAGCTGACTAGATTTATTAGTGGTATGAAGATAATTCCAGCGGGAAATTTGAATGTCAGATAAGACAGTTAACGAATCAAAAGCAAGTGAGTCGGGCAATACTTCGTCCCATGCAATTTTGTTCAGCCACAGTTTTTGCATGGGGATTTTTCCTTTAATGATGACTGGAGAGACCCAAGCCGAGGGAATCGAACAACCGAGATAATAGAGATAAAACTTGTCGTTTCGATATCGATCGAGGTCGATCTATATTTATCGAGAGCGAAAAAGTGTCAGTGGATGGATGCCATGCTAAGTACCTTTACTCCACTATCCTCATGCGACAGTGAGTTCCACGATAATCCATGGTTAGTTGGATCAATATCAGCCACCAACTGCTGGTTGTCGCTTGTCCATTTGCGAGGCTGAAGTTGAGCTTTGCCCAAAAGTGCAATGACTTCGTTGCGTACTTCAAGCGCAGCTTTTGTATCATACACCCCAAACAATAAGTCATCAACAAAGGTGTCGTACCTTAAAACAATTGATGCTAGCGGAAATTTCACGCCGTCATCGTTGATCAGTTGTTGAATTACTCGAAGTGCTAAATAAGGAGCAGACCTTGTTCCGTACGTTACAGTATTTAGAGTTGATAATCCATAGGTGAACAATAAATTGAAGGGCGCCATAGAATGCGTTGATAATCACGATCACGAGGGTCGATTAAAATTTGCCGATACATTTTAGCTATATTAGCTACAAAGACAAGAAGGTATGAGCGCCATTTTGACAAATTTACAAAAAGTTCAGACTGAAGTTTTGGGCCTGTAAGCATGCAGTCATTCAAAGAGACACCATTTGAAGTTTTTGACGAAGCGTTAAAAACAACCTTTAGTTTAGTAGTTTATGACTCTACTCTCGAATGATTGGGTGATGAGGTATATACACTACAAGAGTGTGATTGAACGACAACGGATTGACTGGAGACATGTGATCCAAAGTTTGATAGTCCTCCATGAAATCAAGGTATAGTATAGACGGGCCAAACGCGTTTCTACTCTCTTTAAAACGTTTTCTGCGATGGATCACGATTCCTAACTGAGGAGTAACGTTTGGTTTAAATGGAATGCGCACCATGTATCGTCCATCTGCATCACGCGAATGAGTGTCCGCAAAATATAACTCATACAATTGATCTTCCGTGGACATAATCGTCTTCGATGGAATGCTTTCAATTTCCCAAAATTTGTTCAACACTGCATCTAAACTAGAAGCCGGCATAGAATGATGAACAGGGATCATTCAAGGAGTGTGTTGCCGAGCAGATGAGCACGGACCGAAAATTATCCATCCGAATACCGTTTGCTATGCTACAGGCTCGTTTGCTTTACCTTTGCGAATGTCATCGAGAAGGATGCAACCGTAGGGGTCTGCACCAATGAGTAGATCAATCCAGTTTTTTCACGCGTTAGATTCTAATACTCCAAGCTTCCTTCATTTTTCGGTATCCAAAAACATTCGAAAATTTCAAACGAATCTGTGATTCAGAACTCTCAATCATTCCCAGTAATTAAATTCAAGTGGTGCTTATTTGCCAGTTATAATTAAAGAGAAAGTAAATTAAAATTTATTACCTCTTACCAAGAATAACAATTTTAATAACGAAGATTTAGGATCTCATAGTGAAATATACATGCACTTTGATATTATGCTTTTTCTAATTCTATAAATTACTCTACTTATAATGTCTTCTACTTAGCTACTGTATACTTTAGGTTCTCAAAAACAGCCAAATGAACGTAATAATTAAAAAAAAATTTGAATAAAGTACGTTTAAACTAAAAAAATTACAGGACACATATAGCGTCCTAAAGACAAAAGTTCAATCTAAAAATGTACAATTCTTTTCCGTCTAAAACTATATCAAAATATACAAATAGAGTTATATTAATAATACAAACCGCTATACTATCATTCATGAAAACCCAAAAACACCGCCAACTCACTCAACAACCCTCGTTCTCTTTCACCCGCATAGCCTCATCGTGACCATTATCATAACCGATTGCGCGGTCTTGCACGCCTGTCAAGTCACGCGTACATATAATAGCCACTCGGCGTTTTCATTCTAGGTCAGCGAGCGCGCATGCGCCCGATAAGCAAAACCCCGCAGCCCACGCGCAACCCTCTCCGACGGCGCGTATACAGTAATCCCCCTTCTCGCGCCACGTGTGACAACTGTTGCGCAACGCGAGCACATAAGTACTGCGCCGCGAGAAAGTTCACAAACGCGCGCGCGTGTACTACGAGATGATATATACGCGAGACCGCATTAGACGCACGAAAAATATATATCCCGGGCGTATATATTAATTAGCGACGATGGAATTGTAAAAATGTTGCGTAAACCCGCGCGTAAGGATACATATAAGATGAAGCGAGTGCGAGGTGTGTATGACATGTAGGTGTATATATAATGGATTATCTCATTTTTGCGAGAGCGCGTACGTGTACACGCGAGTAGTGCCGCACGTTAGGGATTTGAAAAGTTAAAGAGGCTTGGAATCCGGCTCGCGTGTAATACGCGCGTGTTTTTTCCCCAAATCTCCCGCCTCTGTGGGTAATACACTAAACTTAAATATATATATAGTCATGCCGCGGTCGTATTGTGCAAATGACACACGGCACTGTATATATGTAGCTATATAAGGGCACAAACGTTTAGCGAAGAATGATTTAACGGGCGGAGCAAGCGTCGCTACTTTTTTGCCTCGTTTATGCAATTAAGCTGCTAAAAACGCGGTAATTTAATGAAGAAAGTCACATTATACACGCCGCGTAGAAACGAGTTGCACGCGAAATCTGTTTTAATGGCTAAGGCTGTATCGTTAATTCTGGGAAACCCGCGCGCGGGAGCTACGGAGTTTAATTTGGGATTTAGATTACAAGAAAGAGTAGCTTTTTTCAATTGATTTATCGAAACACTAGGTAATTCATGCCACTAATACGCTCTTTTTATGTCGAATTGGAACTACGCGCTTAAATAAGTTGGAAAACCACTACGCGAACGTATAAGGATCGTCCAATAAAACACGAATTAGACAATAGTCGCGGCATTATCGAATACAAACCTCTTTCTTTCGCGTACAGCTCACGCGCGCGCCTAATTATTTCCGTAAATTCAAATTATTTATTAGATAATCACGCACTGGGTAATAACAATTTTATTACCCTTTCAAATGTCAGCCGATATCTAGAGCACTAAAAATTGCGTAATCGGACGCGCACGCGTGCAGCGTGTAATTGCATTACGCTTACACGTACTTATCTTCGTTATTACCACAATATATACCATCCGATTCAAATTACGATTTTTCTACAATTCCCCGGGGAATTCGCGTTCGCGTCTCGTCTCATTAGCCCGGCGCGCGTCTCGATTGTCCTGTCGACGTGCGCGTGCCTCGCGCGCCGGCGGCAGCGGCCTTTAATCGACGGGGAAATAAATTGCGACTTTGACTTTGATGGGAATCGACCGGCGGAGGACAGATCAACACGTTGTATCAGCGATCGCCGCCCGGTTGTCTGTGTGTGTTTGTGTGTGCGTGTGCGTGCGTGTGTGTGCATGCGTGTGTGTGTTGTGTGTGTGTGTGTGTGTGTGTGTGTGTGTGTGTGTGTGTGTGTGTGTGTGTGTGTGTGTGTGTGTGTGTGTGTGTGTGTACATGTCCCGTGGGGTTTTCGTCTCCAAACGGGTCAGTGAGTAGTGGATATATTGGGAATGGGTTTCCTAGTGGGAATTGTACGACAATTAGCGTGATCCTGCAGTGATGTTCAAGAAAATCAAAGAATACTATGTGGTTCAATAGTTTTTATGAAAATTTTTTAATGGCGATGAAAAATAATTGTTTTATGGTAAGAACAATGTTTTGCGTGCAAAGTGCTTAAGTTTCTATATAAATAACGATTTCTTCGAAAATCTTGTTTGTTTTTTTTGTAAAATTTTTCTTTGTGCGTATTGAATTTTTCAATGCATCTAAAAGTTGGTTAATACAGCTAATCTTAATATAATAAAATAAAAATCAGAATTTCTTTAAATGAATTATTTAAAGGAAAGTATTATTATTACTGTTTGTTGCAAAAATTTTTTAATTTTTAAAAATTATTATAAGATCCGATAGTCAAAATTAGTTACTTCCTGGTTATGAACTGTGAAATAACATTTGTACAATTTTTACTGGAATTTCTCTCTTTTTAGATGAAAAATATTACGCATTCAACGCATGCATATTTGTCAAGAACTATAAGTTATTATTAAGTATTTATCATTTATTAAACCTACTAGTTTAACAGGAGAAAGAGCGGTATTTATGAAAATCTGTTAGGAGTTATCTTGGAAATCGATACAATGTAACAAAATATCGATACTGGTTTTCTAATGTCGTAAAATAGTATATAGACACATGTACATGCACCTATAACAATTTTCTCTTCTTAAATTTCCAAAATTTACACTTAATAACCTCATTAATTTATCATTTGCTTTAAATCGTACAAAACATTTAATTATACGTATATACATATGTATTTTTCCACATCACTTAAATTTTGATATTTTTCTTCAACATTAGCCTCCTCCATGTACTTTGAGTCATCATACACTCTAAGGTAAATAACGTATCCACGATATATCAACGCAACACGTAATACCATACATTAACCACAAGATTAATTTCCCAATCCACAAGCGTTAATCGATAAAACCCCTCCTTACAAAAAAACAATCCACATATATATCATTATAGATGCCATTCTATGCGACTATAAGCGCGCGGAGAAATCACCGCACGGTAGGGGAGAAAATCGCTCAGCCGCAATTCGACACCCAACATGTCCAAGAAAGTTACTTATACATATATATGTGTATATATATGTATCTCGCCGCAACGACACCGAAACGAGGCCGCGAGCCTCCTGCGCATATATACCCATGCCCCCTGTCACGTCGGTTACGGCTGAGACGTAATTTCCTGCGGCAAGCGAGAGAAGAGGACATGTATATAGCATATGTGTGTATGTGAGCATGCAGACCCCGTCACGATAAGTGCAGCGCCGTTTATGCAAATGCCATATTATTTTACGTGCGCCGCGGTGTTGCATTTCCTCTATTCGGTCGTTTGATTTATGTAATTAGTGGGGGGTGAGGTCGAGGTCTTTTAATTTGAGAATGCGGAAGAAGCGAGCGGGTGACGATCAATGCTGACGAGGATATAAATCAGGTGCTGTTTGTGTGTGTGTGTGTGTGTGTGTGTGTGTGTGTGTGTGTGCGCGTGTGTGTGTGTGTGTGTGTGTATGGTTGATTGAGATGTTTAAAATGTTTGCGAATTGCATTGTAAATGTTAATTATAGGGTATCATTCAAAGTGTTCGGATAATTGGTTAGAGATGTAGTTTAATTTTTAATTGATTCGAATAGATTTTTGGAAAAAATATTCCCTACTGGTTTGAGAGCAATTAATATAAATGAGATGATTCCAACGAATCCGAAAGCTATTTGGCTTCTTCTGAAATGATTAGGTTATTTAACTATATCTATCCACCTTTATGTTAACTATTTACACAAAATTATTAGTAAACTTAATCATAAATTCATTTTTGAACTAACCGAAATTTTTTTCCAAAACAACATTCAGTTCATCATAGCAACTGAAAAAGCCTCAAATCAATTACAAATTTCATTTCAAATAGTGAAGAAAAAGTTATAATTACTCCATCGTTAAAAAGATTAAGTTCATCTCCATTCATTTAGCTCGAATATGTCACCCTGTATTAGGAAACGAGAAATAGACACTCTCCCATTTCACATTTTCGCTAACGGAACGCCTGTCCCACCGCAACCCATCTTACCGCCATCCAGAGCTCGGTTGCGTATATACACTATCGAACCACAGTGGCGGCGAACCCCGCACAGAGAAAGGAAACTACTCAGTGGGTATTACTCACCCAAAAGTTGGCGTATTAACTGTTGTTCCGCACAAAACGGAACTCACGGCAGGTGAATGAATTATAATAATAAACGCCCAAAATATTCATTCCCAAGTTTCATTTATTGCAATGATGATTATCCCTGGCAGAAATTCATCTATATGAAATAGCCAAGAAGTTAGAAAATAGCTAGTAAAACTGGCTAATTAATGGCTATGATGAAACGATTTTTCGACCATTATTTGCCTATTTCTTAGATTGATGTCACAAAAAAATATTCGTATTTGATTTTCTTACTAATTCTATCGTATATGTAAGAGCATTAAAGTATATTGGATGGCTTACCAAAATATAAATAAATAACATTAACTAAAAAATCATTTGCTGTACACTGTTTCTAAGAATAATTCAGCAAAATTTGTATTTCTCCATCTGATTCTATCTCTCTTACTCCTTGTCATAACAGCAAGCCTTCTAATAGCCATTTCCAGACTAAAGAAACTGATCAGTTTTAATACCTTTAAAATACTCAAGAACAAGCTTGTGCTTGTCTTCGAAAAACTCATTCTACTTATCAATCTATTAAATGGCCATAGTAGGGGAAAAAGCGTTTCACCGTGAGCTAGAAACTGGACAAGAGAAATTCCTATTTTATGGCAAGTTTCTAGAATAAATAATCAGGTATTAGTTATAAAATGTTTTGGATTTCCACCAGGGTAATGAGTACCTTATTCAAAGGTTACACAAAGACTGTAACTTAACTTCTAATACTTAACTTCTCCCTAGCAACGGTTTTTACTTGTTTTTAGAATTAATCGTATTCGGAGTAAATATATTTATATATAAAACCAATAACGATGAATTTATATCTGTGGCTTCCCGGAAAAACCACGTAAGGGACGAGTTTTTCAAAATCGGTTTTATGCCTTTTTTCTTATCTTTAAGGGGGTTCTCCTCGGGCACTACAGTTTGTGGCTCAGCGAGAGCATAAACTATACCATGAACGTCGTTCTGTCTCTCTCGCTCTCGTGCACGTCGTCTGCTATTTGTGTTTATAATCATTGATATCTTTTTAAAAAGATCGGCTTCACACATCTTTGATAAACTTAATAGAAAGAGCCGAATTTCATCTTTCTTAAGCTATGTTTTTCTTTTTGAAGTCCAGTTTTTTTGATGAGTAATACTATTACTTTCTGTCACCTTTGATATAGCACTCATTTACTCTCATGTAAAAATAACCATTTTCAAGAATTTTTTACTTAAAAATTTGTTCCGCAATGTATGTAAACAAACATATGGTATCATTTCTGTGACTTTGAAGAATATTTTTATATTTTTTTCAGAAGCTTTTTCAGTTTTTGCAATATGAAGAGAACTACCTTAAACAGTCCTCTATCATCTAGCCGTGATAGAAATTCCAAAAGTGCACTCGTTGTCTTGAATCAGCACAAGGAAAAACCACATATCTCCATTTTTTTCAACATTTCCCCGGAATAACCACGTATCTCCATTTTTTAGAATAATTCCCGGAAAAATCACGTAACTCCACTTATTTTTTAGAATAATTCCCGGAAAAACCATGTAACTCCAATTTTTTTAGAATAACTCCCGGAAAAACCACGTAACTCCACTTTTTTTTGTAGAGTAATTCCCGGAAAACCCATGTAACTCCACTTTTTTAAAAGAAAAACTCCCGGAAAAACCACGTAACTCCACTTTCTTTAGAATAACTCCCGGAAACCCCTCGTAACTCCACTAAAAATTTTTTTTATTCCCAGAATAACCACGTAAGTGAAATTCGATTTCTAAAACATGAACGCTATTTTCTCTGGTTACTGTGGCAAAAAATATGTTATTTACATTAGTATTCATAGACGCAGTGTTGCATTTAATCTCATTTGTCTTGATTTATAACATCGATGCGAAACTTGCGAAACTAAAAACTCGATTTACTCGAAATAATGAAAAGTGGAGATAAGTGGTTTTTCCTGGAAGCCACATATATAAACTCTATTTTCTAAAATCTTGAGTATTTATTTATAATTAACATGTATCCGTATAACAACTGTTATAATGAATGAGGATGTCAATATACGCTTAAATCAGTATTATACTTAAACTTAATAGTTAATACATCATTGTTTACATGCGACTAGTTGAAAGAATCAATTGCTGATTGCAATCTGATATTATTGTACTTAATTATTGAGAAATATAAATCAAGAAACATTTTTTTATCGTATATAAAGGTTCAGTAGTAGCAACGAATTTTTTTTTTTGTAACAAAGCATTTGGGTGCTCTATATTAATTGCATATCCTAGGCGCATTTATTAATATAAAGATTTATTCAATTAAAGATTTTCTATATTGTCAGTGCGCGCGCACTCATTTCAAAGAACCCGACGCGCACGTGCCTCGTCCCCCGTATAGTAAAACCATTTACAAATTTAATGGGATATCACATCGCGCACGCGCGCGCGTGGCACTCCACGAATCCACGTTAGAAATCGACGACGTGAGGAATCCCCTCTCCGAGTGTAAATAAATATTCATGAGAAAGAGGTATTTTAATTTATGTGTAATAAGTTTCTCAAACAGCTTATTAAAAAGCTATATCGGCTCGATTATCCGATTATTACTGTCGGCTCGTACCACTTACGACTCGGGCGTATATTATAGAAATTGTCAGCGCTGAATTTTAAATAGTCCGGGTGATTAATTGATAAGGATTAGAATTTTCGGCGGACTCGTTTGTACGAATTTTGGAGTTCCTTTGGCTTTCGTCGTCTAATGGAGATACTCAGCGTTAGGTTTGATTAAATATAAAAAGAAGTAAGAGCTTGTATATACATACGGTGATGGTCATTAAAAGCGCGATAAAAAATACTGTTTGAATGCAAATTTTTAGCTTAATAGAGTCATTAATATACGGAGAGAGATATATAGTTTTACTATATTTATGAAATGTTTTTCCTATGCAATAGGCATATGAGGTAAATATTTCATAATTTTTCCTTTGGCACGTTGTACTGCGTTTGCCGTTCGAATTCATTTAAAATTTATAACGAAATTTATATGCAACTGTATAGTAACATACAGAATCAACTGAAAACTGCGGACATGAATAATGTTCACCTATACATTTTCGTCTTACACGATCCATTAGATTCCAACATTCACAGCTCAATCTCGCTTCGATAGAGGTATACACACACACATGCACACGCATACAAACGCCGCCTATAAATTGATCCATTAACCCCGCATAAAATCTAGTAAAAATTTCTACGAGCAAATCTGCGCGCTTGTGTGCGTGTGCAATATGCTGTATAAACCTTATATGTAGAAGAAGACAAAATTGTCGAAAAACTTTACGATTGCCATAAAGCTGATTAAGATCCGAGTTCCAATTGCCGCGTGTCTATTCCGCGAATCGCGAGAATCGCGTCTACGAAATTAAGTAGCCATAAAGACGAGAAAAAGCGGTCTATTAAACCCAATCAGATTTCCTCTGGAAATAAGTTACGATGAAGTTGTTAGTGAGGCGCTTTCGGCTGTGCTGGGGAATTGCTCTGGTATTAAAAAGAAAGGGCTCTGCAATTATTTCGTTCTATCGTGTTATAAAAATAGCGAATAAACTTATCTATACTAAAACTATATACAACTTTTCTCAAACAAACGTTCGTCGAACACCATAGACAAACTTATTATTTCCGTATATATATACGCATCACGGGCACGCCTAGGCATTTAAAAATCGACGTTTAATGAGCGATATGACACGCAAACCATTATGCTCGACCGGTATAATTTATAGCGCCACGCGCCGCGCTAGCTTCGTAGAACTAGAAAAGCCCATCTTTTCGACTATTAAGCCCTGCATAACACACGCGGAGAGAGAGAGAGAGAGAGAGAGAGAGAGCCGAAAGGTTCCCCGGCGAAATTACCGGCAATCTGCCTCGAAAAAGTACATAAATCTTGAGTAAAACGAGCCCGAGAGAGCTGTACGCGTCTCATTTCGGGCCATCTGCGGCGGGAGAGAGAATATTACGGGGGTTTCGGATAATTACGCGTGGTGTGAGCTTCTCTCTGCTCTCGGGTTAATTGTGTATAAAAATTGAGGCGCGCGAGGAAGAGACCGAGCGTCGCTTATAATTAAGGGTGGCGCCCAAGTAATTTATGCGCTTTTCTCGTGTGGGTTTTAATGATATTCGGTGTAAGAAGTGTCTCGGAAGGTGGGATTTTTTTTTCTTTGTCGGCGAGGATGAGATAACGGGAGTATGGAGTTTGCGTGTGGAATAGAATTACAAGCTTGATAAAATAACCGCGATGAAATAATTGTTATACGATAATTTCTTAAATAGGTATATATACTGATTTCAATCGACGAATAAGTACGAACTGTTTCTCTATATCGATTCAATTAGATCCCGTTAATCCCTCAAACACTTTCGAACGCGCAGCACTCCGCTTATATAACTACGTCACCACCAGGGCCACCATAAATCTCCCCATCACTTCTCTTCCTCCAAAATATCAATCCAAGAAGAAAAAAAGGAAACCAGAACCCTAACCCACACATACGCTCTCTTCCCAATTAGAAAAAAGCCTTGGTTCTCTCTCTCTCTCTGCAGCATCTCTCGGTCCGAAAAAATCACGCTCCTCTCTCGCCTCGCGCACACCGGGCGCGTGGCCGAGCGGCGACGCGCGTGCCAAATAATAAGTGTGCGCGCGCATGTGTGTGTGTGTTATGTTATATACGCGTGCGTATATAAAACGCTCGTCGCCTCGAGCGCGCGCGGATGAAGCAGAGCGTGCAGCGCGTGTGTGTAGCCGGTCCGGTTTTGTCCCTTTTGTCTCTAGAGAGGGAGGGAGGAAGAGAGGGAGAGAGCTACTCCTTGTTCCCCTAACGTAATTCGCTGAATACTTTCGGTCGCGCGAGAGAGACGAGAGAGCTTTATATCAAAGGCTAAGGTTGGTCGACATCGAGAATACTGACGTTGAGAAATCGAGGTGGAATTTTCGGTTTCATGGTTTGGTATAGAAGGTCGAGGGTATGCTGATGTTTGATGAATTTTTCGTCTTTTCAACAATATGAACGTTATATTAATATACATTTTAGAAGGTAGTTAGTTACTATCAAAATAATTAAAAACCACAATTTTAATCAAAATCAAATCATTTTCTTTAAAAAATATAGTTAATACCCTGAAATTTGACATAGCGAAGAATAACAAGTCCGCGACTCACTCAACTAAGAATCCCAATTTTAGCTGCCTGGTTTATAGAGCACCTGACGAGGAGCTTCGGACCCGTATCATTTATATTCTACTTTATACCCCTGGTTATCATTTATATTCCAATGTAACATGCAAAAATGCTATGAGTTAAAATTAAATAATAAGAAAAACTAACATACATAAAAATTCATTCATGATCGTGAAACGGAAGACAGATTTAAGTATCTTGATTTTCCCCTTTTCATGAAACTCGCGTTTTTATGATTTACTTTAATTTTCCCTTCGAAAGTCTTACAAAACTTTTGTTTGTCAAGAAATCAACATTCAGTTATTTCAATCTATAGGCCATAGCAATATGTTTATTGCAGTGATTTATTTAAATATCACAGTGAAAGAGATTTTGCGCGTTTCGAAATATCCTTCAAAACAGCGAAAAATCTCATCGAATATTTGATATTGATTTGGTCGGCAAAAAGATTTGGTAACCGATAAACCATGTACACGATTTTTCTCATATTCTGGAATAGCCAAAGAACCGAAAAAATTTGATGTGATAGGTGTGCTTCAAAAAATTTTTTTTTACACCATTTTTGTGTCTATATCTGTAGAATTACACACACACACATACACACACACACACACACACACACACACACACACACACACACACACACACACACACACACACACACACACACACACACACACACACACACACAAACACGCACACACACATACACACACACACGTACGCACACACATACACACACACACACACACACACACACACACACACAGACACATAGACACACACGTGTGCACACCACGAATGCACTTTTCGGCATTGCGAACTTCGTTCGTTACTTTATTATATCTTTGAGTAATAAATATATAAGTGCATTACATTTTTTCTGAATTCTACACACAGCAGGAAATAAAACATTTATTAAAAAGAATTCAGATTTCAGACGTGTTTCTACCAAATTTCCTTTGGGATGAATATGAAATCTTGATGTATGTATACGTTACAGGATATTGGAATGAATACTGCAATGTATTAATGGTCCATATGCCTCAATTTGCCTTCGATAACAAATTGGTGCTTGTCAAGAGGTTCGGACTTCAAGGTTTTCTATTTTATAAGAGATAAATATAACCGATTCAAAAGAATTGCAATTTTTATCGCTAAACTCTTATAATATTAAACGTACTTAAAATTCAGTACAAAATGGATGTTATACTTGAAGTTCTTTTAGTAAGTCAAATGGCAATGTGGAATCATCCACTTTGCCAAGCATCGTTTGATCATTGAAAATATAGCTTTTTTCAATTGGTTATATTGTTTTATCGCAGGTCAATCGCGTTAAAACCTTAAGGCTTTTTAGAATCAATTACGTTATAATTATATAAGAAATCTAAATACCATATATTATAAAAATGTTATAAACGATAGTAACCATAACAAGTGGCATACTCAAACGCACGAACCACTCTTGAGGACAGTTTCTTCTGTATATCCACACTTATACGAGCGCGATAAAAAAAACGAGAGATAGAAAACCGGGCGAGTCGTCCGGTTCTCTCTCTCTCTCTCTCTCTCTCTCTCTCTCTCTCTCTCTCTCTCTCTCTCTCTCTCTCTCTCTCTCTCTCTCTCTCTCTTTACTCGATTCGGGTACAGTCGTCCGGACGAGAAACCGGGAGGACGGAAGAAGAGGCAACGAATCGCGCGCGCACGAGTCCTGAGAGAGAGAGAGATAGGCGAGGAAAGAGAGAGTGAGAGAGAGAAATAAGAATAATGAAAGGATTTGGCGAAAGAATAGAGAGATAAAGAGGGGAGATGGGGGGAAGCGACTCGAAACGTACGCACAAAAAGCGAGGCGGGCAGATCGAGAAAGGGTTAATGGGGGACGGGGCGAGGAGCGAGAGAGAACAAAAATCCGGATTTGATGGAGCGAGAGGAAGAGAGTGTCGTTAATAAGCGCATGCGAATTAATGCGAGGGTTGTTGTGCTATATAGGACCGCGAGGGCCGGTAGAGAAAGAGAGAGAGAGAGAGAGAGAGAGAGAGAGAGAGAGAGACAGAGAGAGGGGAAAGGGGGTGACAATACAGCCCAACAATTCGTTTGATTATGGTTAATGGAAGGGCATTGTAAAGTACTTTTTCGATTTTTATCGAAGGTGTCTCTATGCGTTCTCTTTTATTGTTTTACTGTATCAATGCTGCGAGTTCAATTTTCGACGGAGAAACACCTTCTCGACATTTCGTTTACATGAGTGTCACCATTATCGCTTATGATCAGTAATAGATATACATTAACCAGTTCAGTACTCTACATCATCGTTTTCTTTTTTTCCGTAAAAATCAAAGCCACGCGTCACGTTTAAACCCAATTGAGAACTGACACGCGTAACGAGTCGCTCCGTTTACGCCCACTTATGATAATGCGTATCCCCCACAGCACTGGTCTACGAGGTACACTATATAGCGCACACAGCAGCCGTTCGGCTCGATAATAATACAATTTTGATTTATGCGCGGTATAATGTAGAAGCCGCTAATCTGATCCGACGTCCAATCTACTTATCTCACATTTTATATAGCATAATTTATATCGAGTTATATAACATTTAATCCGTTTACTCTATATAGGTGTGACGAATTTTGCGGTCGCCTGCGCGTGACTGTGTTATAAACGAATTTTAATTCGAATTGACGTTGGAATAGATTCAATGTCAAATTTTATTCCAGAAGATCAGAATCTTGGAGTCGTTAGGAAACTAATGGTTTTATTACACTATACGATGTGTCGAGAAAAAAAAATATATGATAATTTTTTTTTTTTACTTTATGGTTAATAAGAACTCGTGCGAAGCTATCAAAATGTATTTCTAACGTAGCCACATCGCTAAACTTCAAACGATATTCCATCACTCCAGTTAAATTTATCCGAACCAAGTCAATTTTTCCTTCACGCATAACACCAACAACAACAACAATTTTCTCCATTACACACACACACACACACACACGTGCCCAACTTCTCTCAAACCATTAACCTTTTCATAAGTTATCATCTGCCACTTCCCGACAAAGGGGCACTCCTCGCCTCCTTACCGATCATTGCCTCCCCCCTTACATTAGGCGCACTTTTCGATGACGGCAGCAGCAGCACCACAAGGACGGGGCGGCGGCGGCGGCGGCGAAAGAAAGAAAGAAAGAAGGTCGGCCGGTGGAAAGTGGAGGGACGAGAGAGCGAGAGAGAATAAAGGCAGGTGCGGTACGAATTTCATTTAAAAATGCAGTGCCGCTGCTTGCTGCAGCTCGCCGCGAAAAAAGAAGTCGAGCGCTGTATAGTACAGCGCGTTTTTAAATACATCGCGATAGGTCAAGATCTTATTCGCGCCCTTTATACGTCCGTTTAAATTAAATCGATCTGAAGGCACGTGGTGGTGTGCAAGTTTTCGGGAATTATGAAAGCGGATTCGGCAATATCGTGGAGATCGTCATCTATGGGGGTATATATCGTCGATAGAGAGCGATTTTGAGTTTGGATATTAGCATAACTCGTTGGATTTAGATTTTTCAGCTATAATTGAGTCGGTTATGGTAATGGAAGCAGGATATTTGTCAGAATTGTCAAAATTAATTTTACTTGCTAAGTGTGATAAATCAATGCGTTGACGCATATTTTCATCATTCGGTATATCGGAAAATATTGAATAATTTTTCTCGGTATGTGTGTGTGTGTGTGTGTGTGTGTGTGTGTCTGTGTGTGTGTGTCTGTGTGTGTGTAGCCATTTCTTAATCGCGATAGTAATAAAATAAAGCCTTAATGAGATGCCATATTTTATTAATTTTCCAAATTTATCCAGCGCCATTCGAATAAGATTCCCCTCGTATATCAGCATCTGAAACATATGACTTCCTCATAACCCTATACCCTTACATCCCACAATCAAACCCGAAACACACAAAAAGGGCACATCAGCTAACCGGACCACCGCGCATCGCAGTCAAAAGCCTGGACTTATATATGCACAGACAAAAGCATCGCAGTCCTTCTCACTCGCTCTCCGCCCTTTCCCCTCTCCATCATCGCTCCCATATAAACTATATATATATAAAACGTATACACCTCCGCATATTACACACTTCGCGCCGGTGTACTACACGCGTACATATTTTTGGCCCGAAATCCGATCCTCAGGGTGCGCGCACGAGGCCACGCAACAAGGTGCGCACGCGCGCGCGTGAGGCTAAAACCGCAGCGCGCAGGAGCGGTGTATATATATGTATATGTGCGCGCCGGTAATAAGTGGCGGAGAAAGAGAGGCAAACGTAAGCGCGCGGCTACCGCAGGAATTTAAATCGGGGAGAAGGTTTCTGTATTACGCATGCGCGTGGTAGGTGTAGGGGTTTCCAATGCAGGTTTTCCGTGTAACAGCAGTGGCGATGGTCGTTTATTTGTGTGGTTATATGGTTCGGGGGTGGGCGAGTGTGCGGAGCGAGGTGAGAGTTTGTTTTGATGAGACGCCACGGTCGTTTGAATAAGATATATGATATAATGAATAGTTATCTGATGGAATCGTGGTTTCATGTGAATTATATTTAGGATAAGAGATAAAGAGCGGTGTTGGCTCAGTGGTTAGCATGCTAGTCACGGAAACAACGTCGTTCCAGGGGTCGTGGGTTCGATTCCCGGTGAAATCACTCGGATTTTTTTCGAGCTGTTTTTCAGCGGGAAAAGTACCAAGACACCGGCTGCTTTAAGGCGGGTTTTTTCCCGGGATTTCCCTTCAGTGGAATCCCGGGTTTTCCCTTGCCTTTCAGGCGCAAGCCTGGGTGAATGCGAAGCAGTGTTAGGGAAATAGGAAGGTCGATAAGGTAGGTAGGCCGATCCGATACACTAGGCAGGGAATGCCGGCCTTACCGGCGGGGAGCTGGCCCTGAAATATGGGCCTTCTCCGGAGAGGTTTACCCTGGAAGACGGACCCGATGCCCCCTCCGGGGGCAGAGAGTGTTGGCTTAACCAACACGGTGCTAGACTGAAATATGTCCTCACCCGAAAAGTCTTCCAGGAGGGTTATAAAAATAGGTAGGATAATGTGAGAGGAAAAATAGTGAGGTTATAGGATGGGCACTACTTCCACACCAAGGTGGTGGAAGGCCCCCGCCAGCTAAGCCAATAGGCTGCGGCTGTAATGAGGGAAAAAAAAAAAAAAAAATTTAGGATAAGAGATTCTTTGGAAAATCAAAATAATCACAAGGTGCTAAAAATCTATGTCTCATTGACTTGCTATGTAGCGCTGGTTTTAAACAGACTAGCGGATTTTGTCGCGCAAATTTATAAACTAGATAATAACGAGAAATAAGCTGTATTTTTCACGAAATTCATCAATCAGAGCGCGAATGAAAGCGTTACGTTTAATACGAGATTTATCACGTTGGTTTGTTTTATCAAATGGATGAAATGGACTAAAACCAACTTAGCATCCGATTCCAAGAAGAATCAACTCCGAATTTTTATTTTACGTGATTAGTATTATGTAGTTGCACTGATCAAAATACTAACCTTATTAAATATCGCGACATAGAGGTAGAAATTCTGATGTAATGAGGCAGTTGATCGTGAGTAATATAAACATGTTCAGAAAGGTCACGATAAACGTCTTTATTTTATTCATATGCCTCAAAACAAATATACTTAAGATTGACGTAGTCGTATATTATTTATATAACAGTAATACAATATTAATAATAATAATAGTACTTTCTCTTCACTGTATTTATTTTTGTACACAGAGAACTTAAAAAAAATTTTGAAAAAATTGCAAACAATTTAAAAAAAATCATACCACACGTATAATTTAAGGAAATTTTACTATAGACATACAAGAAAATTTACTGCACTGTATTGTAAAATTCTCCGCAAAGCATATAGCATAACTTTTTACAGGCTCTACACGGAGAGAAAAATTTCAGTAAAAATTACAAAAAGTTCCGCAATTTTTACTGAACTTTTCGGTACTGTGGTAACAGACTGCCAAAATGAGCGGATTTACTTGACTTTCTATACTTTTTATAGAATTTTCAGTAAAAATTACCGAACTGTTCAGTAACTTTTAAGAGAAGGTTTGGAAGTTTTCGTTGGCGTAGCGCGCGGTGGCGCTGTTGACTGTTGTGCGCATGCGCGTTCTTGAATTTCAGCGAGAATTACCGTGCACAACCGGTAGATGGCGAATATTGAAACTCGCAAGTGACCACGACTTTCCTCAGTTAGTATATAAGTCCGCTGAGTTTCTAAAGTTCATATGTAAGCGTTTGCGTATTGCGAAATGTAAGGCATTACTTAGGTTATGTGTAGTATAGTAGTTAAATATGTTTAGGACTTTAGATATAAAAATTTCCTATGTAAAAGCGGCGTGCATATTTACATCTTATCTTACACCACAAGGAAAGCAACACTGGATTCTCAACTATTATAATGGCGATAAGTGCGATTAATACAAATTATTCCCATAAATAGATAAATTTTTTTTAATTACCATATTCGCCATATTCTATAAAATTTATAACTCAAAAAAGAGTAAAAATTACGGAACGGTTCAGTAAAAAGTAAGTGCTTAGAAAAATTACCGAACTGTTCTGTAAAATTTATAAAAATGTCAGTCTGTTACCATAGTACCGTGAAGTTCGGTAAAAATTATCGAACTTATTGTAATTTTTACTAAAAATTTTCTCTCCGTGTACAATCTGTGCTAGCTTCACGAGCCGGTATGACAAATTTTACAAAGTTTTTACATACTAAACTGTTTTCTCATCGTACTAAAGTAAATATACGCATCCATTCGAGAAACGGTACTCCCAAATCACGCCAATTTTTCAGTGGCGAACCCACGAGAAAGATATACCTCGCCACCACCCAGCCTCCCCAATTCCACGGTACCGTTTCACCGCGCGCGGCATTTCATTAAACTCGGCCGAGAGACAGAGCCATTGCATCGTTAAGAATGAAGCAATAAAGCGCTGCCAAACTCCTGCAATCTCCGAAAACGAGGAAGAAGGGACGACGTAGAAGGGACAATCGCTTCGGGTCCTCGCATAATTACCGAACCTCGCCCTAGACTCACTCCTTTCGGTCACAAAAACAAAGGAGGAAGACCGGATGGACCGAGACAGAGAGGGAGCGATGACCAGAAGATTCGAGTGGCCGGACGCGCATGCGTCCACGCAGGATGCGAAAGCTCTGCTTTTTTTCTTCGAGAGAGAGGACATACATCGAGTGACTTTCCTCTCGCATCCTCTGTGCAGCATTGTGCTGCACACATACACATACACACACGCGCGACAATGAAGTTGGGGGGAAGTTGAGGGAACCGCACGTGTGGGTATTGGGACAGCTGGAGGAATGAATAATTTAATATGTCTGGGCTGGTGATAGGATCTCTCGAAAAAGGGTTTTTTTGGGAGTTTGAGAGGTGTAGTGGAAATTCGAGGGGGCATGGGGTGGCAGGAAACGCTTGAAGGTGCTCGAAAATCAGGGGAGATGACGATGGTATTGCGGTTTCGGAGATGATTTATGTTTTGGGCTGAAGTTTAGTGACATTTTTGATACATCATTCGGTATAAAGGAGTATTAAATAATAAGTTGCTTCATTGTAAATTTTGTTTCGTAGTTTTTACTATAGTCGATAGAATAAATTAATTTGCCATTGAAGCCAACTGCTTGCATAAGTAATAGTCGAAACCAAAGCGGAAACTCTTAGTAAGTAACGCAACGTAGGTACTCTTTTTGATCCACAGCCAATTTCTGCTCAAAAATCAAACACTTTGTGCAGCTGCGTAACTGCACTATAGTACCCTTTTACACTCGAAAATAGGAATCCCTCGAGCATACAAAACAAGAACTTTTTTCTTTTTATGTATACATTTTTACATGCGGTCAGCTCAGAATAGGTTCTATTAATCTCTCAGACAAAAATCAGCGAAATTCCTTTCAGAGCCACTTGCGATTTTTCACAGTGTATACAATATATTCCCCTAAAAAAGTCAATTCCGCCGCTTTAAATTTGGCAGCTTTAAAAAAGACCCTCCAATCTCTACCGCCATCAGCAGCACCTAGATAAAAGGGCGACGCCGGCCCTCTCCTTTCATCGCGATATATCTAATCCATACACAAGCGCGAAAGCGATCGTCTAGATTCGTCTATCCTCGCGCGGCTCGCTTCACAAGAAATCGCGCGTGCCTGTATATACGTTATATGTATACGAGGTGCCGAAAGGTGGCGAAATTAGCGGGCAGTAGCGAACGCGCGTTCTAGGGTCATTAACGACCCGTGGTTCGATCGAATCACTCTCTCCCTATACCTTTTACTCTCGGACCCCTTACTTATTTTAATTACCTCCACGTGACTTGTCGAAAAAGGGACCGATGTGGCGAGGCAAGAGAAAGAGGGGGGGGGGGGCAGAGGAGTAGTATTCCCCAGATTGTGTAAAGATCCGATTTAATTACGGAGCTGTGACTCGATAGAAAGTCGGAGATAAGGACGTTCGCGCCGCGTGCTTCTATATTTTCCGAAAGAAATAAGAGAGAGAGAGAGAGAGAGAGAGAGAGAGAGAGAGAGAGAGAGAGAGAGAGAGAGAGAGAGAGAGAGAGAGAGAGAGAGAGAGAGAGCGTGAGGTATCGATCGGTATTGGCTTTCTTTGGGACGGCGGTGGCGGCGCCCGGGACTTTTTTTTATTATAGGGCCGTGTAAAAGGTGTGATTCGATGTGGAGAGTATAGGTATATAGTTGTGGAAGTGGTGGTGGTGTGTGTGTGGGTGTGCGGGTGTTCGTGTGCTCGTGGAGTAGTTTTTGAGGGAAAAAGGAAAGAGTTAACGGTCTAGCTGACGGGTTGAGTGCGACGTGGATTGATCGGCTTTTTAAGATCTTAAATAGACAGCTTGCTAAACGATCTTCTTGGGGAGTTTGTTTAGAGCGATGTTATGGCAAAGTCCGATGTTGAGAAGCTAATATTGCATTTAAAAAAAATGCTAAAGAAAGAAATAAGTATAAAAACGAAAGTTATTGTAACTTTCTGAATGTGAATAATCTTTTATTTGCAGAGTGGTCCATTATAATATAGCTTCAGCAACTCTTTTAATATTAAATAAAGGGCCATATCATACCGTATCTCAGAATTCTGACTATTTTCGCATCACCCCTACATAAAAACCATTTTTTAATTTTTTTCAAGAGAATACTCCTTTTTCACAACATTTTCCATTTGATATACTTAATTGTAAAAAAAAAGCAAAATATAGTTACTCACAGTCCCGCCTTCCGATTCGCAATACAAATCGACGATATATCTAACGAATTCCCCCCAATATCAAACATATATCCATCGTTACCTCAGCTCCCCTCCTCATTAGGTCCGAACAATCATTCCCATTCGCCTCCCCGTCTCGACTTCCGGCCACCGCGATCCAACATCCCGGCAACCTATATAATGCATATACCCGTGCACGCACCCATTTTAAATCTTTGGCATCTCGCGCAAAATGAGACAGCGACGATCGCTCAGCCGTCCGCGCATATCTCGTTATGCGCGTGTGTAGGTATATATATATAAATCCCTCGAAAAAGCGCTTTATCTCCTCAAATTCGCCTGTTACGCGCACAATAAAAGCTCTCTTGCGAGCGCGCGTATTCAATTTCTCAGACCCCGCCCCGAGATTAATTCCTTCCCCTACAATGTGTCCTTTCAGATTTCGACATATACTCCAGCGGAGCAGCGGAAAGTTAAGTCGTCGTCGTCGTCGTCGTCCCGTTGCCAATGCGCGCGCACTTGCTCCGCGCCGAGAGAGATACAGAGCGAGAGAAGAATGAAACCTCCTCCCGCGGGCCTTATTTATGCGCATACTCACGAAAACTCTGTCTCTCTCGCTTGTTCGCTTCGTACAAAAGCGAGTGAGAGAGAGAGGATCGACGCGAGGACGAGCAAAAAAGAAGGGCTGCGTTCGGGTTCCCAGGCGCGGCGCACACACCACTGCGTACACATACACACACGCAGGAGACAGAAGAAGAGAGAGAGAGAGAGCCAATGGCCGATTGTATCTCGCGAGGAGCCCCCCTCGGAGGATTTATCGTTTGGTAAATCATTTAGCGTGTATCTGTAGCGCTCGCGCGCGAGAGAGAGCTGATACGTGCGACGAGAGAGTCTCTCTGTTCTGTCTCCCGCTCGCTCGTCGTCGAGGACGCGATCGCGATTTCTTCATTATCCCCGGCGCAGGCCGCTATATGGAGTTTATCGGGGATCGGTTTTTGCAGCGGCGCGACGGTGGTCGCGCTTTTGTTTTTGGCGGGCGGGCTGCGCAGTGGCACAGTTTTTCGCCGTCTCCGCTTCCGCCACGGACTGAGGGAATGGAGAGAGCTCGTTAAAAATGACGCGCTTTTGTGACGGGCGCTGCCCTTTTTTGTCTGTTTGGATGTGTGAGTGCGTGTGTGTGAGGCTGGATGGGGAGGGAAAAATTGAGTAAGAAGTGCTTTTTGGGTTGTGGTAGGGTGAGATAAAACGGTGGAATGGGGATGAGAGAAGGAACTGATATGGAATCGGTGTGTATAAGTAAGTTTACAGATTTGTGAAATGAGTTTGTATAGTTTTCTCGTTTATTGAAGACGAAAGAATAGAGGCTCGTGAAAACAAAAAATGGCATGCGCTAGAATTGTTCAATTTACCCCAGGATTTCGAGATATCTTCCAAAAGCAAAACTTGAGAATTTTTTTGTTTTTATCAATTGAGTTAAGAAACTAATATAGAACTACTTCATCCCTTTAAAATCTATTTTGAATCATCCTTCAGTAAGATTTTTCTCTCCGAGGTATAAATATGTCAATTTTAAAACAAAAATTGATAAAGTTTTATTTCAGGAAGTTTCAGTCATCAATAAGTACTTCTAAACTATTTTATTTTTAGCAATGTCACACAAAAAATCTATAAATTCTACACATCTAATTCTTTTTTCTAGTCCAGCCAGTCAGTGTTACAGTGTTATGAACTTTTATTCTCAAAAAACAGTAACTTAAATAACTTTGTTTTTTTTTTATTTCGAAAGTAATAAATATCAAATAAACGAGCTATCAAATAATAATTCTCCAACCCGTTAACATTGTATCGAATATATGATTATTACAACCCTTCCACCCCTCCAAACTTATAATAAAAATAATGATAACGCTGATTACACCCATAAACACGAAATAATGCTCTCAGCTTCCCAGCCACGCGCATTACGGGCCTACTTAAAGCTTTAATTTTATATTATCCGAATCCCCCCGGATTCCTCTCTTCCACCCCTGCGAGATTACCCGGCAATTTATATCGCGGTCTCGCGCGCGTACATATACACCTTCGAAATGAAATACTTTTCTGCTCAATAATAAAATGACGAAAAACCGGTATTGCATAACTCGGGTGCGGGCGCGGGTACACAAAATTAAAGGCATATGTACATGCGAAGAAGTCATATTCCCCGGCCGCGCATAATCACTTTCGTCGTAATAACGATTGCCGCCACCACTACCGCCGTTTCAATTACTCGAGCGCGGTCGACGTTAATGTAAGCGGCACCCGTGCGTATATATTTAATACAAAAAAAGGGGGTGGGGGGGGGATGCGCAATTTCGTTAGTCATATCTCGATCGATATATAATATACAAGTACATCGATCGATTCGCGTCGCGCGTGTCTTTACACGTAATAATAGACGCGCGCCACACCGCGAGACGGATTTGAATAAAGATTAACGCCGCGGAATCGTGATCCCCAGCTCGGCGTAATTGAAATTAGACGCTCATAAACAATACCCCACTGCTGCCTCGTTATTACATGACTTATTATATACACGCGCGAGAGATGAAAATCGCGCGCGCGTGCGCCGGGAGCGATGTTTTTGTCTGCCGCGCGCATCCTGCGCGATGGCGTCTTCATTACTCGGCGAGATAAACTGTCCCCCTGAGTAAAGACCTGCGCATGTATACACGTATTCATATATATATATGCGCATGCATGAAGAGGACGGAATGTGGGAGGTACGTCGGATGATTGATCTCGGATTTAAATCGGGCTGCGATGCACCCCGCGCATGTATAATTATGCTGCTCCTCATGCGTGTGATTGATTCTTTTGCGCACGAAAAGAGTTAGCGAGTGAGAGATGCGAGGGTGAGATATTCGCGATACGCGCGCAATGTATATATGTATGTATAATACGAGTGATATCGAGATCGGCGATGCAGGTGATAAGATGCGAGGTGAGGCGCGAGAGATTTGCATAATAATATGTACGATTTCGGGTGTAATTGTTTTGCCGCGGTCGTATTTTATGAGCGGGAGGGGGGGAGAGGGAAATTTGGTAAGCGCCGCGAGGGAAAGATAATCGGACCCGTTTAATGGCTGATGGATCGGCATGGTTATTACGGCCATCTTTATTGTTAATTTGTCATTTTGGTTAAGTGGCCGCGAGCGGGGGATCCGTTCTTCTTTTTTTTTTCTTCGATCGAAAATATAATTGTGAATTGAGATGAGAAAGATATGTCGTTTATTTTGATTGCGGATGTTGGAGAAACTTATATTGAATAATGTGGAGATATATAGTAGTTAACGTAAATGTTTTAAAAATGTGTATTGAAAAATTTTATTGTTTCAAGGTTGTAGTGAGGTGAGGAAATTCCTATATTATAGATTAAACTAAAACTTGGTGTTATTCCAGAATATTTATACTATAATATTTGGTAAAATTTTAAGAAAACATTTTAGCTTAATATTTAAAAATATAAAGAGTAGTTATATTGGGTGTATAGTCCGCTATTACGGCGATCACGGCGCCGTTTGATCGCAAACGAAACAATTTCGGAACGTTTTGTAATGTAAGAAAATCATTTCGAAACGGCGGAAAACTCGGCAATGCAAGAATAAACTACAAAAGTAGTACGGTATTTCTCTGAACAACGTTACAGTTAAGGAAAAAAATGGGCTTTGCCCATTTTGTTCTTCAGACAGTAAGAAGAGAACTTTGCCACCGCTCGTTCTGTAAACAGTGTTATAATTGAAGAAGAAAATGGGCGAAGCAATAAAACAAGTGTGTGTGTGTGTGTGTGTGTGTGTGTGTGTGTGTGTGTGTGTGTGTGTGTGTGTGTATATATATAAAAAATTTTCTCCCAGAGTTGTAGAACTTTTCATCGTCGTCGCCTGGATTACGCCGCCCAAGAGCATCTCACATTCCCCGCATCCGCGAATCCAATAACACTTGCATTCGCATAAATTCGCCTTCCTCCCTCTCTCCCTCAACACAAATACACACACACACACACACACACACTCACACTTACTCATATATACACTCTTTCCCTCCCGCGAGAGATACGCATCACCGACTTCTGAGCGATTACTCCCCGCTAATCTATCTATCCCTCTCTCTTCTCTCTCTCCCCTTGATCCCAAACGATAAGCTCTCTCTCTCCACATACGCACACACGCATAGCCATCTCCTCCCTTTGTCTTGTAAATGAAGCGCGCGGACGTTGATAGATACCGCGAGCGAGATACGCGCACACACGCGAGAGATGCAAAAGCCGAGAGGGAAGAAGACAAAAGTTATACGCGGCGCTGCAGTGGTGAACGGGTGCGCGTTTCGGCGGGAGGAAGGAAGGGAGGGAAACAAAGAGACAAAAGCCGCGGTCTGCGCGTGTATATATATGTATATATTTATTATACGCGCTCCGAGGTTCTTTTATTAGCGCGAGAGGTGCGGGGTCTTTTGCCTTCCTCTTTTTCCCTGGATTTTGCTTCTTTGCTTTTGGGGGGAACGCGAGCTTTAACACGGAAACGATATGTTTCTGCGTGTGTGTATATTATACGTTCGATGGAATATGATCAAAGGCAGCGCGGGAGGATGTGAAATCGAGAGGCGCGATTTTTTGTTCGGCCGATTGGCCGATATATATACGGCTTATTTTATATGAAATGCGGACACATGCGACGAGGCGCAGTTCACGTGTTTGGTTCTTTTTTGGGGGAGAAGGAGAATAGAGAGAGAGGCGAATTTCGGGGGAATTGAATTTCAGTCGTTGGCAGCGCGCTATGGTCAAAGGATTTTGACGGATGGTGAATCGATCGGCTATGATTACGTAAGCGTGAAACAATATGCGCTCGATCAGTCCGGAAATGAGTTTGATTTCCGGATTCCCTACAATATACACATCTCACCGAAAAATTCTTAATTACCTATACTGCTATATATAGTTTATCATCTTAGAACCATTCGCCGCACTTATGTCGTGCGCGTTACATAAATCTCTATATACACCCATCAGTAAGCCTTCGAAAAGCGACGAAGACCTCATCCCGCACATCAAACGCGAAAGACCGCGCCAGCCGGCGCCACCGAAGAGAAAAAACTCGCACTCGCCTCTCCACCCATACATCGGGATCCACTTTCCACCGATACTGATCTTTATGCATTCCTAAAAGCGCCATAAAAAAAGAAGAAGAAGAAGATGCCGTCGCAGCTCGCACAGTAGCCTTGCCTCGGTTCGTTGCAACGGGTTACACACCCACCGGAATTTCCATACATACGTGCAAGGTGAAAAATCGCAGGTCGCACAACGCAAGGGAGAGATGCGTATCTGGATGTTGACGCCCATGAGGATTTTCCCGCCCCCGGTGTCGCTCGCGCCTGCGCACGAGGTTGCCCGCCCCCGATGCGGGCCGAAGACGCGACGACGTGCGGCGCGTCCGCTCTGTCATTAAAGTCTCCGCGCGGCGGGGTTTAGTGGGTGTGAGACGTGGTGAGAGAGGGAAAGAGAGAAAGTTGCGGAATAGCGCGGACTGTTGTGTATAGAAGCGGTGGAGAAATTTTGAGGCAATTTTGCGTTTTTGTATTTTTTTGTTTTTTTTTTTTTTTTTTTTTGGAAGTAGGGCGAGGTGGTTGTTGTGTGCAGGGTATAGTTATGACACGTTTTTATGATATTCTTTTTTTTGAAGAATGGGTTCGATGATAGTTGTTATTGACGGTAATAAGCTATGATATTTTTTTTGTTTGGATATAGAAAGATTAGTATTTCCGACTACAGTGATCTTGCGGAATGACGGTAATGTATATTTACCTGATTAATCATAAATATATATGATTAATGAAAACACTATAATAGTTAAGAAAATTTTCTGGAAGGTAGTAAAAAGTTTCTAAATGCAAAATCGCGAAAATTGTCTATTTATAAGTAGTGCAAAATCGAATTTTTACTATTATGAAGTGAATAAGCAGTGCTAAAGTAGCGGTTACCCAGCACGACATAACAAAAATATAAGTATTCCCTCGAATTAAGTAAATTTTAGTTGAACCAAACACAACGTTTTTAGTGCTCACAATCTGCACGTTTATTTTTTTTCCTTCTACCCGCACCCATAGCATTCTGTTCCGTAAAATTCAAGCAAACAAATAAGATTTCGAACACCAAACAATATTTATTCAACTCAATATATTATAAAAGAAATCCTCCCCCATCGACTGCACTAAAATGTTCACCACCTCAAAAACTGCCGAACCCGCGGACACCTCGGCGCCGCCACCCTCTTATCTGAAACCCTTGTTATTCCCCATCACTTCCAGCGAACCCGTAAACCTTCGCACACACCCATAAATCCCAACTACCTCTGCAATTAGCCTCCTCCTCCACTCACCCACGGCGCGAACTACAAACTGCTTTTCCGCACTACTCCTCGCCTCCCCGAAAAGAGGAAGAAGAAAAAGAAAATCATAAATCGCCTTATCAGCCGTAAAAGCCTCTCTCACTCTCTCTCTCTCCACCCTCTACCCGCCATCAGATAAGCTAAGCAACGCTTACGTCTTCGCCTCCTTCGGCGCGAGCGCGACGCTTTTCCAAAAAGTCGCACTTCGCGCTCCGCCCCGCACGCGCGCACGCGTGCAATAAATACGCCGTCGCGTGTCGTGTCTGTAATTATATAGGACTATACGGCGGCGGCGGTAGTGGCTCTTCCTCGTTATTATCTCTCCCTCTCTTTCTCTCTTAGGTGCGCAGTTTAGGTATATCTCGCCGGGGCGAGGCTCGCGCTAACGAGATAGATGCCCCGTCGATAATCGACGTGTCGTCGCGCAGTCGCCTATGTATATATATATATACGTCTGGCGCAGGTATATAGCGCTAGCTGCGTGCTGGTCCTTTTTAAAAGCCTAGACAGCGCTCCACCCTAATTGGCGGCTCCGCAGCGCACAGCGCGCCTCCAAAGACGAACTAGATAGATGGGGCCAGGGAGGAGAGGATTTTAGCGGGAGAGAGAGAGAGAGGGGGAGAGGGAGAGTGAATGGTATGCCGAGACGCTTTTCGCTTTCTGTCTGTGTGGATTGAGCGCTGATCTGTGTGTATTATAGAGTAAAAAGGTAGGATTGCAGGACATGCAGTGTTTTTTTAGGTCGTTGGGTTTGGCGGAGTTCGGTGTGTTATATGTTGGGGACAAAGTTTTGCGGATGAAGGATCGAGCGCAGGACGCGCGTGTTTCGTGAGAAAATAACATTTATTAGATTATGGATGATGAAAATTGCGGGGTGTAGAAATTTCGGAGTTGGTGAATACGTGAGTCAGATGCGCGTCAACTTTTTCTGATATTATATACGTTGCCTTGCTAAGCATGGAAATCCGTTGTTTACATTATACCGCCGTACTTACAGACGTAATTTTGTTTTATGTACATTATTCTTATCTTTACTTTGTTTCTTATTTGACTGCATTGTGACTAGTAGATGGGCAATCATGTTATATTTTACTTTGTAATATTTATCAGTATACCTTACTTATTCTTATAGGAATATATACCTATGTAAATGCAATATTGGCTGTGATATCTTATCACTATTTATTCGTAATGCAATTGATTATGCGTAGAAAGTCTTAACTAATGTTACGCAACGTATTTCATTCTTTTTTTTGTGTACACCTACAAATAAAGCCTAATCTTATGTTATCTATTCTATTTTTTGCAAAATAAAATGATCAGGCCAACTATTTCTACGTATGGACGTATATAGGGGGATTACACCAGTATTGGAACAGTCACCAGTGAATGAACATTTTGGTATAATATTTAAAATTGTAAAATTTGTACATTTTGTGTATCAAATATAATCATGATTTTGAAATCTTTGTGAAATTTCCTTTCATTTTATATTTTGTACATGCTATGAAATGAATTGCCTTAGATGAAAAAAATTATGAATAGTGCGATATCGTGATGAGAATTAAATATACGCCATTCGCTATAAGGGTGACGCAGCTGCATTGTAGGCATATGCTGAAGTTTTTTCAAAATTGAAAGTTTTTGTGCTAAAATCTTACGTCTAAATGAAGTTTTATACTTATTAGTTGACGATTCGACATTATTTTTAAGAAAAAAGTTAATTATTTAAATATAATTTACGTGTTCCAACTTTGGTTCATTTTATACTCCTGAATCTAGTGAACGAACGAATACTTCTTTGCTGGGCCGCGAGTCTTGTCCTGGCAACCCAGTGAATGAACGTTATTCACACCTCATGCTGCACTGTATGAAAAATCAATAATGTTTAATATTTAATGTTTAGTTTTAATAGATAAAGTCTATCATTATCATCCTGGTGTTAACTTTCAACATTCAGATTGTAAAATTACGGTTACCGAACTTATTTAAGTACATACAAAGTAAGTGTTCATTTACTGGTATCAAAGTGTTCAGTCACTAGCACCACGCGTTCATTTACTGGTTTTTAGGAAATATTAACAGATTTCTTTTAGACAAAATTTCTACTTTTATTCTTTATCTAAAATGTTGTCACTGACGTAAAGTTTGAAGATTTTAAAATACTAATTAAAAAGATTTTTATTTTTAATCCATTTTTAAGACTCTTAATTGAATGACAAAAATTACAATTTCCTTATTTGTTCATTCACTGGTGAAGTCACCCTATATGAAATAGTTGATATAAATATTGTACTTACATTTTATCTAATGCAATAATAAAAAAAGACCGTGTTCATTATTTCATTATATTTCTTATTTTTAATAACATAGCTAGCTTAATATTTACCTCATTTTAGTTAATCCATAACTGGTACACGTGCCGCCTGATTACGATCCGCATCCTATACCGGAAAAGAAAACATTTGAGAACCACTTCTGGTCCATCCGCACACACACATTGCCATCGACATCTCCGAAATCCCCGACTTTCACACCTATACTATCTCACATATTAAACACGATAAGACGAGGGTTAGCCCTAATCCTTCAAGTACGTACTTGGCAAATCTCTCGTGCCCTGTGACAGTATCATATCGCAGCGTCAACTCTCCGCTTTCACACCTTTTATCTCTACCCGCGCGCATTTCAAAAGTCGCGCTCATATCTTCCAAATACTTTCGAAAATCTCCCGCTTTCAAACATCGTCCCTATATCTTCATAAACAAACCTCTCATACACCTCATACCCATAATCTAACGACTAACAAACACCGGAGAGTCTCTTGTGCACAATATATTATACCGCACGTGCGCGTCTTCTCGCAATGCACAATAATCTCGACGACAAAACGTCCCGTGTACCTATACGGAGAGATAGCATCCTAAAAACCGCTTACGGCAAATGCAAAAATCTCGTCGGTGCGTAACGATATACTAACCTCCCGAAATCCTCTCCCCGATCTCTCCTTGGGTCGAAAAAGAAGGAAGCCTGGAGAGAGGAAGCAGCCGCCCGCCGACGGCGCTTCGAGATGCATTGGATTAGATAACCATCCCGGGATAAAAACTCTCTCCCGCGTCTCTATAGCCGACGGCGAAAATCCCGGGATTTCGATTGATATCTCCGCTTATTGTGGTCATATTTTCCTCTTTGAATTTCGCGCGCCCGCCGCGTATTATATATACGTAAAGGTATACAGTTTTCTATCTATATATGTATATCGGCCGGGGCGATCGGAGATTTTGGCGACCGGTGTTGACTTGACAAACGAGACTCCGACGAGGAATATTGTTTGCGCACACAGATTATTGGGTAAAGAGGGATTGCGGCCGGCGGCGGCGGCTGTTTTTTTGTGTGTCTGTATAATGTGGATGGAGAGGAAGATATGGTTTTTTGCGACTATAGGTCGGAGAAAATATTGAGTTTCGAGGAGGGGTGAATAAGGTTGAATGTGTATGTGTGTTTTGGGGATGGAGAGTACAAAGCAGTGATGGCATGTATTTTTTTATTATTGGTGGTATTGAAATAAGTTTGATCACCTGCTCATCGACCCCGTCTTCTTCCGGAATTCATTTAATAAATTAAAAATAAAGTAGTAGGTTATCTCTTATTTTTATGTACAATACATATTTTATGAGAAAGTATAAAGATCAACAATCGTAGCTTCTTGGACTATCTGTCATTAAATATAAAAAAAATTTGAAGATGTATGTGAGTCAATGGCTGTCAATTAGATTCAGCTGAAAGGTTTCAAATACTAATGGATCACAGATGTTATTTTGAGGGTATTTTGGAACTACCCCAGATCTCAACCTCTTTCATATTTTAATTAATCTAATAAAATTCAAAAAAAGTTACAAAATAAAAACTTGACATACCCAAATAGCCAACATCATTCCACGCTACCTAACCGTTTCTCCCTTGTACCCATTATCAGCCCGACAAAACGCTCGCGATAACAAGAAGAAGAAAAAAACAGAAATCGTCAACCAGTCGCCACTACCTCTTCTCGCATTTGTCCCAACGCCGAAAGAACCACTGTCGCACCGATTCTCGAACAATCCATCATCTGTCACCCTTGCACACGCGCCGCTCCCGACTCCAGTGCGTCGCGCGCGCGCGCTTTCGATATCCGGGAAACGCGTCGCCGCGTCGTAAATCAGTCCCCGCGTATGGGCACTCGGCGAAAAAGCCTCTACACCGTATATACAACTCTCAATTATACCAGCCGGTACTACACGCGAGATGCGTATCTCGCCCGTGGCGCTAAGTGGTCGTCCGGGGTCCGTTTTGGAAAACGGACACACGAGGCAGTTTAAGAGTTGAGAGGGCGAGTATTAGGGTGGAAAATCGGAGATAGGCTACCGTGCGCTGTTAATGGATGAGCGGGAGTTTCCGGGAGGGAGATGAAAGCGCGGCGTTGTTGCCTATGCGAGCGCGCGTGCAGGCGAAAAGGTTTCACTTTGCGCTAAGTGGGAAGGGGAGGGAGAGAGGAAGTAGGTAGAGGAAGAGAGAGAGAGAGCTGGAGCTCGTTATGCAAAACGAATGGTGCGGAGCGGGTCGGCTATTGGGTGATTGATAATGCGTTTTCGGGAAGGAAAGGGTGGGTGGTGTAGGAGGGCCAAAATGGTGACGGTGATTATGATGTATGCGCGACGCGACGGTGATAAGGTAAGTATAGAGGGTGTAATGAAGAGTTTCGACGGTTATGGTTTGATTTGGAAATCGATTCGTTATCGAGTATAAAAATTAAAGTAAACGGGAACAAAACGTAAAAAGCGTAAAAAAATAATAATTTATAGCAAAGGGCGTTGGAACAGAAGTTAAAATGAAGGAAAAATCTTTATCTTTAAAACTTTTTTTTTTTGTCGAAAAATACTCATTTTATTTTACTACCGTTGTTATTATACCTTTCATTGGAATTTTCTTTATAGAGCATTTTGAGATGGCCCTATTATTATATTGAAAATTTGTTGTACAGAAAATCAATACTTCATTTCTTTTTGCAACTCTTATTTTGTCTTAAAGCCTATTACTTATACAAACGTCAAAAAGCAATCGTAAAGGAAAGATAATCCCAAGGACCGTCGCAGCTGACAACAAATCGATCGGCCGAACTGATCCTCCTCCTATAAAATATGACCGCCTTTAAGACCTCGGAGCCGATTTAAAATCCTTCGAATTATTACCCGAGAATCCATCTCCAAACAGCGCATCCCCGAGCTCACATCCGTTATAACCTTATATAACCGTATACAGTGCACATCCCAGGTACGCGCATAATCCCTATAAAAATGCTCTCTATCAACACTCGCTCGCGCCCCATTTACCCCCGCCGATCTCTCCATCCCTCTCTCAATAAAACATCCGCCCGTCGAATTTCCTTCTCAGCCTCTTCTCTCATCCTGATATATATACCTCCTAACGTATAATAATAAAAATTCGTAACGGCGGTGCCCCATATATATTTGCCGAGGATTTTTCCCGGCCGACCAAACTCTTCCCTTTCGATCCTATACACACTGTGCATATATGTATATGTACGGCGCCAGAGCAGCAGCAGCGTCGTCGCTTCTAACCTCGTTAATGGCCCTGCTGACACGCTGGCGCATTGTGTTGTCGCGCGCGGGGGGACAGATCACAGAGCCACGCCGCGTTCGTCGTCGTGTCCTAAGCACACCGACTTCTTTTGCCTGCACACACCCCCTCTGTGCTCCCAAATATTGTCGCGTCGATTAACCCCCCTCAGGAGAAAAAGCTTCCGGAAAGGACAGTACATACAATGCACGCGCTGTGTTTGCTGTCCCCGGGTGTGCGTGCGTGTTTCCTCTCGAGTTACTCTCGAGAAAGCCGAGGAAAAACCGGTTGAGAGAGCGAGGAAGTGATCTATGGAGCGCGCGTGCAGTACTGAGGATCGCGGAGGAAGTGCAGGAGAGGAGAGCGCCTCGAGGGTATAACGGAGAGTGGGTGGATGAGTGAGAGAGAGGATGAAAGCGGCGAGTGATTGAAGTGCGATGATATGAGGAAGCGGGGGTTTAAGAGAGTGTACGCTGTTGTTGTTGTGCGTTGTGAGAGGACGGGTATGTGCGAATGATGGGTTTGGTTTTTTTTCTTTTCTTAAGTCGATGAGAATTTTATTTTTTTAAGTGCTTGGGGTATTTTGTTGTAACAACGGATGATAAAGTATGATGAAGTGTGATAGGATAATTGAGGATTTTTTAAAGTTTCAGAAAAATCTTGTCGATATAAAAATATGGATTTGGAGATTCGTTATTCTAGGTTCAAACTATATATATATTCTTAAACGTACTCTGCATACTATACTTTTATATAGCATATGAAAGAAAATTATCTTTAAAGGTATAACTATTAGCTGAAATTCTTATGACTCTTCTCCGTACATTATTTTCGGAATTTGTATATGATTCAAGAGTCAACAATAAAGTGTGGTATAATTTCTACAAAACGTGCTACATTATATATATGCATTTAAAGACGTTTCATGTTTTCGAATAATTATTTTTGGTTTGGACGACATTTCTAGTATACATTTATCCCAAAATTCTTTTCCCAATTATCTGTTATTTTTCACGGTACCCATACTTTACACACCCACTACTTCCCATAATTCTTTATCGACGCCACTTTTTCGAGAAAATTAATGGCGTCCAAACTATGAATAGGCGGAAAACAAAAAAAAAAGCCATAGCAAATATTACACGCAGTTCACCTCATCATCCGCGATGAAGAAATTCACGTACGGCATCGTTAGCTCTCTCTCTTTCTCTCCTCCCTCGCAACCCCGTACCGCCTCCAACTTTAGCGCCGCTGTTCTCTCTCTCTCTCTCATTCATCTATGCACACACATATCCCTGGGAAACAACGATATTAATGGACCGCCGCGAGCCGCATCCTCTCTCTATACATTTCCTGCGCGCGCGATCGGCATTAGACAATATATATATATATATTTTTTTTTTTCACGCAGACGGACACACCTACCCATGCACACGAAATTACTAATTTCGTGTCCGATGTATAGGCGAGACATATCTCTCGCGTGGGCAATTTTTCGGGTTCACCTTTTTTCCTTTTCTTTTTTTTTTTGATCTATGGCGCGGCGCTTTGTTTACGCGGCAATTTTTCGAGGCGGCGCCTAGCCTCTCTGACGTTGCGCCTCGAAGGTTTTACGCCTTTTTCATTAAAGACGAAGCTGCGCGGGAAGGTGGAGTGTATTTTCTGGAACGTTAGAGGAATTCGGTCGGACTGGTTGGTATTATAAGTGTGTGGACGAGTGTTTCTTTTTTATTGGTGTTTTATTAGGGGTTACGTTAGTGTGAAATGGTGTCGTTATGTTAATTAGATTTAATGGGCTGGGATCGAGTCTGATTGCGAGGTTGGAGGTAATTAGATAATGCTAGGATACGATAATTATATAATTGATAGCGGGGTAAATGGCTGGTAATGTTATCTATGGAGTGTGAAAATTATGAGTTTTTCGAGGTTTAAGTTATATAATGAAATTTCGGAGATTGTAGACTATTTCTGTCACAGTTTTAAATTATTTTGAAATGCATTCGGCTCGAGATCGTTTTTTATGAAAGGAACTGGAATTTTATACTACCTTTTTCCGTAATGATTGGGTATACAGAGTTATTTTATTTATTATATTAATAGGTTCAGCGCGAAGGATGTAACTAAATTATTTCCGTAATAGTTTGATTTTTACTTGTCGCAATAATATTTTTTTTATATTTTTACCTGAGGATAATAGTACTATTTTGCGTACTGTAAATATGAGCAACTCTGCAAAAAATCCACTAATAGAGGGTTCGAAAAATTAAAAAAATCAGAAATGAGAGGCTTTATTTTTTTCTCGTTTATTAATAGACGAGAAGAAAGATGGTGAAGCCACGAAAACAGTCTACTAATAATCGCTAAATTATGTAATTTTTGAGAATTTGATAATTTACTGTGATTCTTTGCGATTTTCAAATGCTTGGAACTTTCTATTTGAACTTTTCTACTTTAAGTTATTCTTCTTTGCAAAATGTGTTCGCCTCTTTGGGAGCTTAATATTGGTTGATCATCAGTGACTGTTTATCGTTCATTTTTTCCCATGTTAAATTTCCATAAAAAAATTGATGTGCGGTAAAACAGTGCCACAAGGCTGTTTTCGTGCAGGGTTCTCCATTTTCCTCATCTATTATAAGAACGAAAAAAACCATTATTGCAGAGCTGTACCTCCAAATTTCACTTGATTTCCCATCAACATTTATTATCCCCTTCTTCCCTTACTCTATTTTCTCTATTAAAAAAAAATTATACTTGTCGAAAAATCTAGCAAACTTTCATAAAAAAAAAGCCATCCGCAAAAATCGCAAACGTCGCTGAAAATCACAAAAACCACCTTTTTCTCGATAACGAACTATCTCACACCAACGTTCTTTTCCTTCTCTCACTTCTCACTTTCCCATATAAGGATCCCACCGATGAGACTCGCAACGTCACTCACAGGTCAAGCCCGCAACGGCGGCGCCTAATAACGGTCGGGCCTCCGAAAGCCGCGAAACTCCGGGGGCGCGGCTATAACGCGCGGGCCGCGAAAAATGCAAATGAGCGCGCGATTTTTCACAGCCTGAGGGCCAGTTATTATATACCTGGTGGGGAAACACGCCTGAAAAAAAGAATCAAGTTCGGTAGACTCGAGTGGATGGAAAAATCGCGAGCCGGAGAACGGGATTGACTGGAAACGCGTCCGAACTCGTATTTCGTGGTGTTCTTGTAGTGTGTATGGTTCGTGTGTAAAGAGGTGTTTCGATTTTGTACGAGGTGTTAGATGTGGAGAGAAAGTAGGTTCCGGTGGTGCGGAGATGGAAGTTGTATAGGTGGTCGTTGGACTATTAATAAGTGTCGTAGGAATTATATTAATCTTTAAATTTGACTGTATTAGTGGACAGTAAATGAGTACTAGAAGAAATTAATTGTTAACGAAGTAAGCGAAAGATGAGGATCAAAGAATAATCGTCTTTATTTTTAAAAGTCTCTGATGTTTAAAAGATACAAATATTTTAAAAATAATAGCTGTTTTAACAATCGGTGTATGATAAAAGTTCTGTACTAACTCATTCTTTTTATAATTGTTATGCATTTTAAAAGAATAACTATCAAAAAAATTTTGAAGATAAATAAAAAATCGATGAAAATATAGAAAGAATTTTATGAAAAATGTTTTACCTTAATTCGTCAATATCATCTAACAAACAATAACATCTTACAACTTATTTATTAGTTCTTAATATAAAGAAATTTTTATTGCACACGATAACCGAATGTAACGCCTACTTCGATATAAAAGAGATCGGAAATCATTTAAGGATGTATTGGCTATATTACACGGAGAAAATGTTATAATAAATTTTATTATAAGTATAATAAAAATTACTATATAGTATAGGAAAAGTGTGACATTTCCACTGTATGCTGCATTTTTGTTATAACTATATGAATAATTACAACATTTTTAGTAATTTTTATTACAGTGTTGGTTAAAAAGTATTACGACATAAAAGAAAAATTGCTATACAACATAGCAAAAACTGCGATATAGTAAAATTTGAAATATATTTTTTTAATTTTAGCCACCCCCCTGGTAGAAATTGTAACCAACCGTACGCCATCCGTTCGCTAAATCGCAAGGATTTGGCCAACCGTTTAACCAACAGTTAGCGATAAATACCGCTTATTTCGTCACGGGATCACCCTTGCGCTTGGTCAATGAATGCTTAATATTAAAAATCCTAAATAAAAATCATTTACACAACTTATTATTTAAATAAAACTCTCAAATTTTGTATTATTCATAGAATAATCAAAACCCACATATTAATAGTATTTTTCTTCAGATAAATATGGTTAAATCGGTAACGGGTATAGTTTTGTTTGTTCAAATTGAGGTTAGGGCGTGTTAATGTGTTGTGTGCGTGACTTTTTGACGTAAGTCAGGACATGTACAGGTGGATACTTACATTTTTTAAAATTTAAAAGTATCCTATATTTAAAATTTGGAAGAATCCTACATAAAAGGTATTCTACATTTAAAATTTGCAAGTATCCTACATAAATTCTTCGTACTCGTATTGCTCCGTTTTCTACACGGTGCTCCGTTACCATCTGACCTTTATAGTGAAGCAAAACCACGCGATCCCGGCAATCCCGTCACGTGACTCGTATGAGTCTGCGCAGTTAAATACTTTTACCTATACATAACACATGAACCTGCGATCGCACTCGTGTGTATGTAATATGTGTGTATTTATGTGCATGTGTGCTTGTCTTGCGGAAAGCGGGATGCGGACAGTAATTTCGGAGCATAGCCCACGTGCTACGCTGTCTACTTAACCTTCAAATAAATTTACTCCCAACTTCATTCAAATATTTTTTTAATGCATTACAATAATTTTTATTATTGTTTATGTATCAAAATCTTTTTACATATCTATATTTCTTATTAATTTCTATTATTGCTTTATGAGTTACTCAATGTTTTATTATTGATTGATAGTCCACCAACCGTTGGTTAACCGTTGGTCAATATTTTTCTTATTCGTTGGCCTAAATTATTGGCCAACAGTTAGTAGATAAGCCATCCGAGTTGGTTTATTTTCTACCAGAGCCGTCATAAGAAATTTTGTTATCCAATATAGTAAAAATTGCCACAACTATAGTACTTTCTGCGTACGTCAAGTCGTGCACATGGTCTAAGTGAGGTTATGTACTCCATTGCAATTTCACTTGGCCTTGCTTTTAAGTAAACAAAACTTTGAAGATCTCGATTCAATCATTTTATTTTTTATTATGTACATTGATCATGAGTATTTTTTATGTAATTGTAGTTATTCAATATTATTATTTAAGAGATTTTGTAACCAGGGGTTTGACATATGTCAGTTCCAAAATTTTGTACTCAAGAATCCTACTTGGGTAAGTGGTTAGCGCGTCCGATTACCAGCGATAATAATTAGGCTAGTAGCGATAATAATTAGGCTAGTTTTTTACACAACTTTTCTAGCGCAAGAAGAAGTACTATATGTAAACTCTCGAACGAGTACAAAATAATTTAATGATGTTTAAAAAAAAAAAGCGACAAATGACTTAAGCACAGCGAGTGTCCTTCGGGACCATTCTGTACAACGGGAAAAAAAAACAAATGGTTTTCTGTATCATTCTTTACCCATGTAAAAAATACATAAAAGTTTCAATAAAGAATTATTTATAAAAAAAAGCGCGTCCGATTACCATGCTGAGGGTCCCAGGATCGATCCCAACCGTCGTCAAAAAAAAAATTTTATTTCCAATTTAAAATTTATTTTCACATTAAGTATTCTATTAAAATGCAAAAATAGTTCAAAAAATGAAAAAAAAATTAATTTTTTGAAATTTAGTCAGCCATAAAAATTACTATGTTGTGTAGCAAAAATTATAATTTCGATATGTCACAGCGTTGCTATAAAATATAGTAATTTTTCTCACATTTTATAATAAAATTTATTATAACATTTTTCTCCGTGTATCGGCGTCGAATATCAGTATTACTAAAATTATTAATAATTAAATATAAAACCATATTTGCTACTTTTTTATTAAATAAGTTTAGAGAAATAAGTCAAATGAGCAATATAGGCCCCTAAACTAAGAAATCAGACGAAAATTTTTGAAGTATTTCGACTTTTAAAAATCATATGTCTTAATACATTTTTAATTTCATTCATCAAGGTACCGTATTTTCAAATTTTATTCGATTCTTGTTTTTTTGGTCTTATTTTGTCCAGGGGAGAATTATAAATAGACCCACTAACTCTAAAATAAAAAATATTTCTTACATTTTCATTAAAGTTTAGTTTTATAAAAAAGGAACTCACTTTTTGAGTTGACTGTACACTTTAAAATATTTATTATCTTAAATATAAAGTTAGCTTTTTATTTTTCAGTTAGTGGATCTATTAATAATTCTCTCCTGGACAAAATAAGACCAAAAAAACAAGAATCGAATAAAATTTGGAGATGCGGCATCTTGATGAATGAAATTAAAAATGTATTAGAATATATATATGATTTTTAAAAGTCGAAATACTTGAAAAATTTTTATCTGATTTCTTATTTTGGGAGCTTCAACTATCGGTCTTATGCCCTCCTACATAGTTTTCAAATAAAAAAGAAAAAAACAATCCCATATAACACATTATTGATATTTAAAATAAAAACTAACTTCTGACACCGATTGTATAGTCAACACATCCTTAAGTATTGATCTATCATAAACCGCTGATAAATTAAAATAGGTACGTCAAGTTTTACATAATTTATTTTCGTACCCAGAAATCAACCACCGCTATTTTTTCAGCTCAAAAAATAAAGAAAAATGATCACCAATCAATCGAAACAAAATCGAATCGCTATACTAGTGCCAACCTCGCAACACTGTACGAAACGACGCGTGTATAAAGGTCACGGGCACGGGATTTATTAGCATGACAAAGTGCACAGCATCTTCCCCTCTTACCTTCCCCTACATACTCACATCGTACTGGCACAATATACGTCTGCACGCACGCGTAACCTACATAACGTGACACTCGATACGCCCTATCGAGGGTATAGAGGCATTACCTACACACACACTAGTTGCATTGTCGTGCGAAACATGTCGGAGGGTGAATTTACGCATGCAGAAGCGGGAAATTGATTGATAGATGAGTTGGGACTGTCACGTCGATGTGTAATTGTCTCTGTCTCTTTCTCTCTGCCTCATGAAGTTATAAATGCGATGTCTAAGTTATTAATGACGGCGATTTGCGCGCTTTGCGCATAATTTTTTCCCTCGCGGTGATTGAGAACGGCTATACGATAATTTTTTTTCGTGCTGAGTTTTCGAGGACGATTTGCGGGAGATTACCCGTGTAAGACTAATGGCGCGGTTCGGAGACATGTGTGTACATATATAATAAGGGTAATTGGGAGGATTGATGAATGATTGTGATTTTGGCGACAGGTCTTGGCGAAAAATTTCGGGACTGGAAATTCATCATGCGCAATTTTACAGCTGTGGGGTTGGGTTGAGCTAAACCCTGGAGATAGAGTAATTTTGGATCATAAAATGTAAAGTTAAATGCTCGTGTGAACGAATGTATACTATATTTCTTTAGCGATCCTCTAGTAGAAATTCATCAATATGAAATGATGATGATGAACGCAATGATGAAACGATTTTTCGACCATTATTTGCCTATTTCTTAGATTGACGTAACAACAAAATATTCGTATTTGATTTATACTTACTAATTTTATCGTAGATGAAAGAGCATTGAAGTGCATTGGATGGCTTATCAAAATATAAATAAATAACATTAACTAATAAGTCATTTGTTGTACTCTTTCTACGAATAATTCCGCAAAACTTTTATTTCTCCATCTGATCCTGTCTCCTTCACCCCTTATCATAACAGCAAGCCTTCTACTAGCCATTTCCAGACTAAAGAAACTGATCAGTTTTAATACCTTTAAAATATTCAAGAACAAGCTTGTGCTTATCTTCAAAAAATTCATTCTATTTTTTAATCTATTAAATGGCCGAACAATAGGGGAACAAGCGTTTCACCAGGAGGTAGAAAGTGGACAAGAGAAATTCCTATTTTATAGCAAGTTTCTAATATAAATAGTCAGTTAATATTCATTTCCAGGGGAACATATACATGAGGCGTTTCACGTCAACTGCCCCAGATCGGCGCGCGAGTACCAAATCGTGCTATTTCCAACTTATGTTTATGATACTGAAATGTACTTAAAAAAATTGTTTGATAAGCGTTTTCGACGTGTTTTTCCTCAGCTTTCCAATGATATAGGCAGTTTTTTCTAAATTTTCCATTTTCATCTTCAAAAACTACAAAACATCTTATATCTCAAAAACCGCGCTGGGGCAGTTGACGTGAAACGCCTCTGTACGAAATTCAAAAAATTTTTATTAACAGGTACATAGCATTTGTATATAGTTTTGTATTTAAAGATAAACCTAGTACTATCAACTTAACAAACTTTCTAGAGCAAAAATTGAAAAAAATTTCAACTCACAACGTTTAACTCCTATCTAACGGCTATCTCGAAATCTCGCCTCTATCCTACCCCACTTGACGCTCCGCCACTTGAGCCATTCGAAATCTGAAAATCAAAGCGGAGCCTGCACCGATAAACCTAAAAATAGCCCCTCGCGCCCCTTCGCACAGAGAGACCGCGCACACGAGAGAGAGAAACGGGATCGAGAGAGAGAGAGAGAGAGCCGGAAGTCGACGATCCGGAACGCCGGATTCGGGCCACGGGACCTCACTCAGCCAACCTTTTCTGTCTTTTTTGTCTCTCTCCCCGTCGTTGGCAGTCTCCCGACCCCCAATATCGTTCAACGACTTTTCTACCTGCGCTCGCTCAGAGGATCTTCCTTCTGTATAAGCTAAACACACAATAAGATCCGGATCCACAAACCGGGTGTCTATACGCACGGCGGCGGGACGAGAGAAAAGTCGATTTTCGCTGCGCGCGCGCACGCGAGAGAGCGTAGATTCGCGATTTCAAGGTCCTTCCGGGTCCGCGCTCTCACTTCCTTTTTTCTCCCTCTCTATGCCTCGTAACGAAGGCGTAATTTGAATTAGTACCCGTGAACGCGTCGCCTATTGTGCCGAAGCGTTAGCGAGCGATTTGGGGGATGGATCTTTTTTTTTTTGTTTTGGCGGAGGGCTGTTTTTTCACGAGAGACATTTGAATTCGGATGCGTTGGGATGCGTCAACTGGAGGGATAAGTTGTGTATAAATATACATGAACGATATCGTTTCGGGGGATGATTTTTTTTTTGGAGTGGGATAAGCACGGTTAATGACGGCCGTGTAATTGTACGGATTAGACTTTTGTGGATGGAGTGCGGGAATGCAAATCGAGGAGTTGGATCTGGGATGAGTAGTGGAAGGTTAGAGATGCGATTAAAAAAGTGGGTTTGATATTTGAGAGGTTAACAAAAACGTCGTTGAAATTATTATAATAGGTCTTGGAAGAGAGGATCGCTTGGTGAACTGGAAATCTGTGTGTTTTGTCTTTCTACTCGTACAAAGCAGTTTTAAATTCTTTTATCGCTAACTGGAAGAGGATTAAGCCTCCGGCTCACTGAGCCGAGTTTAAGTTTCGAATTTATAGATTTGACAATATGGAAAAAGACGCAATATTATACCCAAATGCTCTGAAAATGCATGAAAATGTTTAAACAAGGCTTTATACTTCGAACAGTTAATGTTACATACAGGAAAGTTCTTCATAAAAATTTAAAAGCATGAAACTAGAAAAAGAAGTTTCAATTCACTTTTTCAGAATCAAAAAATATTTGTTCATTCCAATATTATGCTCGATTGAAATTGAGGTTGATATTATTATATTAAATTATTTTGATAATGTTTCGTTGTTTAACTTCAACCTAGCATTGCCTTGGAATCAACGAGTATCATTTAATTCTGAAAAAAAGCGAATTCAAGTTTGTTCTTTCTTATTTTGTTTTCTGCATATTTAAATTTATATCTAAGGCTTTTCAAGACTATACAGTAGTTATTCTAGACGAAGCCGTTCTTAAACGGAATTCGATACCCATATAGCACCCAATATTGGAGCAACATTGTTCCAATATTGCTTTGTCATATTCCCCATATTCGCCAATATTCCCTCAACACTTTTATATATGGATGCTATACGGGAGCAATGTTGCTGCAATCCGTGATTTCCGTTTCACCATTGCTTTTTTAAAATGATGAGTCAGGCTCTCTGTTATAGCAATATTGAGCCAATATTTCTCAACACGAAAGGAATATTATTTTTAAAATTATATTTCTATGCTGGTTTTTCTGATGACTTTGCAATATTGCAAGAATATTTGTACAATATATATGAACACTGGAAGAATGTTCCCGTTTGTTCACTGATTGTTGGAGCAATATTGCCTCAATGTTGCTTTGACATGTTCGCGTCATTCCCCTTAAGGGGAAATTTACTAATGTATTTTGGAAATTGAGGCAATATTGCTCTAACAATCAATGGCCAAACGGGAACATTCTTCCAGTGTTTATATATATTGTACAAATATTCTTGCAATATTGCTAAATCATCAGAAAAATCAGCAGAAAAATATAATTATAAAATTAATATTCCTTTCGTGATGCTAAATATTGGCTAAATATTGCTGCAATATTGCTATGACAGAGAGCTTGACCCATCATTTTAAAAAAAGCAATGGTGAAATGGAAATCACGGATTGCAGCACATTGCACTCATATAGCATCCATATATAAAAGTGTTGAGGGAATATTGGCGAATATGGGGAATATGACAAAGCAATGTTGGAGCAATGTTGCTCCAATATTGGGTGCTATAGGGGTAACTTCACAGCTACAAACACATCCCAAAGATTGAGCCCATTTACTTATCATCCAGAAACCTGACCCTTTCCTTATAAGCTATAGCTTCAACATTAAATCGTTATAATTACACTCCAATAAAATTTTAATCCTACAACTGTCTCAGCTTTTTTATAAAAAAAAAAAAACTGCACTGATCGAAAATTTCATCATTCTCACAACTAAACCTCCACAACACTCCTCTCTGAAGAATCCACATTCCCCGGTACAACCTCCCCAAAAAACCCTTCCCCACCTCCCGCAGCATCCGTAGCAGCGACAGACGCCGGTCGCGTGGACCGTATAACCCACATACGCACACAGGGCCTAGGAAGCCTTTTTCGGCAAGGACAGATGTTGTCTCGCTCGCTTATACACCCTGTATTCGATTTCTCTCGCCCGCTCATTGTCGCGCTGCGGTGTGGATTACCATATAGCGGCGGTGGCTGACCACCAGTTGCCACATACGCAGGGAGTATATGCGCGGTAGCTGCGGTATTATGCGTACGATGCGTTCGCGTGCGGGAATGCGTAACACAAGTGCGCCCGCGTTTTCGGTGATTTTTTGGCCCATTAGGTGCTGGGTGTCGATTATTCGAGGTTGTAAGTTTTTGTAACGAATATGTAAATTTATTTGAGAAAAGTAAATTTACGGTTATTTACATAAGTGCAGTATTTATTTATTTATTTATTCCAACAACATTAAACGGGTTTAAGCCATTTACATAAATTTTCTTAAATCGAATAGTGTTAATATAATCAGTGTTATAAATATTGGTGGCATGAACAATATATTAATTAAGAAAAATGTGTGACGAACGAGTAGAGCGCACGTTTAAAGATTCATATATTTATTAGATATGTTTGAAGAGATGTTTGACGGTAGTAAATTCCATGAGCGTTTTAATCGATTTAACGTTGAGTAAAAACCATAATTAGTGTGAAATGTCTCTTCTTTTAATTTCCTATATCTGCGAAGGTTATATGATAGCTGCCTTTCCCGAAATGAGTAAATAATTCCTATCAATGATATTGTGTATATAAATGCAATTCATTGTTTGTATGATGATTCTATAAAGATATGATTTTTTTAATAAAATTGTTTTTATTAGATTAGATTAGATTAACATCAGATTGCCCTTGTTTATAATCACCCCCGCAGAATCTGACTGCCATAAATATTAATTATTTTAATTTAATTTATAAGACTGTAAAACCGATGGAAAAATTCTCATCAGTTGATAGTAAGTTGCAGTTGACATAAGTAATATTTTTAATGATTTTATTAGATTAATTGAATTTTTTCTCCGCTGAACTATATTTATATTATTTTGAACTTTATGTCGTACTTATAAATATTATACTTTTGTTTTAATGTTATACTATCTTAACACACTTTATTAAAGGACTTGGGACACGTTTAATAATAAAAATTAAAAATCGAACATTAAAAATTATTTCAACAAAAAGTATTTTCTCGAAAAAAATTTTACCTCATTCAAGTTTTCTTCGATAATTACAACACGTTTCTCCCATTATACACCGTTTAAAAAAATTAGTATTAATAAACGCCTGCACCCTCCTATATAATTACCAAACCTCCCGTATTAAAAAAAAAGAACCCAGACATCTAATATCGGAACTCCCGTAAACCGAGCCCTTAATATATAATAATCCGTATCAAATTCTAACACATTAGACACCCGTCCACCCATCATATATACCAATACCACACACGCGCATCGCGCCTCTAATAACCCCTTACATCGACCACCTCTCTATACAAGACCTCGGCGCCTCCGCCCAAAAACAAAAGGCGCACGCGCGACACATAAAATATTTGCCGCAATAACTCAGCCTCCCCGCGCGCGGGCGTAAAAAGCCTCGTAGCAGCGGCCCCGCCTTTACATCGCGCAATGCAGCAACAGCAACTTTGGAGGTCGTCCCCGGCGCGTCTAATTCGGAATCAAAGGCTTTTGCGCGCGAGCGCGCAACTACGCCTCCGAAAATCTATAATACGTATACGTGTGCCGATCGTTTGCCGCCGTCGTTACGCCGTAATTTTCCGCCAATGCGGCGATTCGCTCTGCGCGCGTGTAGGCCGCCGCCGCCGCGCCGGTGGCTCGTGCAGGGAGAGTCGCATCTGTTCGTCGGAGGTCCGACGTCGAATGTATATATCCCTCGTAACGCGATACTTTACTGCGCGCTCGGCCGAGCTCTATATATATTGTGTGTATAATACGAGAATTTTCTTCTCTCTCTCGCCCGGGGGATCTCGGCCCGTTTCTCGGTTTTACGCTCGTTACGCGCGCGCCGGGGGGGGGGGGGCGAAATTTATGAGATTTTTATAGGCGACGGGGTGGAGGGTGAGATAGGATCTAGCGTATGAGGGAGAGTGAAAACGCATAATTTTTGGGTTAAATAGGTGAGTTAACCGGTGTATATATATGCTGGTGGATGAAGACGTGTGGGGGCTGATGCGGTGGGAGGGTATAAGAATGCGATCGGGGAGACGATACTTGGGTGTAATTGAGACGGGTATATGTCGAGCTGATTTGATCAATTTGTATATGTATAGGGGTGATATGGGTTATTGTTTTCGGGCCTGAAGTGATACATTCTAAACGTACGCTACGTTTTATTACGTCATTTCGGATGATGTAGCACAGCGTATTGGGAGGTATACGCGCGCTTGTTTTCTGCGTTGTTTCTTTCGATTTCTGAGTACGATAAATTATTTTAGTCAGTGCCATACTCTTTAAAGATAATTAACTTTATTGAATACTGCGAGTTTTCGTCCCAAATTATTCCCATTCATACAAACCCTACGTCGCCTTACGAACCGAAATCCGAGTACTCATCTCAAAAATAGACTTCATCCCTGCAGTTTTATAGCTTTCCAATCGCTACCGCAGAACTCGCGATCACCCGATCCGCCACATACTCTCCTTACCCCGAACCAACTTTCTTTCCTCCTTAAAGAAAGAAGGAAGAGAGAAATTTACATCACTCTTCCCCGAACCCCTGCGCCACGAGAGTTATCAACAATTAGTGAACCGACTCTCCCAATATATTATCTCTCTCCTCGGGCTCCATCCCTCAGCGCACACCACTTTCCTCCAACCGTCGTCAGGAGATTAGTCCGCTTTTTTCTCTTTCCGAAAACCGTAAAGATCACGATCAACAGATGAGGAGCCACGCGCTCGCTCCCTTCAGGGTACTCCGTAATCCCTGCGAGAGGCGCGCGAGTGTCGCGCGTATAAGCAAGTCCCCCGGCGCGCGCGACCGTCACTGTATACAGGAGGATTATATAAGTCGGTTATACGTGTATACGCATTATCGATCATCTGGCGCGCGCATGTGTACATATAAGCGAGTGGATGATGTGCGTACGGTGCATCATGCGGTCTCCGGAGGATATGCGGGGACGCGGAGGGATTTGGAGGGAGAGTTATGGCGATGGTTGCTGGAAGGTTTTGAATTCTGGAAGGTTCGTCGTCTCAGTAAGTACTAGTGTACACGGGAGTTGGGAATATTTGTTCGTAAAGTGCGCTTTTTATAACGTTTGTGGGTCATAAGAAATTGTTTTAATTGAATCGAATCACAACTAGCTTGCAGTTGATGAACTTGAATATTGTGTATACTCTGGTAGGTATATAACATGCAAATCTATATTACTATGCTCAATATAGACTCTTCACTTTAGTATCTGTTTTAGTATCTATATTATACGCTAGTTTTTTTTTCTATTATTTATTATTGAGTATAAATAATCTGTACTTGTTAATTTCCAGTAAAAATTATAAACTAAGAAAGAAAAAACACAAGTTAAAAAAATAACGTTATATAATAAGATTAAAACTACATCGAAACGTCCCTCGACTTCCAATACCGTTAAAATAAAAAACTTTCCTCAAAACCATTACTCCACCGAATTCTCGACAATCGACAACAAATTAACATCGTCCCTTAAATTTCCCATAATTACTCCCGAACTAACTCTATATGTACCCTCCTCTTCCCCGTTTACTCGCTACCTCATTCAGTCTTAAAACAGTCTCGCAAAAAAGAATCCCCCGCCGCGTGCGAAATTAATAATCCCCTCGTATAACGCCAAAAAACTGATCCTCCTCGGCACACAAACAAACAAACTTCTCTTTCTCTTACGCATATAATGAAAAAAACGGCCGACCTTACAGCTCCAAATCTCCATTACACAAGGCCATCATCGTCGAAGACGGAACTCATTAAGGTCGGCGCGCTCAAAGTTCTCGGAGAAATCCTCTCGCTCATTGTCCTCATACACACACACACACATGTACACGAAATTAGATGCAAACCCACGAGCGCACTCGTGTATCCACTTACCCTCTCTCTCTCTCTCTCTCTCTCTCTCTCGCGCGCGCGCGTATATGGTATATATAGCACATATATATTCGAGGCAAGTCGCCCGGATAATTTGAAAGCGATCCCCGCAGCTGCTGCATCTTACGCGAGCGGTAAACATATTCACCGACTGCGCGGCCGGGGCTGAGCGAGCCAGCGGCTCTTTCACTTGACGATCGCATGCGATGCTTGCGATGGTGCGCGCGCGCGCGCTGTTGCGGAGGATATGAGGGTCGAGAGAGGTGTGTATAAGAGAGTGAAAAACGATATGTTTGAAACATGAAAAAAGGAGGATTTTTTTGCTGAATGGGAGGGGGTACTGTATTGTTGTGCGTGGCTTTTTTGAGAGGTGGTATTTTTTTGTGAACTGACTTTTATGATTTTTCGGAGAGGAGCAGAAGGAAAAACGTTGTAAATTGTGTGCGAATTTTTGTTGTTCGGGGCACGTCAATAAGTGGAGACTTTTATTGTACTTTGTTAAAATAAGTGTATTTTTACTTTGGACAGTTAGCAACTAGATTTTAATTACAAGCGAACGTTCTCAATGACGGCAGAACGAGGAATGAATCGTTCTCTTTTTCGCTCGAGCTCCAAACGACCCCGTAACGTAGCAACGCGTTTCAATTATGTTTAGAATCTTTTAGTTATATATATTTTGTAATGTTCCCCGTTTGCCAAACGCCCACGGGTCCACCTCTATGTTTACCGTGTCGTGGTCCTTCCTTTTATCGACAAAGTCGGCGGAAGGATAAGATGTGTCTTCGAAACCAAATGTCTTCGCGATCACGGCTTATTAGCGCATTAACCTCTGCGTTAACCGCTAAGGGGGGAAATTACAGATAATTTTACTATTGTTATTAAAAAATGCCACGCTACAAAGCCGTTTAAAAATCGGAACTAAAAAGAGTATATGTAGGTTGTAATTTATAAAGATACAAAAAGTAATATTTATCATAATGATCTATTTTATCGAGATTTCGGAACATTTGTAGTAAAAAATTTGAATAGACTTGGTGATTTGCATTATTGGTTATTATTTCTTGAGTAAATATCTATGTATATCTAAATTTTCGTCATATAACGAAAGCAAAATCTGAGATTTTGTTCATATACTCTATCATATTTTTTCATATTTTATCGTATTTATCATAAATATTCACTTTTTTCATGTTTATGAAAAATGGCATCGAACAGCATCATTTTTGCTTATTTTATGTAGAAACATTACTACTATATTGACGAAATTCGTATATTATCATTAACAAATGGCGAGCTTAGCTATACTCAGTGCTTAGTCATTGATGAATACATAATTTTTCACAAATATATCTCAAAAATAAAACGAAGTATCGTAATGAAATTTTTTTTATATAAATTATGTTCAGAGTTATGATCTATTATATTTTCGAATGTTGTTTTTAATTTTTTCCGGAGAAAAAAATTATTTTGTAAAAAAAAAAATCGATTTTCCTCGGTATATAGTTATACATGATTGTTATGAGTGAGTTATCGCAACTTATGATATCCATCAATTAACAACAAATGATATCCATCCGTAACACGATAACTGGAGTAAAATTAATAAAATCGCTTTGAAATTTCGTGGAGGAACAGAGTTTGCATATCTATTCGTTGAGTTTGTTGGGTGGAAATATCGGTATATAAGTTGTGGAGATATTTAAGGTTAAATTTTTTTGAAAATTATTTTTCAAACCACAATTACTTGAGAACCACTTTATCCATAGGCTTCAAATTTGAAGGGCATATTATATATACTTAATATATGGAACACAATTTTTTTTTAATTATTTCATATCAATTTTAAAAATTTTTTATTATCTTTTTCCATTTTTTTAATACTTTGATGTCAATATTGATATGCTTATGAATTATTAAATACTTGCCTCCGGAGTGCTCCCTCGCTCCTTCATACTATAGAAGCAGGACGAAATTTACTATAATTTAAATAAAATAGTACTTATTACTATGATAATAGTATATTATGCACCTAGGGAGTAAAAGTAAGAAATTGTCACCCGAGCCGAAGGCGAGGGTGACAAACATGCGATCTGAGGCATTCTTTATTTGCTCCCGAGGTGCATGTACGATTTTTTTGCCTGGCGAGGCCGAAAATACAACCTTTGCGATCGGGTGCCGGGAGCAAAAGTGGTACTTTTGGCCCGCGAGGCAAAAAAAGTTATTGCTGAAAATCTGATTTTCAAAAATATTAATCTGTTCAAATTGAACACAAGTCTGTAATAATTTGCGAAAACTTGTCCAAAATTACAACATTAAGAGAGTGCAATGTGCAGGGCTCGTGATTGAAATGCTAATAACTCGTGATTAAAGTGCTAATAACGCGTGATTGAAATAACAGAGGTCAAGGCTGTTGATGTCAGTAATGTAAAATAAGAATATTTGTTTAACTTTTCAGTCGGGAAGCATCATCAGCCGCGGAAAGACGCAAGTTTGAAAATTTTCTTATATGTCGGAGCAATTTTACATTTTAGGAAATATTGGATAATTCTTTAAAAAAAATTATGATTACCTATTTCCACTTAATGTAGATTATAATAATTGCTTTTTTATAATTTTACGACTTTTCATTTTGTTATTTTTTCATTTTTAATATTATTAGCATAATTTTTTAATTAAAGTGACCCTTGGGGCATGTTGGCTGACTTTCTTAGAGTAAGTTCACCGTTTAACTAATCACTTCTCTACTAGATAAAAATGGTTTGATATGACGCAGAATAACACAGGAAGCACAACAGTGCCTTATAGAAACAGTGCTAATGAAAGTTAGATCATTATAGCTTGTTTTGTTGTTCAATTATCATGTTATGCATTCAATTTCATGTTCTCGACTTTAATTGTTTTATTTAATATAATAATATCGTTAATTCTTGTATTTTATTTTAAGATTTATTGTTTGTCAGTTTACCCAAGATACATGGCCAGCCTAGCCCGCGTATGGGGAAGGTTGGCCAAAAATCTTACGGTTAAAAAATTAATGCTAGCTTTTATATTCTTCTTTAGATGGAGTACTTTGAAATATTGAAAAAGTTTTGTTCATTAAATTTAGTTTTTTTTTTTTTTTTAAATAAAATGTAAAAAGAAGGCCAACTAGCTCCGTCTCCCCTACTGTTAATTGCGAATATTCGTAGACAAAATGATGGTGTGAGACAATTAATTATTGGTATTAAAAATCAACACAAGAAATCAATAAATTAGTTTAAGGAAACAGCGTGCTTTAACCTGGCGCACAAAAATCGATTATTTTTGCATGTTACGTAAACACTTTGTACCCGCTAAACAAGCACCAAAAGTCGACTTTTGCAAAAGTCGATATTTGCACCGAAAAAATTCATTTTCAAATATACATACACGTAGATACATTCTTTTAGGAAAGTTTAAGATGTTTAATTTAATTTTGCTTCCTCCTAGAGGAAGCTTTGTGATAGTAAATTTTTTTGAGTTGTTGTAAAAACATGTTATAATTGTGTTCCGAGGTATTAGAAATCAAAATACATGGTTTTTGAAAAATGTCTGTATGGATGTATGTGTGTGTGTGTGTGTGTGTGTGTGTGTCTGTGTGTGTGTGTGTGTGCGCGTGCGTGTGTGTGTGTGTGTGTACGCCTGGATCTCAGCTGCTACTCGGTCGATTTTGACCGGACAGGTCTCATTTTTTTTTGTTTTTTTTTTTGCGTGATGGCGGGTCAAAAATCCGTTTTTTGATTGGGGCGATGCGTTTTTGTTTTTTTTCAAATTTTCGATTTTCTCAAAACTGTTTATTGATTTTTTTTAATGATAGAATCGAGTTATTCGAATCTGATGGGTAGCGTTCGAAAGAGAATTAAAATACCTATATTTTCTAAAAAAAAAAAGTTTCTAGCTATCACGGTTCTTTTGTTATTAACAAAAACGTGTTTTTTTTAGAAGCTTATAACTCCTAAACTTAACGGTCAATTTTTTTGAGAAAAATCATGATAATACAGAATATAAATAGCTATAATCTGTTAAAATTTGAATACATTCTGTAGGCTAGATTTTGAGTAAAAAATTGAAAAATGAAAAAAATCAGTTTTGTATGTCCAACGATTACAAGAGTAAAATTGACTTAATGGTTTCAAAATTCCTTTTAGAAGTAGATTTTTTATAGTTCTCGGTCGAGTTCTTTGGGTAAAATGATTGGTCCATAAATTTCAGAGATATTTGAGGTTAAAAATTTTTTGACATTTTTTAAAAATCGTAATTTCTCGAGAACGGCTCTGTGTATCTGAATTTCTAAAAAAAATTAATTTTCTATCTATCACGGTTCTTTAGTTATCATCAAAAACAAAAACGTGTTTTTTTTTTAAAAACTCATAACTCCAATGATGTTATTATCAGTATTTTTTTAATTTTTAAAAAACCAACCAACAAAATGAATTAAAATGTTTAAAAATAATATCTATTATAATCTATTATAATTATGAATAATGCATTATGAATGCATTATATTCTACATTATTATAATTTATTTGTGAGTTATGAACTTTTTTAAAAAAACACGTTTTTATTAATAACAAAAGAACAATGATAGCTATAAATTTTTTTTTTCTTAAAAAATATGAATTATGAAATATAAAAAAAACACGTTTTTGTTAATAACAAAACAACGGTGATAGCTATTTGTTTTATTATAAAATATAGATATTTTACTTCTATTTCAAATGATAACTTTATTTATCAGCTCAAAATTTATATAAATTTGATATAAATAAATAGTAAATAAATAAATAAATTTAAAAATTAACAATTTTTAATATTCATAAATGAATTTAATTATAATTATGCAATAAATTTTTAAAAAAATTATAAATGTTGTTATTGAAAATTAAAGGAATCAACAAATTACGGTTGAGGAAGCTACGGGCTAATGAATTTTTTTATTTAGTTGCAGCGTTTTTTTTATTTAGTTGAAAGACTTTTTTTTTTTAGCTTTTTTGTGTGACAAAGCAAATATATTTTAAAAAATATAGAATTTATTGAACCATTGAAACTCATACAAAGAAAAAAATACTTATTTCCCTGAATTGGTTTATATTCAACATAAAACATAAACTTTAATATAATATTTTACTTTTTCATAATTTCATACACTTGATATTTTAAATTTCTTTTGGTAGCCGACTTCGTCTTTCAACTTTTGTAGACATGATGTTACGATAAAGGCGGTGTCGCAGTCATTTTCCTCTTCTGAAATACAAAAGTATGTAACAACAAGTGTGCGATGATAATAAATAAGAATTTTTACTTATTTTTATCGAAACTCTGATTTTTAATGAATAATATTATTCTTTAAATCTAATAAGAAGAACATAAAGGTTTAACTTAAAAGCTACAAATATAAGAAACCTTGAAAAATAAACACTAAAAATACTTAAAAATTTTGAAAAAGAAAAAAACAAATAATTTTCTTTTAGGTTTAATTAAAAACAAATCGCATTTCTCCTTACTTAAAGCAACACATGCTTCTACGTCCTTCTGGAATTCTACCGGTATAAGCATTTCAGACATATCCTTTAACGTTTTGTCCATGTCAATTGATCCATCTTCCCGCATCTATAACACGATACATTATTTCTAACGATTATACTCGGCTCACATAAAGAGGAAAATAGTTTGACACATTTTTAAGATAAATTAATATTGTGACTAATCGTATGATGATATACAGCTTCTTAAATATTTATACATTACTTGGTAAATTTATAAGAAATGCTACAAAATTATATTGAATATAAAGTATTAAATCACTTTTTTAAAACAAAAATATTAATATAGAATTAATTATGTAATTGTATAAATAAGAGTAAGAATAAGTATTTGTATAAATAAGAGTAAGAATAAGTATTTGTATAAATAAGAGTAAGAATAATTATTTGTATAAATAAGAGTGATAATAAGTATTTGTATAAATAAGAGTAAGAATGAGTATTTGTATAAATATGAGTAAGAATTTACCCATTTAATGCATTTTATGAAGCATGCGATATAGCATCGAACTTTTTTGTCAACGTCTTTCAAATCTTGAGTTAATGACATAATTATATGATCAGGCACGACATCGATTTCTTTCGAACACTTCTGTTTTGCAATGTCATACGCTGATTGATCAATGCAGATCGCTGATTGTAACTGTAACGTACAAAATCGTTGAAATTCATTTCAGTTAACAAAAAAATTTAAGATTTGTATTATTATAAACTTACATTATTCGTAAGTATTAGTACAAACCCAACAAAGGCAATTAAATTGTACATTTTGAGCTTCTGTAAGTAATATGTGTAAAACTGTAGTAAATAAAAGCTAATTTATAGCATATAAAATATAGCTACGTTGTTAGTAGACAATAATTGCGTAAATATATATTATTTTAGAATATATTAGTATGTATTGTAATCAAAACCTTCATGAAATCTTTGTAAGATATCTAAAAATCCTCTACCTGCAGAAATGATGCTTATACGGAACCAAAACCAAAAAAGACCTGTGAGAATTACTAATGTTCTGTAGTGTTACGCTGTTAATAATTCAAATAAAAACAAATGTGAAAGGAAATTAGCACTACCACAATTTATTTTAAAATACTATTGTTCTCACACTTCCGCATACTTTATTTCATTCTTTTGAAAAATTATTATGAGTTTGGAATGATTATTATATAACAAGTTAGTAATTATATTAATAACCTATTGTTTGTTTGTTTCAGAAAGAGTTTTATGACAGAAAATATTTTCTCGAAAGAATACCTTTAAAATGCAGGGGAGACTGGGGTAAAACCGGATACTTTTTGGAAATTGTTTATTAAAAATAGATAATAAAATAATAACAATATTTAACACTAGAAATTTTTTCACTTTACATTCAGGTAACTGAAAATCGACTTGGTGGGATTAAAATATTTTTGTAAAAAATTTTATTAAAAATTTACGAAAGTATCCGATTGTACCTCGTAAAGAAATTGTCGGGGTAAAACCGGATATTTTCATTATTCTTCCCAAAATGAATTTTAAGCGGTATTCGACATTCTAGAAACAATACTATGATGTAAAAACCTTGTTTAATGAAGAAATCTTTTATTAATAATTATAAATTAATGTTTTTTTTTATAAAAAACCGCTGCCAATTCACTGGCCCGTAGCTTCCTCAACCGTAATTTGTTGATTCCTTTAATTAATTTTTAATAACAAAATTTATAATTTTTAAAAAAATTTATTGCATAATTATAATTAAATTCATTTATGAATATTAAAAATTGTTAATTTTTAAATTTATTTAATGTTTATTTATATCAAATTTATATAAATTTTGAGCTGATAAATAAAGTTATCATTTGAAATAGAAGTAAAATATCTATATTTTATAATAAAACAAATAGCTATCACGGTTGTTTTGTTATTAAATTGTTATTAACTTGTTGGACCCGGCCGGAATACATACTGCACTACACGCTACCCCGATCGGAGCGCCACCTACTCTTATACTATTTTAATTATTCATCAGTTTTGAATACTTAAACTGAAGAATTCAATCTAGAAAATTGAAACATATTACATTTTGACGCCAATACTATATACTTTTATAATATACTGATGATAACATCATTGGAGTTATGAGTTTTAAAAAAAAAACACGTTTTTGTTTTTGATGATAACTAAAGAACCGTGATAGATAGAAAATTAATTTTTTTAGAAAATATAGGTATTTTAATTCTCTTTCGAATGCCACCCACCCCATTCAGATACATAGAGCCATTCTCGAGAAATTACGATTTTAAAAAAAAGTCAAAAAATTTTTAACCTCAAATATCTCTGAAATTTATGGACCAATCATTTTGCCCAAAGAACTCGACCGAGAACTATAAAAAATCTACCTCTAAAAGGAATTTTGAAGCCATTAAGTCAATTTTACTCTTGTAATCGTTGGACATACAATACTGATTTTTTTCATTTTTCAATTTTTTACTCAAAATTTAGCCTACAGAATGTATTCAAATTTTAACAGTTTATTGCTATTTATATTCTGTATTATCATGATTTTCCTCAAACAAATGGACCGTTAAGTTTAGGAGTTATAAGCTTCTAAAAAAAAAAACACGTTTTTGTTAATAACAAAAGAACCGTGATAGCTAGAAACTTTTTTTTTTTAGAAAATATAGGTATTTTAATTCTCTTTCGAGCGCTACCCATCAGATTCGAATAACTCGATTCTATCATTAAAAAAAATCAAAAAACAGTTTTGAGAAAATCGAAAACTTGAAAAAAAAAAACAAAAACGCATCGCCCCAATCAAAAAACGGATTTTTCATCCGCCATCACGCAAAAAAAAAAAACAAAAAAAAATGAGACTTGTCCGGTCAAAATCGACCGAGTAGAAGCTGAGATCCAGGCGTAACACACACACACACACACACACACACACACACACACACACACACACACACACACACACACACACACACACACACACACACACACACACACGCACGCATGCACACACACACACACATACATCCATACAGACATTTTTCAAAAACCATGTATAACATGTTTTTACAACTCAAAAATTTACTATCAAAGCTTCCTCTAGGAGGAAGCAAAATCGCTGAAACCATATTTTTTTCTGACCATCTGTGCCTGGAAGACGAAGAAATTAAGAAACGGAATTGCCCCTACTTATTTATTATAACATAAATAATAAGGTTATGTACACACTGAAAGAATATCTTGCTTACAGGAAGATTATTCGCAGTATCACTGTTACGATGAACACGGTTTTGCGAGGTAAGAAATCTTTGACCTCTTCTAAAGTCAATACGAGGCTATTTTTGACATGCCGATTGTATATAAAATGATAATAGGAATATTCTCAAAGAGATACTATATATATTATATAGATCGCACTAACCGAGAAATTGAGAATTTCGGTTTTACCCCAGTCTCGCTTATTTTAGAGCTAGCAAACATTTCAACGTTTTTTTATTTTTTATTTTGAAGAAAATATTTTCTCACATTAAAAATCTTACAATGCAAGATTTTTCTAATCTTAATAAAACATATCATGGGTCTACGTGCATGCGGCTTTTACAACAACAAAAGACATAATTTACAGAAATTACGAATTTTTTTTTAAATATTACTAAAAATATTCATTTTCTATGTTTAGTAGATATATTTTTTTTTCATTTTATTATTTCCTTTCATTGGTTGAAAATTTCTGTCAATATGCTGCCACATAATTTCCTCAAACTTAATTAATTATTTTCTTAAATTTGTTATGCCAATCACCAAAAATCATTTTTAACAAGTCCTCACCACATAATAATTACTTAAAAAACGAAATAAATTTAAAAAGAATTCCTTTGTATAACCTCTAATACGCCGTCAACGAGAAATCGTATTAACACTTTTTAGAAAAATTCTTAAAACTATTGTTTAATAATAATTTTAAAAATTAAAAGAACGTAAATGGATTTTAAATTAATGAGTCAATGTTAATTTACTGTACGAATCATGGTTTCAATTACTGAAGGTGCATCTAGCGAGTCAAGGTCAAAGATCAATTTACATAAACAGAAAAATGAAGACTATTGATTAAGATGAAGACAAATGTTAATGCGAGGCCTCGCGTCACTTCCATTGTTGACGTAATTATTAGTTCATATTAACTCTTATCATGAGAGGCTTTATGTCATGTCTGCCGGTGCCGTTACTTAATTGGTTTGATTGTAAATAATGGATTCTATATTAGACTTTTTATAATTCTACAAATTATATTACATCAACGATTGAAATAAATACTTCATTTTGGCAGTCGCAGCGTAACGAAAAGATAATACTTTATTATCAAAAGACGTATACATGATAATCAGAACTGTAAACTTAATGTAATTGTATTTATTTTATGGATTAGAATACAATGTGCAGTTCAAAAACACTTGTTGTTTTATAAATGGTAGTTCCTTGTGCAAGTAACATTTTAGCATTAGCGATATTCATATAGTTTCTTTAGAATTAGTATAAGAAGAAGGTGACCTTGAGCGGACTACAACGGGAAATGAAATTTCACCACATTCTTTATGCCACGCCTAAACCTTGAGAAAAATTAGCTGTTTGGTGTGGTTTAAAATTATTCGTGCACAACTTAAGAGCACTTCCTATTCTTCTTTTGTGACAGGTATGTCAATGATCGGAATTGTACTTCAGCAACAATATAATTCTATATACTAGACGGAACAAACTTTTAAGAAATTATTTATTTAAATATGTACCCTGGTAGAAAATTAACCATAAGTTGGCCAGATATGCTTAACCAGCATATGGCTTAGCCATATTCTGGCCAACTTATGATTAATTTTCTACCAGGGTATTTAAAATCGGTAGTCGCTTAATTAATTTGCAAACTATATATTTACGCTGATGCATCAGAAAAACTTCTTGCTGCATTTCATGAACAATTTTCCAACAGTAAAATTCCATGGTCTCAAATAAAATTTTAAATGTGATCGTTTATCATAATATTCGTCAAATATTTCTGAAGTAAACGAGAAATTATAAAAATGTATGCCTCAACACTGCATCCCTATAAGGATGTGGACATACTAAAAACTAAATAAAAACATAATATGATCAATTCAACAAGTTATCCATATACTTTCAGGATTATAATCAATTAAGGTGGTCTTCTACCTAATGGCTCCTGAGGTCAAAATTATCGGAAAAATATTTAAATATAATTACTATAAAACAAAGTATATGTATATTACTAATATAACCTATTTCTAATACAACATCCCAAGAGATAGGTCTCTAAAATCACTTTATACAGAATTATGTCATTTTAGAAAAATCAACTGGTGTGCAAGTTTTCTTGACAGCCACTCGATGGATTTTGTCGAAACAAGTCGCAAATTACTTGGAAAACATGTACCTATGACACGAAGCTCTAGAATTAAAAAATTTCGTGACTAAGTATTTTTTTAAATGAAAAAACTACTTTTTTCTTAATTTTATGTATTTTTATGAATTTTGATCGTTTTTTCAATTAAAAAATAGTTAGTCAAGAATTTTTTTTCTGATAATTTTGGCCTCAGGGGCATGCCCAAACAACTGTACTTTCGTTTATATTCCCCTTTGGTAATAATTGTTTTCCTCTTGCATTTGAATGTGAATTCTATGTTATTCTGTTTTATCAATTCTGCCTCGCAGTAATAACTCTACTTTTGAAATATAAATCATTGAAATCTCATTAAAAATCCGTTATAAGTATAATATACTAGGATCTAAATTGAAATATCTTTCTAATTTAGAACTTGTATACACACCCACAACCCATCCATACGGAAATTTTCTAAAAATTTTCCAAAAATTTCGGTGTCTATCATGTTTTTTAAGAAAACTTTTTTCTACCATCACAAAGCTTCCTCTATAGGTATAAGAAACCAAAAGTATAGGTCATTATAAAAGAAACTTTCTGGTATTAAAATATTTATGTATATGCATATTGTGAAGCAGAATAAATGATTCGGTATCGTCAAAATAATGTACTACAACTTGCTACCAGAAATCTTTTGCATTTAAAAAACTTCCATCTTCGAATTTCCGAAAACACGTCTTTTTCAAAATACCTCACGTCCCTCGCGTCGCGGCGACAGCCATCGCGTGCTTGTCCATCTCTCTCTCTCTCTCTCTCTCTCTCTCTCTCTCTCTCTCTCTCTCTCTCTCTCTCTCTCTCTCTCTCTCTCTCTCTCTCTCTCTCTCTCTCTCTCTCTCTCTCTCTCTCTCTCTCTCTCTCTCTCTCTCTCTCTCTCTCTCTCTCTCTCTCTCTCTCTCTCTCTCTCTCCCTCGTACACGCGCGATCCTGCGACAGCGACACATTGACAGGCGCGCATTTTTCTCGTTTAAAATTCAACGCGTGCCCGCCGCGCGGTCGAGAAAACTAGCCGCGAGAGATCACGGGCCATATACGCAATTTGCAGAAAGTGGCGCCAGGGTTTATCTGATCAGCCTCGAGGCGACAGAAAAACGTAATTTTCGTCACGTTTCGGGCGCCGTGCGCGGGTCTGTTTGCGGAAGCATTTTCAAACGGGGTGCGGAGTGTGTTAGCGCGAGGGAGATGCTGCCCGGAGATGACGGAATTAGATGACGAGAGATCATGAGGTTGGGGGCGCGAATGAGTCAAGGGTTTTCAGAAGGCTCAAGGTCAGAGATGGGCTGAGATGGTTGTTCGTATATAGTTTCGTAAATTTAAGTGGAACGTGATGTTCGCTTTGTGGTAGGTTTAATGTTTTTGTAACGGAAAGGTGCGCGTTTACGTGTACTGCTTTATTTCGGTATGTCATATCGGTAATGCTCTGTTTTACTGCACGGAGAGAAATACCATAGTTAAAATTATTAGAGTTCGCTAGTAATTTTGTCATAGATTGACTAAAATGGACTTTTTACGAGACTTTTAACAAATTTTACGAGGCCAAAATAATTTTTATGATTTTTATTTGAAAAATTACAATAGTACATCGTAAAATTTATTTTGTGATTTTTATGATTTTTATTTGAAAAATTACAATAGTATATCGTAAAATTTATTTTGTGCCTCGTAAAATTTGTTAAAAATCTCGTAAAAAGTCCATTTTAGTCAGTCTGTGACAAAATTACTAACGAACTCTAGTAATTTTAACTATGGAATTTCTCTCCGTGGGCAAAACTTCATATGAATTTTTTCAGTAAAAGAATCATACTTATTCCTCTGTATTTGTAATATTTTTCAATGAAAAGGAACAATGACTTTTATACAAAACTTTCTTTCAATATAGAGGACAGTTTTGACGTCATTAATTCTTTACTAAAAGAATTGATTAAACTATATTTCTGTAAAAGAAATTCATTCATCACTCAAGTATAAGCAATCCAAATTTCAAATTCAATTCCTCAAAACGAGCGAAAAGCTTCTATACCCATTTGTTGACTTTTCAACAAAAGCGCGATACACGATAAGCCAGATGTTTTTCTGAATAATGAAGTCGTCTCGCAGGCGCTACGTGATCCTTTTTTTTATCGTCCGGCAATTTGCACGAAATTACGGTGGCGCGCGCTTGGGGCTTTTCCCTTATCTGATCTACTCCCCGTGAAGATAATAAATTTTCATCACGTACCGCGCTCTTGAAAATGGTTTTCTGGAAGTTTGCGGAAGAAGCCGCACTTGTCATCATAATGTAATGACAACGGTCACTTTTCGGCAATTCATGCACCGCAGGCGCTGGAAAAACGCGCTTTCGATGGTCGGTGATTCTTATCGCGTGTCTGAATGCTAATGAGATTCTCTTGTGTCTGATTTATAGATTTACTATTACTCGCGTGTTTACGTCTCTTTCGCCAATTACACTGAAAAAATCATAAGCAAAAAATGAAGTATTAAGCTTTTTCTGCGATTCATCAAGATATGTCATAAATGAAAATCTCTTCTTCATTTATTTCAAATCAGTTTTCTCAGAAAAAAATTTATAGCTAGTTAACAAAGCTTTGCTTATTTAAGTATCTTTGAGAATCTGAACGTTACAGATTGAACAAACTACACAGTATGTTCCTACTCCATATATAACTTTTCAAACAGCAAAATCCACTTCGACATCTTCACCCCCAAACGTCCATCCGACGGCGCGACTCCCTAAACTCCTCAACAACGACAACTCAACTATACCCAGCCACCGATAACATTTCCCTCCGTATTCCTCTTACTCGGACTTTCCCGCCACTATATCCCCTCAGGAAAAAGACACGAAACAAACATTAGCGCAGCAGCAGCATCACCATCATCGAAGTATCGACCCGCAACCAGCAAACAAACAAACGGGAAAATATCGACTCTCTCTCGCCTCCGACGTGTGATAGCTCCGCAGCTCTCCAAGATGGCGACACCCGATAACAACGGTACCTCACAAATATATATATACAGAGGAGAAAGGCGCCCCCCGAAGCGCACGGATACTGTATAGTATATAGACGCTGCGCGGGGGACACTTCCTGTGTCTATAGACAGGATCGCGCCTCTCTGCTTGAGATTTTGTCGCCGAATGATGAAGTGCGGTGCGCGGCCTGAATGGAGCCGTATTCGAATGGAATTTCGGGGAGGCGCGCGTCTGCTGGCATCGCGCCAAAGACGCGGTGGAAAATTAAGAGTCATGTGGCTGTTGTTCGTGTTTGTGAATACGTTGCCGTGAGTAGGAGCTATATATATATTATAATCCTCGCGATCTATTCCTAAAACTTTTACTTCAACCGCTGTAGAATTATACGCCAGTTGCAGTATACATTAGCACCACTCCGCGGCATTCCTTACGCGTAACTGGGAATGAGAATCGCATAATTTCGTTCGTTCGCAAACGCAGGTAAAAACTCGCTCGGGTTTCCCGTTGAGCGCGGAAAGAGCGATTAAAAATGCTGCTCGCGGCGGTGAGCACTTATGTCATTTAGCCGCGCTCATGAGCTGGCTGATTTTCACAAACTTACAATCACCTATATCTATATGTAATCAACGAGTTTTCGCTGCTCGCATTCTTCGCTTTTCTCGCTTTTTGCACGAAAGTGCGGGACCGAGTGTAACGATGGCCTAGATTGATTTTTGCACGTTTTGCCGAGGTGTATATTTTGGTAATGAATTTGGATTGTTATGTCATTGAGCTGTCTAGTTGGTCGTTTTTTTTTGCAAGGAAATTCATGATGTTCCAATTAGATTTCGCAGTATAAAATTACAGTCAATTATGTATATAGAAATAATTATAGTTTAAGTAGTTGGTTTTGAGTAACTTTTTTTATCCGTTTAAATCTCGGAAACTTTACACATCATTTCGTTAACTCTGTATAATTTTTCCTTCCGGCTTATACGTATGTATATTGTCGATTACTTTGTGAAACAACGAACCAGCTAGAAAACAGATAAACATTAATACCCTCAATTCATTCGTAATTACACAAAAGACTCCGACAAAAGGCGCGTCATTGTTCTCCATTTCACCCGCGCAAAAACTCCTTATCTATTAAAATTCAAATCGAATTGGTTTCTACGTTTTTTTCCACCGCGGTCCGCAATTACACAGTCGAGGCGCTCCGCGCTCAGAACTACAAAAAGCGGCCCGAGAAATAATAGAATATACACACTGCATCGCGGGGGCGCCCCCCCCCCCCTCTCTCCATCTCTCTCTCTTTTTTTGCCTAACATCTCAATTATCCGGCGGATCATGAATAATCTCGCGGTGGCGTGATTTTTTACTGGACTCCGGAACCTTCTCTTTTTTCCTCTCTCTCTCGGATGGCCAACAATGGAGGAGAAAAAGGCGCAGTGGATTCGCTCGATTCGTCGTGGTATTAGCTGCCTGTTATCCCCGGTTGCGTGCCGTGCGGTCAGCTTTTGTATACTATAGCTTTCGGCTTTCGGGCTATACCCAACGTTTGCGATTTCTATGAGGTGGGTATTTTTCCCTGTGATTTATGCTTTGAACGGCGTGTAAGTCGGTAAGATGGTTAAATACTGTTGATGGTTTACGATGGTTTCAGATACATTGCGACCACTTTTGACTACGAGACGCAGTGTTGAATGTGAAAATTATCGGTTGTTGTATAAATGAAATGTTACTATGAAATACTGTGCAATATTATGCTGCCTTGATTCTTTCATGTATATTTCATTAAAATTGGAAACTTTTTCCATTTTAATCCTCACCAAATTCGAATGCTAAATCATTTAAAACTACAGCGTACTTCGGTAAAAATTACATTTATACATAATGGTATTATACACAGAACCCACTCTAACCACTTTAAATAAAAAACCGGCCACCGCCAAACTCCAACTTCTACAAAGATCCTCGAATACTCTCCAAACCATCGCAAACCACAGCTCGACAAAGGGACTCTCTCTCTCTCTCTCTCTCCCTCTTTCCACCCAAATCGCTTCTATTATCCACGCGACCGCCATCTAAACGCGCTCATCTCTCTTTCTCTCTCTCCACGAAAACCGCACTCTATCTCGCGGGGGCATCGAATAATCGGGGGGGGGGAACCCCCGCGAGACTCTTCTTCACGCTCTAGCAGACCCTTTTTCCCTCCGCTGCCGCCGCCGCACGCACTTTTTTCCTCGAAGAGAGACAGAGAAAAAAGCGAGAGGTTCCGGACCACCGGACCGCAGCGGCTCGCGCCTAAGAGTAAACTAGGAGGCTTTTGTCTGCGGTGATTGCGCCGCGTGCCGCGTGTAATGTATATCCCAGAGAGGCGGCGGTGGTCGGTGGTTTTTTTTTTTTTGTTGGGTGCGTAGGAGGGGGAGGGATGAATCGGAGATGAAGTTTATACGCGGAAGCGGCGATTTTGAGGCTCGCGTGGTGCGGGCTGGTGATGATTCAATTTTGGGTGTTCGTTTTTTGGGGATCGAGCTTTGGAGGGGAGGTATAAGAGTTTTGAGAGTACAGTTTGGGATTGGAAGTTTATTTTGATCGTTTGTTCAAATGAATTTTGAAGTAACCCGGTAACCGTGTTGATAAGTTATAAAGTTCGCTTGGATGGGGATGTTACGGTTTTTACCTTTCTAAACTGTTGGAATTTTTAATCTTTTTATTTTATTTACAACACACATCTTTTTATATACAATCATGTAGAAAAATAAACATTGTCAGATCAGCGAAATATGCCTTGATTATTTTTCACTTTCAAAATAAAATAAAAAATTATTGAATGTATGCTTCTGCTTTTTATTTACATAACCAGAACTACTCTATAAAAAGCCATTTTATTCTAAAGCTGCTATTATAGACTTGTTTGTCGTTTGAACTACTTCAAATGATAATGAACCGCGAGATATCCGCTTTTGCTATTAAACCAAGTTATGTAAATTAGGAAACACTTCGAGTATACCTTCTCTATCCAAACACCCATAAAAACACCGGTAGCATAAGCCACTACACACCACTCAGCCAACGAAAGTCAACGATATAGAGGCCAGATTATCTAACCGCGTGCGCACGCGCACTCTAATTGTTAATCTCCCCTTACGCAACTACTACAGCTATAACGGAATCTTGTTGAATCGAGCAAATCGAACGAAAATTACGTCGCGCTCTACCAGTGTAACGTAACCGTAACGACGTCGTCAGTCCTGTGTTTTGACTATATAAAAATCCTCCTCTCGGCAAAATAACAAAAAAAAAGAGCACTTCCATTACTTCTCCCCCGAATCCGCAAAAAAAAAAACAACAAACCACGACGGAGGAGAGGCACTTTTTTACGCACAACCATAACCATAATAATCTCGACAACTCTCCACGCGCGCACGCGCGCGGCCAGTCAAAATTAATGAAACCCTTATACTCACTACCGAGCAATGCACCGAACTTACGCGCGCGCAAGCGAGCGATAAACGAAGCGTGTCGGCCGCGGCAGCGGCGATCACCTGCCGTTTACGCTGGGCTGATTTGTAAATCAGCGCCGCCGCGTCTCTCGTCCCCACTACTTTTATGCGCACCGGCGTGCTGCACGCGCCCGATCATCGAGAGAGTCGCGTGCGCGCGCCGACGAGTCGCCGCCGCCGTCGTCGTCGTCGATTTTTCGTCGCGGAGAATTTTTTCGGACGCGAAAGGGGCTGATTTGCTTTAATTTTTCGGGAAGAGAGAAAGATACGGTCTTTGTTGATTGATTGAGGAGCGCACGCGCGCGCAGCGTGAAATGACGTTTTATGGTGCTGAATTTTAAGGAGCTTTCGGGGAGAGAGAGAGAGAGAGATAGAGATTAAGCTGGAATTTTTTCGAGTATATGGAAATTGCAGGGAAAGGGTGTATATAGTGTGTGGGGAAGTGGTTTTGGGATGGCTGTAATATGTGTAGGAACTTGTTGCGTAAATTGAAATAAAAAAGTATGCCCGCTGGTTGAAGAAAAATGGAATACTTACTGCTGTAAATTAGTTTCATTTACATTCAAAATTATCCCAATGCGCTATTTATATTCCATAATCTTGAAAATCTTGTCGAAAAAGCATTGAATCTTGTACTCTGTGGCGAACGACTTAAATTCAGAATTTTCATTCTGTAGTTCTTGTAGTTCCAAACTCATTTGAACCCAAAGGTCCCAATTGCTGCGTAAGTTACGGAGAACGGAGCTATTGCATTCCAACTATACTCATTAGTGCAGGAATGCAAAGATGTATATAAGATTCTCAATGAATAAAGGACTTCAAGTAACTGAAAAAGAGAAAAAAAAAACATGTTCTCAGAAACGAAGCCAACTATTCGTGATGTTATTCATTCACTTGCCGCAAAATCGCGGGAAATGGACACAATTAGCTCTAACATAATAAATTTTATAAAAAATATATATGTAGTATTATTTTTCTCGATTACAATTTTTGTGAAAACATTTTGGAATAGTTATAATTAAAAATTATTTTATACTTTGCGATAATACATAAAGTGCAGAATATTTTATAACAATAAATAGTTGATTATACTTTGGTAGAAATGACTCTGTCGAAAATGGCAATTAAAAATGGCTAGGTTTTTAGTTCGTGGTGAAACGCTTTTTGCGATCATCCTCTCCCATTTGTACTTCAAAGTATCTACTTGCAACAGATAGTTTATCACGACGTTAACAATAAATTGTGGTAAAAAATTTTGTTCACATACTGTTTCAGAAGATATTTATAAAAATATTAATTGTTCCATCTGATCTTGTCTGTCTAGCTTTCGCCGTAATAAATAACCTATTACTGGGTTCTTTCTTAATATTAAAAATGGCGTGATAGCGTCATGTCTGGCTAAAAACTACCTTGTTTCGATTACACGCCATTTTTCACAGCAATAAATGTTCGAGAATGATCAGAAGAAGCGCTTCGAGTCTGGCTAGCCATTATCTATTTAAGAAATGTGACCAATTTTCATCAGGGCAATGGAACTATAATAGACATTGATACCAGGTTTCACAAAATTCTTTGATTATGCAACATAATAGCAGCTGAAAACACGTTTGCTGTCAGTGAAGTTATAAACTTGGATTACTTTCGCGTGCATCGACATATTTTATAAGAGCACGTGCACACTGCAACAACTTCGAGCGAAAAAACAAATTTAATATACATATTATGTCATTCGCATGCCGATAATACCTCGAAAAAAAATATTGTTTTAACCATTTAAGTCTCTCGAACTTAATGACTACCACGTAACGTCGAAATATTCAAAATTTTATAATTTACGTACAAAAATGTCTTGTATTTCCTGGTCGGCAAATTGCGTTCTTCAAAATTCGTTCTTTGAAGTAATAACTTGTACTTCAAATTCCCTCTCTCTCGCCTCGCCGAAGTTCACCAGTAGCCGTAAGGCTTTTTACTTACCGAAATCGCCGGCCTTTTGAAGACGGTATAAAAATACAAAGTCATGAAAATTTGCTCAATTTGTTTCAATGCCAGAATTTATGCCTTCGAGGTAGACGCGGGAGCGCGTCTTCGCTTTCTGTAATTCCTTTTAAACGCACCTTACGACGGGGCTACCTGACTTCAGCACTAATATTTCTATATTATAAAAATTCAGAACAATGAAAGTTTATATTAGAGGTGTTGCGCATTTTTTTATTTGTATCGAAGGTTTAGTAGTTAATGACGTAAATGAAAAGTATGTAAATGAAGAGAATATTCTTCATAGAATTCTATAGAATATATTATCATTTATTGCGTGTTTTATATTCAAGAAGTATAATTACGTATTCAAATAAAAATATTAACTTTTCTCACCATAGATTTAATATGATGTTTCCCTCTTTTCATATAGAAAAATTAGTAGTAACTTTGTATAAATATCTATCATTGATATAAGAATTCAATTTTACGATCTAAGAGTTTCGGTATTTACTAGGTTGGCTAACTTTTTATATTTTACTTTTTTTTTTACAAAAAACTATAAATTTAATAAACAAAATTTTTTCAATATTTTAAAGTACCACATCCAGAGAATATTTACGATTTTTTCCAAACTTGTAGGATGACCTCAAAAAAACTAGTATCAATTTTTTAACCGCCCGATTTTTGGTCAACCTGCCCCACAAGCGGGGTAGGTTTAAAACTATTTAAAACTATCACTATATTTTAAAGCATCTACAATATAATATTTCCACATGTATAAATAGTTATTCTTCGTCGACTATAGCAACATAATCATGGTGTGATGTTTTTAATTTAAAAATTGACAAACGGTTCGTCAATCGTTGGCTAGCATTTCTACTAGGGAAAAAGTGGTAAAATTGTAAAAAACAATTATTATAACTTGCATTAAGTGAAAATAGGTAATTATAATTTTTTTTAAAGAATTATCCGGTATTTCCTAAAATGCAAAATTTGTTCCTACATGTAAGAAAATTTTCAAACTTTCGTCTTTTCACGGCGTATGATGCTTTTCGACTGAAAATTCAAACAAATATTCCTGATTCCATTTTACGTTACTAACATCAACAGCCTTGACCTCCATTATTTCAATCACGAGTTATTAGCATTTGGCCAACCTAACCCGTATGCCAACTTGCTCCGGTCTCCACTGTACTGCCGTTCTTTCTATCACATTATATATTTCAATTTCTTCGCAAGATCCAAATTTTCAATTCTTCAGGCGTATAATGTTTTTAGGATTGCATATCCCGGCTGATGTAAGACTAAGATACAAATAAAACACTCTTTGGAATGAACGATTGTTAAAGAATTATTATATGTTACCAGCAGCTTAAATGCAAACGGATAATTGCTCACGCAACTTTTGTCGCGTCGTTAATTTACACCCTGATACATAGCCACATAAAAATAAATCCAAAATCCACTACAACTTTCTCTTCGATCCTCATTCCCCCAAACCTACCGATTCGTCATCACCCCCATATCATTACCCCGATATAACCCGCACCCTTCTCCTTTCCAAAATTCGTCGTACTCCTCATATACTCCCGTCCCTAAACAACGTCGTCTCTCTTGGCGCCTCCGTGCCCCGCAATTACCCGAATAATAACAAAGTCGGAGTCTCACTCGCACGCGCTCAAAGAAGTTCGCGCATCGCACGCGCGCGTGCGTCGCGACCATTCAATTTCCTGCAGAGGTGCGAGCGCGAGGAGGTGCCGGGATAATAATAGCAAACGCGCACGCGCGCAGTCGTAAAAGTCGAGCGGAGGCTTGTGTTTCTCTCTCTCTCTCTCTCTCTCTCTGCTCAACGTGCATGGTTTGAAGGAGAACCGCAAATGTATAGGAGATGCCGGTCGGAGCGGCCGTTGAGTTTGAAGTTAAGAGGATTAGCGTTTTTGTTTTTGTGGTCTTCGGTGGTTGGGTGTATAGGTGTATATGTATGAATTTATGAAAGGGATTTATCGTTAATGGAAAGTTTATATGGAGGATTGTGTTGAGGTAAAGTATGAAATTTGTTCGGGCAATAATTTATGATGGCATTGAGAATGAAAGGAAACATATAGATTTATCTCGAGTGCAAGTCGATGTTTATAATTTATTTATACATATATGGTATTAAGTAAAGTCAATTGCAAATGTAATTCATTTGCATATGTCGCAATGAATCTACCTTCGCAATGAGGATGATAAATACAAGCCTGGAAAATAAATAAATTGAAGTACCCAATAACGATAATGAATAAGAACATTTACTGGCAATATTCAAATAAGAAAACTTATATGATAATTCTGTTTTTGCCTACGTGAGTGTGCGCGCGCATACAGAAACCCATTATGAAAAGAAGAGTATTAATAATTTTTCGAAAAATCTATTTTTACTCCAACTAAAGACATACTTCAGTTCATACACTTTCCCCCCTTTACCGCCGCTGCCACGAGCCGATCGTAAACGCCACTGAAAGCGCACGCGCGTCTCCTCCTATTTCTCCTCTCGCTCCGTCTCATTTTTCTCTTCCCCCCTCCCCCACCCTTTTTTCGTACACGCATACTGGATGAAATTACCCGCGTACGCGCGCGAAAAGCCCCCGTTGAAAATTGCGCTATTTAGCTGTACACATCGATGCATCCGTGCACGCGCAATTAATGGAAAATAGGCGGCGCTTCTTTGTGCATGTATTACGAAACTTCGGTATTCTGGAAAGCAATAGGCAGCTGTGAAGATGTGCGATGGAAGAAGTATAATTTTTCGGTATTAAGGTTGCGACTGGATGTGCGTGTTTGATTTCTTGGTATAGTGGCAAAAAAACGCGTTCGTTATGCTCGTGATGGAAGTCACCGAGTTTTATTCATTTCAATTTGCACTTGGTGGATCTCGTTTGAGATTAAAAGTCAGATTAAAAGGTTTAATGCAATAAACTTGATCGGTCAAGTGTGAACGGAATGATAAATTGGTTTGATGAATTTTCTGATACAAACTTAATTTTCACAATTCGACATTTCACGTTTAATATAATTTTATTATAAAGCTTATTCTTTCGCATCAATTATCTTTTAATAAGTTTATTGCACAATATTTAATCATAAAGCCATTTACATATAAAGTGTGCGGCCGTTCCCAAATGAAAAACTTTCATTTTTGAGATATTTTATTTACGACGCCGAAAGAATAACGTTATACATGACAAATTGGGAGATGATAATGTCCCGTAATTGCCGTAAAATCAAGGCTGAAAATCATATTTGCACGCGTATACAATTTTAACACGTTTTTACGCGCAAAGATGCAAATTTAAAAAAAAAAAACCTCATCTTTCCATAATTTCATACGCTGCGCGCGCGCTTTACGTAATATTTTCCTGGCACCGACACATTTATAGCTCAAAATTACAGGGCTAAACTTGTTACATCTCCTATATAAAACACAAAAAGCCATCGCGCCCGTTACGTAAAGCTCCAACACTTCCCCATCAAAAAACTTAAAAAAAAAACCTTTACAATCCCAAATCACGCGAGACCCTCGTAATTCATTCACCCGATAATCCCCAAAAGCTCTGTCTCGAATCTCACCCCGGAAATTAAAATAACAACAATAACAACGACAACAGCAACTGACGCATTAGCATATGCCGCGGCGCAGGAAAAAGGCGCGCGCAGCGTTGCAGAAAAAAGCCGGAAATAAAAGCACCCCGCCGCTCGAGAATCCAGCGACCGTGAAGCCAAGAAAAAAAGCCCGGGGGTACATAAGTGTACGTGCACTTACCCCCGGGGGTACAGTGCCATATGTCGCGTGCACCGACGGATTTCACGCACCGGCCGCGCAATTAGTATGCCGGGGTGGACGAATGCCGGCAAACGCGCGACGGAATCCGGGAAAAGTCCCCGACGGTCGAGTGGGTGCGCGTAATATACGCGTGTGTTTGATATAATGCCTGTAAATCAGAGCGTATCGATAAGAGCGCGAAACATAATTCCCCATACACCGAGAACATTTCTTTGTTCCCCGAGACTTGAAAACGCCGCAGCCATTTATTCCCGGAAACGTCACTGTCCAATTATTAATCATCCCTCCGCCCCCGAAAGGAAAAGAGTCCGCGCGCACCGCCTCGATCAATCACATCAGCCGACTCGTCCAATCATCGAAACTCGCATCCCAGCAAACAAAAAAAGAAACCTATATATATGCGCAGCCTATCATCTCGCTCAGCTGCGGCCTCATCGAAAATCTCCGGTATATACGCTCCCTTTCAGCTCTCCACCCGCGCCACACATAACCCTTTTTTTCCGGACCTCAATGCACCTTTTTCCGGGCCATGAAAAGTGCAAAATCATCCCCCATCAACCCTTCCATCGGCGCGCGAGCGCGAAGCAGAAGAATAATAATACACGGAGCGAGCGAGAGACGCGTGAATGAGGCGTCGATGATGAGTATCGGCGCAGCTGCTCCAACACCGCGCGCGCTCTTGTGCACACACTTATAGATGCGCGGCGTAACGAGTCGCCCTTACACCCTCTCCAGGACTTTTTCACGGCTTTTTCGCGCAGGTATAATACGGCAGCAGCAGCAGCAGGCTTTTGGCACGCGCTCGATCTCTCTACCCTTTCTCCTATACACACACGCGCGAGCTTCTTTCCTTTATTTGTGATTTTCCGGGCAGCACGTATAACGCGTCGTATTTATTATACCGTGTCCCCTTTCTCTCTCTCCCCTTTTATTGGTCCTCGATCTCTACACGCGCACTTTGTCCACCCCCATTGTGCCTTTCTGCACCTCGCCCCCACACACGGCTCTCTCGGTATTTTGCTCTCGGCGGAAGGGTTGCGACCCTTTTCGGCGCGTGTCACGCGTCCCCTTCTCTTCTCTCTTGAGCGACACAATGCGGGGATTTTTCTTTCTGCACTAGCTGGAAAAGGCGAACACCCACGTGCGGCTAATGGAGCGCGCTCGCGATCTCCGGCATGTGCACACACACATGCATGCATGCAGATTATTTTTCCCCGGGCTTCTGGGATATGTATGTGTGGATATATATATGCGCGCACCGGATATGCGCTTCGGGCTTTTGTGAGTGTCAATATTTTTTGGGGAGGAAAAGGGTTTTTTTTCGTCGCGACCGGGTGCGGGTGTGCGAGTTGAATGGAAACCCTTTACTTTTTCATCGGTTTTCAATTGCCAAGGATTTTCGTGATGTACGTATTGGGAGATATACATGTGACATGTTTGTTTTTTGTTATTGAAAAAGAAATCAAATAGTTTATATACTTTTAAAACAAAAATATAAAAAGTATTTCAAGTACAACACTTTTTATATTCAGCGCCTTTCTCTCGAGACGCAAATGAGACAGGCAGCTGGCTTGAAGTTAACAATTTTACATTTTCTTTTACACTTGTGTCTTTCGATTTTTTGTTTTTTATTTAAAAAATTTTTTTCCCATATAATCCGTGATAACTTACATAAAGAAAACAAGACGCGAAACTTTCTATATCAACCCATCCAATAAGAATCATCTCAACTCACGTACTCTCCAAATATTATAAATAAACCAAAATCGATCCCTATAAAGATCCCAGAAAATCCCGATAAATCAAACCCCGGCAACTCGCGTGCGTGCACACACATGTTTCGACGAAACCGAGCGAAAAAAAGGAGCACGCGCCACACGCAGACGGGCATAATATAACATGCGCACCGTGCAACAGCAGGAGGAGGGGGGGCACATTGTGTCGTCACGGCACGACGATATGTGCACAGCCGCGGGGGTGGGCGCGCGCAGCTGCCCCATAACAGGCGCGCATAAGGTGACGCTTGTGTGCGTGCGTGCGTGCGCAGGTCGAGATATATACGTGCATCCCCCTCGAGCGGCCGACAAACAGAGATATAGGTAGAGGAGTTTCTCGGAGTGTGCCGCGCAACTCGTGGCAACGCGGGTGCGGGGATTTCCGGAGGTGTCGGACGAGAAACAGAGCTGATATTGCGCGAGATGGGATTTTTTATAGTTGTGTTTGGGTTGCGAAAGTATACGGTTGGGTCGACGGTTTTTTGTCGACGATAATGCGTAAAAGTATTTTAATGAATATTGCTATTAATATGTCGATTTTTATTTGAGCTTTATTTCCCTAAAAATACGTTGTTGAATTAAAATAATTTTAGGTAAAGATTACTATTTCTCGTTATTTTTGATCATGCAAATATTTTTTCATTGACCATCGACAAAATGCTATTAAAATAGCCTTCTTGAATTCAACAATATTTTGTTTTTTCGTCAGTATGGTTATACGAGTTTTGATTGATAATTGTCAATTTTTAAAGTATACCAATTAAATCCCAACCGTACAATAAAATCCCAGTAAACTTTCCCCGCGTACTTACTAATTACATTATCTATCAAACGATAAAGAGTCTCACCCCAACACTATAACCCTCTAAGCACTCTACTATTATCTCCCTCGTACCCGCTGAAACTTGATCTATCAAAAATAAAAAAGATCGTTCTCTACACTCCACAGCCACCTCTCGCCGTCCAATCTAGCCTCTCGCCACAAAGCCAATGACAGCCTGACGCGGGCCCCTTCTCAGCTTTCTTAAAGACTTTGCAATTAGATCGCGAGCGAGTGCAAAACCCCGAAGACACAAGATTCGTATATATATATACAGCGACCGCCGCGCCTATAATGTACCTTTCCGCACGGTAATAGTCATCATCATCGTCGTCGACTTCATCGAGGAAGCGATCTATCAATGGGCTACCGTGTCTGCGTGCGTGCGCAGCAGCAGCCTCGCGACAGGCCTATACTTCAACCCTTTCCTCGCCTAATATATAAAGCGCTTCGGATAAAAATACACACGGCGTCTCTCTAACACAAAGCACATGCGTGTGTGTGTGGGTAATACGCGATTTCTACGCGCACCGTGTTATTAGCCCTTAAGGGTACAGGGGAGAGGTAATTATTATTCGGCGGGCCCTGTTGTAATTTTCGGAAGTGCACGCGCGCGCAAGCGGGTAAGGAGGAGCGGATTAGATTAAGGGAGCGATGCGCGTGTATAACGTGCAATTATATATGTATGGCGCTCGAATGGGCGCACGTGCGCGCGCGTAGTTTTCTTTTTATTTTGTTGGTGCTGGATGATGGGGAGAGTGTTTTGATCAAGGAAGAAGGAAGGGAGAGAAGGGGGGGGGGAAGATGGGCGATGGTATCGACGAGGCTTGATAGATTTGATGATGGTGGTAAGTGAAAATGTCGTGTATATACAGGGGTGTGTGTACGAGGCGAGGGAGTGAATGATAGGTGAGTCGGCAAATTTCGAAGATTAATCGTCAAGTTAATTATATGTGGATATATTGTTTGAGTAAACGATGTAAGCTATATTTTTTATATTCGACGTAAATATTATTCGTTATACTCACAATTATTTCGTTTTAATGTATCAATAATATTTATAGAGTGTACGGAATTGTTTTAAAAGAAGTCCTTTTTGTAAGTACAAAACGTATATTTTTTTATGCTTTTGTGATCTGTCCCTGTGGATTCGTGGCATAACCACGAGCTTATAATTGTTAATAGTTCTCTGAAAAATATTAATAATAATTAATAAAAAAACATTTTTTTTTCTTTAAACGGTTCTAAAATATTACTAGCTTGCTTACTGCTTTGTACAAGACTAGCAATACGAAATAGAACAAAATTATAACATCATCCAGACCACAACAATGGAACTTTCAATTTCATCCTTATCCTCCGAAAAACATCGCCACCAGCGCAAACAACAGGTATACACACACAGCCGTAAATATACACCGGTCGCGAAATCGCGAAAGGGGAGACGCGCGGGGGTGCATGGGCTGCACAGCCGCAGCGCGGCTACCTAACCAGGTGCGCGGCTTTCACGCACGGCCGCTTCGTATATTTACATTCGGCCGCGTGTGCGCACGCGCGCAAATATAAACCGGCGCGCACCGGCCGCGTATACGTATATATACACACTCGCGCGCGATTATTCGGCAAACAGCGGCGCCGGACCTTCCGTTTCTCCGTTCTGTGTGCATTATATATATGTTTGAGTGTATATACATATGTGAGCGTGGAGGGGGAGACAGGGTTTTGGGTTTGGAAAAAGGGGTTGGAAAATTCGAGTGGTTCGAGCTGACGAGTTTCGCTTGAGGGAGAAGTTTTTGTGTTTTGGTAGTCTGTGTAGTGGTAGCTGAGATACCTAATTTGCCGAACTGGAAACCCGATGCGTTTTTGGTGTGCAGCGATTTTCGGCCCAGAAGCGTGACTTGCAACATTCATTCGCTTTTCTATAGTTTAAATTTGTCGTATACAAAAAAAGGGTAAAGATTATATTGCAAGCGTTTCCACATTCACTTTGGATCGAAAAATCACAAGATTTCTAATCACATACAAAGTCACCCAAAATCGTTACACACTAGTACCCAATAATGTACGAAGCGATTAAAACATCAATCGACGAGATCGCAGTATCTGATGTTTTCGCTTCCATCCATATATTATATACCCAAGAAATAAATAAAAAAGAACGACGTCCGCGCACACAGCCTCCATGACGCAACCATCGTCATCGGCGCGTGTGCGCTTGTCACCGGCGTTAATCACTCGGCTCACTCCCCGAAAATAAAAGAAAAGCTGCTACTCAAAAGAACCCGACGACGACAGTTTCACCGTCTTATTGCCCGCGTGCGCGCCTCTCTTGTAGAAAGTCATAAGCTTGTACGTTTATTATTTAAGAACCAGCGAGAGCGCACGCGACTCGTTAATTACCGCAACCCGATCGCCCCGGCGAAATTTCAATATCATCGACACCGGGCGCGTGCGGGAGAGTGAAGGTAGGGCGCCGACGGCACGCGCGTATACAGCTTGCGTCAGACGCGCGTGCGCGCACGTGCGCCGATGAAAAAAGTCGTCTCGATGCCTTTTACGCTGAGACCATCGTATAGATATATACGCTGTTGTACACTCGAGAGTGTGGACTACTTTGGAGAGGCGCGCGTTGTTGTTTTCGACGGATTTTTCTGGGCCACGAGGTTGAGTGTGTATATAGGAGCCATCGCAGGTTTCCTGGAAGATCTGTATAGTAAAAATGGAGGGGTTACTTTTTTTCAGTTGTTTAGAGAGGGAAGGTGGGTGGATGCGAGTTGAAGTGTTGCCGATATAGAAAGTGAGAGTGAAGCGGTGCGGACACTATTACGTAAATTAGGAAAGTCGTTTGATGATTGTGGAAGTTTCCAGTTTTGTTTTGCAAAAGATTTGAATTATTGAGAATTAGTGTAATCATATGATTTAGTAGTAAAGGGAATTTTAAAGTTCTGTTCAAGCTTTTCGGATACTACCGCGTCGCATAAGTTTTCAGATTTTCGGCGACAAATTAACGAAAATTCAGAACAAAAGGGTAGCGGCTTCCGTCGAATAAAAAACAAATCTCCAGACGGCATTCGATAGAACGCATAATAAAGAAACTTCACGAGACATCTAAATCTATTAACACAGCCGCGCATCAGTATAAATAAGATAAATCTCCGGAATCCCCGACGCGGCATCCACATATATACACCTTAATCCCAACAATCACAACAACCGCACCATCGCCGCGTCATCAATCGCATCCCATCATCCTGATTAATGCTCACTCTCTCTCTCTCTCTCTCTCGCGACGTGATCTCCCCCGAGAAGAGAAAAAACCTTGACGTCATCATTTCCATCCGATGAAAAATCACACTGCGTTATATCGACGACAAAACAACAATCCGTTCCCCCGCGCACGCGTCGCGCGCGCACTAAAACTCCCATTAGCGCCCCGCCGCGGGGATCACGCTTACATACCTATATAGGAATGACAACAATGGGCCGGATAAGGGATAGAAAGAGCGGCGCGGCGGTATTTGGTTTCGGGGCTTTGAAGCCGAGAAGCCGGGAGGAGTAATTGGGCCTCGTTTGACTGTGATTCGAGACGCTGCGTGCGCCTGTGTGTATGCGTGCGTAGAGAAATGTGGGCTGATGAGCGTGATGGCTGATGTGAATGGAGAATGAGGTGTTAGGTGGAGAGAAAGGAGATGCGGTATTGAAGTCGCGGTGTGCTGTTGCGTGCGTGGAGTTTGTATAATGGTAACGAGATGTGGTCGTGTGTACCTATATACTTTGTTGAGATTTAACAAGCTGTTTTGTTGTGTGTGTTGTGTAATGTGGATTATACGTAATTGTAAAGGCTGTATAATAAACGTTCGAAATGATTAGAATTGATTTAATAAATATTTTTTCTTCTTTTTCAGCACGCTGTAGGAGATATAATTGTTTGGTTGGAATTCATTCGAGGGCAAAAGACCAGGAAGGGAGAAAATTGAGAGGAAGTTTAAGAAACTCATAATGAAATTGTTTGTAATGGTGGAATACTGGCATTTAGTTTTCTTGCCGAGGTATGGAATTGTAACGGATGCAAGTACAAAAAAGAAACAATAATAATAAACGAGAAATGTAAAAAAGGTTTATTGTATTTCGTCCTATAACAGATATCCGATAAAACATCTATTTCTGCGTCCTATTTTTATTTTATCATTGTAATTAAAAGCCTGGTACAAATCATTTCTAACAAGTACTGCCTTATACCACTTCTCGCATCCTCCATCTTTACAACCTAGAAAATAAAAAAACCAAACTGTGTGCGGGCTCAACTCTTACTTTCCGATTCCCGAAACTTTCGAAAACCATCATCATACATTTTTGCCGATTTTCACCAAACCCATATAGCTAGTTCTTTTTCAAAACGTCCGTTACTCCCCACATTTCGAACCCACCAATCCACCCTCATACACTCACAGCCTTCAAACCGCACAGTATATAATATCCGATCTCCCGCCAAAACTACCCGCTTTCTACCACCATATCCACGTCTCTCCACCAATGCGCATCATCATCCCTTCCCCGCTCTCTCATCTCGCACGCGCGCGACGCGTGCGGGTCCCCGATTCGAGAGGAAGCCGGAGAGAGAGAGAGAGAGAGAGAGGAGGGTGGGCGGCCTCACAAAATCCAACTTGCGCGCGTGTGCGTGAACACACCACCTGCAAGGGGGAGGCAGGTGTTAAGTTCGTCCGTCTCCGTTTGAGGAGAGAGAGAGAGAGAGAGAGAGCGTCGAGGCCTCGATTTATCTTTCCCGGTTTATCTGTCATTTTACTTATCTTCCGTTGCTCGCTCGGTCTTTCCTTCGCTGCTTTTTTGTTTTGTTTAAGGAGAGCGAGGCTTTTTCGAGTTTTTTTTTACTGGAAGAGGAGGGAGGACGGGTGGGGTGAATAAGAGCAGCCTTGTTCGTGGATTTTGTGGCTGGCTGGGTGGTGTTTGGTTGACTTTTCGTTTTATATATTCAGCGGTGTGTTATAGTGCGAGTCAAAGGTGATATATATATATATGAATTATTGATACACAGCACTTAATTTTGTTATAACGGTTTTGCAATTGGTTCTGTGAATGATTTTAATTTATTCCGAGACACAGCTGGCGTGCGAGATTGGGAATGTTAGATGTATTAGAATGCGAGTAACACTTTTGGTCTTTGGCTGTATACCTGCGTATAAATAATTTATATAATTTAGATAAGAAATTACATAATATTAAACGTTTTTTCTCGTTAATTTGACAAAAACACATTTTCTCAGAATGGGGAAAATCAGTACTTAAGTTCGTCATTCATAAAAATATAATTTTCTCAATTTTCCAGTTAGTCAATCGATCTATTCCAAAAAATAATCATGCAACCAATTCAACACAATTAATACTCATTAGGACGTAGCGAAAAACGGTCATTTTTGAATTTCCATTCACTATACCTAAAAAACGTTGTCTTGACTCCAAAAATAGAGATTTTGAAAAAAAAAATTTGTTTTACCCCCTCCCCAAGCAAAAAAACAGAAAAATTAGCATTTTTAATAATTATGAAAGTACAACTATAATAAAATAATGATAAAAAAAAATTGAAAAAAATACATTTTTGCAGTAAATTTGTTCCAGAAACCTCTCTTGACATTGGCATTTGAGTAGAATGAGTTTTTAGATAGAAAATACATCACAATAAATGGGTAAATCATCAAAAAATCATAATTTTTTACATTTAAAGTGAGTTTTATCAATTTTAATCTCTCAATCTCTTGATTATGGCAATTGGAGCTTGCAGATGAGTTAATTTCTCATCGTTTTCGAGCTTTAAAAATTTAGAATAGCAATTTTTTTACACTAGTATACGTAACTAAAAATTGAGTAGTAATATAAAGTTTTAATTAACATTTTGTTCATTTAAAATAATATTATGTGTTTTGTAATTCTTATAGTTAATAATAGATATAAGAAATAAACGATGTAGTATATTACGCACCATGGGAGGAAAAAACTTGGACAGTCCACAGCTCGTCTAAATTGCCACCCGAGCCGAAGGCGAGGGTGGCAAACACGAGCTGGGGGCTGGCCAATTTTACTCCCGTGGTGCGTATACTATTTTTCCTCACATCGAGGCCGAAAATGCCATATTTCCGTTTCGGAGCCGGGCGGGAATGAGACACCTTCGGCCCGGTGTGAGGAAAATATTTTTACGTATTATTAACCTTATATATTGTATGCGATAGAAGAGTGTTTATTATATGTCAACGTAATTAAATTGAATTTATTTTCATATCAATACGAAGAGACTAAGAATGTAAATATTTATATCGAAGTCAGTGACATCTTGCAATACTTAGAAGGAATAACAGTTGCATCGAAACCGTAATTTTGTTTTTATTTTGTCCAGAGCTCGCTAGTTATGTATCGTATAAAAGCTGGTTATAAGGTAAGCTATAAATAACCATAACTTTATATTTCTACTCAATTTTTAGTTACATGTACTAGTGTAAAGAAATTGATATTCTAAATTTTTAAAGCTCAATATCGATGAGAAATTAACTCACCTACAAGCTCCAATTACCTGATAAAACTCACTTCAAATGTAAAAACCGCTGCCAATTCATTGGCACGTAGCTTCCTCAAAATAATTTTTTGATTCCTTTTATTAAATTAAAACTCGAAAAATACATTTTTCACGAAAAAAATTGGAAAAATTTTATGGAAAATATTAACTTGTAATTTTTTCATGGCTATTCATTGAGGTTCCATTTGTAATTTATTTGTTTGTGATTTTAATTCTTATATGAATGGAAAACAATCTTCTTCAAGTTCTATTCTTCATCAAATTTTTCTTCTTCAAGTCCACTGCCAACGGCTTCTCGTTATACATTGGTTCGAAATAAAAAAAATATTCTAAAGTTGTTCTTTGATTGTGTTTACCTCAAATATCTCTGAAATTTATGAACCAATCATTTTACCAAAAGAACTCATCCGAGAACTATCAATAATATACCTCTACAATGAATTTTGAAGCGAATAAGACCATTTTACTCTTGTAATAGTTGAACATATAAAACTCATTTTTTTCATTTTTCAATTTTTACGTTTTTGTTAATAACAAAAGAACCGTGATAACTAGAGAATTAATTTTTTTTAGAAAATATAGGTAATTTAATTCTCTTTCGAATGCCACCCATCCCATTTAGATACGTAGAGCCGTTCTCGAGAAATTACGATTTAAAAAAAAATTGAAAAAAATGTTAACCTCAAATATCTCCGAAATTTATGGATCAATCCTTTTGCCCAAAGAACTCACTCGATTGGTATACAAAATCTACCCCTACAAAGAATTTCAAAGTGATTAAGCTAATTTTACTATAGTTATTGAACGATAAAAAAATCACTTTTTTTTATAAATTATTTTTTTTCTCAAAAAATAATGAATAAATAAACCTAAAAATGTAGTAAGTTATAGTACTTAATAACCTTTATAACCAAAAAAATATTCGTGTTAATATCTTTTTTTAATTTCGAAATATAACCTATTTACAAAAAATTACGTTTTCATCAATAACTTATGACGAAATATAGCTACCGACTTTTTTTTTTTTTTAAATTGTAGATAATTTTATCCTACATACAGAGAATTCATGATATATAAACAATATTTGTTCTAAATATTAAAAAATCGAAAATAAAAAATTTGAAAATTAAAAAATGGTTATAAAAAAAAATATTAAATTTTACAAAAATAGAATATTGACCCCAATTGTGGAAGCAAAATCTAAAAATATTATCACTCTCTCGTTAAAATCGGTCGAGTAGATCATGAGATATCAGCGTATACGGACATACATACACACACACACACATACACACACACACATCCATACGGACATTTTCTAAAAATAGTGTATTTCGATTCCAAATTTGCTAAATAACATTTCTAACACATTATCTCATAAACTTTTTTTTTACTATCACAAAGCTTCCTCTAGGAGGAAGCAAAATTATGATTTTTTGATGATTTACCCATTTATTGTGATGTTTTTTATCTAAAAACTCATTCTACTCAAATGCCAACGTCAAGAGATATTTCTGCAATAAATTTACTGCAAAAATGTATTTTTTCAAATTTTTTTATCATTATTTTATTATAGTTGTACTTCCATAATTATTAAAAATGCTAATTTTTCTGTTTTTTTTTTGCTTGGGGAGGTGGTAAAACACATTTTTTTTCAAAATCTCGGTGTCAAACTATTTTTGGAGTCAGAAGACAACGTTTTTTACATACAGCGAATGGAAATTCAAAAATGACGGTTTTTTGCTACACCCTAATACTCATACCATTTTTATATGAAAATGCATCTACTTTCTAAAATTACATGCTTACAACCATTCTTTTAATATTAACAAATATCCACGTCTCTTTAACCTCTCCTTATAACTCAACTCGAAACCAATGAGTAATAAAACGTCGATCCATACCCTGGTAGAAATCTTAACCATATTTTAGCTATAAATTAGCTAATTTTCAGAATATCGTTAATGTTTAGCTACAGAAATAAGCTAGAAAACCGGGCAATAACGTTACGTTTTTACGCATCCGATGCGTTCCGACACCTATAAATGCAAAAACCTACAGAGTGTACCACCTAGACTCCATCATCGTCCACCTCGAACACCTAGGCCACGCATTCGATGCATTCCGACACCTAGACACAGAACCTTATGGAGTGCACCATGCACATAGGCTTCATCATTGGCCACCCCGAACACCTGACCACGCTGTATGCGTTAGACTAATATCGACAAAAAAATCAATACTTTTTAAAGCTTAAGTAATTGTTAGCTATAAAAATTAGTTAATTTATAGCTAACAAATATCGCTTGTCAACGGTTAAGCAAAAATTAACGATATTTTAGCTAGTTTATTGTCAACGGAGTAGCTTATTTATAGCTAAGAAATATAGCTAATTTATAGCTTCTTAGGCAGAAATGCTGGTTAATTTTCTACCAGGGATAATATATAAAAAAAAGCACAACTTAATAATTTACTTAACATATTACCCATCACCATCCACCACCTTTGAAAAATTACTTCTAAACCTCTCTCAAAAAACCATCTTTTTTTTCACCACACCTGCCCTCACTGTACACGCACCACCATACCACCGGCCAAAAATCAACATTGCCAACGTATAACGAGCCGCGCTTTTTCAACCGTGCATGCACGCGCGCACTTTTTTACAGCGCCACTAATCAAAGGTAATTGGCAGCAGCAGCAGCAGCAGCAGCGCGCGTACACACCTAACCCCGCGTGTAAACACACTGCGCAATTCAACAAAGCGCGCGCGTTAGCTCGGCAACTCTCTCACTCTTCAAAGAAGAGCGTTTATCGTGCGTTTTTTTTCTCACTCTCTCTCTCTCTCTCGAGCGCATCTTCACTTTCGCTCTCTAGCGCAATTTTTTTTCCGCCCGCCGCGCTGCTCGGATGTTACTCTCCCCGGCCGGCGCTTGGCAAACATAATTTTGCGTCGGCCATGTTTCTTTTCGCGCGCGTCCGCAGAGGCGTGAAACAATGTGTGTTATTACGCGCTTGAAGGGGGCGTATTATATGCACTATACTCGCGCGCGAGTCTTTTGTGTATTGCTTATCCTTCTGCCTGCGCTTCGGGGGGTTATGTATACCCGCAACGTCTCATTTCGCCGCGGTTCTCGGGCTTTTTGCGCGATGAGCTCGCTCTCGCGCAAACGAACAATTGTATAATTGATATGATTGCGTTTGGGGGAAACGTTTTCACGCTTCGCGATTTAATCGCATGCTGTTGTGCACGCAAGAGAGAGAGAGAGAAAGGGGAAAATGAAGAAGAAGAAGAGGGCATTGCGTTTTGCGGGTTTGATGTATCGTGGGTTTTTTTTTTGTTTTTTACAGAAAGGTAGATACCGCGAAGGTAACGGTGGGTGAGTGGATGGGTATGAAAAGAGAATACGCGCGCCGAGTAAATACTGCCTTTCGAAATTAATGTTTAAATTATTGGTGGGGTTTGTATAGCGGTGTATTGTATAACGATAATGTGTATTTTATTAATATGAATGGGTATGCATGTGGGTTTTAATGTGCCGAAGGAATTTTATTACTTTTCTTTGATACGTTAAAAGAATATAAGATATTATTCTATACTTAAGAAATTGTTCCGAAAATAAGACCAAAAGGGATTCGATCAATCTTTGGGTTCTAGTTTAATGAATTTATTGTATTTTTTTTACTATTAATTTATACGTTGCTATCTCGTTTGAACAAATTCAGTTTTGTACAAACAAATAATCCCAGCTCGATCACAGCATCGTAATAACACAATCGTTTATAACCAGCATTCTCTCCTCTCCTCGCGTCGCCACAAATTTCTGCGTTTCTCACGCGAGCAAATTACACCTCGCTCGGACACATGTACTACACACACGCACACTATATCGATATCCCCCATCTTCCTCGTCCTCCTCTAACATATACATATACATATACACACATACTCGAGCCGCCAAAAACATAACTGCAAAAGCCACAATAAAAGCAACGACAACCCACATCGCATATCGAAAAATGGAGAAACCCAATCTCCCGCTTTAATTAGTCCCTATCCTCTCTTATTCTTCCTCTCACTCTCTCTCTCTCTTTCTTTCATCCCGACAAATATTTATTTCGTCTCGCCGCGACCTCGACGACGACGACGACGACGACCCGTGTCACGCGCCTGCATATACACGCGTCCTCGTGCCCATGCAAATTATCGTGCTTGGTATACCACATACGCTGCACGAGAGACAGAGAGAAAGAGAGAAGAGAGAGATACCGATGCGCGCGGATTCTGAATTCGTGGCTAGAATGGAATGGAATTTTCGAGGGGGGTGGGGGGATTGGTTCTAGGGCTGGTTTATGGGCTAGGAGCGGAGTTTTATGCTGATTGCGCTTGGTGAATAAATTTTAAAAGGAGGGGGATAGGAGAGAGAAAGAGAGAGGTGATGGTTATCGGGGAGATGTTAACTTTTTCTGGGGAGGACCATACACGCATGTTTATTAGGGCTGATGCGAATTTTAGTGGTTGCTAGACATGCGTGTTATTGGAGTTGGTATGGGTGGCTTCGATGCCTTGACGTTCACGGCGTGTGTTGTCCGGTAGATTGCTGAGCTTTCGTAGATAATTGAATAACTTTACAACCGAATATTCACTGTTATTGTTATTTCTTTTGCGCGATTTTATATTTTAGATGCATTTTTACACTAACATCTATAGATAATATAGCGATTTTCTTCTCTATAGTACGAGGTTCGACTCATTGTCTTTTACCCGTATATGACACGCCTTATACTTTCGGCACGTGTTGCATTTACTATTTTTTATAACTGAGCGCGGGAAACTCTATGTTAGGTGCCTGTTCAGCATGTACGTACAGTACCCTGATTTTTTTTCACGAGTGCGCAATGAAACACTTTATACGCACTAGTGAAAAAAGGGGGTACTTTACGCACGCTAAACAGGTATCTAAAGTAGTTTTACTCAGTTATAAAATAGTACATTTCGATACAAGTGTGCGAAGTGGGTGATTTGCGCACGGGTGTGGTTTGTCGCGTGAGCGAAGCGGGAGAAAAAAAATAGCCGTGCAACGATCACCCGCTTCACCCATGTGTATGGAACTTTATTTTTTAAAACTGAGTGCGTAAAACTCGACTTTAGATGCCTGTTTAGCGTGCGTAAAGTACCCTCTTTTTTCACTAGTGCGTAAAGTGTTTACTTTATGCACTCGATGCGTGAAGTAGTGCGTAAAGTGAGTTCTTCACCCACTCAGTGCGTAAAGTACTTTACGTACTCGTGAAAAAATCCGGCTACTTTACACACGCTGAACAGGCATTTAACGTAGAGTTTTACGCGCTCAGTTATAAAAAATAGTAAACACACAAACAATACCCGTGCAAAAATGACTCGCTTTACGCACTAGTTGCGTAATGTACTATTTTTTAACGGAGTGAGCGACACTCGGAGAACATTGATTATGTACATACATTATGACGAGTGTGACGTTTGTCGCTCGAGCGAAGTGAGAGCGACAATCACACGAGTCAAGGACAAGATAAGGAAATTAGAAGCAGAGCGCGGGAGGCGGCATACTTACTTTGCGCACGCTCCTACAAGAAGCGTGCGCGAAGTAAATTGATCTGCGCATGCGCGTACTTTGCGCACGCCGTGTGTGAACGTGAAGCAGCTACTTCGCGCACGCAAAACAGGCACGAAAAGGCGAGTTTCGCACACTCCGTTGAAAAAAATGATATATTAATTGTCCTCCAAAAAACTTCGAACCATTATGCCCCAGGCGTAAAACCGAGCCAATTACAATCATTGATTGTCACGTGCCACAATCTCACCACCTGAAAATTCTCTCTGTCTGTCGATGGGATTTTTCGCAGGCGCGCGCGCGTCCCGCACGTATATGCAAAACGATACTCGCTCGCTCGCTCGAGCACGTATTTCATTAAACCTCCACTTCACGAGCCAAAGCAAGCAAAAGAGAGCAGCAGCCACAGACACGCGCGCATGCTATTAAGAAAGCCAGAAAAAGGAGATAAATAAATCGCCGATATAGAATCTGCGCACTGCCGCTGCTGCTGCCGTTCAAGCGTTCGCGAATGGCGCGTGTCGCGTCGACCCGCATCATCAATATGAAGAAATAGAAAAGTCCGAGAAAGAGGGAGAAAAGAAACGCCGCCGGCGCGCGCGCGTCGCATGTCGAATCTCCTCGACGGGCGCGCATATACGCATATAGGTACGCACACGGAGCATTCCGTAAATCGAATTTTTCGGGACGTATATACGTGCGTGTATGTATAGATATACTGCTATAGAGAAACGAGTTTATACATAGTGCATATGTAAGCGGCACGCATGAAAGCCCCGCGAGACTGTGGTGTTCACGGGTTGTTCGGGCGGTTAATTAATTTGTTATCCTTGGCCGCGGAACGCGTGTGCGTTGTCGTGATTAATCGCAGGAATTTTCCAGTAAATTGAGAGAGGCGTGGTGATATTTTTGTTTTTGGCAGAGGGGGCAGGGGAGCGTGATGAGGGCGATAGGCGCTGATTTTGGCGCGTATATGGGTAATTAAATTTGCATGATGTATATCGCTGGATATTGATACAGAGTCAAGGTTTGCAGAGACTTCTTGCTCCTGGGTTATGTGCGTGTCTCTACAGGTTTGGATGACACTATGGAAAATTTCGTTGCAAAATCTATTGTAAATGATGAGTAATGCTTTAGTTACTAATTAGCCATGTTAACATTAGTAAAAGAATGTCAAGTATAATTTTCGAATAATTATAGGAAAGAGAACTGTCAATGTAACTAAATTACGCTTGTTCACATCGGTCCTCTAAATTCGTTTCGCAATCTTTGACGTTCTTTATCAAAACAATACTTCTGCTTAATTTTCACATGAAAATAATGAATTCTTAAGTAAACTCCCTGGTAGAAATCTTAACCAAAATCTAGTTATTTTTCAGATAACTTTATATGGCTAAAAACGAACATGATATACGTTTACGGAGGATATACCACTTACTGTACATAATCGCACCTCCATCAATATAGTACATTACGCAACTACTGCGCAAAAAGTAGGTGTTTCTCGCACGGGTGGAATTTGTCGACCGAGCAAAAAAAGGGCGACAAGATACACCCGTGCGAGTATCAGGTGCTTTGTGCACGTGTTGCGTTTACTATTTTTCATAACTGAGCTCGCGAAACTCGACGTTAGATGCCTGTTCAGCGTACGTAAAGTACCCGTTTTATTCATAAGTGCGTAAAGTAGAAACTTTACGCACTCACAATCAGTGTATAAAGTAATCACTTTACGCACTAGTGAAAAAAGAGGGTACTCAGTTATAAAATTAAGATATTACAGCACCAATATCAAGAATAAATTAGTAAAAGGAAATTTCCACCCAATCCAGGATACACTTTGTATGCCTTCATCATCCTTTAGCATCCACAGCTCGCGAGAAAGCTCCATGTACCAACTTCTCGTTCCCTCTCGCACTTCATACAGCACACTTACACACACACGCGCGCGCGCTCGCGGGGACATCGACACCGGCCGCGCGTCCTCGCGCCCGCACGCGCTGCTCTTCTCTCTCTCTCTCTCTTCTCCCGTATATCCTACCTACGTGCACGCGCCAAGGTAACGGCCGGCAGGACATACACTCTCGCGTACGCGCTCTTCTAACCCAGTGTCCGAGTGACTATATATATGCGCTGCACACGCGACGACGACGCGTTTTTCTCCCTTTCTATATATATAAACCGCGGACCGGTCTTCTAGCCTTACACTTACTTTCGCTTGCTTGCTTGCTTGGCTGGTCTAGCGCTAGTCTGTGAGGCACTGGGTCGAGTAGCGTACCAAAGGCAAGGACGGTCGTGAGCCCTATATACTAGTCGGAGAGCTATACTGGTTTTCTGGAATGGGATTGAAAAACGTTGTGGCAAAAAGGTGGTTGGGAAGCGTTAGGGAGACGTTTTGATACATGTTTTTTGTTTTGTTTAAGGTGGCGGTTATAGAGCCGCGTATCAGTCGCTTTTATTTTATTGTTGTTAAGATTCGTGATTCTTATTGATTATATCTGTACATACAATTAAAAACGTCTTTGCGACACATTTTTTTAAAAGGTTGAAATTTTTGAAGCAAAAAAGCCTTCTTCGTTAAACCTTAGCCATTTAGCCTGTAAACGTCTTACAGAAAGTTTCAAAAAAGAAATTGAAGCTAGAAAGAAAGAGCTTTCATTTACTTTTTTCAAAATGTGCCACAAATACGTTTTGCTTTCTCAAATAGGAAGCTTTGTAACGGTGGAAAAAATATTTTAAAACAAAAAATGTTTAAAAAAATGTTTTAAGACTTTTGGCACTAAAATCCGTCGTTTTTGAGCAAAAAAAGTGTGTGTGTCTGTATGCGTGTATGTGTGTGCGGGCGATAACTTTTGAATCATTCGACTGATTTTTATCGGACAAAGCTTATTCTCTTCGTTTCGGAGGAAATTTTGAAGGACATAACCTATTTCTTTATTTTATCTATTTTCTTTTGTTTTATTATCAAACAACGATTTTGAATTTTTCGTTTTTTTGATTTTTTGATGTTACAACCAGTAATGCTTAACACAATAAATTTTTATTGAGAGACCTTTAAATTATCTACATTTACTGTTTTTAATATTTAAATTACTAGATTCTGAAGCAGAGCGTGCTACGTCCTATCTTACCTACTGTATTAGCCAATGAAACTTTTTGATAACGCTCTGGAGTTGGCTCTGTAAGTTTCAATTCAATAATAATCGCTATCTCCCTTTTACAATAGGATCTTTAGTCTGTCATTTGTTATTAATGAAAATATGGTTTAAACTTCTTGAATGAATTTATAAAAAAATTTGTATTTATCGACTCAAAATTTTAACCACTTATTACACTTATCGAGTACAACATTGTGTTAAAATTTCAAAATTGTTTTCGAAAAAAAAAATTAGTTTAGAAAAAAAGTGCATTTTCGTTCTCATACGATAACAGGAGTAAAAATCAATCAAGCAACTTGAAAATTTGGCACACAGATAGCTTCTTTATATCTTTGAACCGAGTTCGTTGCCCAAAAAAATCCAACTACAAGGACCAAAGATATTTGAGGTTAAAAAATTTGTGTTCATATTTTCGAATACCGTTTTCTCAGAGAATATTTTATTTATCGACTTAAAATTTCAACCACTTTACTTATCGAATACGATACTGTGTTTCAACTTTCAAGAGATAAAATATGTAAAAATGTAAAAGACATGCATATTGATAAATAACAATTATTTATCTATATACTGTTTTAAATAATCAATGTATTAGAAAAATAACTTTAGTTTAAAGAAGTTAATTGCCAATGGAATTGGCAGCGGTTTTTAATTGTAGACGATTTCTTTCGTATACTTTGTGATATGAGAAAGAAGAAAACCCGCGCTCGGGATTTTTCCCGTCTTTCCTGTCTTTCCTTTTACCACTCGGCAGCGGAGCCATTCGCTTCACTATTGAATTATATTATATTATTATTATTAATTTGATTATCTTTATTGTATACCAAATGAATAATTTATTATTTTAGTAATTTTGAAAATTAAGGATCTGTAGGCCAACGGCTCATTAACTCAGTACATAAATTTATAGAATTTTTAAACCAACGATTGGTTCAACTGCTGGCTAAGCGAACCATCATTTTGTGACGAAATTAGTAGCATTTTAAAGAAAGAGTTGGTTAAACCGTTAGCGAACTCGCTCCGATTTCGCCAACCGATTGTAAACTATTGGTTAATGTTTCTACCAAGGTAGGCGGCATTGTATGACACAATAACAAAAATAGCTGACCAGTTTATATTACTTGATTAGAAAAATGTAACGATGTCTTATTTTCTTTTCTTATTCTCTGTTCTTAATTCCAATACTGTAAGCAATATCATTCGACTGAGATGAATAAAGAAGATGAATAAAGATTATATTAATGTAATGGTTTTCATTTAGTATAAAGTTGTTTAAAATAAATAATTTAGTTATGAAAGAAGCATTTTTAATAAAATTAATTTATCTATATAAAAAAAAAAATTATCTTGTTAATTTTTCCTGGAAACCTGGCCCACTTTCTAAATTTTAAATTAAGTATTTCCTATAAGTCAGTAAGTAAAAAAATTAATCAACCGTTTCAATAAAGAAGCGTATATATCTAAAATATTTAAACTCCTTTCATCAACTCAACAACTCTTTCGAGAAAGTAATTCTGATATCTTTTGTGTTTTATTTTCCTGTAAAGTTGACATTTATAGTATCCATCACGCGGAGAATTCCAATTTCTTTTGATCCTATTTTCAGCCCAGTAGAAGTCGCGTCAAGTGTTGGTGAACACTGTTACTTCAATCAAGCAGTTATACCTTAAATGTGCAATCCTGTCAACGCACAGAGTTTAATTAACCAAATGCGCTCAAATTTAATCGCACCCTGTCCACAATGCGTCACCTGGGAAATCTTATGACGACCAATTTTTCGCTTTTTCGCGAGCTTCTGGTTTGCATAGTCTCTCTCTCTCTCTCTCTCTCTCTCTCTCTCTCGCTGTCTCTTTTTCATCGATTGAAGACTGACCGTCCTTGAATTTTTTAACTCTGGCGCATTCTGCAAAGGTCCAGTGGTCGCGCCCGCTGAAGCCGGGACCGCGAAGAACATAATCGGACTGCAAGAAAAAGAAACAAAATTGCCCGATACGGGGAACCAGCTGACTTTACGGAGAGTGCAAATACTTGGTAAGTTTAGTGCGTGCGCACAATTAAGAGTTCTCAATAAACGAGAGCGAGAGAGAGAGAGAGAGAGAAATGAGGAAGAGAGAGAGAGAGAGAGAGAGAGAGAGAGAGAGAGAGAGAGAGAGAGAGAGAGAGATTTGCATAATAAAGAAATAGGTAAACGTGTTCTTAACAGCGCAAAAAGTGCCAGGATATCAGATTAAAATCTTTCACTTGTTAACCAGTGTAGCTGCCTTATTTGCCTCCTTGCCTTTTATGCGTGAGCCCCCTATTAATGGCGTATCAGCGGGTGACTCGAGGAAACAACAAGTGCAAGCTTGATGAAGATTCCATTTAAATCTCGCGCCAAAATGGGACACCATGTACGTTTTCGTGAGCGTTTAGTGTATGTGTCAGGCAATCACGGCAGACGCGCCACTCCGCTCTTCAAAAGGTTAATAAATTGATTTACTTTAATTACACTGAGAAAAAAAGTTGAATAAATATTATTAATAATTTTGTAAAAATTACTATACTTTCTGGAAAAGCCACCGCAAACAGGAAATACTCAAAAGATTACCATACTTTATAAGAAATTTTGCTAGAAAGATAGGAAAATTGACTATAAGTACTGTAAAATTTACTGTAAAGTATGGCAATTTTTTGGGTTTTTTACAGTTTGTGGTAGTTTTATCAGACAGTATAGCAATTTCTCTAAAAATGCTACGAAACCGTTGAGACGAATTTCTCGATATAGGAGTGATGATATTATAAGGTCACTTGGGGTAATTCGACTACCTTAAGCGAAATATTTTCTATCTCCTTCTGTAAATGGGTTGAAAGAAAATTATAAGAAAGGCTTCAAAGTATAATAAATATACTACCAAGAAAAAATTAGAAACGTCCCAGATGTGATATTGGCTTTGTAGGGTTCAAAAGTGTAAAATGTGCATTTTGGTCAAATTAGGTGACACGTTATACCTAATTCGGCCACTCTGGTAGAAATTGTCTTTATCAAAAATAGCTAGGAAGTTAATAAATAGCTAGTAAAAATAACTAATTTCTGGGTAGTGATAAAACAATTTTTTCTGTTATATTCTCTATTTAATGGAGATGGTAACCTTAACATTTTTTTACTAAATTTTCTCTGTAAGCTGATCATGTATTTAAAACCAAATATTAAAAAAAGATAGCTAACCAAAACAATGATTTTTCCGTTTGATTCTGTCTCTCTCACTCCTCGCTATAATAGTAAGCCTCTTACTAGCCATTTTGTAACTTAAAAAACTGGCCAACTTCGATATCTTTTAAATATTCATAAATAAGCTAATGTAAATTTGCGAAAAAACTTATTCTATTATTCTGACTATTAAATGGTGAATATGATCGGAAAAATCGTTTCATCGATGGATAGAAATGGCCAAGAAAAGTGTCTAGTTTTTTGACGATTCTTGATGAAACTAGCTATTTATTATAGGCAAATAATGGAATCGATTTCCACCAGGGCATTATTGAAAAAAAGTACAAAGAAACTCATAAACTCTAAAAATTAATAAAAAAACAATATTTTTAAGTATATAAAAATATTTTATTTAATTATTAACTTATATGTAATACTAAGTATAAAGGAAATAAAGGAATTTTTGGATTATAATGTAACGATATTTTATTAGTTAATATGGTAATAAAATGCATTTTTAACAAAAATCGATATCTAACAATAACACAATGTATCTAAAAGTATTATTATTACTTAAAATATCAATGTTGTCAAATGTAAATGATAAAATTTACCTTAGATTGGCACATAATTATCAAATAAATGCAGAATATTGTTCTTAGACATAAAGTTAACGACGAAATAAGTAATTTATGGTTATAACATTTCTATCACGCCAAATGTTGATCTTATATGGCTTCCACATAAAATTCGTTAGCACATTTTACATATAAAACCAAAATGATTTATTTTCTATTAAAACAATACAACTTCGATAATTCTCCAATCATCTTTCAGTACTACTTACTAGTCTAGGCGCAAAGTACCTTTTCGTGGCCGATTGATGGCTATACTTCCGAGTAGATTTTTTATATATTTTTTCTGCTGAACAAGAATCTTGAACTCGAAAGTCCCAAAAGTGATCAGGAAAAAAGTTATTCACAATTTATTTGTTTAAAAATTCATAACAAAGTAAGTAAACTCGATATCATTATTTGCGAGGTGACAAATTGTTCGTATTTTAATAAAAAAATACGACCGTTTTAGCGGAATTAAGAAAAAATAATTAGGAGAAAAGTTATGAAAAAAGTCACAAAATTCCCTTTACTTCTACTACTATTATGTTAATGGCCGTGGTTCTCACCTGAGACGCCGATATGCCATATCCCTATATATATGTATAATACACCTATATCCCTATATGTAAATGTATAATTATTATAACGGTCCGAATAAGTCCCATTCAAATCAACCTCTCTCACATACACAGATGCATCCACACATCCACATCCCATTCCCAAATTAAACCATCTCGCAACGGAAAAACTGCCAAACGAGGCAATCCTTGGTCTCGCAAAAAATCCCGAAAATTCGGGGGTAAAAACCTCTCTCTCTCTATCCCCTCCATAAATCCGGAGCATCCTGTGCACGTATATACACATGCGCATACATACGTCCCCTCACAATTACGCGACGGCGGGCCCCGCGGGGGCATCCGAAACGCGCACGCGCGACAAAGCCGATGCATCGGTAATTTTCAATACATGCCACCTCTCCTCTCCACGTGCGACGCCAATTAAGTGAAAAATTAAAGCGAGCCGAAGTAGAGAGAGAGAGAGAGAGAGAGAGAGAGCGTGCGTGCGAGCCCCCGAAATTGCGGTCCGCTCCACACCGGCCCTGCATTGCGTAATGGGCGGATTCTCTCGGGGGGCTTTTAAAGAGCAACCTGTTCCGATCTCTCTCTCTCCTCGACGACGCGCCCGTGCCATTTATTACTGCGGGGTTTTTCAGCCGCGCGCGACCGTTGAGTGGAGGGATGGATTTTCCAAGAGAGCGTGTGGCGCCAGTGGCGGCAGTTTTTTTGATGCGGGCAGGTGGAAAGTTGTCGGTTATGTGGCCGGCGCGCGGAGGGGATTTGCATAAGGTTTGAGGGGAAAATTGATTTTCCTTTCCTTTTTTGGGGGGGAATTATGTAGAGGTGGGGTGATGAAGTACGGAAAAGCCCACTGTTTTAGGGCTCGATGCCATTAGCGATCGGGAAAATAAAACAAACATATAAGCGCGTAGCGAAATGGGGATAGATGGGGGTGTTCGTATATGTATATACAGGTTTAATGGCACGCGCGGGTGCACCTGCAGAGTGCGTTATGTAGTTTTTAATGTAAATAATGAAGTCGTGTAGCAGCTGGTGAAGATAGTTATTGTAACCGGTACACATTAAAGAACTGCGCCAATATCGCCTTGGGAAGTTTCGCTATACACCTCGCGTGCTGTTTTCAGAAAACGTTCAAATAATAATTAGCTCTTGATTGAATTGGTTGAATTTTCTCTCAGCTTAATTGCACATACAGCGTAAATCAGATAAATTTAATTATATACAATCGCCCTTAAAATTCGTATAATCCATTTTGGCTATATCCACATTTTCAGATAATACGCAAACGGCGATGCCGCCGATAATAAAAAGCCCGTCAATCGAAAAAAACGCACCTAATCGCATATCACGCAACCCTCCGATCACTCATACCACACTACCCCTCGGATTCTCCGAAAAATTGAAAACTTTCCCCGTCATCATCATTTTCACTACCACCACCGCTCTCTCTCTCTCTCTCTCTCTCTCTTCAAGGCAGGTGCTCAGCTCTCGCGTCACCGCGTCCGATCGTCCACACATCTCTTCCCTCTCTCTCTCTCTCTCTCTCTCTCTCTCTCTCTCTCTCTCTCTCTCTCTCTCTCTCTCTCTCTCTCTCTCTCTCTCTCTCGTTTTCGGCCGCGGATATAACACGCGCGCGTGAGCCTTAATGGCGAAGAAGACACCGATCAAACAAGTGCGCGCGCGCGCGCACGCCAGCATCTGCGCACGCCGCCTGTATTATACGATCTGTCTCTCTCTCTCCCTCTTATCCTCCGAATTTTTATGAAGCAAGCGCGTATACGTATGTACACGAGGCAGCGATGATTTATGAATTTATATTATGCGCGGCGTTATATGTATTTTGTGCCGCACGAGCGAGATGATCGTCTCTTTGAAGTCGTCGCGCATGCACGCGCGTATATGTTGTATGTGTGTGTGTTATAATCGATGAGACGCGGGTTGGGAGGAAAAGAGAGAGATGCTTTTTTATAGGCCCGTTTATTTGGGGGAAGAAAGGAGTTTTTTTCCTGGGAGGGAGGGTGTAACGGGTGACGGATTTTTTTTCTATTCTTTGGAAGGGCTTTGTCGCTTGTCCCGAAAGTAACGGAATGGAAAGACGCGTTGCGCGTGTGCTATGGGGGTCCATTCGTGTTTTGATAGGTGTGAAGGAGAGAAAGAATAGGCGACTTTTCACGTGCGGATCGTAATATTATGAATAAGATTTTGGAAATTTTGTTCTTGACTCTTGGAGACATTCCGAATCGTGTCTTTCGATACCGAAGTTACAAATCATTGTACTTACTGTTATTATACACGTATAGGAACATTTTGTAATATAAGCTACAGGTAGAAAGTGTAGTTTCTCTTCTGTCCCTCGATTGGTACGCGTCCTATATACCTTGTATAACAGAGAAGATGTCGAGGCCGTTTTGCGTTATATATGTTCAACTCATCATACATGCAGTAAAGATCAATGCCGTGCTCAATCGATTATTACATAACGACAATAACCCCGCCCCGCCATTAATTGCCATTTCGTTCAACACGCGATTCTGCACAGCGCGACTACTTCTTCTCATCTCTCGCACCGCGCGCGCGTCACGCAACGCTCATTTACATCCCAAAATCCATCCGCCAACCGATCAGCTATACATATATATATACTTTCGTATACACACAAACGAGAAAAGAGACAGCGAGAGAAACTTCGTTTGAAGTTATTCGACATTTTTCAAACGCGTGATTCCCCCCTCCGACTATATCTCGCCGCGCGCACGCGCGTTTCGTTTTAATTTAATCGTCGGCACCACGCGACCAGTGTGCAAAATATCAACCTTAGCAGCGCGTGCGCGCGACACACCTGCGCGGTTGCCGCTGCAGGGGGATGGGGGTTCGTAATAACGGTACGAGGAGCGAAATCAGGTGGCTGCTGCCGCTGCTGCTCCTCGTCGCAGAAATTTTCGTGTCGCCGCGACGACGTTTTTCGGCCGAAATTATTTTCCTTGCAGTACGCCGCACCGAGGCATCGATCAATTTTGCCTTATCAGATCATTATATAGCGATAAATTAACCGCGAAGAATGTTTATTTATAGGCACAGAAGGAGAAGGGGGGGAGAGGCACACGGTCGATGGAATCGAACATTCATCAACGTTATCTGCAATGGGGGAAATTAAAATTGGCGCGCAGGGACACATCGGTATATAAGTCGGAGCGAAGATAATGTTGCTGCTCGGCACGAACGGTGAACAAAACCAAAAAGGCTGCACGAAGAAGAAGAAAAAAGAGGAAAAGTTTTCGAGCGGTGCGTTTGGGTGAACGCAGATGCGGTTTATTAATTGGAAAACATGTTCGGCAATTTATAAATTTTTAAGTATTTATATATAGATGCCTCTGTGCGTGCGTGCGCGCGCGTGTATGCTGTGTGTGGGTGTGTATGTGTGTGTGTGTGTGTGGTGTGTGTGTGTGTTGGTAGATACGAGGATTAATGCGTTGATTAATATTGTAATTCTCTATAGAATTAACCAGCATTTATTGATTGTAATACACGATCCACAATTACGCGCGTTCAGATGCGCCGCGGCATGAAAGGAGAGGAGATTTCGCGACAACGGAGAGCTGTATACATCGCTCGTTTAATTTTAATTTTCGCCTAAAAGAAAACTCAACGAGTAGGTACACGAAAATTTTGCAACAACCGCTCGCAAAAATTCGCCTTCTTACAATGTACTCATACACGCCAGGTGTCCACCACACGCGCTAACTAACTAACCCTCTCATTCACACACACGCACCTACACGACTCCTTACACAACGTGCGCACGCACTTTATATCCTCGCTCTCGCTTCGATCGCGCGCGCGCGGTCCAAAAAGAAGAGGAGAGAGACACACGCGCGCGCCACGCGCCAGCGCTCCCCTACTACTTCGCGACGCGCGCGCGCGGCTGGTTCCTTCACCTTGAGATATACGTGAGCGCGTGTCTCTCTCTCCTCTTTTTTATCGCAGAGAGAGAGGGGAAAGTGAGAGCGCGACGTGGATTCGAGGAACCGGGTGTATATAATACGCGTGTGTGTGGATATATATGTGGTGATCGGGTGTATGGGTGTTATATGTATAAGGAGCGAGGTGCTTCCGTATAAGCGAGGAGATATAGGAGTGGGTTTAGGAGGTGCTGGCGCTAGAGGATTTTTGGGGGTACTAGTGTTAATTAGCGCGCTACGCACGCCCTCTCTTCGCTTTTTCTCGATTTCTTTCGGGTTTCGAGATCGACTCGAGATTCGAGATACTTCGCGAAAATACTCGAAAACCGAATGAATTTCGATCTAATAGAGGATAGAATAGGAAAATAAAACTTTTTTTTTTTCATGATGACTGGGGGAGTTGTTCTGATCCTGAATGATATTTCTTTTTAGTTTATATATATTAGTCGATGGTTTGTCAGTGTTTTTCCTTAAAAATAGGTTACACTATTTTGAAGATTTGGTCGATCTTGCATAGGGTGAGTTTATAGATATTAAAAAACTGTAATTTTGTTTTTTTACAAAGCGATGTTTCGTCAGCATTAGTACGCTGACTTTATCAGTTGACTTGGAACGATTGAGTGAGAATTTTTGTTAAACTCTCGACGGGTTAACAATGTCGTTAACTAACTATTACGTCAATAAAAAACCTGATGACGTAAGCGCACCAATGCTGACGAAATGTCGCTTTGTAAAAAAGCAAAATTAGAGTTTTTTAACATCTAACTCACCTGGCCCTGCAAGATCGACAAAATCTTCAAAATAGTATAACATGGAGAGCGATAAGAATAATTCAAGAAATTAAAAATAGGTTGGTTAGGATAATATAATGTAGGATTCTGTGTTTGAAAAATAGATGTTTATAGACTACATAATGAAATAATTTTACGATTGTTTGAGAGTAGACAATATATACAAAACACAGTGGAAAGAGAGTAAAAATTGATTATTCATTCTATTACTAATAATCCTCTCAACGTTCTGAAACTCGCTGCCGTCAACAAACAAGTCAATCGAAAAGGAAGTGCTCGCGCGCATTATTTTTTAAACCACCTCCCATCATGCATTTCCGATTATCTTCGAAATCCGGATTTCAGCACAAAGTATAAAGATCTCCCGCAAAAGTTATAGGTATATAAGTACAGCGTTCCGGGGAGAAAAAAAAAGACGTCGAGCTTTTATATGCGCGAATCGAAGAACCCGCGAGTACGATCGCTTAATTCTACCGCATTTTAAATTCTATTTAAGTCTCATACTCCTTCGAGATCCACGCGAGCATCGTAAAAATCGAGCGACGAATTCTCGAACGGCAATTTTATTCGCTCTGCGCTGTATACTCGCGTTTATCCCGCGCCGCGATCGCCTCATTTTCGCCAACCTGTTTGATCGCCGATTCAGAAATTGATTGCGGACAATCCGAAAGGAAAAGTAAGAGAGGATTTGAATTAAAACGATATGTATACCGATCGCTTTCGCGGTATCGGATTTTCATTCGCTGACCGCCCGGCTAGCTTCACGCATTCAATTATATATACGTACTTATTGGATTGGCAAATTCTTCGCGCCGACCCTTTATTTATACAGTCGTAGATGTGTATATATTAACGGCAGGGCTAGCCTCTTACAATCAACGCCAATTTTCGGGGCACTTTAATGAAACGCTCAAATTCCGCTTTTTAAATGATCCGCGCGTGCAATTGCCTAACGACTTAATCATTCTCGTGATGCAGCAGCTCTCGAAAAAAGCTTTTCGAAAAATCGTTGTCGCGCGCTGCACGCGCATTAACTCGCGGCGCGGCTCCCCCAAAAAACGCCACCGGGAAAAGATATGCCCGAGACGCGACGCGCGGCACTCGCGTGCCTCTCTCTCTCTCTCTCTCAAACTCGTCCTCTGCTGCTACAGCGCTCGCATCTCTCTTTAGTCTTTTTGCTCCTATACGTATCCCGAAACGAGAGACGCGCGTTCGCTTTCGGCTGTATGCATAATCTACAGTCGCTCGCTTTGATTATGCCGTTTATGAGGCGCGCGATAGGATCTCGTGACAGGTGAGCACGCGCGCCGCGCCGAACTTTTTGACGTAATTTTTGGAGAGTCTAATTGCGCCGCCGCGCAACTTTTCGGTGATGGGGAGATGTTATTTCGTTGCACAGTGTGTATAGCTGCGGTGGCACGCGAGTGTATGTTGTATGTGACAACCGGTTTGTGATAAGAGAGAGAGAGAGAGAGATGAGGAAGCAAGCACGCGTGCGCATGCGCGTGTGGTGCCAAGTTTGTAGGGGAGAGATTTAAATTTGTAAGGAATTTTGAAGTGGTATAAGTTTTTTGTCTGTCGGCGAATGCGCTTGTTGAAATTCTTATCGGGATTCAGTGAAAGTTATATACACGTACGCGCGAAAAGTGAAATTTGTTGGTTTTTAAAAGTACGCGAAAGATCGCCGTTTTTTTGCGGAAAGAATATCGATCTCGCGCTTTTTACTTTTAATTCTATAAATATATATTCCAACCAAGACATCAGCAAAAAACGTATATATTTTTTCAACACGACGCGACCGACGCGATACTTTAAGTTCGCGAATTTAAAGGGGCAATTGTTGCCTCTCATACGTTGTATAACATCGGCTTTACATCCCATTTACGGTGACACGAAAATTGCTACCGGCCCGCTGCACGTATATATAAATATACACTCGTATGTACGCGCGCACCTGTGTGTGGCGAATTCCCCGCGAATTTTGCACCAGCCGTGTTCGGGGGCTTCGAGGTTACAATCCACCCGTGTGCGTCGAAATACATAAAGACTGGGACGACGAAAGAAGAAATCGATGCCTTATTTGTCAACGAGCAGGGACACGCGCGAGTGCAAATAAACTTATTTTCGGGTGGTATACACGTGAATTAAGTAGTTGGCGGGAGGTTCGAGAGTGATGCAGAGGTGTCGTAAATTTTGACCGATGTTTATGTGGGGGTTTATTGATGGGGTAATAATGTTGGGAGGGTGCGGGTTGTATCTGGGGTGGATGATCTCGATAAGGCGCGTGGTTCATTATATGATAGTTAAGGTACCTATTTTTTTTTTTTTATATTGCTGTATACAATATTTTACATACGAGAAAAGTGTATGGGGATGGCCAAATGTGTACTTGTTTGGTTTGCGGTAATAAAGCAAACGTTTTTCCGAAAATGTAACTACTTGAAAAAACGAACATTACTGTTTAAAGGAAAAGCAACTGTTTTAATAGTTTTTTTTTAAATTTAAAATATAGTTATTATCTTTCCATCACGGCAAGTTGAGCAAAAAAATTCGAAAATCAACCAAACCCAACCACATCGTATTAGTTTTACACGACAAGCGAACTACCGAAAAAAAAAATTTCCTGCCGTATCCGATTAGCACGTCATCCCTAAACATCTCTCTCTCTCTCTCTCTCTCTCTCTCTCTCTCTCTCTCTCTCTCTCTCTCTCTCTCTCTCTCTCTCTCTCTCTCTCTCTCTCTCTCTCTCTCTCTCTCTCTCTCTCTCTCTCTCTCTCTCTCTCTCTCTCTCTTATACGCGCGCTTTCGCTAACCACACAGCGATAAATTAGTACACGCATCCACATTCGCGTCACGCGAAAAGCTCGGTTGCGTGCGCGCGCGCGTGGCGCCTCTATTATGCTAAACCTTAATTAGAGTAAGACGTCAAATTGATTCGAGCGATTCTACGAAACACTAGTCACGAGCATTCGCGCGCGTCGGCCACTTAGCATAAAAATCCGAAACGGATAGAGCAGTAAAAAAGAGAAAGGAGCGGTCGGCGTGGATTGAGTTCTAACGTAGAGAGAACTCCTTCTTTGCATATATGCGAGAGAGAAAGAGAGAGAGAGGATTATAATTTGGTGTCGTGAGCGCAAGAGGATAGATTTATAGGCCGTTGCGACGTTCTCTCTCCTTTTTTCGAGAAATAAACGGAGAGGAGTGTTTACATTTATAAATTTGAGCGGACATTTCGACGATTAGCATAATATTGAGTGTGTTTGTCGAATTGTAATAGATATAGTTCTTTCTTTTATATATATATATATATATATTTTAGTGGGATATTTATTGAAAACTTTTATAGATTGGTGTAGATAGATACTTCTGGCGTATATATAAAGAAGATTCGACATTTTATTCTAATTATATTTTTTTATACCTGCACTTTTTGGTTTGATCTTTAATATATGACTCTATATCAACGTCATCATACTTTATCAAGAAGGTAATTTATTATACACGAAAGCATATTTGTAAACCGATCCGGCAAAAATGTATAGAAGCCTCGAAATAGCGGAAAAAGTAATGCTTCCGATAAAACGCATTTGGCATAAGCATATCGAACCCCAAAGTTATCGAACTCCTAATATTTTCATGAGAAAAACTCTCGAACCCCGCGTATTCGCATCAACCGCGTGCGCACACACAACTCCGTATCACCTTCTATATACCTCCTCCGATACGGGCACCGTTTCGGGAATGAAAAAAGGACTATATGTACACGCGCACACGGCGGCAGCAAGAAAAATGCGCTCCTCGACGTTATCGCTCTCTCTCTGTCTCTCTTTCTCGCCACACTTCGAGGTCTCGTTTATACATATATACTACAAGACGGCGCGTGGCGGCAGCTGCGCTGCGCCCGCGCACGCGTGGATGCAGCTCTGTGCCACGCGTCCCTGCTTCTCTCTCTCCCTCTCTCTCTCTGCCGCGATATATACCTGTATATATGTATACGTCTCCGAAAGTATAAACTTTACGGCTTCGTGTATACGTGCCGCGTGCAGGTATAGAAGGAGGCACGTGTGGATCTGCGGCTTTTTCTATTCCGCGCTACGCGTCGTCTATGTGTGTGCGTTTGTCTGTGTGCGCGTATAATCCCATTTTTCTACCCGTAGGGAGGGATTGAATAGAGGTTTTTGTGTGTACATGAGAGGGAGAGAGAGAGAGAACGGATGAAAAAGTATAGTTTCGGAGAGGGACGCTGAGGAGGAATTATTATGGAGAATTTTTAATCGGACGTCCGGTGAAGGAATGGTGCTGAATTGTTGCATTGCCATTGTCGATGGATCGTTTGCTACAAGCCAATCAAAATTCTTCAATATTTCAATATAGCACGCGTGAATATATATATATATATGTGTGTGTGTGTGTGTGTGTGTGTGTGTGTGTGTGTGTGTGTGTGTGTGTGTGTGTGTGTGTACACATAATGCTGCGTACGATTGATATCGAGAGTCGCGTGTACACAGACATTCGCGGGATTTTTGCGGTGGTAGTAGGCCAGTGGGTTAGGTCGTTATTCCGGGAAGCCACAGATATATACATAGATATGCACTTACGCGTGTGCTGCTATATATATACCCGCTATCACCTTTGTCGTGCGTTTTTATTCATTCCCCTTGCCTCTCTTGAAAAGAGCATGTGCGTACATAAACGTTCACGTGTGTGTGTATGTGTGTGTGTGTGTGTGTGTGTGTGTGTGTGTGTGTGTGTGTGTGTGTGTATGTGTATGTGTGTGTGTGTGTGTGTGTGTGTGTGTGTGCGAAATTAGAGAGAGCGAGTAGATGTACTGGCGGATCAACGATTCGATTTCGGCTGAGCGATATTCAATTATATCATTAGTTAGTTGAGTATAGATCGCATATCCCGCGCGCGCGTCTAGGGTGGTCCGAGAGAAAGATAGAGAAGAACTTGTCTGTAATACACACACGTTGGATTAGATCCTCAAGATGTGGCATTTGAATACTGATGGTTGGCTAATGAAAGAAGCTGGTTTTTTTTTGCGCGACGAGAAGAAATGTCGAAAAAGGCATTTTTGAAAATGTGCGCGTTTACGTGCGACGATGGGTATGCGATAAATTGTATTTCATTAGGATTTTTTGTTTCGCATACGCGGGTTTCCAAGTGATACTTTCGGTCGCTCTGCGATGAAAGTATGGAAGGAAATATATACTAATGTGTCACGAGTACACGCTGGACCGTACTAATTACATACCTGTGATTGCTCGTTTGCTCGTAAATGTCCGAATTATCTATCGAAGAACACACACGCACAACTTTGCATGTTTTATGAGAAAATTTATTATTTCCAACGTAGCGCTGAGACACACTCGACATGTGGAATTTTTACTTTCTAAATAGTAATTTTTATGACTTTTGGAGCAAATTTTACTTTTTAAATAATATTGTTTATGATTTTTGTAGAAAATTTTAGTATTTGTAATAGTCATTTTTACGACTACTGAAACGAAATATCACAGTATCATGAGTCAATTTGCTATAATACAATTTATTATTGTAAATAATAAAATTTTCTACAAAAATCATAAAAATTATTATTTAAAAAGTAAAATCTGCTCCGAAAATTACAACATAAGTGTAGTCCCCAAATACTACTATACGTGCGACTCTAGTTTATTGGAAAACTAGCAAAATCCAAACGCGCTCCGCGCGAATATTATTTTGTTTTTGAGGTTATGAATATATGCGTGAATTCAAATGTAGCGGAAATGCCAAATCTTCGCGCATATTCCTTACAGACTAAACTCAATCTTTAAATGCTTCACAACATCCGGCTATCATTCTTTTAAGAGTGGAATCAAATCAAAGACGTGCGAGGGACATAAAAGAGAAGCGAGGAACAGCAAATGTAGAGAGAAAGAGAGAGAGAGAGAGAGAGAGAGAGAGAGAGAGAGAGAGAGAGAGAGAGAGAGAGAGAGAGAGAGACGGTGTAGGAATATAAGGTGTGAAAATGATGTGCTTGATTGAGAAGTGATCAGAGTCAATCAGTGTTTCGGGATAAGCAGTATAGCAAGGAGATTACACGGAGAAAAATTGTGTACGAAAAATTACTATATTTTTTATAGTAAACGAGGGACAGATTCACTTTCGCATGGAAATTACGGTAATATATAGTAAAAATTACTATTATATATTAAAAATTACAAAATAATAACAATTTTTACTATAAATAGTAGTAGTTTTTATGAAAATTTGAGCCAGCCCCATGGTTCCTGTCGAAAATAGTAATTTTTCCTACACAATTTTTCTCCACGTAATGTTTTATTGTTTCATTAGTCATGCTACCAATTAGCTATCGCAACTTTTAATAATAAAAAGTGGCGGACTCTGGGCTTGAACCAGAGTCGCCGACTTGCAAGTCATAGACACACTACCAACTATAGCCACGGCCGTCACCACTCGGTTTTCTGCTAATCGTTGTCATATTGTAATTGTACTCCTTGCCTATTCCTATTCTGCATATTCGTATGGATATCCATCGAATCAAAACACGAAGCAAAAATTTAATCAATCAAACTATCACTGGACCTTCTTTTTCTCACTCTCAACCTTCCATCTATAGTTGCACCTCGAATCCTTGCAATATCCACATCGGCACCTATATATATACTTTTGATGGACATCACGTACGCATACTCCAATTACCTTTAATTCGCTCTCCTAATCTCGATATTTGAATAATATTCGCTCTCTCTCTCTCCCAATCATCCTTCATCTATATATCAATTATACCCACAACTCTTTCTCTCTTCCTCTCTCCCTCCTGCTCTCCTCTTCCTCGTTACCCACACACGCACACACGCACATAGGGCGCGTGCGCAAAACCAGCCGCGAAGGACAACCAAGCCTCGCCGCTTCTGCTGCTGCATCAGCAGGGACGTGCGGACCACCGGACTTGTCACCTGCGATCGCTGCGCCGCCGCGGCTCCGAGAGAAAAAAAAGGAAGGCGCACGCGAAGGGCCCGAAAAAGCGAAGGACGCTATCGCTCTCCGATCTGCTTTCTCTCTCTCTCTCTCTCTCTGATGGGCTTTCGCTTGATGAGCAGTGGGGATGAAAAATGTTTTGGCTCCGCGCGCGCGTGCTGTGCATCAGGTTTTGCCGCGGAGACGAATGCTCGCGTATATATAATGACGTTTAATGACGTCGCGCTCTCGTAAGCGTATTAAGGCTGTTATGCAACGGGTGCGCGTGTGTTACGCAAGGCGTAATTGTACCGGGAATCGCTTGCATATACGCTGAGGAATATATGACCCGGCCAGTGTATATGCGTGATTGAGCGTTGTCGCCGTGTTTAACGAAATTATTAAAATCGTTGGCAATTGATGGGAGAGGAGGTGAGGGGAAGTAGGTCGTTTGTTTTGGATGTCATAGGAGGGGAGATCGGAGTCTTAAATTAAGAATGCGTGAATGAGTGATCTTATGTTTATATTAATTACAGGGAAGGGTGACGGAAAATTATTATAACGTCTTTCGTATAGAAAAGGTACTTTGATTACGAGACTGTAACGGGACAAAATGTTGTCATGCGGTTTTGCCGATGCTACAATGAATAATGAGTAAAAAGATAAGGTACGTATAGCATGTTTTCGAAAGGCTACAAGACTCCAGGATTCCAGCTGATTATCTCATATCTATTGCATTATACCATTATAGTTATATTTACGACTATATGAAATTAACGAGCCTCTAATTCATAAATTTCAAAGCAAAAATAACCCAAAAAGGTAATTGAAATTGGCGAGATCGGCGATACAGCTCTTCATATATATGCGCTGCGCACTACACTTATATATATGTATGCGCCGCTAAACACGTGTTTCTTATTGGACCCGATGCGACGCATCCGATAAGAAGCGGCCGAAACCATTAGACATTTACAATTTTTCGGATTTAAGACGCACCACGGGCGAAAAGTCTCCGCGTCAGCGCGGGTATCCCGGGCAAAAAAACCTTAGTCGCCGCTAATCTCCCTATAAATCCCATCTCCACGTCTACATAGTCTCTCTCTCGCCTTTATCTGCCGCGCAAAAATCTCTCCATACTCATCCTCTAATAGCATGTAAATAAAGGGGCCTTTCCCCTCCCTTCATCGTTATTCACCCTTATACCACCTAAGACAAACCGAATTCCCCGCGGAGCGCGCGCACTTTATATAAAAGTTTTGAGAAACGAGAGGGCGCGCGCGCGCACGGAGTCCAATCGCATCGGGCCATCTAAAGTGCGAGCGCGCGGGGCGCCGCGTATTAAATTTCAAAACAGAAGATACGCATACACACACACAGCCGCCTGGGTTGGGTTGTATCGGTATATAGCATCTGTATGCTCAGTGCGAGGATGCGGGCAGGGAGTCGGATACTCGACTGAGAGAGAGAGAGAGAGAGAGAGAGAGAGAGAGTGAGACAAAGGGGAGAGAGGTGGATAAGCTTTTGGCGAGAGAGAAAGATAGGGTGGACGTGTGGGTTTTAGCGGAATAATGAATAGATAATAGGTGCGATTTTTCGAGGATTTTTACGGGTTTTGGGGAAGAGGATCGGGCGCCCGTGTGAGATCTTGAAATGTAGAGCGATGTGCGCGCTCAGATAGTGGAAGTTGAGCTGCGCTCTTTAGCTTTGTGACTGTGGACTTTTTCCGAAACTAGAAGACAAGGTGGATTTTGCCGGTTAAAGTTACTGCGAGTCGCAGCTTCAGAATTCCCAAAAGATCAAATATTATGATTTGTATGAAGATAATACGCGCGGCTTATGCTTATTTTCAAAGGAATTTACAGTAATTTTTATATGATACAAATTTTGTTCGTCTTTCGAAAGCTCACCCGCGCAAAAGAAAGATTAAGTGGCCAATATATTGCTCAGAGCATGTATTGGCCATACGATTTTCCACACTATTTTCCATAACGTTCATAATGTGGTCCATATTTCTTATTCTTGGAGCTATATATAAATAAGAATTTATATAGCAGTTATATGAGGAATACTATGGCCAATATCGATAAACAATTTTGTTTACGCAAGCATGTACATAAATCACATCCACGCATTATAATACCCTCTTCCACGGGGCACATCCTCGCAAAGCTTATTAAATTAAAGCCCCCGTCGAATCCCAAGTCTGCGCGCGCGAGGCAATCAGCACTCATCAGAAGAAACGTCACTTAAAATAACATCGAATTCATATCGATTCCCTCAATAAAATCATTTCATAACTCCGTCCCATTACCCCCGCCTCCCAAGCGCAAAGAAACAAACAGAAAAAGAAACCCACCACACCGCCTCGGATATCGGAAGCCGCGGCTCGCCGCCCGGAGAATGTGTCAAATCGAGCCGAAATTCCGCGCGTAATTAACACGCGGCCGCTTATATATACGAGAAATTTTTTTCATCGATCCTCCCTTCCCAACTCACACACGCGCGCACACACACACACACACACACTCCGCCTGTATCTTTGTATGTATCTCACTCGCGCGCCGGCTCTCCTCTGCGGCGGAGAGAGCAGGTGGAGAGAGAACTCGCTCTCGAAAATTTACGGCGCGACGCATCGCGAGCCGAATTTCGCCGCTCGCGCTTCTTTTCCTTTCTGCCTTATTTATTCCTCCTCCTCCTCTCTTGGGCGCCACGAAAACCGCAAGAGCGAGAGGGGGAGGGGGGAGAGGGAGAAGCCGAATTAGCTACCGATGTACTTAGAGGCGGACGACGCGCGTGCGCCAGGCTTTGTCCCTCTTTTTGCCGGTGGCTCCTTCGAGTGACAAGAGAGCGAGAGAGGGAGGAAGGGAAGCGGTGACAACTCTGTTTGAACAGCTTTATGGGGCTATACGCTGAATCGGACGATATTTCTCTCTCTCTCTCTCTCTCTCTCTCTCACTCTGTGGCTCTACCGTGTTTGCTTTTTGATTCGTGCGCACGCGTCTGCGACGTGTGGCGTTGATTGTCGAGTGTGCGGCGGATATGGAGTGGAAAGATAGCGAGCAGGCTCGTGCCATGTGTTAAGGATTTTGATATGGTTAATCGATGGCTGCTTCATTTCTTTTTCTTTTGGTAGAAGGGAAAGGAAGGAATGAAGTGAGGTTTGCTCAGATTGCGAGATATTGCACGTTCTGGGGCTTAAGAGGTTTAGTGCTATGTGCAACTAGATATAGAGTATCTTGTGAAAAGTAGCGAGAGAACATTAAAATTGCGAAAGCAGTGGAGATAACTGGGGAACGAGATATGAGGGAATGGGGATAGGTCGTGAAGTAAAATATCTTATGTCTAATAGTACAGTGTATATATGAGCTATTCCCAAAATTATTTTCTTCTTACATCTCGAAAAGAATAAAAACATTTTTTTGAAGGCACACTCATCGGACAAGGTTTTTCTTGTTCTTTAAGCTTTTTTAAATGAGAAAAAAATAGGTACACGCTCAATTTAATGGTATCATTTTTTGGCGACACTTTGAAGTAAATTGTGGATTAAAAAGAATTGAGGGAAATGTACTCTTTTATAAATGATGTTGACTGTTATAGAAGAGCAGCGATGACGATTGATATATCGACGGTTTGTTGAAAAAGGTGTCCATTCAACTTTTGCTAGAAACAGATGCCATTTCGAATTTTGGTTGAAACAGGTGTCATTTGAAATGTTGCTCGAAGGTTTTCATTTCAGGAGCACTTTATTTTCCACAAACTTTTATATTGTGGTACCACTGCAATTTACTTTTACTATTGTTAATTGTCTCGATACGTGCGCCTATATACGTTTGTGTTTTCGTCGGTAAATAAATTGCAGTGGTACCACAACAAAATCCATGGAAAATAAAGGGATTCTGAAATGATACCTTAATCAAGGAACATTTTAAATGACACCTTCTAGCCAAATTCGAAATAACATTTCTGTAATCATTACAGTCTTGTTGATAGTGAAATCTATTATTCAAATATATAAAAATCTTTTGACAATAATATTACCAAACATTATTTAAAAGACAGTTGGATTATAATTATTTACAATCTAACGATTGAAGTTTTTCGCGCGCATAGGAAAAAATTTCTCATGACCGCAAGTGGGCGACGTCCAAAAAGTATCCCCAACTCAAATATTATGTAGAATTGAATCTCCATTAATTTAAACATAAGGCTAGAGGGAAGCAAAAATCAAATACTTGTCGCCTTAGCGATAAGACATATAAATAATTGTAGATGAGGCAGTTAAAAATTGTGAAATTTATGAGTTGTGACTCAATTTATTGCATGGTATATTTTTTGTGCCCTCTGTTTATTAGTCATATGTGATTTTTAGGAGCTCAACTCTCCTCGGTTGTTCCCCAGAATAGGGACTGATCTGCTGTAGGCTGAGGCAGTCCCTGATATTGAGACACAATTGACAGTCTCTGTCAGTACCTTCCTCCCAGGTGGTGTGGTTACTGATGTAGTGGATGACTGTTAGATGATTCTCAGCAGACTGGCATCGATGGAGTAGTGTCAGCCTAGACCGTCCAGCCCTATTTTGCTGCTTCTGCAGCTCTAAGTGATCTTCGAGTGTTAGTGCTTTAGAGTGTGAGGCAATAGGAACTGGGGGATATTATAAAAGTGCTGTGTGTGTGTGTGCGGTTCAATGCGAGACGAGTAGGTAGTTGTCCCTGGTAATATTAGCTCATCTAGTTAATTTCTAAGTTTAGTCAGGGTGTAAGAACTCGTTTCAGGGTATCTGTTGTATTAAAATACATCATTATGTATTTCGCAGACTTCCAACCAGTAAAACTTGCCTATTTAATAGTTTTCTACACAGTGTAAGACTGACAGAGTCAGCTAGAACATTGCATTTTTTATGCATTGAAATTTACTATATTACAAAATTTATATAGGACATACATTACACAAATGTTTTTTTTGTAAATATGATATTACTTTAACATGTACTTATATAATATTACATAATTTTGATTCTTTTAATTCAATCACTTAGATCCTGGGAACATAGTTAATAGATTAACCTGTGTAATCTTATATTAAATTTTTTAAATTTGTTGTCAAAACAGTAAGCTAACATAATTATATATTTTTACCAACCTAATTTATATACATTTTTTTAATTTTAATTCTACTATATTCTAAGTTTTCTAGATCATTTGACAAGGAATTATAAGTTCTGACAGCTTCTATGTAACACTTTTTGTTAGTTATTGTTTTACTTTTTTTATTGGTATTTGTACACTTCTATTTCATGTCTTAATTATTTATCTCTGATGTTTATTTTCTCACAATGATAGAAAATTAACTCAAAACAAAATAATTATTTAATATTTAAAGAGCACTCTTCAATCACAAAAGTATTGTTTTATTTAATTTTAATGATTTTGTTTTGTAGATTATTTAATAGTCTTAGACTATTCATATAGGTATAAAGCACCCCAAGCTATTATCCCATAATTTTTAATACTAACTGATAAGAATTTTTCCATCGGTCTTACAGTCTTACAAATTAAATTAAAATAATTAATATTTATGGCAGTCAGATTGCCCTTGTTTATAATCACCCCCGCAGAATCTGAAATAAAAACTTAATTAAAATCTGGAAAAAACTTTGTTAGCAAAGGACGATCTGACTGCCCACCACCACCACATTGTCCGACGTTTCGAGCCTGCTCCGGCTCCTCCTCAGGGACTGAAATAAAACCCGCGATACACCTCCTTATATACCATGCACCCATACCCCCTTCTTTTCTCTTACCCCACCACCCTCCACATTCCCCTCTCCAACTTGCCATTCTCACTTAAATTAATAAAGAATGATAAATGTTATCTAATTTACTTGACTCTATCATTAAATTTACATTATTCCGATTTCTTAGAATGTGAATACTTTCAAGGCTTTCCCTCTTATATTTATTCTTAATCCCCTGTTCCAAAATATCCACACTCCCAAAATCGAAAGAATGCAAACTATTTAAACAATGTTCTTTCAAACCCGATGTACAACTTGAGCTGCGTAAACTATATTGATGTTCATATATTCTCTTTTTCAAATATCTACCCGTTTGACCAATATAACAACCATTACAATCCCTACAATTAATTTTATAAACAACTCCCGATTTCAAACATTTATCATCCTTGTCTTTACAATTACTAAATAACCTTTCTAAATTATTATCATTTCTAAAGAAAACTTGAATATTATGTTTACTAAAAACCCTTCTAATCCTTTCCGACAAACCTCTAACATATGGTAAACTAAAATATGCATTCTTTCCATTTCTATTCCTTGTTTGATTATCTACCCGCTGCTTCAATCCACCATTATAAATTTCCCACACTCTCTTATCAATCATTTTATCAATAAATTTTACGGGATAACTATTTTTAATAAATGTTTCTCTAACTAAATTTAAATTCTTTTTCCTAAAATCTTTATGTGACAATTTAATCGCTCTGTCAATGACACCTTTGATCGCACCTGTCTTGTTTCCGAATTGGTGGTGAGAATCAAAATTTAAAAATCTACCTGACCATGTAGGTTTTCTATACCAATCTAATTTCACTCTATTATTATTACCTCTAATGACTCTAATATCTAAAAAACTCAATTGATAATCTTTCTCAACTTCTTTTGTGAATTTAATTCTATCATGGATAGAATTAAACACATCCACCATTTCATCCACAAAACATTCTGGTACAACTGCAGAAATGTCATCAACATATCTTTTAAAAATAATTGGCTGAAAAACCAACTTAGACAAAGCAATACTTTCCAATTTTTCCATTACTAAATTGGCTATAACAGGTGACAAAGGTGATCCCATTGGACAACCATATCTTTGTTCATATAGACTATTATCAAAAGAAAAAATTGTGTTTTTAAAAACCAAATTAAGTGCCTTTATAAATTCATCTTTTGTTAAACTAGTATGTACTTAAGAATTTATTATTAAGAATTTATGATTAAGAATAAATATAAGAGGGAAAGCCTTGAAAGTATTCACATTCTAAGAAATCGGAATAATGTAAATTTAATGATAGAGTCAAGTAAATTAGATAACATTTATCATTCTTTATTAATTTAAGTGAGAATGGCAAGTTGGAGAGGGGAATGTGGAGGGTGGTGGGGTAAGAGAAAAGAAGGGGGTATGGGTGCATGGTATATAAGGAGGTGTATCGCGGGTTTTATTTCAGTCCCTGAGGAGGAGCCGGAGCAGGCTCGAAACGTCGGACAATGTGGTGGTGGTGGGCAGTCAGATCGTCCTTTGCTAACAAAGTTTTTTCCAGATTTTAATTAAGTTTTTATTTCAGATTCTGCGGGGGTGATTATAAACAAGGGCAATCTGACTGCCATAAATATTAATTATTTTAATTTAATTTGTAAGACTGTAAGACCGATGGAAAAATTCTTATCAGTTGATATTAAATTGCAGTCGACATAAGTAATATTTTTAATGATTTTTAATACTATTAAAAAGAGTATAATGTCAACAATGTTTTAGTTTACATAGTATTTGTCTTTTTGCAGAAAACAGGGAAATAGATATTTCGTTTCTTTAATTATTGTTCCAATGTTTTTGTAATTATATTGCTTCCTCATAGAGGAAGCTTTGTAATAGTAAAATTTTAATTTTCTTTAAATTGCTCTAGAAACACGAATAAAGGTGTTAGAAGTTTGTGTCACATGATTTTACAAAATGTCTGTATGGATGTATGTGTGTGTGTGTGTGTGTGTGTGTGTGTGTATGTATGTATACCGCTTTATTTTCGGATCTACACGGTCGATTTTAACCGGACGGGTCTCATTTTTTTTGTTTTTTGATTCCGAATTCGGGAAAAAAAAATTTTGTACGACTAACTGATTCGTTTTTGTTTTATGTCAAATTTTTCATTTTCGAAAAATTTATTTTTGATTTTTTTTAATGATTGGATTTAAATTTTATAATCCAAATATATATTTAAAAAAAAAAATTTCTCTAGCTATCACGGTTATTTTGTTATTAACAAAAACGTGTTTTTTTTAAATGCTTATAACTCCCAAACTAAATGGTCAATTTTTTTGAGAAAAATCATGATAATGGAGATTATGAATAGCTATAATATGTATAAAATTGAATCCATTCTATTGGTTAGTTTTTAAGAAAAAAATTAAAAAATGAAAAAAACGTGTTGTAGGTGGCGACAATTTACGGGAGTAAAATTGTGTTAATCGCTTCAAAATTCCTTGTAGAGGTAGATTTTTGGTTGTCACCTGCACCTTTCTTTGGGATAGATGATTGGTTCATAAATTTCAGAGATTTTTGAGGTTAAAATTTTTGTAACCTCTTTTTCGAATCGTAATTTTTCGAGAACGGCTGTATGTATCAGAATGGGATAGGTAGCATTTAAAAGAGAATTAAAATACCTATATTTTCTAAGAAAAAAAAGTTTCTAGCTATCACGGTTCTTTGGTTATTAACAAAAACGTAAAACATGAAAAATGAAAAAAATGAGTTTTGTATGTCCAACGATTCCGGAGGGAAAATAGTCGTAATTTCTTCAAAATTCCTTGTGGAGGTAGATTTTGGATAGCTCTTGGTTGAGTTCTTTGGGCAAAATAATTGGTCCATAAATTTCAGAGGTATTTGAGGTTAAAATTTTTTAAACTTTTTTTTAAATCGTAATTTCTCGAGAACGGTTCTATGAATCAGCTACAGATTTCTAGACAATTTTGTATGTGATATAGATATTATGTATGTGAATTTTCATCAAGATCGTACGATTACTTTTTGATATTCAAAATTTTCCTATTTTACAAAGTTATTTTATTTGTCGCCTGATAACTAGAGAAAACTTGTTTTAATTTTTTTTTTTTAATTTGGCGGAGATGTAGAATGTATATTATTTATTATATGCGTTTTTAGAGTAAAAGAATTCGTTTATGAATTTCAGAGATATTCGAGGTTAAAACTGATTTAGCATTCTTTTCAATTCGTAATTTTTTGGATATATCTATACTAGAAAATGGAAATAACACGTGCTATGCGTGCGTGTTGTTCACTTGCTTTTGTTTTTTATTGAGGGTAATTTACAGCGCGATCAAGTTTTAACCTTATTAGACTCATTGAAGAATATATGGGAGCGTCCCAGCAGAAACGGGCCACCGAGCGCGCGCGGTGCCTTTTTTCGCGTAAAAGGCGCTCTGTTTAGCTCGTTCATAATCGTATGCTGCGTCTTTGAAAAAAAACCAAGGACCTATATCGATCGATTTTTTCCTGCTCTTTCCAATGGTGCCATTGTTTTTATTGCGAAACGCTTTCTTCCGGACGAAAACTCGAGTTGAATATTGAAAGCCATTTTTCTCAAAGTATATCATGTTTTTTTTTTTCAAAATAAACTACACCATTGGAAAGTACAACTCTTAAGCTTCAAAACCCTATCTAGGAGAAATTGGAGAAATAAAGGGTTTAAAAGTAACAACATGAAAAAGACAGCGCCGAGGGTCCGCGCGAGCCCCTCGCGCCCGTGCGTACGGCACGTTTAAGTGCACGCTCTATTCAATTCGCTAATAATCGTGTACCAAGTCTCTGAAAAAAGAACTAAGGACATATATCGATAGATTTTTTCTGCTCTTTCCAATGGTGCTATTATTTTTATTCCGAAATGCTTCTGTTCGGGATTAGTACCCGAAGTGCCCGCTAGATGGCAAGCATTATATATTGACGCCCCAAGATTTATACAAATGGGCAACTGAGTATTTCAAAAATATTGAGTGCTTTTTTTCATCAAAAGACGATTACATAAAGGCTACAGAAAAGCTATAAAACAGGCTAGCCTCAGCTAAGACAATACCTGGAACTCAATTGTTTCATTGTATTAAATTATTAAATGATGCCAAAAAGTTAGAACTTAAAAGATTTTCAGCGTCAGAAGATTCTCAATTATATCCACCGATCAAAAAAGAAAAAGTACTTAAAACTCAAACAAAGAAAGAAGCGGATGTCGCAAAAAGGACAATTCTTATAAAATCAAAAAATGTAAAAAAATTAGAATTTAAAGGAAAAGGTAATATTGTTATGCCAGATTAAACAATCTATAAGGTTATTTTAAATTTCTGTTTCACTGCTTTCAGTGCGTTCATGGATATTTTTATGTTTAATATATTATGTTTTTCAAATTTTGTTATATAAATGAACAAAGTTCATTGTAATATTATACTAACTGTTACAACTAGATCCACAAAATTATGTCCACGCATTGGCATTGTAAGTTACAAAACATTTTATATTTACAAAAAGAAAGGGCGAAATAGCACATCGCGTGTATTAATCCGCCCTTGAGCATAGCGTAAAAAGTTCGGGCAGCCGCTGTCTTTTTGATCTTACTATTTTTGAACTTTTCATGTTTCAACTTAAAAATATAATATTTTATAGTTTAAGACTTGTACTTTTGAAGAATATAATTCATTTTGAAGAAAAGACTGATATTTTATTGAAAAAATAGAGTTTAAACATTCAAATGGAATTTTCAACTAGAAGGAAGCATTTCGGAATAAAAATAATAGCACCATTGGAAAGAGCAGGAAAAAATCTATCGATATATGTCCTTAGTTCTTTTTTCAGAGACTTGGTACACGATTATTAACGAATTGAATAGAGCGTGCACTTAAACGTGCCGTACGCACGGACGCGAGGGGCTCGCGCGGACCCTCGGCGCTGTCTTTTTCATGTTGTTACTTTTAAACCCTTTATTTCTCCAACTTCTCCAAGATAGGGTTTTGAAGCTTAAGAATTGTACTTTCCAATGGTGTAGTTTATTTTGAAAAAAAAACATGATATACTTTGAGAAAAATGGCTTTCAATATTCAACTCGAGCTTTCGTCCGGAAGAACGCGTTTCGCAATAAAAACAATGGCGCAATTGGAAAGAGCAGAAAAAAATCTATCGATATAGGTCCTTGGTTTTTTTTTCAAAGACGCAGCATACGATTATGAGCGAGTTAAACAGAGCGCCTTTTACGCGAAAAAAGGCACCGCGCGCGCTCGGTGGCCCGTTTCTGCTGGACGCTCCCATATTTGGTTGAAATTTCAAAAGATTATCTTTATTTTTTACTCAAAATATCAAAATTTTTTGTATAGAACATTGATTGGGAAAAAGTTTGCATTTTACTTGCAGAATATGCCAGTATTTTTGTTGTAACCTTTTTGGAAAGTCTCTTGACTGACTTGATTGGTGACTTTATAATAAACATTGATATGTGTAATAAACGAATATATGTAATACAGAGTTTGGTAATTTGTTCGAATTTATTTTTAAGTTTTCAAAATATTATGGATTTAAAATATTACCCAAAGTTGAAGGTGCACGCGATAACAATATTAAGAAAATCAACCAATAGTCCTAAAATTTGGGAGAGATATATTTTTTTTATATCTTCAAACTGAATTCGTTGCCCAATAAAATCGAACTATTACGACGAAAGATATTTGAGGTTTAAAATAAAACTAATTGAACATATGATAATATTTTGAAAAAATTGATTTATAAAAATATCGGGTTGTCGCACGAGAAAAAGTGTAACAAGAATGAATTTTCGAAAAATATATATTAATTTATTACGAATATTCATAAAGAAAATTGGGTATGATACAATTAATTATTGTGATAAAAAATTTAAAAAAAATGAATAAATACATTATTTTGAGGAAGCTAAGTGCCAATGTATTGGCAGCGGTTTTCAATTATGTACTGATCCTATATATAAAAAATAAATAAAATTTTTTTACATATGTAATGTTGAAAATAATAATTTTATTTATAATAAAATGTAAATTTGAGATGTTTTTATGGTTGTAAGATTTATTGTAAATATACTTGAATTTAAATAAATTTTAATATTAAGTGAAAATAAATATCACTTTATTGTTTTATGGATTCTTTTGTTCTTTATTCCCTTGTACTAATAGCATTACCAAGTCATATAAGCCGTCACAGGTCGAATGTATTTTAAATCATATTTAAGAACCGCTGCCAATTCATTAGCCCGTGGCTTCCTCAAACTTAATTTGCTTATTCCTTTAATTAAGTTTTAATAACAAAATTTATAATTTTTACAACAATTTGACATAATTATAATTAAATTCATTTATGAAGATTAAAAAGTATTAATTTTTAAATTATGTATAAAATATGAATAAAATAATAGGTATGATTGTTTTTTTAAATTATGTGTGAAAAATAAATAAAATAATTGATTGCAATATTATCGTCAGAAACTTTCAAAATTCCTAATATCCTTTACTTCAAATTATATTTTCTTTGTGAAATTTCACACACAGGGAAATTGAGATTTCTGAGCCATTTCTGAGCCATTGAGATTTCTAATTGAGATTTTTAATTTGGTACTTATCTCTAGTAGTATGCCTGTCCGTATTTGTGTGCTCTTTCTGGAATTTCTGATGTAAGAAAAAGGTTCTAACCTTAAAAATAATAAATGGCTATTACAAAACAAAAGCAGGTACACAACACGAGCGCATAGTGCATAGCGCATATCATTTCCATTTTTTAGTAAGGTAAATGTCCCAGTGGTTGGACATCTAAGACGAATATGTTCGATAGAAGTTATTCTATGCATTAAAATAATATACAATGACATGAAAGTGTACTTAATTTGTAGATCAGATCTTCCTCTTTCAGAAATAATACTCAAAAGTAGATGTGTACATAAGTAATATAAAAAATTAGATGGATTCTAAAAAGTTCATTTGTCCCAGTGTTTAGGTAGAATTTACAGCTTGTCCTAGTAATTAGACAAAGCTGTCCTAGTGTTTGGACACAAAATCTAATTTAATAAAATCTATATCTATTTAAATTATTTTAAAGTAAAAATTAATTATTTATAATAAATATAAGGAAAGTAAATTCGAAGTACATAATAAATCTTTACTGACAAAATATAAACTTTATTTAAAACATTACACTTTTATTTGAAACACCAAATTTTCTCAATTATTACAAACATTTCACTTATTACATTATCAAATTAATATTAACTACACGGAAAAAATTCCTTATGAAAAATTAGTGGAATATCCACTAAAAATTACTAGAGTGTTAATTAAAAGTGGGATATACTTGCATTCTATCAAGTTTTATAATATATTATAGTAATTTTGACGAGAGGTTGAAATTCATGAGAAAAAAAAACTCCGGAGAAGGAGATTCGAACCCTCGACCCTCCGATTACGAAGCTGCGCTCTTTTTTTTTTTTTTTTTAAACAACATTTATTCAGATATATTTTTTTTTTCATATACATTGGCGAATGTTGCACACCCAGAACATATTATAAAGTAAATACAGAATATTTAGCGCTGTATAAAAATAACATTGGAGTATAACAAATATATACTTTACATATCTCATTCATTATGCACAACTTGTTTAGATTATCATTGTTAACTTTGTTAGAGAAAAAATTGTGAATAAAAAACTAACACGTTCAATTATTAATGGAAGAGAAAAAAAAAAGGAAAAGAAAAAATAATTACAATTATCAGATTAACAATAGTCTAATTACGGAGATACACTATGTAAGATTATTACATTAAATAATAACACTATTTTCAATATCTTTTAGCCACCAGTAACTTCTTCTCTTCTTGAAGTTGAAAGATTTCTTGTCTAAATCAGGTATCGCAGTAGAGTATACTATTTGTAGTCTGTGAGGTATGTTGACATCATATATTAGTTTTTTGTTGGCCATGTGTCTGCTTACATGATATATTATAGGTACACCATTCTCACTCTGGATCATATTTGATTTATCCAGGTATATAAAACCTTCTGGAGGAACCAATCCAGTTTTGGTTGCTTTCCTCATATATTCTTCATTTGGGTAGTAAGGTCCAAATATCAGTCCGTTACTTTTATTTTTTGCTGAGTTTTTGATATGATTTCTAATTAATTTTATTACAAAGTTATCGAATCTGTTTATATTTGCCATGTTATAAATTCTTGTGTTGCTTATCCTGTAGCGATAGTTATCCTCTGGATCTCGATACTTGCCTAGACAAGCTCTTATGCATCTCCTTTCGAAGAGTCTCAATTTTTCCATAAGGCTAGCACTTATGTTATACCAAATAGGGCAGGCATAACTGAGTATTGGCCTGATCAACAGTTGGTAGCATATAATTTTAGCTCTTTCTTCTAAGTTCTTTGAATAAAATAACTTGTGGTTAGCATGAAATGCCTTTCTAGCTTTTTCCAGTTGTATCTTAATATGTTTATTATATTTTAATGTATTATCTAAATTTACACCTAAGTATTTTACAATTTCTTTATGAGGTACTGGCGTTGGTTCAACTGTTTCTTCAAAAATTTGAAAGTTTCTCCATACTTTTTTAGCAGAGTTGGGCATGTTATCGTATTTGTCTCTAAACAATATTGTTTCACATTTTGAAGTGTTTGTATCTAGTAACCAGTTCCTATAATATCTAGTAATTTTGTTGAATAATTCTTGTACTTTAGATCTTATCTTATCGATATCCTTGTCTGCTACGTAAATAACCAAGTCATCCGCAAATGCTATAGAGTAAGTTTTATTGCCACTGTTTAAATCGAATAAATTAATTACATCGCTATTGTAGATGTTGAACAGAACTGGTGAGTTCACAGTACCCTGCTGTAAACTATCTTGTATATCAAATACATTTGTTGAGTTCTTTTTTCCACTAGCCGTATAAAACTTTTTATTATGCGTCATATCCCATATTAGTCTCGTGAGGTAAAAAGGAAACTGTTTTTTAATTAATTTATATGTTAGGCCATCAAGCCATACCGAGTTGAATGCTTGTTTTAAATCTATGAGACAAGCACCAACTAGTTCCTTATTATTAAGATGCCAACAGATATCTGAGACTAATTTATTCACAGCGTGTAGAATGATCTCTTTTAAAACCAAACTGATTCATTGGGATCAGTTCTTCTTTCGTACATATTCTCAGTATTTTTGTATTTATCACTCTCTCAAAAATCTTGCTTATTGTTGGGAGGATACTAAGTGGTCTTAGATTGTTAGGGTCCGACGGGTCTTTACCTTTTTTTTTAAGCGCTATAACCTTAGCTATCTTCCATTTATTCGGGAAGTACCCGTTGTTAATTGCATTATTAAATATTATCGTGTAATCTCTAATTAAAGCTGGAGTAATATTTTTTAAAATAATGTTAGGTACATTATCAAAACCTGTAGATATTTTATTGCTTTGGTCACGTATTAATTTATTGACTACCTGACGGTTTGTCAAAATACTATCCTTATCATTAATTGGTGTAGTTGCTAGGTTCGTATTGGAAAAGGTACAGATTGAGCTGCTGTTATCTCTCTGTATGTGAAATTCCTGTACTACCTGATTGATGATTCTCTTATGTGGGTCGTCTGCAACTTCTTTTCTGGCATTCATATTTTCGAATGTAGCTCCCACAATGTTTAGTTTATCTGTTTCCTCTTCGATCATGAAGAACTGATTATCTGCACTTTTATTTAACATATCTGGGTTTAACCCTAGTCTATTTACAATACCTATATTAGTAATTGGAATTTTTAGTGTGTCCAGGGTGATTTCGTCTTTATGCCGCAGCAATCTATTGACTTTAGGAAAAAATTTATCCGGATTTCTGTGGTCAATTTTTGAAATAGCATCTCGCCAATATGAGTTCATTGATTTCTTGAATTCATTGTTCATGTCATTTTTTATCTTCATTAAAAGTTCCTCACAATTAACTTTTTCAATTAAACTATCAGCGTCATTTTTGAATTTCAGTTTATGTAATTGTGTAATTAGATAACTTTTTTGAGTTTGTAGTTTAATTTTTTTGTTTATATATTTATCTGTAGTGTTAGTTGATTTCCTTGTTGGCACAGATTCTGTAATCGTGTCACAAATAGCCTTGTTAATTCTTTCAATATGTTCATCAATTTCTTTATTTGATAGATTTCTATTATCTGGAATTTTATTTGTGTATCTTAAATCTAACTTTTGTCTAAATTTTTTCCATTTCGTCTTTTTATATAGGTAGTAGCTTTCTGCATGTTCTACAGTGTTTCTAATTTCCTCGTTGATACTAATTGTGAGTTCAATAGCTGTATGGTCACTATCATAAATGATCGACTTTACTTTGTCTGACATCGATATAATCCTAGCGTCAATTAGGGCAATATCTAGAAATGCATTAGATCTAGGGAATATAGCTTGATTAGGGCCGATGGTCTTGATTTTGAATCTTATGTCATTATTATTGATCCATCTATCTAGCAAAATGCCCCTTTGATTTTACTTTGTATCACCAAATCTTGGATGTCTGGCATTAAAATCACCCATTATAACATAAAAATTATTTTCATTATCAAGTTGTAGTTTTTCGAATAAGTAACTCATATCTTCTGTAATATCGTTGTTACTTGAACTTGAAGCATAAATACTTATAATAAATATACACTTGTTTTGATTAAGATTACATCTAATAACTGAGCACTCGATTAGTTTAGTTTTATTACTAACTTTACTAGAAATATCTTCCATTGGTATATTTCTTTTTATCACAATGGCAGTGCCACCGCCAGCGTTATTTTGAACTCTATCATTCCTTATAATAATATAGTCTTTAAATTCTATCTAATGTCTATTCTGTAATTTAGTTTCATTTAATAGCACCACATCCGGGTTATGTTCATTAATAAATTCCAAAAGGTTATAGCGTGTCTTGTTTGCTACAATTGAATTGACATTAATAGATATCAATTTGAATTCACACATCTTGACAGTTCTATTATTACTATTGTTATCATTACTAGTGCCGTCTACACTATTCCTTTCCATTTTGGCTTGGTGATTCATTTACTTCTGATATAAACTTGATGTTTAACATTTTTGCAATAGATTCAATTTTGTTACTGTTTGTTGCTACACACTTTGCTATATTGGTCATTTGATTGTTAACTATCTCTAGCATCCTAGTTTTGAAGTTGTCAAGAATTGAGTCGAAGGACTGCCGCATTGAGTTTTGCATTTTTGCTACGTCCTTTATATTATCTAAATCTGTATCAGAGTTGGCTTCACATGTTTGCTTGCCTTGTTTATCATCTTTTAATACTGCCATGGCAAAAGTCTTGTCTTCTGGTACTTTGCTTTTTTACATTCTAATATTGTCTAATTTATCCATTCTTTCTTTCCTTGCTATGTTGCTTCTCAATTTAACTATTCTTTGAGCATAGAGCAGTCTCTGTTTGATGCCGGATGTCCCTTTGACTTACAATTCACACAGTATAGATCCACTCTATTAGCATTGTTTTTGGCGATCGGGCATTGTCCTGGTGCATGATTATCTGCACATTTAACACATCTGTATTTCATCTGACAGTTGACTGCTGCATGTCCAAGTCTTTGACAATTTTTACATTGTAGCGTTGTAGGTTTTCTCAACGGCTCCCATTTGATAGTTCGGTAGGCTAGAATTTTAATTTTGAATAAATTATTTACATTACTTTTAGGAGAAACTTGAACTATAAAAATATGTGCTTTATTATTATTTTTTATATTATTAATAGTTGTCACTTTGACAATTTCTACGTCCTTTATATTTTTGCTGTTAATTTCTTTCCAAATGTCTTCACTGGTAAAATCACCATTTATGCCTTTCACCACTACTGATTTTAATTTGTGACTTTTTGGAGTATAGGTATAGAATTCTATATTCTTCTTTTTTAGGTTAATTGTAACTAAGTTATAGTCCTCAATCGCATAGGTATAAACAGCATGCTTATTTATATTAATATATTTTATTGCAAACTCGTCTTTATTTAGAATTTCTTTTATCGTAACAATCAATTGTTTAGTGTTAAAACTCTCAATAAAGATTGGTGGGCATTTATAGTCTCCTGATTTGCTTCTTGCAGGATCAATCACTTCTTGACTATCGTTCACTTCTTCATTATCAAGTCCTAGGCACTTATTATCTTCTCCTTGCGACCATGAGGCATGCATATTATTTGGTGTGTTTCTAACCTTATCTATCCTTGGCTTAGGGCTAACATAACCTCTCTTTGCTTCATTTAGCAATTTAGTGGCACAATTGGGTATCTCATTGTTCCCTATAATCTTTTTAAAGGTCGGTGCCGAGTTATAATATGTCGGGCTATACTCGTCCTTTTTTATTTTTTTATTTTCTAAATTATCCCTATTAACTGACTGGGATATATTCGGCGTGCCGAACCCATCGGCGTCCGCCATTACACACCCGAAGCTGCGTTCTTATCCACTCGGCCACTGCCGCACTTATAAGTAAGGTTTCGACTTGTCTACATATGGTACACCCTGTTTTACCGACAGCCCTCGCGCCAACAAAATTACTATACTGTCTATTAAATTTTCAGTATAACTTAGACTAAAAATGAAACTAATTCTATTAATTTTTAGTAGATAATATGGTAAAAATTATTTTCTATTCTGTTAAAATTTAGATTTAAAATTTTTATCATATTATCTACTAAAAATTAATCGTAACTATAATAAATTTTAAAACTTTTTCTATTAATTTTTAATAGAACTATGCTAATAATTAGTAGAAGTATACCAAATTGCTCAAGAGTGTTCTAGTAATTTTTCATAAGGTATTTCTTTCCGTGTAGTGATATATTTACTTAAGATATTAGTAATGATATCTCTTATAAATTTGATATCAAAATATGTAATTTTTGATCAAATATGACCTACCAAAGGTCTATAAACCCATTTGATCCAAAGATATTGAGATTTTTAATTTTGTATCCTGCCGTAACCTACAGTCTGAACCATTTGATTTTTTCAATGGGATACGAGCCAGAAGCTTTTATTTTCATATCTCTTTTGACTGAAGCTATTCGCATTTCTTAATTTTTTCAATTAATATTTTTTAATTAATATTTAATACGTTAAACAAAGCTGTGTACAGAGCTGTTCTACCCGTCGCTAGGTCGCGGGTGTCCACGTTGTACCCTGAGCGCAACAAGTCCAGTACCTGAACGTTGTCCTTAACTTTGATCGCGGCGTGCATTTTTAGCATCAGCGGTGATCCCATTTCTGATGGGTGTGTTACGAGAGAGCGGAACAAGTTGTCTTGTAAAGTACAGTCCGCGCACTGATGTGGCTATTCGTGTTGCCAGGAGGTTATATACTCGAAAATCTGGGGCTGGCCAGGATAGAAAATTTTGTAGGCCAATTTCTCTGCGGGCATTTCCTCTAGAAAGTGGTAAATGTACAGCTGATCCTCTAGTTACGTACAAATACCGCCTTTAAAAGAAATCCTGTGGATCGGGTACTCATAAACTCATACCTAAGAAATCCGGGTCATTATCTCGTATGCCTAATAAGCGCTTGGGCCTAATGGCGGCTGACTCATGTGCTCTTAATGTCAGGATTCACACGACAAGAGAAACCAAAACTCCAATTTTGTCCACAGAATTTCGAGGATTTTGAGGCTTAAGAAAATTTATGACGCTCAGTTATAAGTGGAAACGATCGTATATCGTTGCGCGGTTCGAAGATAAGCCAACTTTGAAGTTACATTATACTGATAATTCCAGTTTTTTTATCATTGACTTTGAACATTTTTCAAAAGCACTGCAATAAGTCGTTCATGAATGATAGTGTATGCGCAATTATACATTTATTGTGCTGCTTACACAGAAAAACTCTAAGGAACGTAGTAGCCCCGGCCGGTGGCACTGTTGCGTCAAACGCATGGAAGGTTGCGCTGCGCATCTGCAGCGCGGAGCCGTTTCTTTTTTTTTAGGCCAGTAAACGAAGGTTTGAAATCGACTTTTTCGAGAGAATGGCTGCATTTTGGATATTTGATAAAACACATCGTTTAAAATCGATGGTCAAAAATTCAGCCTCCAAAAACGTCGGCGTCACCCCTAATTTGGCAAAAAAACCACACCCGAAAACGGTTTTTCGCTTATAACTCGCGAACGATAAGAGATATCGAAAAAAGTTCGAAACAAAAGTTGTACAGCGTGAAATTTTACATAAAAATGACCTGTTACTTTTTTGCATTAGATAAAATTAAGCTTGAGAAAAGCACGCAGAAGTTGCAAACAGCAAACGGCCGAAAGGGTAGGGAGGCGGGGCCTGCGGCCGTGCGGTTGCGGCATCGGTTGTTGTCATATGATTGTAGCTGGCCCAGGCGCCGGAAAATTTTTTGCTTCTGCCTCCCCCTCTATAGCGGCTGATGCAATTGAATAAAGTAACCATCATTTTTTATAGATTTTGATTCGTAGAATCTAAATTTCGAGGTTACAATTTATGAAAATTGCAAGAACCTTGATTTAAATGTACTTGTTTAAACAAAAACGCAATGTAAACAAATAAAAACAATCTTTTGAGATCAGAATAATTTTTTCTTGAAAATTTAGGCAATTTTAAGATTCGCATATTACATTCAACATCTATGTGAAAAACCAATATTCAAAGAGTTATAGATTTTTAAAATATGAATTTTCAGTATTTAAGAGATTTTTAATAATGATCACAAAATTAAATATCAAGTAAAAATTATTGCAGTTACTTATCGTTTACCATCTAAAAAGAGATGTGCATAGTTAATATTACTTTGTATTATAAATAATTCACATTAATATACGAGGAAACTCTTAACTTTTTTTTAACTCCAAAGTTTAAGCACAGACAAATGAATTAAAGTTCTAAATGTTTGCCTTTCAATAAAAAACACGAAGCTTCCTTCAAATTAAGGGGGTCGGACACCTTTAAAATGACGAAAAATCAATTTTTTTTTATTACATATTTTACTAAAAAAACACTTGTAGAATATGTCCCAATTAGTTTTAAAGCATTATTTATTTTTGTTTTAAGAATATACACAAAACACTGATCATGTGATTCGAACTTCTATCACCTCTATTCGTGTTTCTAGAGAGATTTAACGAAACTTAAAATTTTACTATTACAAAGCTTCCTCTAAGAGGAAGCAAAATTAGTTTTGTATGTCCAACGATTACGATAAACTCTATATCTCGAGAACCATTCGGTCGATTTTCGTCAGAAAAGGCTTATTCTCTTCGTCTCGAGGAAAAAACTCGATACCCTGACGGAGTTAAGTTTTTATTTTCTTAATTTTCTTTTTTTTTCTTTTTTTTTTAATTTTCTTTGTATTTTCTTAATTTCTTAATTTTCTTTTTTTTATACCCAAAACCCGATTTTGAATTTTTATTTTTTTATATTTTGCAGCCATTATTACTTAATACAATAATCTTTTCTTGAAAGATCTTTAAATTATCTACTTTTTCATTTTTTAATTTGTGAATTATTTTCACTGTCATTTGTTATTAAGGAAAATGTGCTCATACTTTACATCGATACACAGAAAATAATTCATAGATGTCAAATCAGCTAAAAACTTCCACGGCTGTATGAAATTCCTCGATTCTTCATTATCACAAGTTTCGTCGGTGTAAATCACTTTTGAAAAACGTCTAATCCACACCTCCTCTCAGGATGATGGATAACAAATCACACAATCCGTCCGAGATCCACCCATATACTCGAAAATTCTAATCAATCCGGCCGCGGAAACCCGAATTTCAAATGCTATACGAGGCTTTTAGCGGTACATTAGCGTTTTACGGCTGTTTGCACGATCTAACTGTAATGCCCGCGTCGCCTATACACAACGCGCAACGGCCGCGGCGACCCTTAATTAGCAAGTGATAAGGGTCACGGTTCACGCACGTGTACGTGTATGCATAGGCGAGTGCTGTTTGGACTTTCTTCAGAGGCAAAAAAGGCTGCGCGAGCAAACTTTAGAGATGGGTTACTTACTGCTTTTCACCGCGAGCCGCCTGATTTATGACGCACAGGTATGTGCGGCATATATGATGCTGCGTGCTGTAAACGGATCATGGGAGGTTATAAAATGTGGCGTGTTTGCGGTGTGAATGGCGTGGATTGGTGAACCTGTTCGCCGCGTAGTTATCGTCTTAGCTAATGCGTGCAATAAAGTAGTAGCCCAAAATATTTGAAGAAAAATGTATTATTTTGAAAAACCTTTTTTTCTGTTACCGCCGCGATCATTTCTGTGGAATTGATAAAAACGGAGGTATGATGTACAATTTTTATAAAATATGATATTATTTTTCTATTGTTATTTATAGCGACTAATAGTAAAATTTTAGTAAATGAATGTTGGAAATACGAAAAATAGGGTGTCTTATAGCATAAGGCTATACTGGCTATAAGATGAAAATAGTGACAATTTGTTCAAAATTTCAGAGGCTTAACGAGAATGGTTACAGAATTATTGCAATTTAAATTTCGTTTAATTTAACATTATCCTTATGGGAATTTGCAAAATCAGCAACAAAATTAAAAAAAAAAAAAAAACAGATGCCATAGTGTCATAGCTTTGAAAGTTCGTGTAATAGTCAATGTAGGTTAGATAAACAAGTTTCATTTTTTAAAATGTCCACTTCGAGAATATTTTCTGAAATATAGCATAAAAACTGTGAAATAAGGTGTTTAGTCATACCAAAAAGTGAAAAAAATGAGCATTAAAATGTTCTAAAATCGATGTAAAATTTTCTTTACAGTTCTAAAAAACATTTTACATATTTGGTTACTCTTATTACTATCTGTTTTTGACGAATTATAAGACCAAAATATTTGTCTTAAATTCTTTAATGAGACCTTACGGATAGTACAACCTTAATTATACATCTGTCATATCCTTTATGTAAAAATCCTATTCTAAAATCCTTTATATAAAAAACCTATTCGAGAACTATCATTTTATCGATTATGTAAGGAATCAAATATCGAATTTTCGATCAAAAAAGACAAACATAAGCCCATTACCGTTATAAGTACAATTAAAACATAATCCTTATCATAATTTGAATAAAATTTTATATGTTAATGTAAACCTCATTGTATTAATTAATTACATAAAAAAAAATATGTAATATTAGGTTACTGCGTTGAAACTAAATTTCCCGTTTCATTCAAAAACAATATACAACAACAACCACAACACCTCTTCCCTCGATGCACTCCAATTGCAATTAAAACCTCATTAAACCCTTTATTCCAAAAATAATTTTTGCACGTGCCGCATATCCACAGCTGCAGTCTTCGGTACACGCGCACGTGTCATTTCATCTTTCGAGAAACTATCGGCTCGATATACACGCACGTTAATTTACATCTCGCATCACGTGCCGGCGTATAACTTAATCAATTTCCGAGCCATCGCGAGAGGCTCGAGCTCTGCGCCGCCCTGCAGCGCGACTGCTCGTAAATTCCGGCGCGTGCGCGAGCCGGTATATATATAGAGAGAGAGGGACGAAATTAACAGTCGATTAAAAGCGTATTTGAGCGGTCGATAGACATCGAAAGAGAGGAAAGAAGGCGGAGGAATAATTAAGTTGGAAGCATTAGAATTGATGAGGGGATTAGAAGAAATGTGGCAGTGGAGAGAGGGCGAGAGATCGAGATAGAGCGGAGAGAGAGAGATCCTTTTCGAATGTTACGAGTGTGGAGCCGTAAGGACGTTTTATCATCTGATCTCGCAAATGACGTCAATGACAGGTTTTTCTATTTCGGCTTTGCATTATATCTAATGTTGGCTCTAATGCGTTTGAAATGCGCCGCGCGAGCGTTATTTTCAGGATTATTTATGGGTGGCGAATAAAGTGTCAATTTGTCAAATTTAGAGACTATACATATATATATATATATATATACATACACACACACATGATTCTTGCATATACAGGTTTACGGTTGAAATATAACGTTATGTTTCTAGAATCGGCAGCTGAAAGAGTTACAATCTCATTAATTAACATTCTCCTGTATTGACGAAACAATATATAAACCTCGGCTTTTCACGAATCGTAATCGAGGCATATACCGGTGGAAACATCCCATTCAGGATAAACCTATTTGGATGTATTATTCGTGGCTCTCAATGCATTCATCGGCTTCCGACGAAGAAATGTTCGTTCGGGACATTTAGTCGGCAAGGATTGTACAATTCGGACGGGAGTACAGAGAGAAGAAAGGCTTTTCATTTAGAAAAAGGATTACCGTCTTTCAAGATCGCGTATACAATCGCCACACAACTATAGCACCGGAATTAGCTAAGCCAATCAAGAGCGCATTCGACGGTATTTAGCCACTATTGAGCTATTTTTCTCAAAACATTCTGTTACCCCGCTAATTCGTCCTCGAATCTCATTAAACCTGAATCCCTCAACATATCCTGCAAATTGCCATGCAACTCTCCTCAACCCTACACGAACGATCGCCTCGGCCAAATCACACCAACAATAACTTGCGTATTATACATATATTTTTAGTCCGGCAAGGTTGACGCGCGCGCACACACACACACATCGTATTAAAAGGCAAAAACCTCCACTCCGAACCGAAGCAACGAGAAAAAAAAAGAAAGAAGTCGCTCAAAAGGTGCGCTTCTGCTGCTGCTGCTGGCAGCTCGAGATGCGGGTCCGAGCGGTGCGCTACTACCTGCAATTACCTCGCTATCGCAGCTGCCGCCGATACTTATATACACACACCGCTCGTGAATCAATACACGCGCGCGTCCAGCGTGTGTAGATATATTATATGTCTGTGCGTATACTGTGTTCCTGGTAAGACTGGGCTTGGATTTGGTCGAATCGCGGAAAAATTACCTTCTCGCCGGAGGATTATCTTAGATTTGCTGCTACAAATTTCGAAGGGTGGGCGAGGAGCGGATTAGTGGGTTGGCGTGCGCGCCCGCTGCGACGGCTCTGTGATCTGCGGGCGGCGGGGTTTGCGCTTCCTGGATGATTAGGGTCTGTTTACGTTGGGGGCTGCTGGGAGTGGGGATTTCTGGGTGCTGGAAAGTGTAGAGGAGGGTGGGCAATTATTTTCGGGGATTTGCAGTTGGGTACACGGAGAGAAATTTTAGAGTAAAAATTACCAAGGTGCCTTGGTAGCGCATGGATAGACTGTCAAAGCCGTGATATTCCCAGGTTTCTAATACAATTTATAAGTTTCCCAGGAAAAACTACCATAACCACTTAAAAAAAATACCAAATTATCGGAATAAAAATTACCAGACACACAGGTAAAAATTGAGATCTAGTAATTTTTACAAGGTAACCTAAGAATTTTTACTAAGAAAACTGATAAATTTTACCAAATAACCTGGTATTTGTGTATTCGCGCATGCGCACTGCGCATTATTGTGTTTTAAAAGATTGATACTAGAGGCGTGCGCGACGTTAAAATGAAAACAATACACATATTTTCAGTAAGTAATAACGGCGATTCAAATGACTGTTGGTAATAGCTTTCGTGGCGCAGTCGGTAGAACGTCGGACTCTCAACCCAAAGATCGTCAGATCGAATCCCGCTTCCGTAAAAATTTTTTTTCAGTTTAATGTTTTTTCATCCTTGTTTCTGTTTCTATTTCTATATTAAAATACTATATATCCATCAATATGGATAAAAAAAGTTAATTTTTTAAATTTAAATTAACTAAAAAAAATTTTACCAAGGCACTTTGGTAAAAAGTTTGAAATTGTCAGTCTGTCCATCCATTACCATAGAAACTGGTAATTTTGTCTCGAATATTTGTAATTTTCACTACAAAATTTCTCTCCGTGTATATAAGGTACTTTGGTTGATGTTCCTTAGCTTTCTGTTTACAGGAACTGTATTTGGCTTCTGGAATATAACCCTTAAGAAGAAGAATAAGAATAGCTTTCGCGATGAAATGTCATAATATAGGTGCTATAATTTTTTAAAGTAATTTATACGTCATCTAGTTTTTTTTTGTTAATTTCTTGTCCCAATCATAAAACGATCCAACTTTACCATTTCTTATATTGAGACAAATATACAGTTAATATTACTATGATATATAAAACGAAAACATCATTACATCCATGCAGCTATACAGTTATAGCTAAGCTATCCAGTCGCCAAAACAATAAAAAACCGGCGGATTTTCATGAAGTTCAACCGAGCATCGGGCTGTCTCCATTTGACTACTGCAACCCCCGAAGCGTCGTCGCCGTCATTCCCCATCATAGCAGCACGCGCCTGACACTTTTCCGAACGGCGGACTTTACATCAAGGGAGCCACTTAGATTTACATGTATAACGATCTCCCTGCCCTCCCCTCCTGCTCTCGCGCCGTCGGCTTAACGGTACACTCACGCACGCGCGTGATGCGCGCGCACGCGTGTGTCGCCAGGTGCGTGCGGACATCAGCTCCCTCTCTCTCTCTCTCTCTCTCTCTCCTCAGTTTTTGGAAACACCCCTCGCAAGGTCGTTAAAAAAATGGAAACCTTACGCCCGGCATCTGAAAAATTTGCAATCATACACTTTTTGCGAGCGCGAGCGTATAAAAAGAAGGCGGGCCCCTCTCGTTCGGCAAAATCGCGGCGCGCAGGTGACAGCGGCACCGGCAGGTTATATATATACACGCATACGTATATGTATGTATGTAAGCGTACGTGCGCACTTGGCAGCTGGCACGGGCCGATCGCCGCAGATTTACGCGCGCGCTGCTGCTTTTCATACGCATATATATGTATACAGAGACCCGTATAGCCATTCCGATGTATGTATGGTATATGTACCTGGAGAACAGAGGCGATATAGATTCGCGTATAGGAGAGTGAGAGATAGACGTGTCCGGGATCGGCGATGCGCGCGTGTCGCCTGGGTTGCACGCAGCCTCGGTTTGAATAACAACGCGCGCGTGTTTTTCCTCAGGACGGGGATTCCAGGAAAGGTGCGGAGCCCACCGATGGCCGAGGTTTTTCAAAAGCGTTTGGAGATCGGTAGCTGTGCGTCGTGCTGCGAGTGGCTTTGGGGGTTCGTGTGGTTGTAATTGTTGGGGCTGTTGTTGATGTAATAGTAGAATGATGGTAATTAAAATTGTCATGAAAATCTTAAGAGTTAGATGTAACGAAGTGCGTTTATATCGTCAAATGATTAGAGAAGTACAAAGTGTGTATAGAGTTTTATGCATAATCAATTAGGTTTAAATTAAGATGAATTTCTTGTAATCAAAACGTCTAATAAAATAGTACGAAAAACTGTTAAAAATAATGAAAGTATTTAAAACATGAATAATTGAGGGTCTGGAAACGAAAAGGAGACATAACGTGTGTTAACTGGATGGATTATACCCCTTTTTGCTTCCAAACCCGTAATTATGAAAATTAATAAAAAAAAATCCATAACAAGTTATGGCAATCTACAAAACGAGTCCAATTTTGAAGGTTATTTTCTTTATTGTTTGTGATAGCGCATCAAGTTTATCATGGAATTTCACTGTCACTTTTGTAGCCAAGGTAGCCACATAAATATCACCCTCAAGTATCGACCATAAAATATTTCTAAAAATAACTCAATTACAATACGATGTTAAAGAGGGAAAATAGTAATATCAAAGCAAGAGAATCCACATCATCTTACGAACAATCAGATCGTAAAAACGAGAAAATAAACATCGGACTATTATTTACATTGTAAAGCACACGCACAGCAATAAATTCTCGCTGATTGGACAAGCGCGATAAAAATAAACAAAAGGTAAAGTGCAGTAAATGACTTAATGGCGTTGATACATAAATTTGTATTGGCTTGTTAAACCTTTTTACATTTTTCTATCAAGTATATATACCATCCTTAGGTTTATTCAAACTGAACAATTATCCCAAAGTTTCAACAATTTTCCAACACAAGCCACAGCATAGACAAATAATCTCCCCGATTCTGCGAATGGCAAACCCAAGAAACAGGCGCACCAAGCGGTAACTCTATATCCGTAGTGTGCATAAAAAATACCGATAGTTTTTTGCGCACTCCACTCGATTTAACAAAATTACACCCATTTATCGACACACCCCGGACAGCGCCTCGCTGCACATGTCACCTACTCGCCTTCGCCCCGAAATCCATCCTAATCCCTGCGCATGCACGCGCTCGAGAAGTTAATGTATTCGAGGCCCGTGAAAGAAAAAATGTCTGAATTTCAATACACAAAAGAACGACGACTACGGCTATATATGTATACAACAACGCTGCACCATATACACCCCAGATAAAACTCAACCACGCGCGTGCGCGTGTGCATAGGTACGCGCACTTTTGGGAGGGGGAGGAATTTGGCCTTTTGAAAAGGTATATAACCGGGGACCACACGGGCTTAAGGCCCCCAATCCAACCCCCCGAAATATCGATTTTCAACTTGACTGCCCCGGCGGCTCGCATCTGTCGCGTGCTGCAGCACAGCGCGACACAGGTTGCACGTGTGTGTATGTGTATATATATATATGCGTAATGCGTATATAGGGCAGGATATTGGATTCGGCAGAGGCTTAGCGCGAACGTTTTATCTGATTATTCACGTATTGTCACGTGTGCGCACGTGTGAGGAGGAGATCGATTTTACCGAATTTCAAGGGAGAGTGGATTTCGCTGGCCACCACCGGCGCGCGCGCGCGCGTTTTTCAAGGTTGAGTTGAGCAGGAAATATTATTGTATTTGTAAGGTAGATGGATCAGAAGAGAGAGAGAGAGAGAGAGAGAGAGAGAGAGAGAGAGAGAGAGAGAGAGAGAGAGAGAGAGAGAGAGAGAGAGAGAGAGAGAGAGAGAGAGAGAGAGAGAGAGAGAGAGAGAGAGAGAGAGAGAGAGAGAGAGAGAGAGAGAGAGAGAGAGAGAGAGAGAGAGAGAGAGAGAGAGAGAGAGAGAGAGAGAGAGTATCGATCGGGGATGGAAAACGTTTTTGCGGTTTAAGTTTCTTATTAGAAATTCGACGGTGCGGTTGGTTGGTCTTCGTTGTGGAGGAAAGAATTAGTAAGATGAGTTTTCATGATAAGCTGTAGAATAGAGTATGTTGATAAAGGCCGCAGTAGTAAAAACTTCGAAAATAAGAAAATGTGTAGAAATGTAATATTCAAGTTTATATATGGCTTGTTACTCTCTAATACCTAGACGTAGCCCACTGTTGTTAATTACATTGTCAGATAAAAATTGCGGATTCAATCGATTATACATATGTTCTAAACGTAAAGTATAATGTAGATCTTCGCTACCTATCAAGTAACTGTTTATCCGAATATTCATCAACACCACTAAAACAGAACCATTCTCCTCTTCACAGAACGACAACCTGCGACCTCTGTATACCTACGCCTCCTCCAATTAATCCTTAAGGACGTTCTCCGGGTCGAAACAGCAATTTTAGTTTTTATATTTTTAAATAATGTTTTATTAATTTGATAATCCAAGAGTAAGTACATGTAACAAATATATACTTAAAAGAACATAAGACAATTATTTTCAGACAAATTTAGGCAATAGTCACTATGCTATTGTTACAATTAAAGACAAAAACTTCAATAAGTTCTTTAAATTTTTTTATTTTTTATCCGATCTTAACGAAATAAAGCTTATATTGTTCGTTAAGAAATATCAGGGGGAGTATCGATGGGAAAATTTATGATACGAGTTTCCAATACGGCGCAATATCAATTTGTTTAAGAAAGTTTTGATGAAAACTTGACTTGCTTTTCTTAAACAAATTGATATTGCGCCGTACTGGTAACTCGTATAAATTTTTCCATCGATACTCCCCCTGATATTTCTTAACGAACAATATAAGCTTTATTTCGTTAAGATCGGATAAAAAATAAAAAAATTTAAAGAACTTATTGAAGTTTTTGTCTTTAATTGTAACAATAGCATAGTAACTATTGCCTAAATTTGTCTGAAAATAATTGTCTTATGTTCTTTTAAGTATATATTTGTTACATGTACTTACTCTTGGATTATCAAATTAATAAAACATTATTTAAAAATATAAAAACTAAAATTGCTGTTTCGACCCGGAGAACGTCCTTAAACAGCCCTCTCTCTCTCTCTCTCTCTCTCTCTCTCTCTCTCTCTCTCTCTCTCTCTCTCTCTCTCCACGCTGATAACCATCAGCCATCCACAAAAACTTTCTCCCAAAGTTTTCGCAACGGCTTATAATTTTCACGCGCAGATAAGCTCGTCGCAATTCGCCGGCTGATCTTCAATTTTTTCGAGATCACGCATCAGCAGCGTCCCGCGTCGCGGAGGGGAGGGGGGGGTGACAAATCTGTGGAGGCCGAGGTCACGCACGCGGCGACACTGCGTATAGCTGCGACAAGGGGATGAGCAAGGAGACGGAGAAGGACAAGTGTATAAGGGAGAGAGAAAGAGAGAGACCGCAGAGAAAGAGCGAAGGGCAAAGAGTATTATGGGGCTTTGTTTAGGGACGAGAGAGGCGCTCAGGGAGAGAGAGAGTTCGATGAACGGATTTTGCGAGTAAGATGGGCTTGGAGACCGCAAAGTGAAGGACTCGAGAGCTCGAGGTGTCGAGGTTGTTTGCTTCGAATGCTTTCGTTTTCGTTGTTTAAAATTATTTTTATTATTCGTCTAGTGAGGTCAAGTGCACTTGGTATGTAGTGATTATATTGTATTTTTTAAGAAAATGTTGGCGTTCGAAAATTCATTTATACATTTGTAAATGAAAAATCATCGCAATTAACATAATGTACCGTAACGACACCAGTTTTCGATCAATACCATATTTTCGATTATTTTTTCATTAAAATCACATTATTTGTGAAAAATCCTTTCTAGAGTTGGTGTAGTTATGATAAAAAATGCATGAATAAAGTATTAAAAGTTGGAAAATTAATTTCATTTTGTCTATACGGATTGATCGGAAACTGGTTCCACGATGGCTCTTATAACTGACTGAAAACTGGTGCCTTTGTTTTGAAATTTAAGTGAAGTTAAAAGCTGCAGCAAGATGCAATACCACAAAATCCACTTCAGCGACTTCAAAAAGAGCAGCAAACCAAAAACCTTTCAAGAGTTACACGTTTACGGGCTATTTATTCACTGATCTCTGACTTTTGCACAACTATCACCTGATTAATCGCGAAATAAATTCGTTAATCACGCGTCTCTTAATCATCCGGCATTGAGAGACTCCGTGCAGCCATAAAACGTAAAATTGGAAACGACGCTCGCCTCGGCAAACACTCTGTTTCTTACACGTACACACGCACACATGCGCGTGCGCATAAGTATTACTCGCTTTGGGCCACGTGCCGCCGCAATTAACGGCTGCGGGTATGTTAAAGACGCCGATGGAAAACTCATTTTATATACCTCTTATCTCGTTCTCTGTAGAAAGTCCGAATGACGCGCTCGCTTTTTTGGACGATCATTAGCGTTCTTGAGATTCCGCGGCGCGCGTTATGCAAACACACACGGACGCAGACACACATATTATACACACACAGACACGTGAGTTTTTCGAAAACTCATTTTGACCGTCGCTTCGTTTTGTTCTGGTAGGTATAAGACATCGATTTTGCAAAATCGTTTCGGGAGAGGTTACCGCTTAATAAACACGCCCGATAAATTGCGCTGTGTGCGGCCGAGAAAGTAGGCAGTGGGCTCCGAATAAAAATGACGCGAGATTCGAATTGAAATTATATTTAAATCGCAGCGCGGTTGAACAAAAAATGTAGCAGCAGGTTGCGAGTAAACTGGCAATTAAATGGGATTAAATGCGTTGTTTTAAGCTGTTTGTCTTGCTTATTAAAATTTCTTTGTCGGTGGGCTTAACGCGAGTTTTTTCAAATTAGAACGGTTGCTATTAATGGCTCGATGGCGAATGACCATTAACGTTTATCTTGAGCGGTACAGGCGTTATCCTCTGCAGAGGATAAAGTTTCTGCAAAAAGGAGGACTGGTTTCAAAAGGACCAGGATTTGTATAGCAATTTTCCATCTCAAACTTTTAGGAGCAAAGTCTCCAGAGAAATGATTGAAAAATCAGTCTTCGTCGCACTAACGAGAGGAGATTTTTTTTTTTCAGGAAAAAAGAAAACATTTGCTTCATTCGTAACTGAAACAATGATTATAGCTTTGATCAGCTAGAAATAACTATAAGAAGCATTGTACATCTTCTATTTGCATCGACTTCTCAAAAGTCAGAAAGTCAACCAGACTCTTGACTTTCCTGACAATACCTGGACCTTCCATCCCACTTTCTCCTTCACCCATCTTCCATTCTCTGGCGAGCAGCGGCGATTAGTACCTTGCACCGCCCCTCTAGCTTTTACCGACAAAAGTCAAGTGCCCGATAATTTATAAAGCCCCTATAGCTGCGTTCCCCCCAATAAATCAGCATAAATATTCAAACCACTAGAGAACCTTGCACTCTCTCCTCTCTACCTTCGGCGAAAGGGTTGAACGTCCGCGCCCCGAGAATTTACAACGTCTCTGGCAATCCGAAGAAGACGACGACGACGACAAGCCGCACTGCGCGACAAATCGACGATTGCCCGGGTGTCCTGGCCACGCAGGTACCATAATTATACACCTGTAGGTAGAGGCACGCAGAGCCACCTCGTGATTTACTTTTCGGTCGAAGGTATATACACGAGCGAGAAAGAGAGAGAGAGAGAGAGAGAGAGAGAGAGAGAGAGAGAGAGAGAGAGGGAGGAGAACTCGCACACGCCCACGCCTCTCCATCTCCTCGCATTTATCCCGTTATAATTTAGGCAGACGCTGCAGCAGCAGTGCTCTTTTCGCCTTATATTCTTTCTCTGCGCTGCTCTCGTTGTTGCTCCTCTCTCGCTTGAGATGCGATATCGCCGAATTTATTATGCGAGCGCGCGAGCGCGAAACAAAGAGCGGAGGTTGCTGCTGCTGTTGCTGCTGCTGCTGCTACGCTCTTTTTCTCTCTCTCTGTTTCTCTTTTGTTGCGTGCGCGAGCACACGGGGTGCAAGGATTTGTTGTTTTATTCACTTTTGGAAGAGGAGAAGAGAGAGAGAGAGAGAGAGAGAGAGAGAGAGAGAGAGAGAGAGAGAGAGAGAGAGAGAGAGCGAGAGGATGTTGCGTAAAATGATAATTTCTTAATTTTTGGAGGCGCGCGTTGCTCTCGCCTTTTGTGCCATTGTGTGGATATGTATATATATTGTTTATGGTGGTGTCGGTGAGCATGAGAATTGTGCGCGAGGATATTAAGTATGGATTTCGGAGGTAGCCCGGTAAAATTCAACCGAATTGCCCGAGTTCGAATGTTTAATGGGCTTCGAGAATATATTGTATGCATTTTCGAAGCCGAAACGGCGGTGCTGGCGTATCGAGCGTAATTGCGTTTTTATAAGTGACAAATTTCAGATGATTTTTTTTGTGTCCGTTCGTCGATTGTTTTTTTTGGTTTATGATTTCTGGGGCTATGGCGTATAATGAGGTGTTTATTTTTATGAGCATTGCAGTATGTAAACGAGTTTAAACCTAAATTTACGCAATTATGTAAAATAGTATACTATAGAATTTGTAAACCATTATTGGGATGAAAAAAGCATTGCTGAAGAGTTGAACGTTACAGTTTTGTTCTATTCACTTGCTAATAAAATAAATAAAGAAAATAGTGTGTATGCCCATATCTATGTATATAAGTTTTTAACGTCACGTATGTATGCGTCGGCACGACCTACTCGTTCTTTCAGTAATAGTATGCATCATCAGATTGAAATAGAGCTATTTTTGTATAATACAGCTAATGGTAGATTTCTTCTAATATCCAAAATCTTGAAGCTAATGGCCAAATTTACTACCACTCCGGTGTTATTAATTAAAAGGTAATTAATAAAACAACACCATTTTTTCTTTTTATCCGTCGACGTTTCGGACAATTTATTTTTGTCCCTCTTCAGGTATCTAATATATACAACGGTAGTTAATATTATTTTAATAATTTCCAACAGAGAAATATTTTTCACATGAAATAAATAAAACAGAATACAAAACTTACAATCAAAATGTTAAAAGTCCAAGTGTTACGTGGAAAACAGTCCACCCGTCAATCGTCACATAAACCATTATTTCTCTTTATATAGTCTAATATTTAAATAAGTGTGTGTAATAAAGGGTGTGAACGTACATAAATAAGACAGTATATGTAAGTAGGTGGGGCACAGCCCACTAACAGAGTTCGAGAACGGGAAAAGGTATTAGGCAAACACGTCTGCGAATACGATGGATAGTGTACCGCACATAACTCTACTAATCATATGCTCCTAATACCTGCTCGTCTACAATACTCAGTTAATGGAAATTATTAAAATAATATTAACTACCGTTGTATATATTAGATACCTGAAGAGGGACAAAAATAAATTGTCCGAAACGTCGACGGATAAAAAGAAAAAATGGTGTTGTTTTATTAATTACCTTTTAATTAATAACACCGGAGTGGTAGTAAATTTGGCCATTAGCTTCAAGATTTTGTATAAAATAGAGCTATATACACAACTGTAAACATAATTTGTTTGTTAGAAACATGCTTATATCTATAAAGATTTTTGTTATTTCTGTCGTGAAATATCATTAAAAAAAACAATTTTATAAAAAAATGCTATATTTAAGTACATTTTAAGTTTCATTCTGTCACGAATATAACTAATTTAGAAATTTATTAACATAAGTGCAACGAGTAGCATTATACAACCGCTTCAGCAAGAATATTTTTAAAATAATGAGGAAGGAACCGGTTGATTGATTAAAGAACTTATGTACGCGTCTCGACAGCTTTAGCCTAAAGGCAACATGGATAGATTGCAAAAATATAAGGCGGAATAGAGATACAGAGAACCGAATATTAATCATCAATAACATGTTTATAAGCGATGTAGAAGTTATTAGGATTTCTGCATAATGAGATCGGTCAACAAGTATCTTCTGATTAGTCTCAAGTGATGATACATTTTGTAAAAATAAGCACTACAAAATACGTATACGTTGAAATAACGTTTGTAATAGGTTTAAACAGTTTCAATATATTTCTCTGTTCAACACCCAACGCAAAAAGTCGATATTCGATATTTCAATCTCAACCTCCACCCCTTGTACGCAAATCCAGTCCCCCATCTCCTCCCGAAAAAAGTCACCTTACCAACGAGACAATCGCAAAATAAAGAGAGTGCGCACCTACCCGAATCCCAAGCACCAGGCGCATACATACATATATTCATACAGAAGCGCGCGCGCTTACTCTCCCGAGAGGTGCTCTCCCTCTCCCTACTCCACACATGCTCTCGCGCGCGCGGGCCCAATGGTGGGGATGACCGGCGCGCGCCACTGTGGGCCCGTGGTGGGGGCACCGCGCGCGCGCTCGCTCGCGTACGCACGTATATATACGCTTCTTTTTTTCTCTTTCTCTCTCGCTCGCTTTCTGGGTCCGCTCCCCCCACCTCCCTCTACCCTCGTTTCGTCTTTTAGAGCCCCTGCGGGCCCTGTGCGCGCGCGCGAGTGAGCTCCCCCTTTTTTCCATAATGTATTCTCTCTCTCTCTCTCTCTCTCTCTCTCTCTCTCTCTCTCTCTCTCTCTCTCTCTCTCTCTCTCTCTCTCGCTCGCTCGGTCTTTCTTCTTTCTTCTCTGAGCGCGCGCGCGTCTCTTTTATGCCTTTCGGTCCTGCTCTCTTTCAGATTTCTTTTCTCTCTCCCTCCTGCATGCAAGCGCGCTTTTCGACTACTCCCGTCTCGTTTTCCGTCGCGCTCCACTGGCAGAGCGTATGTACTTCGCGACCCGCGTGCGCACGCTCGTAACTTTGTCCTCTCTTCTCTTTTACTTTAAATGCGTGTGCGTGCGTTCGGCCTGGGCTAAATAAGAAATGTGGCAATCGAGGTGGATAATCCCAGGAGAAATGCCCAATAAAGTATAAAGTTTAGGCTTGTGGAGTTTTTTTTATCTTTTTTATGGTTAATCGTTAAGATGAGATCGAAGCGCTATATTTATTAAATAATTTTTCGATCATCTCCAGATTATATTCACCTTCCAAATGCCTAGATAAAGATAGTGCTGTCATCGTCCGACGAGCTGTTCAATGAAACCATAATCAGCACCTTTGAAAAAAGGCGTTAGAAAAGTCCATAAATCCTCAGTACTTGAGCTTATCTCCCTCTTTCAAAACTTATCTCCCTTCCTCTCATTCTCTCTCTACATTCACCCTCTTCCTCTCTTTCGCTCCCTCTCATCCTCTCTACCTCGCTTTTATCTCCCGAACCCTGACGCGAGCTCACGCCGCGGATCTCCCCCTCCTCATGCTACTCTCCGATGGGGCCCGCGCGCGCTGCTTCCCTTTCTCTCCTCTTCCCTTCCTCTTCTCTCGGTCCCTTTTTTGCCGGCGGTAACTGTTCGAATTTCGGGCGCGTGGGGATGCTGAGTGATGTAGGAGAGCCCAGTGCTTCTCAATTCGACTCGCTTCTGACCGCCGCCGCCACTGTTTCTGCTGATGCAGTTTTTCGTGCACATATGTGTGTGTGAGGGGGTTTTTATCGCGTGGAGAGAGAGATTAGGGACTTTTTTCGGGAGCCGCGTAATGGGTTTAGGGGTTTTACGACGGCCGGTGATGCGCACGCGCACGCTCGCGCGAATGTTAATTAGCGGGGGTTGCACGCGAAGCGCGGTGGTAGGGCCCTTTCGGCATCACGTTAGGATGGATAAAAAATACTAGATGTTGGTTTAATAATGACGCCATTTGTACGAAATGCTTATTATGTAGAAAAATTCGAGGTTCTGCTATTTCTAAGATAAGTCTTAGCTAGAGATAAATTGGTGAAAGCGGCGCCAAGATTTTTAATTAACCAAATCAATCGCTGCTACTATACTATCGGTCCATTACTTAGAAACCAATCCTGCAAACTAATAGACGTCCCATATATAACAGAACCTCGCGAATCTAAATCCCAAACCTTCCGAAATTAACTCATCTAAGTCCCAGAGAGAGCGCGGCACGGCAGAAAAAGCCGCCGACAAGATATCCAACATCCCATTCCATTATCACGCGTACTAATGAATCAATAGGTTCTCGAATAAAAATACCCGCTCTCTCTCTCTCTCTCTCTCTCTCTCTCTCTCTCTCTCTCTCTCTCTCTCTGTTTCTCTCTGGTATGCCTCTTCATCGTCTCCTGCAAAAACAAAAACCTTCCTCTCCCTTAACACACAGGCCAAATTTAACTTTCAAATCGGGAGTGCACCGCCACGGCGCACAAAAATCGATCGTGCGCTCCGCACCACACTCTCAATTTCCTTGCACTTTGCTCTTGGCACCGATATATTCACTGCACTTGATCTTGCGCAGAGAGAAAGACAGAGAGAGAGAGAGAGCGAACGAGCGCATTCCGCCGCGGTGTACGCGAGCGAAAGTCCACTCCACTGGGTGCGTATATATACAGATATAGCGCGTATGATCGGGGCCCAAGCGCGCGCGCCTCGTGAGGGGGAGGGATGGCGGTCGCGTGCCACGGCGCGCGCTCGCGCGGACGCGCGTGTGTGTTATATGCGTGTTATATACGCGAAGCCAGCGAGATGCTGCGCGAAGGAGATGAAAGGAGAAAGAGAGAGAGAGAGAAGGAGAAAGACCGTACGTCGGGGCCAAGAGGCCCGAGTGACCAAAATGTATATATACGTATGCTCTCGCACACTTGAGTATGAAATGGTTATTGTAACTCGCGCACATATACACGTGTGTATACGCGTACTTATAACATTACGCACTACAGGTATATACGTACGTACACCCACAAACACGCACACACATACACACACTGCGTGTACTTGTCGATCGGCTCCACAAACGCATGCATGTCATATATATATACACGCACCCGTCAGACGTGTGCTGCTGCTCCAGCTTCAGGAGCAGTAGGAGAGACGTGTGCGTACGAGGGGAGGAGGAGGAAGAGGGGACTGCGCGCGCGTCAGGCACACATGCGTAGCACACATAAGAGAGAACGAGAGAGAGAGAGAGAGAGAGGGAGGGAGGGGCAAGGGGAGGTTGGCCCGGAGTTCTCTCTCTCTCCCTCCCTCCCTCCCTCTCTCTCTCTCTCTCTCTCTCTCTCTGTCTCTCTCCGTCTTACGCTCGGCGGCGGCAGACGAGTCGGGCTCCTCGCTTTAGGGCCCATGGAGCGTATGCTGCCGCTGTGGCGGCGACGGCGGCGGCTCGGACCGGTGCCTGTGGTGGGGAGCCGAGGCGCGTGCCCCGTGCGCCCTATATAAGGCCCCGAGCCCTCATCGCCGAGGTATTTCGGGAGCCACGACCACCGAGAGTGCACGCACAGTTTTGAAAAGCAGACTCAATTTCTACGAAACTTTCGTTCTCAGTTTTTCTTCGACGTGACTCTCAATCCAGCTCTGCGCACATAAACACGTGTTCGTCGAACTCGGCAACTCAGTTTCTTGTGCGCGTATATATATCTACACACAAACACTTGCACTCGCGAGGGAGAGATCAGTTCTCTCTCTGCCCCGGGGTATTTCGCTGTGCCATGACACTAGTGGGCCTCGAGGAGAGCAGCACCAACGAATTCACCATGATGATCGGAGTGCAGCAGCAACAGCAGCAGCAGCAGCAGCAGTACCACCACATCACCGCGGCCACGAGCCCGAGTCCTCTGGCTCACCGCGGCAACGTCATCGTCACCGCCTCCAATACCAGCAGCGGTGCCGACATCAAGAGCAACATTCAGCAGCAGCAGCAGCAGCAGCAACAGGTACAGCAATCATCTCAAGCGCAAACGAAGCGCAAAATGTTCGCGCAGACGACACCGTACACCGGCGGCTCGCACCAGCCAACCTCCGTGGCTCGCAGGAACGCCCGCGAGAGGAACCGCGTTAAGCAGGTGAACAACGGCTTCGCCACCCTGCGCCAGCATATCCCGCAGAGCCTTGCCATAGCGCTCGGAGGCAACACCGCCGGCACTCACGGTGGAGCCCGGGCCGGAAGCAAAAAACTATCGAAGGTGGAGACCCTTCGCATGGCCGTAGAGTACATTAGAAATCTCCAGTACCTTCTGGACGACGATACAGCCAGCGACGGCACCTCCATGTCCTCGGGGAGCAGCGCCGGATCCCCATCCCCCAGCAGCACTCAATCCCCGCAGTCTCAGCAGATCGAGCTCAAGACGGAGAGCGGCGACGAGGACAGCCTTGCCCACCACCAGTACCAGCCCCAGCATTCCCCAGTGCAACAACAGCAGCCGCAGCAGCAGCAGCAACAGCAGCAACAGCATCACCACTACCTGCCCCAGCATTCCCCTCAGAACCACTACCATCAGCTCCAATCCCAGCAGTACTCGCCCCAGCAGCTCCAGCGCCTCAGTCCCATCTACGTGCCCGGACCCAGCAGCGAGGCATCCAGCTCACCCACCCCCAGCTTCGTCTCCGAGGCGTCGTCTGCTGGAGGCAGCCAGGGCTACGGTAGTACCAGCTTCGGCGGTGCCATATACGCAGTGAAAGCCGACAGCTACGACAGCTACGAGGCGATGAGCCCCGAGGACGAGGACCTCCTCGACTACATCTCGCTTTGGCAGCAGGGACAGTAAGAGGGGGGAGGGGTGAGAGGCGCGCTGCTGGTTGTAGTCTGCTGAGCGGACTGGACTTTTGGAATATGCAGAGCGGCTGGACATCGCTACATCCCGACGCTCCGACTTTCCGTTGAGGTTAGTATCGATATCTGTTGCTAATCTTTTTTTTTCCAATGATTATTATATCTCAAAATTTGATGTATTGGAGAAATGAAAGAATATAACATTGCTCAACGATATATTTTTACGTAATGAAAAGGGCATAATTATTCTTTCATCGCGCCAAATAATTCGCCGCCAAAATCGTCGCCACTGTAATTCCCCCCACCATCATCGCTCATTCAACCAACCCCTTCCCGGAGTTCCGAATTTTCTGGCGAACCGGCCGAATTATCCACACTTCCCTTCCCTTTTCTCTCTCTCTTTCACTCTCTCTCTCTCTTCCCCACCCTCTCTTTGCTTCATTAACAATCTGTCTCCCTCTTCCTCCCTTGAATATCCGAGCGCTAGATTTGTGACCTTGCCCTCTTACAATGCGACCCCCTCGCTTTATACGTACACGCGTACATATACATACACATATATATACGCGTAGTAGTAGTAGTACACATTGAACTGTGCAGACTCCATTCAGCGCGCGCACCCATTGTCCGCGAGATTTCTTTTATTCGTCCGGGGGACCGTTCTTCCTCTCTCTCTCTCTCTCTCTCTCGCTGAAAGGGAGCGAGAGAGATGGATAGAAGTATTCCTCCCTCGAAAAGAGAGAGGCATTCGTTCCTCCCCTCGACGCTGCATTTTCCAGGCGACGCCCCTAGCGAGCGCAAGATTCGTTTCATCTCGCTCGCTTCCTTTTTTCAACTCGGTCCTCTCTCTCTCTCTCTCTCTCTCTCTCTCTCTCTCTCTCTCTCTCTCTCTCTCTCTCTCTCTCTCTCTCTCTCTCTCTCTATCTCTCTCTCTCTCTCTCTCTCTGTCTCTCTCTTTTTCTCGGTTCCTTACGGAGGGACTTTTATTCGCGCCTCGGAGCGAGAGAGCTTTTGTCCCCGCGACGACGACGACGACCCCTCGGGTATTGATCAACTCTCGCGCTCCTTTTTCCTCGGCGCGTTTTTTGTCATGAAAATCCCTCTCGACTAAAATTACTAAACCAAAAATTTAAAAAAATAAATAAAAAACTTTGCTCTTACAGTACGAAAAAAAATCGCAAACAGTCGTTACACGTCCCCCTCCCCCATACCTCTCTCAACGCTCGCTGCATTTAACACGAATGCATCCGCTCGCCCCCTTTGTCGGCGACCGAACCGGTCTCACTACCGAGCGAAAACCTCCTCCTTTTACTTGAAATCATCCCCTACGCGCACGCGCATTTTTCTCTCCCTCTCTCTATGCGTACCGCTGAATATTTATCCCGAGAGGAGGTTTTTGGATTGTGCGCATCGCGATTGAATTAATTATGCTAATTTTCGGGGACTCATTGTGAGCGCGAGACTCGCTCGTTCACCTTTTTTTTTTGTTGTTGTTAAATTTCGAGCGTAACCGTTCTCTCCTCGGCCTTTTATCATTAATATGGCAAAATCGCCGTTGAAATTAATACCGTCGACCACGAAGAATTCTCCTCATATTTGCCTTTATTTTCCGGCGGCCGCGCCGCTCCACCAAATTTACCTGAAAAATCCTCTCTCCTCCCTGCTTTTCCGTTTATACCTGCGTTTCTTCTCTCGGCGACCTTTGGCTTTATCCCCTGACCCCTCGATACAGCATCCCTCGAGGCAACTTTACTCACGGATATCTTTCATTTTTTGTTACAGAATGCACAAACGCAGGCATAAAGAAAGAGAGAGATACTCGCGCATGGAAGGCGGAGCGATCATATATGGAAAAAAATCCGGAGGCGCCGGTTCTGTATACGACGACGATGACGACGAGATTCCTGTATATATGTACAATAAAATGATGTATTATCGATTATTTAACGGCCCTCCGATGCGCGATCTAGTCACACTTCCACGGGCATCGCTGCGCGCAGTCCATCCTGGCGACTGGATTTCATATTCCACATGTGCGCGCATCGGCTACACATGGGAAATTCGGTTGCCACGACTGAAAGGACGCGGTTCTACCATGTATATAGATGTATGAAATTTTGATGCTCGCGCGCGTCCTCCCCGATACAATTCGAGCATTGTATTGTATGGTAATAATAAGGAAAAAAAACCTGCGTATGTATAGAGAAAGGAGAGATTTATATTGTGGCCACAAGTCCTTCGCAGGGTGCGCACCCGATTCTTAGGTTTTTTTTTCTTCTCTTAGGGTCTTACTTTTTCTTTGAGAGGAAGTTGAAGGTTTCGTCGACTTATGCGTGTCTTTTAAAGACTTTATAGTAACTAAACGTGCCAGTGCCTTATATTATATATGTATGCGAGAAGTAGATAATGAGATTCTTTGTAGATAATATTACGGCGAATCTATTTTATGGCTGTAATGTATATGTATATATTCCTATATCGATCGTAAGATCAATCGTTACTATATTAAATAAGAAGTTACATTATAAATTACATACTGACTATTTTTTCATTGACCCAACCATTCCTTTACCAATACTTATCACCTTGTCTTTTATTATTTATGAAACAGTAAAGATAAAATATTCCAGTTCATGTTTTCGATCCGAAACTAAATAACAATAAAAATAGTAATAATAGCAATAATAGTATATGATACTCTTTTCTTTACAATAACAATTAAAAATCTGCAAATCAATCCAGAGTCATCATCTAATCTATGAGTCAATCTATAACAGTTTAGACAATACAATTGTTTGTAATGCATTTGAGCAGACCCACGTGGAAAAAAACTTTCAGGATTGTATACAAATTGTATACAATTCTGAAAAAATTTTGTACACAATTTTGAATCGTGTTTCCGTTAAAATTTATTTTATAAAATTTGTATAGAATAGTACATTTCGACACGGGTGGGGAAGTCGATTATTTAGCTGGTGTGACTTTTTGCACGAGCGAAGCGAGTGCGAAAAAGTCACACCACCTAAATAATCGACTTACGCACTAGTTTCGAACGGTATTTTATACCACGAGCGCCGAAAAATCATATCAAAGTTGTGATTTTGAGGTTAGAGTGGTATAAATTACTTTTATCACATTTTTGATCATTTTTCTTCGTAAAAACTATTGTTTTAATCTTTTACATACTAAATTACATGTATAATAATGAATGCAGAGTTTTTAATTGATTATGTGTGGTACGGAAATACAGGACGTCGATAATTCTCTGATTGATCGTTCGGCGTCTGCAATCCCACGTAAAGATCATTCGAATCTGTGTGACAATTACGGCATTAAAAAAAATGAAAAAAGGTCAAATGTTTTAAGTTTATAAGGTTAAGTTTTAAGCATTGAGTAAATGGAAAAATTAAAAACTTATCTGACAATCATGCCTCCACTACTGTTCTCTAGACTTGCGCAAATCTCAGCAATCTACAGTTTAAATGTAAAGTGAGCGCAAACCTAAAAACGCTTTCCAAAATCTTGAATGATCCCGATTAGCCACCCACGGTGTTAAACATATACTTACACAAATCGTCATTCTTCCCTCTAATCAGTATTGGCATCGGCTTTTCAGCGATTAGCCCAGATCCGTTTTAGTAAACTTCGCGAACCGTAAATCTCTTGGCGTCGTTTTGCCGACATTTCCCAAACTCCTCATTTCACCGAGGAGCTTTTTCGTTTTCTGCTATACCTTAACAACCCTCCCTGTAAACTTTCAAAAGTCCCAAGAGAAAATTTTCGCTCCGCTTCGTTTTTTAACGCGACCCCGAAATTGTGCCAATAAAAGCGAAAAAATTATAAAAATTTACGATTATTATCACCGAACGTAGCAGTGCCTAGAAGCCCCGCGGGAGGTGGCCTGCACTTTACCATCCCTAATAATAACTATTGGCCAGGACGCGCGCCTCGTCCAGCCTCTCTCCGCGTCATAAATACGTCGGATAATTTTACTACTATTTACGGCCGCAGCCGAAGCAAGTGCACGGGCGATTTCACTACTCTCTCAATTTTTCTCTCTCGCACGCGCACGATAAATCGCTTAAGCTTTTGGCAAAACCGTGACCAAGTATTTACACTTCAGTCCAGGCGAAGGATTTCGCCCAGCGGGTTGTCCCGAGTGAAGCGAGCGAGAAAGGCTTGTTGCACTGCCTTTGTTCGTGTATATACGTATACAGTAGTGTACAACCCAGAGGAGGTGTATAACGGTCCGAAGGGAGGAGAGAGAGAGAGAGAGCGAGAGAGCATAGTCAGGTGGCGAAACGCGTTCAGGCTAAACGGGGTAATCGATCTCGAAATGAATCTCTCGTTACGGGGTGATGCGAGAGCAGAGGAGAGGCGTAATGGAACTTTCGGAGGAGGCGCATTTTTCAGGATGAGGTGTTATGGGGCTGGGGGAGGGAGTTATGAGGTGGTGGAAGAGAATGTTCATCGTGTAATTTGATGTTTTTCGGTGCAGCGAAAAGTTTATTAAAGTGGCTTGCCAAAATGTTGATATAATGATCGATGGTTATTAGAATAATTAGGTTTTGAATTTCCACTCTCTGTTGGAATTTCGCTCAAGAAAATCATAAAATCAGATTTTTATCTTTTTGTTATATATTTATATAGATGTGCACACACATATGCGCACGGAATTTTGATTTAAAAAGGATATTAATGAGTGGATTCCATTGTGATTGTTTAGTTTTTTCAGGTTTTTTGGTCTGTTAAACTTAAAGTTTGGCTTATTTAAAGTTGCAACATATAATAAAAACGACATGATATGTGCGTGTCTGTGTGTATGGGGGTGTGCGCGTTTATGTGTGTTATTAACGTTGGCTTTATGGTTTACTGAAAATATTTATGTACAATTAAAAAGGATTATTTAAAATATGCTTAATCTTGAAAATGGAGCCAATAAAGATAGTGTCAGGACAATTTGTGTCTGAATCAAATCGATGCTAGTCACGTCTAGTCGCACGTAACCGGATTCACAAAAAAGCTCTATTGCATTACTTATTCTTCGTTATTTTTTCTTTTTTTTTGTGTAGAAAACCTGAACGTTATTATACGATTTTTAGAGCAGATCGAGCTAAGAAAAAACTGCTTGAGATCAAAAGCAAAATTTTCTCGAGTCGATGCAGCAGGTATTACTCCATACTTATATATATAAAGAAAATGTTCGTTAACTGGTGACTGTTCCAATACTGGTATAGTCACCCTACTCGAACCAAAGAATTGAAAACAAATTTGCTGGAGAAATTTTGTCCCGGCGTAGTCCTTACTTTTGGTCGATCAAGGTATATCAAAAACCAGCCAATCAGAAACTTTTAATATAGGTCTTAAAAAAAATAGTGGCACATTCTACAAGTAAAATGCAAACTTTTTTCCAATCAATGTTCTATACAAAATGTTTCAGAATTTTTAGTAAAAAAATGATAAAAGTTGTATTTTAACCAAAAATTGAAAAAAATAACAATTTTCAATGTTGCATATCTTTTTTATTTATGCAAACATCGATCAAAAATTTTAGGAATATGTTTTTTTCATAAAAAACTAAAAGTAAAAAAATTTGAGCCATTTTAAAATTTTGAGCTGCTCACTTCACATTATATATATATATATATTGACAAATACTAGCCCACAAAAAATATTTTGGCGAAATGTCAACGTTTGCGACATTACCTACTGACACTTCATCCCAGCATCGAACCTGTTAACATCCAAATAATAGTATCCTCATAACCTTCACGTTTTAAACAAACACTCGAAAAACCTTTAAAACCACATTATCACTACGTATATCTCATCCCTCGCGCTAATCTCCCCGTTAAAAAAAAAATTAAACCCTTTTCCACATCCTCACTTGAAAATGAAGTGCGGCGCAATCTGTTAATCGAGCCGAGCTCTAATTTCTCGCGAAACCTCTCGGCTTGAAAGAAAAAAACGCTGCGCTCTCCTTACCGCACGCGCGTTCGTTTCTGCTCGCGAAGGAGTTCGGATCTGCACGCGTGCTCCGCCGAAACTCGCCCGGCCCGAGCTATGGACTTTTAATAGGGACCGGCTCTGCACTCCATACGCGCGCGAAGAAAGCGAGAGAGAAAGAGAGAGAGAGAGTATAATGTATTCGGTTGCAGCAGCAGCGTGCGTGCCTCGCGGGTAATGGGCCTACGCCGCGCGCTCTCGAGTTCTTTCGACGCGCGCATCATCACGCGATGCTGTGTGGCGCTCCAAGGTATATACGTGCAGCAGCGAAGAGAGAGAGAGAGAGAGAAATATTCAGGGGCGTTGGTTTGTTTATGCGCGCGCTTCGTCCGGCTTTTTTGCGATTGATTCGAGTATCGAGAGTGCGTGTGTCTCTGCGTGTACACGAGGGGGTTAATTTGGTAGTGCTGGAGGTGGTGTTTGGAGGAATTGTAGAAAGATTGCGAGAAAGGGTTAGACGTTTTTGTCAGCCGCGTCTTGAGGGCGACGTTGATTACTGTTATTGCGGGGAATGTGAGGGGAATTTTTTTCGAGATCGAGGTCTTTGACTTCGCCGCGTTAGGTTTGAGGCGACAAAGTTTTTAGAAAATTGACTGACGGGAATGTAGTTCGGTGTAATTTGGAGCGATTGCTTTTTTTTTTGAGGATAAATATTTGGCTTGTCAAGTGTTACGGGGAGGAAATAGTTTTGTATAATTTTACTGCTTACAGATTCTTCAGTTTTTGTATAAATAATTGTATGTACATTGTAGAACATTTACGTTTTTCTTCCGAAATTGCAGTGCAGACACATATAATACTTCAGTAAATATTATATACCTACAAGTGAATAACAGAAAAGTCGTTCACTCGTGCGAATAAGTGAACAAATCTACCAATACTTTAGTTAATATTTATTAAAGAATCAGTTGATTTGTTCACTAGTTTGCATCAGTGAGCGATTTTTCACTTGTTCATTTTCAGAGAATATGAGCAATTCTATAGAAATCGTCAAACAACTGGGTACAAAAGTAAAACGAAAATTTTGAGGGGCATACCTACGAAACCACTTGTTTTTGGTTCTTTGAGCCATGTTGAATGTACACAAAATCGAGAACATGGTCAATTGGGTGGCATGCTTTATTGAGGACAGAAACTTTACTTCCAAAAAATTCTCAAAAATGACCTTTAAACATCGATGACATGACGATTTTTGTTTGAGGGGGTAATTTTTACGTTTTTTTTTTTTAAATAAATTTACTGTTTGCAAAAAATCTTCCCACCAAATTCACCATGTTCACGATTATTTTTATACTTAGAACAGTCCAGAGAACTAAAATAATCTAATCTGGTAGGTGTACCCCACAAGCAAATTTTTATTTTTTGTACCCAGTTGTTTGATGATTTCTGTAGAATTGCTCAATATACATTTTTTGCATTTTGCATTACAGCAAGATTTCGATTGATTCAATGTGACTTCAGCAAGAATTTCTTTATTTTCCCTGCAACGGCAACACCACTTTGCACTACACATATACCTGCTGACGCAACACCCAAAGTATAATATACAACCTCCTCGTATAACTTGGCATTGTTGCCGAAGTGACTCCCATAATTAAACTAGGTTTACAACCTCGTTGCGACCCAAAGCAAGGTCTCACTAATTATTGCAGAGCAATCCATTCTCTTCCCACCCCCATATATTTCCACTATATATACCCACCGTAATATATCATCTCCAACGTTGCGTCACCGTTCGCTTATATTGGCCCCACCAATTCTTCCTAATAAACCGCACCTCTCTCTCTCTCTCTTTCTTTCTCGCAATTTATTGCGTGGTCCTCTCGTCTTTAGACAAAAGTATATACGTAAGTCCTTGCGGCGAAAGCCTCTTAGAGACACCGCGGCGTGCCCTTTCTCATCCATCCAACCGTACTTGTATTCTTTCTGCCTCTCACTCCTGCCTGCTTCCACGAACTTTCTCGCGCAACCGAAACGGCGCGCGATGCGATCGACGCGTGATAAAGAGCCAAAATTCCTCGCCCCTTTGTGCCCCCCGACCGCGGAGCGATTCGACCCCGAGATATACGTACGTACGTATGCTACTGCTCTCGTGTGAGGTCGGCGACGTCTTCGCGGTTGACAAGTAAATTAAGACGCTTGCGCGCACGGTGGCACTTTCGCTGGATCAGGGCGAGGAATCTGGGAGGAATATTTTCTCCCCGGCGTGACTAATGTAACATTTTGTTCCACGCGCGCGCGGGGACAGTTTTTTCTTCGGGTTTTCTGTTTTATTGCAGACGCTGGGGTGTCTGTTGGACGCGAGATTTCTCGTGTAGAACACGGGGAATCTGATGTTTCCTCGGTTGTCCGGCCGATTATGAGCGCTGCGTACAGATGTGTTATCGGCGGGTATACTGTCGAGGTATAACGGAGATGTCGTTTCTTTTGTTCTGAGGTAAGGCGGGAGTTGTAAATGTCGCTTTTACGCGTTGAAGGAGCGCTTTGAACACATTTTTGGACATCGTATGGTTTTTAAATGGACTTGTTTGAAATATAATGATGCTTGGGATGATTCTGACGATTGACAATCGTGTTTTATGTTAGCGAACAGTAAGAAGTCTGTCGATAATGTAATAATAAGTAAAAATAAATTAAGTTATCCGGTTTAGTTAAAGAACCCCAATATAAGTAGAAAAATTCAAGTATGTGGTGCTAGCAGAATTTTCTTCTAAACTGGTGTAGTGTTAAATTCGTCTCTATTTTACTGTCAGAGTGAGTCTTTTATTCTCTGACGGAAATAATAATGTAGCTCATACCGAGAACACTTAAATCATCGATAATCCAGCGCACATATTTCAAAACCACCGTGCTATCAAACCATCGATATCGTCAACTTTCAATGGCGCATTGTTAAAAAGTTCACACTTTTTTACACGTTCTTTAGCAGAACAATCAATTTTACACGATTATAATAGCACATACAGTCAATACCATGCCGATATCGGCGATCTTTTTGTCCCCACCATAATACCCTTGAAAAACACGATATACCCCGCAACCCCATTCTTCACTCGGAGAATCTCCTCATTCCTATATCTATCTCAAGATATCGTTGCAGCACATGACAAAATCTCCCGAAAATTCATGGAAATCCCCGAAAGACGGATAAAAAACGCGCCCGGCACACAAAAACCCATCGCTCTTTTTCACGGGGCTCGCTCGCGTGCGCCTCGCTCTGATGGATTCGAAAAAAAACGTCGCCTCCGACGATAAAAATCTCTTTCAGTATGCGCGCGAGCCCGAGAGAGAGAGGGAGAGAGAGGGAGAGAGAGAGGCGGATAGACAGACCCGCGTACGCGCGTCTCCCGTAGCGCGCTGCGTAAGTGTGTATAATATATTGTATACGAGCGCGAGTATTGTACAATTTTTTGGAGGTAATACGAGAGCGGAACGATGAAAATGCGAATTCGCGGGCACAGTGGGGCAGAAGTTGATGAATGGTTTTTTAAAGTGTTTGCGGAGTATGCACACACACACACACACGTGCGCGCGTGTGTAGAGAGATATGGGGTCAGCGTGATTCGGCGGAAAGAAGCTAGCGGTGTTAAAACAAAGAGGAGAGAGTTTTTCACGAAATTCGATTTGGGGCGTAAGTGGGTTTTGGGGGGCAGCGAGGGTGGGTGGATGCGGATTTCGATGGTAGTTCGAAGAGTGAGGTTGAAAAAGTGAATTTTACGGAAAAAGTCGGTCAAAACAGCGTTTTTATGGGAATTGGAAAAAACAATGAACAATGATTAATGGATGAAAGTAATACTAGCATGATGTTTTTTATAGTTGAATCTGCAGGTAGAAAATAAAACTTGTATATAAAAGCAAAATACACGTAGCGTGTATATTTCAAAGCGCGTAGATCAAAGTTAGCCTCAAGTTAAAATATCAGAAATAAGTTTCTTCGGTAATAAGAATAATATAACGATTAAAATATAGCCCACATAGCACTTGATGTTTACGCAGTATTATTATAATATAGTATAAGAATGTATATAGTTTCTACATAATTGCTAAAGCGGTTTTTTCCTATTAAATTTCTACACAATAGTGTAGCAATGTTGTTATGATATTGTTACAATATGCCGCAATAGTGCCCGATATTATTATAATTTTGTTGCAACATTGTTGCAATATTGATAAATATTATAATAAATTAATAAGAAAAAACCTTCTCTGTAAGTATTATTAGAATATAATAAATTCTGATGTTTTCTGTAAGTGTTTAAAAAATCACTTTGGCGTATGAGGATGGGCACTTTTGGGTGGTACCATCTACAGTGCTTCTATGGGAAATGAAAAGTGAAAGTAAAAATCCAGTATTAAAAATATTTATTCAAGTGAGATTGAATTATTGTGTAAATCTCATCATGCCGCCTCCCTTTCATACTCATAGAAAATATATTATACTCATGTGACAATGCTTAAAAAAACACTTTAAGATCATCTCGCCGGTAAATCCAAAGTGAAAAAGAAAATCATTTTCGTGACCCACAAAAATCGGAAAAACTCACTCATACCCATATAGAACTCTATGATATGCTTATTTCCTCAACTCAATTATCTTTCTCCACGTCCCTCAAAAACATTCACATCCCCAACATCACAAAACCCTTCAAATCTATCACCCCAAAATCTAAATTTCCGTCGATAATCGAGACCAGCCAACTAACATCCCCCTCGGAAACCCTGACGTCCTCTCGACCCACATTAGACCCCTCGCTCGCGACAAGCCAGAAAAAGAAAAACACAAATCAGAGACGGACGAAAGAAGAGGGAAAGAAAAAAAAAGAAAAGAAAGATTCACCGTAAAAGTGGAATTCCGCAAATCCCGACCAAAGTGTCCATTTCCTCGAGTAGAAAAGAATAGGCCCGAAAAGAGCAACGAATGAGCCCGCAGGCGATAGACAACACTAGACTCTATATACCGCACGCGGTAAGGAAGACAGAGAGGAAAAAAAGAGCGACGCGCGTAAAAAGGAAGAAGAGACGACGACGACCCGCCGAGGGCTCGCGTCAATTAAAACGATATTCATTCGAGGTCTTGCCTCATAGTGGAGGCGCGCGCGCTGAAAATCCAGCGTAAAAAGACTTTCTCTCCCTCCCCCCTCTCGCACTCTCCATTTGTGTCGCCTCGGCACAATGGAAACTCGCTCGGAAAACCGCAGGACGGCGGCCGGGGGTATGAAGAAGAAAAAAAAGTAGTGTGCGCATAAAGGCCCGAAAAAGTCGGGGGCGAGAGAATTGAATGGGGACAGTTGACAATGGACAGCGATGCCGTGCTTTGGCTTTCCTTCGCTCTGCGGAAGAAGGAAGAGAATGGATGAAACTAGCGAGTGCGAGGTATAGATATATATATACAAACTCACGCTGCGGAGTGAGATAATGGAGCGGGACGCGAGAGGGAAAAGTCAACTGCGTCCCGCTGCGCGCGAAACGCTATGTTAAACGGTACGAATTAACTTTTCGATTGTTTATTTTGCCCGCGGCGAGGATACGACTGTGTTTAGAAATATTTTCGGCCTTTTTTTTGGCTCGTGGGTTTCGTTTACGCAACGTGAAAATGTTCTTTGAATGATGTGGAAGAAAGACTGCGTTTTTTAGGATAGATTCTGTCGTTCGTTAGATTCTTAGTTTTCTTTTTTATAGAAAGCGTATTCCAGAGAAGGGCGTGTATACATGACACGTTTTCGATATCGCGTGACAGCGCCTGGCTAATTGCCAGCGCCCCCATATGGCACGAATCTGTGGTGCTTTTCTGTAGAAGAAGAAGCAGAAGCTCGTCCACGGAGTGTACCGAAACGCTACAATGTATAACGAAACCGCATAAAACGTGAAAGTGTGCTCGCCTTTAAAAACGTACAGAAAAAAGAAGAAAAATTCTTTGCCTAGCCACCTATACCACAATATATACTATTCTTGCTGACTTTATATTGTATCGACTTATGCGTTCATCTCCCTTCAATCATTAATAAAAATCACTCTCCCTCAATATCCCCAAAAGGGCCAAGATCTATAAATATTCACGTTCTCCAGCGCGCCCTCGAGAAACCCGCCCCGGTCCGCATTCACCTCGACCGCGAAATGGCATACTTTTCGGGTGTCCCCCTAGTACCCCACAATGCGAAGAATAAAAAAGAAAGGAAGAAAAATCCAACCCACCCCTCACCGAGACTCCGCCTTATTTTCTCCAATAACAACGCCCGGGGGCACGCGACATTTTCTTAAACCACCGTAGGGGGCACTGCCCCAATATTATATGCATTGCCCCGTGGCGCGTGCGTGACACCGTTCATTTTCCGAGGAAACGTAGGCGCGCGCGCGCACTCGACAAAAAAAAAAGAATGAAAGAAAGAGGAAAAATGGCCGAGGGGTCTCGGAAGGAAGAGAATGAGCGCGGGACTGGCTCCGTAGGGGGTGCCATCATCGACGGCCATTCATTGCGCTCTTCAGCGCGACCTCATTGTGGGGGCGCGCGTGCGCGCACGCGATGTCTTCTGTCCTCCGGGGAATAGAGAACCACGGCGACCACACATCGCGCGAATATGTATGGATGGGTGTGCGTGTATAGGTGTATATACGGACGCGTGAAATTCTAGGGGTAGAAACGTTGAGAATGAAAAGGCACGGATGAATGATCTTTACGGAGGCGCGATCGGATTCCCGGGATCGGGTATTGAGGAGCGTGATTGCGGTACTTTTTAACTGGTTACGGTTGCCGGCGAGTTTGATTGACTTTTTGTTTGGGGCGGGATTGAAATGTCGGCGAGTGCAGGTATATATGCAGGAGAGTATAGTGAACGATGAAATGCGCAAAGGTGTGATTTCGAGGTAGCTTTGTTGAAGGTGTTTTCTTGTATACGACAAAGTTATCTTGCCGTGGAAAATTAACCGATCGGTCTGGCAGTTTCTTCTTTTGTGATAGAAATTTTTGGCTTTGTAGATAAAGGAAAGGAACTTTTTGACAAAACTTAAAAAGGACTGTCATTTCGTATAATTGCTAGTTACTTTCAGCGATTTTTATCATCTTTAAAAGGCGTTTTCACCGACTCACAATTAACTATTTTTTTTTTTTTTTTTAATTTAAATATGGTCTATAATAACCACGACTTATATATTATATAAATCTTACACTAAAAAAACCTTCCATTTTCGTCATTGTCTACGAGGCAACTTGGCACGACAATATTCAAAAACTCAAGAAAACATCCAGCAAAAATTAAACGCACCTCCCGAAAAATTCCGCGACCCTTAAGTAGAAAATAAAATATTTTCCTAGCCGCAGGTCGGCGCACACTTCTGATTTCCGCACGACAATGGCATCATGCGCGACCTACAAACCTCGCCACGATTGTCTTCTCCTATAAACCCGGGGACTTTCATACCTCCACACGCACCCCACGACTATACTCAAGTGCATCATTGCTCCCCGCGTCGGCGCAGCTCAAAAGCCTCCTTAAAATAATACCGTAATCCCTCCGCAGTAGCTCTCGCTCACTCCTCTCCTATCCATTATAATGCGCCCGATGCATTGTGGAACGCCGAAGTAAAAAAACAGCGCGTGAGAATTTTCCATTTTTTCTGTTCCCCCACCGAGCGCGCGTCGCACTTCCTCTATATCGTCGCGACGATTCGAAAAAAAGGAGCCACACGCGGAAGAGAGAGAAGAAGAAGAAGAAGAAAAATATCGATATTGGCTTTCCGCGGCGCAGTTTGTCTAGCCGTCCTAGGAAAATATTTTCGGTAGCCCGAGAGCGGCGGCTCAACCGCCCCTGCGCAGTGTACATAAGTGTAAATGGAGTGAGAGAGAGAGAGAGGAAGCCGAACACGAGACTCGGCTGTGTAAGTATATATATCTCGGATTTCGTGCGGGCAGTAGGGTCAGCACGAAACCGAAAAGCGAGCGCGCGGTCGCGATTAAATTATTTGGGATAAACGTGTTGCGCGAGTGCGATGTTTTGTTGAGGAGAGAGAGAGAGAGAGAGCGTTTAGCGTGAGCAGGGCGAGATTGTTTTTTGAGAGAGGCGGTCTGGTAATTGTGGTATTTGCTAAACACGGATAGACGAGTGAACGCGGTAGGTGTATTTTGCGGAGAGTTCGAGAGGTTTTGTGTGTTTACAGAAGCGCGTGTCCGACGCAGTTGGGCGGGGAGTGTTATGATTATAGGGAATTTTGTAAATAACTCTATCGGTTGAAATTATTATGTACACGTTATTAGAGTAATGCCGATTTCAATGAAATCAACAGCCGTTTTTTGCATGCAAAATGAACGAAACTCCGAACATTATTATTTGAAGAATCTTTGAGGACATCAAATTTTCTTTTTAATAAATTTACTGTTGGATTCATTAGAAACTTGCATATCTGAGTAATTTCCAAATTGTATTAAAATAAATATTTTAGAATCAAGGATAGATCATTGTGGCAATCCAGGACAGCAATCGTAAACGCACTTTAACGATCACTAACTATATAATGGGGCTCGACCAACCGCACACCCACACACACACACACACACACACACACACACACACACACACAGGATAATTCCTCCTAAAACAAACAGCCAGCAAAACACCGTATTAATCACCAGCACCGCCTATATATCTCATATTTACAGACCCGCTCTCGCAACAACGTGCACCATGTACTTCCTCAAAGAAAAAACGCCCCGCGCGTACAACACAACGCGCTCGAATTTCACACGCTCGGTCGCTCGCTCTCGTTCGAACGAAGGAAAATCACGCGCGCTAAAAATACGCGTCCGCACTCGCGTGAAAAAAAAAGAACGAAGCGGAAGGGAAAAAATCGGCCGCGCGCGTGCTGCGGAGGCGTGCGCGCAACACATCCGGGGGCCAGCGCGTAGCGCGAGGATGCATAGGCTTGTTGATTCCTCGTGATTTGTCACGAGCTGCATATATAATACAGTGTTTTGTGGGTGGAGAGAAAGAGAGGAGAGAAATGTATGGGTCTCGAGAGAAGTCGGCAGGTTTTCGAAGCTGAGTTACGGGTAGGAAGTGGCGATTTTCGGTTTTTTAACGCGGGGGCTGGCCGGAGTACCGTAAACGAAGGGCAATTATATATAACAGCGTAAACGTACATTATAAGTATATATATTTATTAATTGGCTTTGCGAAAAAGAGAATCGTAACGTACGTTATTCCGCGAAAATCGATTAATGTGGAGATAATTAATATTTCGCGTGCGCGCGCGCGCTTAAACAATCTCGGCGTAATTAAACAATAACCCGGCTCTCTCTCGCATCTAATTTCACGTCGCTCGAAACCAATCTCTCTCTCTCTCGATTATTATTACAACTGCACGCGTGCACGCAGGCTGGAAAGAAAGCACCGCTAGGCATAAAGTATCAATCGTGCGGCACCGAGCCGAGTGCAGCAGCACCTCCTCCTCCGCCTCCTTTCTCTCGATAATACTCGTACACACATCCTCTCTGCTGCAGTGCGCCGCCGAAAATAAACGAGCCTCGCGCTCAAAAAGCCCAGGAACCAGATCTCTGCCCCCTTCCTCTCCCTCGGCTGCTGGGCAAAAAACAAAAGCGGCTCGTCAATAAGGCCCCGAAGTAGGTCCGTGTGCCAAGAGGCCAGTGGGTGCACGTATATATATATATATATATATATACATACACACACGCACACGTAGCGCAAAAACCGAAAGCACGGGCGCGTGCCGAATAATCGGCCGCGGGCGAAAAGAGAGAAAGAGAGAGAGAAAGGTGCACGTGCATGCGTGCGCGCAGTGTGTTTCTCGAGATGGAATCGCGATGCAATGCGCGCGTGCAGGATTTTCGGGCTGCTGCGGTGTGCGCATATATATATATATATATATATGTATATATACGAGAGAGCATTGAGACGTAGTCGATTTCTGTGAATGAGATGGAGATAGTTGGGGGGTTTGGGTGGAAGCGCGGCGTGTAAGGTGTACGCTGGCGGGGTGGCTTCGTTAGTTGCGATATATATCGCAATGGGTGTGGGAGTGAAATGTTCGGGTGTGTTGGGTGAGGAGGAAGGAGTGGAGTTTTGGTTGTCCTTTTTTGGGGGGATAAATAAAGTTTTCCTGGGCTTTGTAAGTGATATTGTAGTTTATTATTTGTACGGTAGTTTGTGGTTTAATATAGCTATCACACGGAGAAAAAAGTTCAGTATCGTTAACTGGAGACTCAGGCCAAAACGGCCTGAGTGACTTGGGTAGTAGGTATAAAGGTAGCATTACTAGAGTCTCCGCTAGTTTCTGCCCGAGAGTCAACAGTAAAGATTTTTTTTCCACGTTCACCAATTCTTAATAATTGATTTTGTTTAGCTGAATTATAATAGAAAAGCATATTACAATTATAATTAACTTATGTAAATCGTATATATAAGCTATGTAAAGTTTACCTTGTAAAAACATGTGACTGTGACGTTTACGTTTACGGAGGACTCAGGCAAAAACGGCCTGAGAGTCCGGTATTCGGCGCTTGGCTACATACACTAACCTTGGCGGATGAAAATAAAGTTATATTTACTCAATTTTTCTCTCCGTCCACAAGACTCGAGCAAATATTTCGAGTAAGACGAGCTTTAGATTTATAAAGTATAATATGAAATTTACTTTTAACGAACTTTAATGTGTCAGTTGTTTTGATTAACCTATCAAAAGAAATCTTTAAATCAAAGACAGTCTCTGAAAAATCTTTTATTAAATGATTGGGAATCACGCACCGTGAAACTAGGCGAGACTATGAAACGTTTTGGAATGTTTTAGAGTGTTATTTTGAGAAGAATACTTCAATAATGCATTACATCATAATCTTTGCTTAACTTTGAATCAATATATATATAAATAAATATTGGAAAATGTGAGTCATTATTTTTCATTTAGTCTCTTTTTCAAAATTGTAATAATGATTATACACGTAAACTGGAACATGCCAGGTTTTGATATTGTTATACAACTTTCTAAAATAATACTGACATTATTTGTCATTAAAAGATTCGGAGTATTAAAATATTTCAAAACGTAAAGTGATCTTTAAATATGATAATATTTGTAGGAAAAAGATTTAAGTATTTATCAAGTAGCTTGGTGTACATCATACATGTATAATATATAACATGGATCTCAATAACACCATAAATATCCTCACGGATAAAAATAATTAGTTAATTCTACATTTCCTATACAGTTGATTTAACTGTAACGTGACAAATTCGTTTTTTACTTTCAAACAAATTGGTAGAATTTTCATTCGGAAATGTAAAATCTCCATTCTTAAAAACTAGAATTTCCATTTTGAAAAATCAGATCCATTCTTAAGAAGTAGAATCTTCATTTTTGAAAAGTAGAATTTCCATTTTTCGAAAAACGGAATTATTACTTCACAAATTCCGTTGATTTTACTATTTATTTTTTTTTTGTGTATATTCGCATTTACAGCATCGTACTTAAAAATGTTGAATAATCAAATTATATGACATCGTACGAGCTAACATCTCAAATGCATAAAAACGCATTTAAATTTTCTTTGCTCACATAATTGTTCATTGTCAAAATTTTATCGTAATAAATCTTTATAAATAAACACTACCTCGTTATACCTACTAGACAATTATTTTTATCACTTTATCCGGTACAAAGTCTTATTTAATTATTCCCAACAAAATGTCTGTATCAGTTCTCAACAAAGCCAGACCCGTCATCCAAAGTTAAGTACCACATGTGCCTTCTAGGTTTAACATTCACCTATATCATGCTTCAAACCCATTTTTTCTTACGCGATTACATACGGGAACTCCACTATTCAACAAATGAACTATCGCAATTCCCAACAACTCTAACAACTGTCGTCCAATCAATCAAACGAAAACCTACTCAGAAAGCTCCTAAACCCGACAACCCCGCCGACTTATCGACTCACCCCGGTTGCCTCTCATCAGGCGGCGGCGGTGGCGACGCTCGAAGCCCATATACACACCCGTCGTCAGCTGCTGCTGCTGCTTCGCGCTTTCACTCTGCGACTCGTAAACACGTGTATCGACTTAATTACGCATGTAGAACACTTTTTTGTACCCGAAAAACTGCGCAGCCAACTTTCTTATACCTCGCCATGGAGCAGTTTTAAACGATTCCTCGGACGAAAATTCCCTGCTCCTGTTTTACAAAACGATGTGTCGGGTCGCGTCGACGCTAATTGTGCCGTTGCGAAACGATGCATTATATGTAGTTTGAGAGGAGGCATAGAAGAAGTGGAGTGGCAACAAAAGTGCGAGAAAAGTTGTTGGCATCATGGAAATGTAAACGCGGCTTTGTTTCGGTATTGCGGTATATATAGTAGTAGCCTCCGAATGAATCGACGGGGCAGGTGTTTAAAAATGCGTTTCATTAAGGATACAATTATAAAAGGCGCGCGTAGGGCTTTTTTTCTTAAACGCGGCGTGTAAACTCTTAACATTTTTAAAATTTATTTAACCATGCATGTGTGTGTAATTAAATTGTTATTTTTATATATTAATTACGTGTCATTGGGAGAAAAATAGTTGCTGATGGTTCATCGGCGTTAAATAAATGAAATAATTAAAGGGGGATTTATATACTTTTGAAATGTTTGGTCGCGTATCAAAATTCACATTATCTAGAAATAAATAAGGGAAAAGTCGTTCACTAAAACGGATTCGTTAAGAAACTAGCTAATACTATAGAGAACATTCACTTATATGTAAAAAGTAAAAAAACCAGCATCAAATTAGGATTCTTTATCGTCCATTTGCAATAGTGAGACAACTTTACATCTTTTAGATAGTAGGTTTTACGAAAATCTGAAAGAAGCATTCAGTCTAGGATGCTCGCTAATTGAGATGAAACCCCAAGCCTTCGACAAAAACTGGAATCGCAAAAAATTGAGTCTCATTTGGGAGGTCCTGCTAAAAAAATTCCCTAATTCAATTCCTCAGAACAAACAAATTTTTTTACCAGAACCACGAAACGTCTATTCAAGATAATTATACGTAATACACGTTCAAAAACGCAATGCAATTATTTCATTATAACAATACTTTTTTTATTTTCTACAGCTGATGTTTGAATTTCTCTATGACGTGGTTTACATAGCTGTGCGTATTACTGCTCTAAAAAGCCACCCGATATCAATATACTTTTATCTAGGATGTTTTGCAATAGTGCCTTCCTTTTGTTGCTCTTATTATCAAACCTAATTCATTTTAAAGAATATTCATTATCTGCTAAAACAAACGCGGATTTTTACCAAGCCTTACCAGTTACTCAATGTCTATACCTCTTAACCATCGATATATAAACATTATACCTATTTGACCTACACTTTATCTTCTTCCTCCGCGAATCAAAACCCCACCCCAGCTCTCCATCGTAACCTCACCCACTCACTCACTACCGAATCCCTTCATCACCCACCCATTCCCGTCTTCCTCTTCCTAGAACCTCACCACCACCTCCGCCTCCTCTACCAAACCAAACACGCGTACACCCTAATTATCCACCTCTTCTGCACTCTCTCAGCCTAAGATGTCTCTTTCTCTCCGCGCATCTTTCTAAGCACCAACCAACCTATACTACACACACACGCACACACACTTGCTCCGATCTCGCGCACCTGTCCGGTTTTGTCGCGCGCGTGCCGCCACCTTCACGAAAACCGAGAGAGAGAGCGAGAGGGAGATCGGCGCGGCCGATAGCGGCCCTAATGAGTTACCGCGAGCGCGTGCCACGGCCACCTTCCTCCTCGTCGTCGTTTTATCTCAAAGTGTAAGGAGGGGGAGAGGAGAGAGAGAGATTATTACGAGGGCCGTATTATACGTTAAACGGCGACGCGTGCCGCGCGCACGCGCACGAGTTGCGCCGTTCGTACTCCGCGCACGCGGCCTTTTTCGTATATAGAGTGAGAGAGAGTTCTTTGTTTCGACGGACGCGCATCTGCGGGCGAAATTGATTCGGCGGGGATCGCTGCATGCTGGAGGATATATATGGGATGTGCGTGGATTGGAATATGCGGTTTTGTGTATATGGATTTTGGGTGTCTGTGTATATATACCGTAAAGCTTGTCGGGTGCACTTGATTATGCTGATTTTTGGTACGGGTTACAGTTATTGAAAGCGCGCGTTATATACGTATAATGCGCAATATCAATTTTTCATTTCATCGGTATAGGTGTTTAATATATACACACACATACACTCGACTTGTATCATAAATAAGTACGAGACAATTTTCTTAGCGACCCCATCGCGTCCATTACGCCCGTCCATCAAAGTAATTCCCCGCGCGCGATATCCCCAAACCTCTCTCGCATAATCCATTAATTTAATAAACCCGCCCGTATACATACCAATCAGCCTCCGATCGGACAACTACAAGTACACCCGGGCCATCATCCGCACGGCGAGCACCAAATTCAACCTTCTCTTCTCGCTAAATCCTCTCTCTCTCACTCGCGGTTGAAGAACCCCATAACCAGAGCCCGTCCAATAAACATCTCTGTCACCCGGTAACTCGAGCGCGCACGCGTCAACCGTCGTCGTCGCGTGCCGTAGGTGTGTACAAATTGAGAGGCGGGGGATACTAAACGGGGGATGAATTATAATGAGCGCGCGTATAAGCGATCGGAGAGAGATGAGGGCGCGTATATACATGCACGCGCACGCACTTTCGACTTCGGGGGGAGAGCAGGTGTACGCGCGTGCCGGCGTCTATATATTTCTCCGTCTGTTAATTTCTGCGTCCTCCTTCGGCAGCCAACAGCAGCAGTCTCGGTCACTTATATGTATATATATACGCACTCGAACACCTTTCCTTCGCGCGCAAGTGGATACGGAAATTTTACCGCGTCGCTGTCGCACCTTGCGTGAAGCCGTTGCGTAAGGCCGCGCGCGCGCGCGATGCGGTATGTATATTTTAGCTTTCGTGCGTGCGCGCGTTTGCTTTTCTTTGCGGATACACGACGATGAGTTTTAATGAAGAGACACGCGCGCGCGCGTCTGTCGAAAAGTAACGAGACAGTCGCAATGGTCGGCGCGTGATTGATGTGGGCGCCGCGTGTATCGATTTTTGCCGGTTATGAATATGCTGGAATTATAATCTGCAGTGCAGAGTTGCCGTTGACAGGCGTTTTTTTCTTTTATAACGTGTATGATTTGTGATGCACGCGGTTAAAGTTTTTATGTACAAACCGATATATCGGAAGATTCGAGAAAGATATAATTGATTGCAACATTAATGATGCGGACCATCGTCTCAAAGCTTCAAAACTCGGCAGCTCTCGGCGATTTGTTTTTTTCCTTATAATGTAGTCTTAATTTATGCGCGATGCGAGGTACCACCCAGAAGCAGCGACGGAAATTCATTCAAATCAGCCGATAAAAAATAAACCCAATATATATATATATATATTTTATGGGTAACTTCATGTCAACTGTTCAGCTCAAATTTTTGTACTCCTTCCAAATTAGCCCCAAAACACAAATATAAAGTTTTAGAGCAAAATATGCAATCATTTTAAAGTTATAATTAATTGAAAATTTGAAAATTTGAAAATTTTCAATTAATTATAACTTAAATTTATTAAATTGAAATAAATTTTCAAATTTTCAAATTTTCAATGAATTATAACTTTAGAACGATGGCATATTTTGCTCTAAAACTTTATACTTGTGTTTTGGGGCTAATTTGGAATGAGTACAAAAATTTTGAGCAATTTTAAAATTCTGAGCTGAACAGTTGACATGAAGTTACCCATATATATTATGAGTGCACTCATCTCGATGCGCATCCTGACCTTTATACTCTCTCTCTACGTAAGAGGTGTTCAGCTCTCAATATCGAGTACCTGGATTTCTCGACTTCCTGCTTTGAACATTCCTTCCGTATAGGTGTGATCTACTTATGGAATAGGCTGCCTAATAACTTGCGTAGTTCTTACCGACATCCTCGTTTTAAGCAGCTCTTGCATACATACATGCTTTGTAAATAGCGTTTATCTTATTTTTTGTATACTATTTAATTTTGTACTACTATATATATATATATATATTTATTTATTTTTTGTAAGAGCAGTCTATCACAACTTTGCGCTTTGAAGTTAGGCTTTTCAACTCATGCGTTTAGTTGCGTTTATGTTGCTTCCTTTTAGTTTTTAAGTTTTATGTACCGTTATTATATTACTTTATTTTTATTTTTACTCGTGATTTTTACTTAGGATTTCACTATCCGTTCTGACTGCTCTATTCACTACTCATTTGTAAACTATGTAATGCAGTGGCTATTTCGGACCTTGAGTCCGTATCCTTATGATCAATAAATTCAAATTCAAATTCAATTCTCTACCAATTTGCTTCCCGCGCGCCGAAATTCCTCGCCCCCGTAGCCTACTACTCCCAATACCATCGCGCGCATTTAAACACGCCTCGCGCAAAAAGCATCGCAAGTAGCCCTCTCAGCCCGTTTCTTTCTTCGAAACAACAAACGCATTGTTGATATTCTACCTCCTCCTCCTCGTGCATGCATCCAATCTCTCTCTCTCTCTCCTCTCTTTTAATCGCTCTTATCCCCACCCCGGGCCTAAAACGCCAATTTCGCGCGGACGCACGCGCATGCATTCTCATTTCTCTCTCTCCTTTTTTTCTCCATTTTGTCCTGTTGCCCTCCTTCCAATCACTTCACCTGCCCTATTACGCCGCGCGCGCGTTCGCCTTCAAATATACCCACCTCGTCATCTCTCTCTCTCCTTCTCTTTCTCCGGAGGCGCGTGTCGAGCGCACGCGCGCGCGCGCGCGCCGCTCTCTTTTTCCTCTGTTTTTACGCACGCGGCGCGCGCTTTTTTACTCTCTCCTTCTCTCTTGCTCTCCGAGGGCCCCCGAAATATAATTGGCGGTGCGATGCACCTGCGTCCGAGCTCTCTCTCTCTCTCTCTCTCTTTCTGCCTTTCGCTGGACTGCGGCGGCTGATGCCGTATCGCGCGCGGCTATCTATCGCTGTTGGGCTTGGTTATCCGAGCGTATCGCGTTATTCTCTCTGTGTGTGTGTGTGTGTGTGTGTGTGCGGAGGGTGAGGTGGGTTCTGGAGATAGGGGAGAATGTTTGCGAGAGAGGATGAAAAGTGGAAGTTCGTGGAAAGTGCGAGGGTGTTTGCAGGATAAGCGAGAGGAGTGTATTTTTTTAGTTGTTCGATTTTTAAGTATCGTTATGATAAGGGGGAGAGATCGAGTATGGGAGCGAGAGTGAATCGTTTTGATATGAAAAGTGAAAACGAGAGTGTTGTCGGTATCGTCATCATTTCTATAGAACGTTCTCGATCGTTTCTGTGTAATAATCTTTATATCGAATTTTACGAAAGTTTTATGGGAATATTCTAGAGAATTCGGCATTCTATAAACCCCCTTTCGACATTTCGTAATAACTTCGTACTTAGATAAACCTGATCCTCGAGTCAAGAATCACCAACATTACCTGCGACTTATAAAAAATGCACTGGCTTGCAGTTTAATAATCATCAAATTCCCCATCAGGCATACTACCGAAACGCGAACACCATAGACCATCAAATTTTACGTACGCACATTACCCGAACGCATTATAAACTCTAAAACTCTCTCTCTCTCTCTCTCTCTCTCTCTCTCTCTCTCACACACACATACACAACTTGCCGTCAACAACCGCACCTCCGCTCACCACCTCATCACCCTTCTTCTCCTCCCCTCTCTCACTCTCTCTCTTCTATCGCGCATCTCTCACTCTCTCAAGCGCGCGTCGAATCGAGACTTGACCACTCTCACACACACACGCACTAACCCTTTATTGCCTTTGTCTCGCTCCCGAAGGGCGGCGGTGGCGGCCGCATTATGCATAGAAGACAACAGCACCTGGTATTGCCGCTCTGGCGAAAGGTGCGCTGAGAGAGAGACCCGCTCCTTTCGCTTTTTTTTTTCTTGTCGAGCTGCTCGCGCGCGCGTGCTGCTTCTGCGCAGCAGCGAGGAGACTGCAGTCTGATGCTCGGGAATTGAAATTTTTCAATTACGAGAGGGAGGCAGGGAGGGAGAGGCGCCTGTGAGGATCTATTTTTGTACATATAGGGATATGTATATAGGAATCGAGAGCGCGGGGAGGGTTTATGATTCTGCGGGCTGCAATTGGTCGGGTTAATTGTATCGGGAGCATGCGGTTCATTGAGTATGAGGGACAGTATAATGTATATTAATAGGAAAGGATCAGTTCGATTTTCACGGAGAAATGAAAGTTGATGTAAAGATTTTGCCCAGGTTTTCACGGTACGAAAAAAAGCCAACTTTGAACTTATAGGCGAATAAAAGCCAAAAACGCGTCTAAGGCAAAGAAAAGCCAAAAACACGTCTAAGGCGAAGAAAAGCCATCAAATGGCTACACCGCCAAAAAAGCCAGTTTGCGCCTTTCCAGACGAAGAAAAGCCAGTTTTCGTCATTCCTGGAGCAAAAATCCCAACTGACGACAACTGGATCATCTACTAATTATTTTATCTAATCATCTATTTATCTCACCTTTTTATCTATTTTAAAATATTTTTATCTTTTTGAATATTTTTTTATCTTTATCGTATTTTATTATCTGAAAGTTATCTATAAGATACCAACTAAATGATACTTTTGATTGAGAAAAGTCAAACTCGCTTTTCTGCCTCTGGAAGGGCGCAAACTGACTTTCGCGGTTAGCGTTTCTTCGCCTTAGACGCGTTTTTGGTTTTTCTTCGCCTGTAACTTGAAAGTTGGCTTTTTTTTTGTACCGCGCGACGATATGTGATCCGTGTATTTTTCAAGCTTAATTGGAATACTTCTGGCAACGTTTTTGGATTGATCAACAGGATCGCGCGGTATATAGCCATTTGAATAAGTAATGCGATTAGAATAAGATATACACGTGGACCGACCGTCAAGGGGCCCCACCTCGTAAATCTTGCTCTTATCATCGATATGGTAATTAATTAATCGATCCCTAGCCTCATTACAACCAGTGCCACGATCGTCATTTTTATCATCCTGAAAAAGGCATCCATCAGCATTTTTCCTCGATTCCGCAACGCATGACTCGCGAGCGTGGACCCGCACGAAAATTAATGACCAGCTCGCGCAGAAATTGTTTACATGACGCAGCACAACAGCGCTTTGTCTCCCTCGCCCCGTTATACAATATACACTCGTGGAAAGTCCGGGATAATCACAAAAGTCGAAACCGTATCACAACGAGGCGACAGTCGCGCGTGCGCTCGGGGACCGGTAATTTGGCGACTTCTCGGAACGCCGACGACGCTCCGCAGGTATGTACTACGTTTATACGCATTCGTCGTTGTCTCTCTCTCAAGAGAGCGACAGAGCGAGGTATTATGCGAGCCCGCCGCAGAGGGACAGAGAGTGACGATTTTCTCGTCGCCGGCGTGACTAAGGCGAAGATAAATGATTTTTTTTCTCTCACTCGCTCTCGACGTTTTCACGGGTGATCGGAGGGGGGAGGGGGATGTGTATAGTCGAGCGCAAATCGATCGATCGCGCCGAATCAATGTGACGCGCGATCGGTCATTTCTCTCTCTGTCGTGTGCGTTGGGTACGATGGGCATTTGTCTAAGCGCGATGCGGGGAGGTCGAATGGCTGGCTGGATTGAGATTTTTCGAGAGTTTTTTGCAAATTTTTTTTTTGAAATCGGAAGATGGTTGGTGCTGTATGAAAAAGAAATTTATGTTGGGCTGGTGTAATAGAATGTTAATGGGAGACATAAATCATTTTGAAAAAAAAAAAACGATTATTTATTGGAGTACATGGTTGGTTGTCGTGTACGTACAAGTTCTTAGGAAGATATATATATATATTTAATGGAATATCCGGGGAAAAAAAAAAAATAAATTGGAAAATGAAATTTCAATGTATACAATATAGCAAAAGAAAAAGACACAAAACTTCATGCACCGTTATGCCGTTACATTGTTCAGCTATTTGTTTTATTGTCTAAAATGACATTGCTATATAAATCAGTTATAACTTCTTTCAAATGTTATAACGCTGGAGAGAAGAATATTAACAGGGGTTGAGATATTAAATACTATATCATTTTTCCTCAACTTCAAGGTACGTTGAATCATTATGATTACCTATAATCCGAAATACAACTTTGTGGTATGGCCATCGGTAGATACCCAACGATTCTTTCGAATCACATGTTTTTTCTTCCATATCGACATTGCAATGCTATTTTTCGAGACATCTTTCGATAAGTTACCTATATCTACACAACGTTTACATACATCAACTTTTGAAAGTATAACAAATCGTTCAGTAGCTACCTCAGCAATAACTAACCATTCCATCCTTGATACCCAAATTTCACGGCTAAATCCTACCCCGCGTTCTCTCATCCACACATACATACCCACACACACGTATACCTATTTACATTCGGAATTTCATTCTTTAATCCATCATCAGTCAAGCCGCGCCGCTTCATTAATAACCTCCCCTACTTGTATACCCGCACTCAGCCAACGAACTTTAAGAAAAAAATTGCTCACTCCGCTGCACACGCACTTCCCTCTAATAAGCACCTCTGCGCGCGAGTATAGGCCAAAGCTTCGCGCGCGCGCGCACGCATTAAAGGGACACACTACGCGCTTCTTTTTTTCTCTTCTTCGCCGATCGCGCAAGTCACGTTACGAAAAATTCTACGACTTCATCGCGACCGCTAGGCGAGAGAGCAAGTTTCTTCTCTCTCTCCTCCCCCTTTCGAAGCGGTGTCTTTTGAAAGAGCGACACACGAAGGTTTACGGCCTCTCCCCTAAATCTTGCGCGTATATATGTACGTTCCAGTCGGCCGGGCTTCTTTACGGCGCGCGCGCCGATGATCGAGTCGAATCGTTCAGCTCTTCGAGGTTTATGTACAAGCGCGGGGAAAGAGCGAGAGAGAGAGAGAGAGAGAGAGAGAGAGAGAGAGAGAGAGAGAGAGAGAGAGAGAGAGAGAGAGAGGGGAAAAAACGCGGAAGAAGAATAATCGCTGCCGCGGGGATCAATCGTGCGACGACGTGTCATAGGTCTTGAGAAGAGAAAGAGAAGGGGGGGGGGGAGGTTTACGGCGGGTAGGTTGACACACGTTGCGAATCTCGTGTTCGGATTTGGAGATACGCTTTTTATTTGAGAGGCTGAGGTGGGTTACAGTGGTGTCGGGCGGGGAAAAAAGAGAAATGTTATGGTACGTAAATTGTTGGGAAAAATGTCGGTTGTAATTGTGTTTGCGATGGCTTGATGCGACGATTCTAAGCTGAGATATACGTAGAAGTTATTGCAATGGTTGAGATACACATTTTCAACGTTTTGAAGGTCTTTGGGATTTATTGTTTTTTTTAGCGGTACAGTTTTATTTTTAGACTCGACGTGAACTCTAAGAGTATTTTTTCGAGAATTTTTTTATAAATTTATTATCTTAGTTAAAATGATGATCAGACACATAATATATAGTAGCTGTTCCAAGCTAGTTCTTAGTTAAAATTAACTTTAACAGAAATTCGAAGTTTATTTTCAAACAACGCGAATCAGACTTAATAATGTAAGAATTGTTTCATTTTATCGGAAATAGAGCTACGAAATCCGCAATGTGAAAGAATGATTCGAAAGTAAAGTCTCAAGACATCGATCTAAGTACTACGATAAAGATATTACCGAAGTATTCTTATGTTCTCGTCTGTCCTACTGATAAAAAGATATCTTAACAGCAAGTAGAATCCACTTTATCCAAGATGAAAATAATTTTGTTTTACGACACTAGTAGAGATTTGCTTGGATCAAGAATAAAATCTCCTTCGACTCTGTCTACTAGCCAATACGAGTATATTAAAAAAATAAATATTCTTAGTACAAGAGGAAATCAATCATATTTAATAATCATTTGCACTGAGTAGATTGTTGTTAACAATTAAGAAATCTAAGCTTGAAAAAAAAAAAAAAAAAAAATCAGGTGAAGGCAAACAAAATTTTGAATGCTTTACAAGATGACATTTGTTTGCAATTCGTAGGTTTCTCCTCATTGCAAAAATAATTATTTTTTCTTGAACGGTGACTATTATTGAAAAAAGAGAAATTTCTACTTGAATGGAGAAGTTGATAATTTTGCAGATAGTCTGGATATACTAGCTGCCAGTAGATTTTGTTATAATGGAAGAAGGCGTTTCTCAAGTAGATTATTCTACTTGCTTCCAGGATCAACTTTTTTCAGCGTATCTTTTTGCATTAGGTCGTTCAATGATTAATATAGGGTTAAAATATTAATTTTTTTTTCAAGGAATTGTTCATATTCTGCATAGTAAGATATAGTATAATCGATAAGTATTTCAAGTAACGGAAACAAATTTTTTTAAATAAAATTTCAATACTTATAAAATAGATATCAACAATTGAAAAACCGCTGCCAATTCATTGGCACGTACTTCCCCAAACTTAATTTACTGATTCCTTTAATTAATTTTTAATTCCAATATTTCAAATTTAATACTTTATTTTGTACGGTGAGACTATGTTAAATGGTTTGTGGCTTTTTATTTTTATTCTTTCTATTTGTTATCATTAAAAAGCAATTATTATTATAAATTTTATATTTTACAAAAAAATATTCATTGCCCACAAAAACACAAAAAAATGATCATCACGACCAGATATTCGAGATTAAACATTTTTTTTTTCGTGTTTTTTAATACTGATATCTCAGAGAATATTCGATCAATTTGAAATTTTAACCAATTATTATAATTATTTATTACAATATTTATTTAAAATTTCAAGACTTTTTTATAAAACATTTTTTTTTTCTGAAAAAGAAATAAAGATAATCTCTTGAAATTCTAACCAAATATCGTCGCTCCCGAATAAAAAGGAGTCATCTGAACGCCCGGTTGGAAAAGGAGTCATCTCGGCGCCCGGTTGAAAAAGGAGTCATCTCGGCGCCCGGTTGGAAGAGGTGCCATCTCAGCGTTTGGTTGAAAAGGGGCACCTTTGATTGAGGTTTTCAGCACTGCCAAAGTATATTTTTCGGAAGAGCTTTATATCATTTTATACAGTAATTATTTTTATATAAAGCGATATAAAGCTCTTCCGAAAAATATACTTTGGCAGTGCTGAAAACCTCAATCAAAGGTACCCCTTTTCAACCAAACGCTGAGATGGCACCTCTTCCAACCGGGCGCCGAGATGACTCCTTTTTCAACCGGGCGTTGAGATGGCACCTTCTTATTTGGGAGCGACGATATAGTCTTCAATGAGTTTAATAAGTGGTTAAAATTTTAAGTCGATAAATCAAGTATTCTCTGAGTAAACACGATTTGAAAATTAAAAAAAAAATGTTTAACCTCAAATATCTTTGGTCGTAATAGACCGATTTTTTTGGGCAATGAACTCGATCTGAAGATATATAAAATCTACATTTCGTTTTATCGTACGACAACGAAAACGCAAATTTTTTCAAAAATAATTTTTTGACACTCCGTGCATAAAGTATTACTTTTTCGCACGCTTAGGTTTTCAAGCGAACTCTAAAATAGCACTTTACGCACGTTGTATCAAAAAGTAGAGTTCGATACTCGTGAGAAAAATGATTCTGGAGCGACAAACTCACACTCGCCCCACAATCATTTTTATCGCACTAGTATCAAAAAGTACTATTTTTCTAAAAAACAAATGAAGATAATCTCTTGAAATTTTAACCAAATATAGTCTTTGATAAGTGTAATAAGTGGTTAAAATTTCAAGTCGATAAATAAAATATTTTTTGAGAAATTAATTTATGAAATATAAAAACGTTTTCCTTAATAACAAATGACAGAGTGAAGATAATATAAATATTAAAAAAAGAAAATATAGGTAATTTAAATATCTTTCAAGAAAAGTTTATTATATTATCTAATAATGGCTGTAAAATATAAAAAAATAAAAAAAAAAACAAAAAATTCAAAATCGTTTTTTGGTTATAAAAAAAAAAGGAAATCAATAAAAACTCAAATACATCAGGGTACCGAGTTTTTTTCGCGAGACGAAGAGAATAGTCTTTGTCCAACGAAAATCGGTTAATTCGTTTCCGAGATATAAAGAGTTTACACACACACACCCACACACACACACCGACACACACACACACACCGACACACACACGCACATACACACACACACACACATCCACGAAATAATTTTCTCAAAATCAACAAGTATCGACATATATCGCCTTAAAACATCTTTTTGAACATTTTTGTCTCAAAAAATTTTTCACCGCTACAATGCTTCCTCTATGAGGAAGAAAAAAATGATTAAACAAATCATTAGTATCTTTTTTATTTTTGCTCCAACTTTAATTTGGAGAGTCTCATTTTAATCTTTGTGAAATTTCATTACTGGGGGGACTACGGGCCGAATTAAAAATTTTTTAAAACCTGGAAAGTTACAGGCAATTGTTTATCAAGTTTGGTACAAATCTGACATGAATTTGATAAGTTCAGTTAAGCAATCGCTTGTAACTTTTCAGATATCAACAATTTTTTTTAATTCCTGGTACCTCGTAATGAAATTTCACTAAGAATAAAATAAGCCTTACCAAATTAAAATCAGAGCAAAAATAAAAAAGATACCAACGGTTTGTACAATCATTTTTTCAATTGTCAATTTTTTCAATCTATTTTATTAGAACAGAAATTTTATTAAAAAAAACTTTTTTCCATCACTTGAAATAGATATCTATTTATACTACATCGTTTCTCACCATTCGGTATAAGAACAATTCCTTAGAAAAAATTCTACATTTTTCACCTATATAGTACCATATCAATCACAATAAAATCTTCAATTCCGCACAATCAAGATCGATTAAACGACAGCAACATCATCAATACCCACTACATCATCATCTTCGTCCTCCTCCCTCCAGTCCACCACCCCCGCGACACCCAACAAATCTCCCTCCCCAACCGCTGCACTTCGGGCCCATCCTTCAGCCTCACCGTCGCCGTCCGTCACCGCACTCACTCGAAATCCTTTCCTCGCCCCGTCATCCCGCGCGAATGAAGACAAACGTCTGGCGGGCGCCAAAATTAAAGCGCCTCGGTCGATATAAATTTTTCGTGAATATATATATATCCCCTTTTTCGGGTCCTGCGCGCAGAAGAAACGCGATCCCCCATCCACGCGCGCGCACACACACACACACACATATATATATATATATATATATATCGGCATGACGCGATCAATTTCGAACAATGCTTTTCGGATTTTCGAATCGGTAAATAAATCTCCATATCCGACGACGACGTCGCTCCCTCAGTCTCGACGCTCGCGCGCGCGCGGGAATCAAAGGAACGCTGAATACACACACGTACACGCGCGCGATCGGAGAAGGTGGACTCGGCTCTTTATTCTTCTTCGTCTCTCTTTTCACGGAAGACGTCGTAGGAGAAGAAGAAGAAGAAGAAACGGAGACGGTGATTTCTTGCAGGACGATTGAATGAAGGGATGAGACTGAGAGAGGAGGGGGAAACTTTGGTGAATGGAGAGTGATTTCTTGCGCGCGAGCGAGAATAAAGAAAGTCGGAGCAACGCACGGGGGATGTGTATTATAGTATTGGTACCTATATGTATGTGTATTCTTTCACGGCGCGCGCGCGAGTGGGAGAGGATGGATGATGGAGGAGGACGATGATGTATATTATACGCGCGCGCGTGAGCGAGACGCGTGCCGTGGACGGGGTGGGGAGAGTGTTATATAGGTATAGCGGTGTACAGATTTTCGAGGCTATGATGGGTGTAGTTATATGGAGGAGAAGTTATAGTTGTGAGTTGGAAATGGGTTATCATCATGTTTGATCGTGGGAGGTGGGTTGCGAATGGAGGAGGATTCGAAAAGAATTGTATAGGAAAATTTTTTTTGGGTTGATGTAGATTGATGCTGATGTGATCGAGAAATGTACGTAGATGTTGTTACTGCGACGTTTATAGTATAGTATTTAGCTGTTATTTCAAAATACAATAGCGTAAACTATATGTTTTACTGAAAAGTGTAGAAACTATAACTACGTTGGTACAACTAAATCCCATACTTTTTAGTATAATTGAGATTTTGGTAATTTGGTGTGGCTTCGCCATAAAAAATTTTTCCTACAAATAACTAATTAAGAATAAGTGAATTATAAAAGTATATGAAGTAGTATATATTTTTAATATAGATATTGTCGATTATCTGAAATTCGTTTCATTTTATGGCGTACAGGAAAATGGTCTAAATTTGAAGTATATATATATATCATGATTATTGTACGAATCGGGGTTTTAACAAAATATTTTTCAATAAAGTTTTTAAAAACGCTATTACAATTTTCATTAAGATTGGAGAATCAGAGAAAAAACACTATATACCTTATGATCCACTAAAAAAACTATCATTTGGAAACAAAAAATTTTATTCTTTTCAATAAATGGCATTCGAACATTGAAAGTAGTATCTTTTCAATTTGTACCATCATACAAAAGCACACTACGACACATATTTTTTATTCATATAAAAGAGTCCTGTTACTTTTCACTCGCTCTCGCTGTTCCTCTCTCCCTCTCCACCCATATTCATAAATAACTATACACACAGCCACCCGATAGATGCTCCATCGAGCGCGAAGCCACTTACGACTTCGGCCCGACAAAGCTTCCAAAAGTCGTGCCATTCTCCGCGCAACAAATCGAATTATTATTCCCGTCCAAGTATACGTGGATGCCAGCGGGCGGCGCGCGCGCACACACACACACGGTCCTCGACGAATTTATCGAGCGACAAACGCGCCTGACCTGCGCAGTTATACACGTAGCTTTCAATAGCGAAAAAGTCCTTTTCCGAAATGAAAAGAATGAAAGAGAAAGAGAGACTGGACGAAGCGTCGCGCGTGTGCGTGGGGTGGACGACAGAGAGCAAGAGAGAGAGAAACTGAGAGAACAGAGGACACACGTCTTTGAGAAATTGAGCCGTCGTGAAATTAGTGCGTTTTTGATTGCACTGCTTAGCTGGGGCTTGAAAATTTCTCTGTATATACGAGACGACGGTTTCTTTGTAGCGCGCGAGGATTTATTGCGGGAGGATTCGCGCGGAAGATATTTAGAGTCATTCGATTTTTCGGAATTCCAATGTCCTGGACGGCACACGAAGCGTGTAAGTGAGCCGTTTGTGCAGCGTATCCGCGCGTGTGTACATGTCTGTGTTTCGAAAATTTGTCGTTATTGGTCGGAGACCTTTCATTGACATCACGTGTGTATAATTCAAAGTAGCAGATTTTTTTCCTTCGGAATAAAATATAGCTCAATGCCACTGCATTTCCGTAGAATAAGAGGCAATTTAGATTTATCTGTAATGCCAGCAATCGCTGCGATTTCGTTATTACAGCTTATCTTATCAATCAACATAAGTAACGACCGATACCACCCGAAATCACGCGCGATAAATTCTAATATATACCCACACGTGCGCTCGCACTGCGGATACGAACAAAAACTCCCCGGACTTCACGTTATATACACCGAAAAGACCAAAATTCGCTAAAAACGAAAAACAGAACGCCAAATATCGCACCCTCCGATCTACAACCCCCCGTGCGCGATAATCATCGCGTGGAATAGAAAAATACTCATACAACCCGAACTCCCTGGGCCCGATAACGAAGGGTGGCAAGAGAAAGAGGGAAAAAAACTATATAAACGCGCCGCTGGATTTTAGTCACGCGCACGCGCGCGCGGAAATTACCTATAGGCGCGCCCCTAGGAGAGATTTCGAAAAGGGGGTGGCTTATACCCGATGGGGGCCGACCGATTCGACGCGCATCACGCATGCGCGCTCGCGGGGAAACCGCGCACTTGCGCGCATTGCGACACGCAGGTATATATATGTGTGTAAAAATGGGGGGATGGAGCACGCGGGGGGTTTTGGTCTCGTTCTTTTTTCTTTCTTGTATGTTTTTTTTAAAGCACTTGCTTTGTTTCGCGCTGTGCCTGCGCTTTTTTACGCGAGCGTATAGCGCGGGGTGTACGAGGTCACTTGTTGTAACGTACGCGCGCGCGCGCGCTGTGCTTTTATTGGAAATTGTATATTGGTGGAGGGTGGGCGCGAATGGAGACGTTGAGGTGCGGGGATGTTATTTATTGGCTGGATGGTTGTTGCAAGATTGGAACGATGGTAAGGATTTGTAAAAAGATTGGGTTGGGAAAAAAACAGATTTAGTGTTTCGGAATTTTTCGAAAAACGGTAAAGTTATCTAAGAAAAACGTGTAGTTTCAGTAGAACCCTCAGCTGTGGTGTCTCCTTTCCGTAAATTTGGTTGAACTAGCAGTTGTTAATTTATCTAATACTAGCTATATTATGCTATACATGTAACTGAATTTCTTACTTTCTCCTTTGGAGAAGGAACATCAATAGTTTTTGTTAATCAACGGCTTATATATTCGTTTTATATTTCAGGAGCCGATAATTATTTTAAATATCTGTAGTTGAAATTACTGATCGCACTGTCGAGGTGGTTTAAAGAATAAATGAAGACTCAAGTGTGTTTAAGAGTCGACGTTTCGACCACTAAACAGTGGTCCTCATCAGAAACTAATTAATATACATAATAAACTTTAGGCAGTGTCACTTACTACCAGTTAAATGAACGGAAAAATTTTTATTCCACTTTCGACCGTGGCCACTTTTTGACACTGAGAAGAGGGTCCGACCCGGCCGACGCGAAAATATATAAGTCAAATCGAAAATATATAAATAAAGGTTTTGTTTATTTTGTAATTACAATTTTGTTATTTTTTGTAAAAAAACCCTAGATGTATATTAAATTATTATAAAATGAATAGTATTGTATAAAAAAATTTAAAATAAATATAAATGTCAAGTCAAATATTTGTCAAATTTTGTCAAAAAATGAGATTTACGGGAAATGTATATGCTACTTTCGCCCCGATTTTCAGGGGCAAAAAGTGACCATATTGGTCGAGTGTGGAATAAAAATAATTTTACTATATTTACTCAGTTGATTCAAGGTTCGTTTTACTTATTGAAAAATTCATTACAGAAAAGTGAATTTTTTCTTTGTTAAAGTCGGATTGGCATTACATTCTAAGGCATTAAAATAGCTTTAAAACAAAGTTTCTCCTTTATGGAATGAAGATTTGCCTTTTTACCATAAAGATTTTAACTTTTCAATCGTAGCAAAAACTACACTTTAAGTATACAAAAATTTTATTTATTTTATTACATCAATTCCGCTTTTCCGTAAATCAGTTGATTCAGCTGATGAAAACCTATCACATTACCTCTATTTTTACCGTGCAATCCTCATTACAAAAATATCCTCCTCGCACTACGAAACTGCAGACCCAAAACCCACCAGCCAACAATTTTTACAAAAATTCATCTTCTTATCCCTCACCCAGCACTATCATCCCCTGGCACAAAGGCACCTCACCCTCCACCCCGGGGCGCACTTTTATCCACGCGCACTTACCTTATATACACGCACATATACCTGTGCGCGCGCGCGCGCTCCTAGACAAAAACGCTCGGGTACACGGCGCGCACTTGTGTGCATGACCCGCGTCGCGCGCTCCTTCACGCGGAAATCTCTCCTTTCAGCGGCTCTTTCATCGGCGCGCGCGAGCAGGCCCCGAATTATAAGCCGCCCCTTTGTGCGCACGCGCACGCGCGGGGTCAAGCGGGCATGTAGCGAAAGAGAAAGAAAGAGAGGGGGCGAACAATGGAGGAAATGGAGAATATTTTTTGGAATAAGGTGTCTCGGGGAGTTGGGTTCCCAGTGGATAGGCAAGGTAGATAAGTGAATAAAATTTGGATGGAAAATTTATAGTGCGGGGAGGTTAAAGTTTTGCGGGTATTGGAGCTTTTCTAATCAGAGCAGGTTGACATAAACTAGTGGTTGGCTATAAACTTATAACTATAAAAACTGGCTATACATTATTATAGCTTTAAAGTATAATGAAATTATTTAGAAGATTAATGTGATTTATATATTCTTAAAATCAGTTTTTTCATGTTAATTTTTACAATTCTCATAAGAATGTTCAATTCAAGTCATGGTGAGTTATCTACAGATCCGAGTGTGTTTCAACAATTTTTACTATAAACGAATCATAGCCTCCCTATATCATCAAATTAAAGAATACATTTTCTATTAAAATATCACGATTATTCTCTTCGATCGTATGCACCCTTTTTGCCAACCTTCAATCTTCTTTCGTCTACCTACATACACTCGCACCGAAAATATTTATCATACTCGCACAATACCCCAGACCACCTCATTACCTAATCGACATCCTAACGTCACCCCTATAACCCAATCCCGCCTATTTAATAAACCAAAGGTCGCGCCATATTTCACCGATCGAACTATATACGAGTATGCTACTGTCGCACGCGCCGCTACCCCTCTCTCTTCGCATCATTAATTTCGCTGCACCTCCGTCCTTTCCATACCTTCGCTTACAATTTGCAATTCTAATCCTCGTTAAATTAATCTCGGCTGCTCGTTATACTTTACGCGCGGTTATGCCCTTCGCGGTGCCCGCATTATATATATATATATAGCGCCCACTTGACTCGCGCTTATATATATACATACACAGATAGATCGCATTTTTTATGCATGCGCGAGGCGATTTGCATGGGCTATACAGGCGGTGGCAGCTCTCTTATTTCGAGCGTTTTATTGATTTTTTCGGGTGCATACATACGTATACCGGCGAGCGCCTTTTTTGCCGTCATTGTTCGCGAACGGATTATGGAGAATTTATTATGGATAATGTCGGAGCGAGTACAGGGCCTATTGAATTGGCGCGCTCTTGATGTCGAGGAATGACAGCCGTGCTGCATGGGTATATATGGGTTTTGTGTGTGCGCGCGATATCGGGTTGTGAGTTTTTTTTTCCTTTTCTAGAATGGCCATTGTGGAGATGGAAAGTTTTTAATATTTTATGGAGATGTGTGTAATATTGTAGCACGTAATAAAGAGGGGAGGTTGAGAGGAGTTCTCTCTTTTTATTTTTCTTTGTTTTGTTTCGTTGAAAAGGGTTAGATGTATACTTTGCAGCGCCGAAAGAAGTTATGTCGATTTGTTGGCGAAATAACCATAAGAAATCGACTAAAATGTAGTACAAATCGATTGATAATATTTCATTTTGTACAGCATTCTTCTAATAATATGCCAAATATTTGTCGTAATTATATATATATATATTCTATAAGTTTCTCTTATATTAAACTACGCATGCTTTTGGATCAAACTCAATTGATAACGTAAGGTCAATTCACATAAATTAATTAATTATACACTAATCACCTCCGCAAATCCACCCCTCCCCCTCCATAACCGAAAACTTATACACACAATTTCCTCCACATTCCTTCCGGCGCCGTGAACCCTGGGAAGAAATTAAGCCCTTTCGGAATAACGGCGCACACACTGCACGAATACGGCCATCAAAATTCATCCGACCACTGTATGTGTCAGTACATAAACAGTCCCTTATTATTTCGACGCCATTATCCGGCTCACGCGCGGCTGCCATATGCGCGGGGGGCGATTATGCGTCTGCGCGCGAGCGCCTGATCTCGCCTTCGCAACATGGCGCGCGCGCGATGAAAATCCGAGAAGTCTATTCGTGAGAGAGTAGAACCGTTTTTGTCGTACGACTACTCTGGCTACTCATAATATAGCTGGGAAAATAATGGCTGGTGTATAAGCGATGCGGGGAGTAGTGCGCGCGTGTGATGTACTTTATGACTTGGTGATCTTGGTTTTTGAAGGGATGATGCGGCTAGCTGCGCGGGGAGGTGCGATGTATTATATGTATATACGACCCTTTTCAGGTTTTACGACAATGTAATGTCGTTGAATGTGCAAGTATTTTGGTCGCGAGTCGGGTTGATATTTTTATGGCGTTAATAAATTTTATTGGATTGCGGGGAAGGAAGTTGTTTTGCTGAATACGCGCAGTAATATTAAATTTTTTTATGCTGATATTTTTCGTTTTCTTATTGTCCCTTAGACATTGTTCGAGAGAGAATGATGTATTAAACTTTTTACCTTTCCATTTTTATTAACCGTTTTAATATTTTTACTTTAACATGGCAATATTGTAGTAGTATTGTAGCAATATTGCAATATTATTATTATAATACTATAGTTATATATTACAATACAAATTTTTGACTACTATACGGTTACTGCAGTGTGGTTCTATTTAATATCTCAATACCAACTAGTCAATTCAGAAAATTGTCCAAATTAAAAAAGATCCACTACTTCACGACAAATTTTTTTTTTCCTAAAAATCATTTTACTGAATTACAAAGTTCTTTACCAAAAAGATATCTTCACTCCCTCCAGAAAACCATAATTCCGTATTCTGCTCTAAGCACCCCACCACTCTCCCTCCGCAATTGCGCAAACAAGTGTTCTCTCTCTCTTTTCATCCCCCATCATCTCCGCGCTCCAAAAAGTCAAAGGTCATACGCATCGCCAGCATCGCTGCCGACCATAAAAGGCCAGTACGTACATACTCACATCACTTATACGACTCAGCCCATATCGTCCATGTATACGCGCAACTAGTAGCGTGCGCGCGGCACGCGCGTGCACAAAGCCCCGGCAGTCGTCTCTGTCTCTCTCTCTCTCTCTCTCTCTCTTTGCATGAAAAAAATCGAAGGTCGCGGGCGCGCTCGTATATTCGCGCACATCTGCGCTGCGTGAACTTGACGCAATAATACGCGGAGGCACGTACGTATAGCGCGCGCGCATAAGTATATATCTGTGTACAATGAAGCCGAGAGAGCGAGAGTTTGCTATTCTGGAGGGGTCATAGACGAGGGGAGAGAGTGAGCGCACGTGCGCAGGCACGCGTCTGACAAAGGGCCCGCACGTATACATGCGTACAGGAGAAGCAGTGTGTGTGTGCGCGTATAGACGTGGACTCTAGAGCGTGCGGAGATAAAGGTGTGTAAAGAGCGCGTTGGAGGTGGGGGATAGATAAATAGAAAAAGAGAGGATAGGTAAGAGAGATAGCGAGGGCAGTGGAGGTGGGGAGAAAGAAAGGGAGTCGATGGGGAAGTTGGACGGCTAGAGGGGGCTGCAGAGAAAGAAAGAGGTTGAAGGTGTTACGTGAAGTTGCGATGAATGGAGGTTTCGGGTGATAAGGGTCAGTTGACGATAAATGTGCGAGTCGCCAGTATACGTGGAAATTGGCTGGATTATGAGGCGTGATCTTTGTGTTTGGAAATAGAAGATATAGATAAATATAAATTTGCTATTTTTTGTTAGCGTAAGACAAGTAAGTCATTCAATAAAATTTCCTACTTGAACTATATGACATCTTTAACATATAGGTAACATTTTTATTACGCTGTTATTCATTTTCACAAAACACTTGTTATTCTTATATCTTTATAAAAAACGAATTTGTAAACATTTTTAATATTGGTAAATTATTACCCTATACGATTAATTTCTATTGTCAATCAGTAGATTGCCTTGAAAAGGACAGTGGACCCATACCGTCGAAACGTCGGCAATAATTAATGCAAAATTGTGTTTTTTATTAACGATTTTCCTTGTAACTGACTCAACCAAGGTCAACTACGAATTTATTCTATAAAATAAAATAATGAATGATGACGTTAATTCATCTATAGTTATCTTTATATATGCTTAATTTAAAAAATCGACCAAATCCCACCATACTAATTCTATACACGATTATTCTTCGCCCACTATATATTACTTCAAAATATTTGCCCTAGCAAGTATCCCAATCTCGTTATAAAGAAACTCTCTCGGCAAACTGTCTATCTCAATCCTACACAGCAATACCCTCCCCCTACCCCTCACCGAAAAAAAAACTAGTTACAGCAGGAAATCGCATGAAAAGGGCCCACGACAGCAGCACCACCACCTCGCCCCGTCAAAAACGAGCCGCGATTATAATCCCCGCGCACACGCGTCCCTCCCCAATCCATCCATGGATCCACACATATCCCGCTGCACTGTGCACACGTGCATCGTAATGGTCGCTTAATATAATTCGCCGGGGGGGCCCGTGCGCAGGAAAAAAAGTGTACGCGTACGCACAATTCCAACCCTCGTCCGGTGCTCGCGCACGTGCGTAACATTCAGGGGAGGTGGAGGAAAGAAGTCGTTTCCGCGGATTTCGCGGCCGTCTATTTTTGCCGGCGCACGCGCGCTCGCGAACCTTGACCTCGCGGATGTGGTTTCGGTCGTTTTAAGGCACGATCGCTACTCGGGAGAGCCTCATGTTTTCACCATAGCGAAAATTTTTACACACCTCGGATACTAACAATTTATTTCATAAATACTTCTTCCCAACCAGTGTGAGTTTATTTTAAGGGTTTCTGAGATTTGTATATCTCTGGTCATTCTTATGAATAGTTCTATCACGTGCTGATGAAATATTAGTGTCGACAATAGCGTTATTATTGTTATTTCTGAAAGGATTATGAAATTTCTGCTGATCGAATCTCCTGTAAATGCTATCGCCGATTAAAGTAGTGAAATATGCCTGCGTTAAATTTTACTTTTTTTATAAAAGAAGAGAATTTTTAAAATTTGTGTATCCCTACTCTCCTCAACTCCTGCGTTATAACATCAAAAAAAGACTTTTTTCACGAAATTTTTTTTATTGTATTTTTCCAGCTCTAAAAGGACTGCTGTCACGCTCGAAAAAAGAAAAATTTTGTTTTTTCCCGTAGATTTCAAAATATTTCTTATATAGCATTAAGGGGGTACTATCGGTACGCCGTGAGTCAAATGCGTGTTTGGTCGTCTTTGACTTCCGAGGTACTTTGATTTGACAACGTCACACGATCACTTGATCGCTCTTGTGTAGTTTTCTTCTGCTCACTTGAAGTATATACTTACGTGCAAGTAATAAAAATGAGTGAGTCGGAGTTGCCGAATAAAGATGAAGATTTTCTAGCTCTAGCAAATTATTAAAAAATATAAAGATCTTTGAAAATTTTCATATAAAGGGTTGAGTATTGCTTATGCATACCAAGCGCATTATTTGAAATCGCTTAATTTATTTGCTTATATTAAATCTAAAAATTAGTCAATCAATATCTGAACCGCCGTTTTCATCAATTTCTTGATTAAAACTGTCGAAAACGTGGTGTCCCATAAGACTACGTATTAAGGGGGTGTGGTACTCATGCACTCTGTTTTACCGGCAGAACTCGGTAAATTCTATATTATTAAAATAAATATATCGAATTACGTCTTATAAAGAGATAGTTGCCCTGTGCAATGTAATAATCTACCAGCTTGCGCAGTTTTGAGCCCAAATATCAACGGCACCCTAAAAAATTTTGAGAACGAAATTTCGGTTATTTTTGTTCGCAAAATTTTTTAGGGTGCCGTTGATATTTGAACTCAAAACTGCGTAGGCTGGTAGATTATTACATTGCGCAGGGCAACTATCTCTTTATAAGACGTAATTCGATATATTTAATTTAATAATATAGAATTTACTGTGTTCTGCCGGTAAAACAGAGTACATGAGTACCACACCCTCTTAATGGAGCAAACATAATAGTACATTATGTAACAAGGGACTAAAGTCGCAGATTATTCCCGCGGGTGAGTTCACTGCCCCAGTGAGCGCAGCGAAGCTTCGCTGCGCTCGCTCGGGCAGTGATCCCCCAAGGGAATGATCGACTTTAGTTCCGTGTTACATACAGTACTTTATTCCCATCGCCACTGTGGCTACTTCATAGATTTGAAAAGTTACTTTTGTATTTATGTGTTATAATTCTATTAGTTTTAACCCAATTCACCATAAACGTACAAAATTAGACTATGTTACTTTATTCCCGCATAATGCGGGAATAAAAGTACTTTGTTCCCGCTAAATTACTTTATTCTCACATTATGGGGGAATAAAGTAAAAGAGGGAATCAAACGCCACTTTTGCCCCGATTTTCAGGTTATAAAATGGCCATTATAGTAGAGATGGGAATAAAATTATTCATAATTTTTTTCTGGGTTAGTGTAGCTTTCTAAAAATTTATATGAGTCAGTTTGAGGTCAAAACATACAAAATTTTTATTTTTCTCAACTCTAATTCAAAACCGATAGTACTCCCTTAAGTGCTCAAATGTAACCTCGAAAACGAGTTTTAAAGTTTTCAAAATCTTCGTACTGCACTACTAGGTAACACACAGAAAAATATTTTTATAAATTTTTGTATATTTTCAACATACGTGAATTTTTTCACATTTTTTGAAGTGGTGCGCCTAACCTAAACATTTAAAGACCGTTTATTTCCTTATTTTTGCCGTTTTTACATATTTTTTGAGATTGTAAATGTCACATTTTTATTTCTTTTAAAAAAATATTACATAATTGATTTTTCATCCACCAGAAATATACATTAATTGTAGCAGAGATTTTTAACCTGAACAAATATGTTGTTTCAGCTCATTTTTTCGATTAATGCAGTTAAATGGGTTATTTTTAGGCTGAATGATACTGTTCTGTACACAAATTACATATTTAATTGTAATTGAACAATTTTAGATTACCAATTCATTGGCACGTGGCTTCCTCAAACTTAATTTACTGATTCCTTTAATTAATTTTTAATGCCAAAATTTTAAATTATTGAATCAATTTATGACATAATTCTAATTTAATTTTTAAATTACATATGGAAAATGAATAAAATAATTAATTATAATATTAACTTCAAAATCTTTTTAAATTTCTTGATGAAATTTCATATATATATATAGCCTATATCACATACAAAATTGTCTATAAATTTCAAGCTGATACATCGAGCCGTTCTCGAGAAATTAAGATGTGACAAAAAATAAAAACAAAATTTAACCTCAAATATCTTTGAAATTTATGGGCCAATCCTTTTGCCCAAAGAACTCATCCGAAAGATATCCCAAATCTACCCCTGAAAAAATACCAAAGCCAATTTTACTTCGTTGATTCTGCCATCACTTAGTTTGCTAACCTCTGCCAGGTGTCGCTCTCTTACCCACTACCAAGAACACTCTATCGCGGATACAAGTAGAACCATAATCATTGTGTATATTCTATCAATTATCGACTCGACTCAAACATGTTACTCTGTAAAAATATTTTAAAAGGCGTTCGTCCTCGATACTGCCTGGTGGACTCATTAGGAAAAGTCAGGCAGACCTTTCTTCGACGCCAAAACGATGAATTTGCTATGTATGACTTACAGACATAAGCGATAATTTTTTTGGTGGATACGAAAAGGTGGTAGCCGTCTACTGGTCTAAAGATTGGAACTAAAAATATACAAAAATTAGGCATCATAGTGTCCAAATACCATTAATTTCTAAATAAGTTTCAGTGCTTGTAGTATAAGGTTTCTTAATGGCTTTCAACCGATATCAACGAGCAAATTATCTTCTCATAAAATTCTTTTTATCAAATTTTTGTCGTCTTTTCATCAAATTTCTGATTGAGTAGTGAAAATTTCTTGTTATAGTACAGCAAACACTCTCGATTTGAGAAATGAAAAACGACTAGCTCACGAGAGGATAATTTGCTTGTTATGTTGATCAAAAAAGTGTTGTAGCAGCCGAAGTAGCAGAAGACTTAAGTCTATTAGGTACGGAAGCCCAGCCACGACACGAGCGCTCAAGCGAGCAAGCGAGCAACTTAACACGTGAGCGCGCGTGCAAGCGAGCGAGTTGACTACTTGACGAGCAAGCGAGCGAACAAGTTGACGACTTGACGAACAAGCGAGCGACTTTGATATCCTTGAAGAACAAGCGACCGCCGGTGCGCATGATTTTCATCTTTAAGCAAGCAAAATCGATTTGGCTGTTACAGGTTTATGGTTATTATTAATTATTAAAGGTATGTAATGATTTTATATATTTATTTGATGTAAATAATATAAATTATGTATAACATAGCATATTTTTTCTTACAACATTACTAATCTATTTGTTTTCAAAGTGGTTTAGATGAAAGTCACGGTAGTTGCGAAAGAAGAACAAATTGTATTTAGGATTAGAAAAGATTTATTGCTTAGCCTACAGTGTCTTAAAGAGTATTTTCCTACGGCTAATGGTTTGACATACGATTATCAAGGCGTTACAGGAGCGTTAATTATTAAGGATGGCCAATTAATCATTAACAAAAAAGTCAACACTTACACCGTTCATTTTGCTAATGGTAAGAAATTTTGGTAGTTGTCAACATTTTTAATTGTTATTGATGTATCTTACGTAAGTTTCAATAGTAAAATGGTAAAATTGTCAACTAATGCCAACATTTATCTTTTACAGATCAATGCCCTGATGCATCACCAGCTGTAAACGCTGATTGAAGGTACGTCAATGCCTGAACAGAAACCACCAATTCTACAAACACCATCAACAAGAAAACCGAAGGTATTGCAAGCAATTTCTAATATTTTTTATACCACTCTAACCTCAAAATCATAACTTTAATATGATTATTCAGCTCTCGTGGTGTAAAATATGGTTCGAAACTGGTGCGGAAGAAGATTTTTAGCTCATGTGACTTTTCTCACTCGCTTTGCTCGTGCAAATAAATAAATAATTACCTTCCGCACCCATGTTGAAATGTACTATTTTAATTATTTATTATTATAAAAATATTTTCATACTAATTAAATATTTAGATTTCAGATGTTCGACAAATGTCACAACCTTTAATTAAAAATAAGTTAGTCAATATTGGATGGAAGCACCGCATTTCTGAAACAAAAAGATATAAACAACAAAAAATTAATTCAATTGGTGGAAATGTAGAATTGGAATTAAATATATTTTCCAAGTACTCTATGCCAGATATCATTGATATGGCTATGAAAAAATATAGTAGTGATACAGCTGCTGAAATATTTAAGCAATCTGTTGTCAAATTAGGGTTTTGGAATAATGCAGAAATACAGAGTTTTTCATTGCCCGGTGGAAGTGAATGTGGCATATGGGATTACTATAAGCATAAGAATTTGTCCACGTCCAGAATGAATTTATATTTATTAACCACATTAAAAGAAAATCCTTTCAATGACAGTGACTCAGATTGTGATGGTATAGATGAGGAAAACAAAAGTTTTTATTAATTTAAGATTGTTGTTTATATCTTTTTGTTTCAGAAATGCGGTGCTTCTATCCAATATTGACTAACTTATTTTTAATTAAAGGTTGTGAAGTTTGTCGAACATCTGAAATCTAAATATTTAATTAGTATGAAAATATTTGTATGATAAATAAAATAATTAAAATAGTACATTTCGACACGGGTGCGGAAGGTAATTATTTAGCTCATGTGGTATTTTTCGTACGAGCGAAGCGAGTGAGAAAAGTCATATGAGCTAAAAATCTTCTTCCGCACCAGTTTCGAACCATATTTTATACCACGAGAGCTAAACAATCGTATTAAAGTAATGATTTTGAGGTTAGAGTGGTATAAAAAATATTAGAAATTGCTTGCAATACCTTCGGTTTTCTTGTTGATGGTGTTTGTAGAATTGGTGGTTTCTGTTCAGGCATTGATGTACCTTCAATCAGCTGCCGATAGTAATTGATCCGGTTTGCTTTGTTCATCTCTGCTTTTGCAGCTGGTGATGCATCAGAGCATTGATCTGTAAAAGATAAATGTTGGCATTAGTTGACAATTTTACCATTTTACTATTGAAACTTACGTAAGGTACATCAATAACATCAATAACAATTAAAAATGTTGACAACTACCAAAATTTCTTACCATTAGCAAAATGGACGGTGTAAGTGTTGACTTTTTCGTTAATGATTAATTGGCCATCCTTAATAATTAACGCTTCTGTAACGCCTTCATAATCGTATGTCAAACCATTAGCCGTAGGAAAATACTCTTTAAGACACTGTAGGCTAAGTAATAAATCTTTTCCAATCCTAAATACAATTTGTTTTTCTTTCGCAACTACCGTGACGTTCATCTAAACCACTTTGAAAACAAATAGATTAGTAATGTTGTAAGAAAAAAATATGCTATGTTATACATAATTTATATTATTTACATCAAATAAATATATAAAATTATTACATACGTTTAATAATTAATAATAACCATAAACCTGTAACAGCCAAATCGATTTTGCTTGCTTAAAGGTGAAAATCATGCGCGCCGGCGCACTGTGGGATAAAATGGTGATTTTAGAGCCAAAAATCTATAATTCCTACAAATTACAACGGATTTGCATGAAAATTTATATACAGGGATTTTGAAGGTCGCTGAATTCAATAAAGGTGCCGAGATTTTCCAAATCCTAACAGTTGATGCAGTATAACCAGTATAACAGCTCAGATACCTATGTTGGCCTACAAGAACTTAAAATAAATATAAATCTGTCAACCTACAATAGTGAAAAATAATTTTGAAATCAATTATATGTTTTCAGGTATAAATTTTGTGATTAAAGTAAATAAATTAATTAATGATTAAACATAATTAAATTAATATATAATAATAATGTTATTTTTTAATGAAAAATTTAACAATAAAAATTAATAATTTGTAATAATTACTAAGTAATTTTTAAGATAATTTTTAATTTTAATTTAATTTAATTTTTAATTTAATTTTTAATAATAAAAATTAATAATTTGTAATAATTAATAAGTAATTTTTAAGATTAAATTTTTCATTAAAAAATAACATTATTATTATATATTAATTTAATTATGTTTAATCATTAATTAATTTATTTACTTTAATCAAAAAATTTATACCTGAAAACATATAATTGATTTCAAAACTATTTTTCACTATTGTAGATTGACAGATTTATATTTATTTTAAGTTCTTGAAGGCCAACATAGGTATCTGAGCTGTTATACTGGTTATACTGCATCAACTGTTAGGATTTGGAAAATCTCGGCACCTTTATTGAATTCAGCGACCTTCAAAATCCCTGTATATAATTTTCATGCAAATACGTTGTAATTTGTAGGAATTATAGATTTTTGGCTCTAAACTCACCATTTTATCCCACTGTGCGGCGGTCGCTTGTTCTTCAAGGATATCAAAGTCGCTCGCTTGCTTGTCAAGTCGTCAACTCGCTCGCTTGCACGCGCGCTCACGTGTTAAGTTGCTCGCTTGCTCGCTTGCGCGCTCGTGTCGTGACCGGGCTTCCGTAATTAGCTGTACCCTTTAGTGGTTCTGCAATCAAGGTTTGAACTTTAGTCTCTCAAAAACTTCGAATGATGAAAGATGGTGAACAGCTGGCAGATGTTGACCGTGAACACATGTGTGGTTACCTCAATGGTATACCATTGAGATAAAAACCAAAAATTCCTCACTAAGCGTCGGGGGAGCGGCAGCTCTACATTCGTAGTGCGAATGTTATATGAAAATGGGATTATGTTATACTAAACTCGGTCTAGTGTTGCACGAAAAGCAGGAAAGCCGTTGCACGCTTTCTTTCGTACCGCAGTGGCGCCACTTGAGCTTCGCACGAACACTACACTAATGCAGCTGCGATCCTAACCTTGTAGAACAAATCAAATGGTCCGTTTCGTAGCGCAGATGACCTATAGGCATACAGACTATATGACATACAGACTTATACGACAAAAAATTTTCTCAAAATCGACAAATATCGACGTATATCGCTTTAAAACATTTTTTTGAACATTTTTTGTCTCGAAAATTTTTTTTACCGTTCCCAAGTTTCCTCCAAGAGGAAGCAAAATATAAATTTTTAATTGAAAAATACCCTTTTTCAGCCCTGGTAGAAATTTCTCTATCGGAAATGGCCAGGAAAATAATAAATAGCTAGTAAAAATAGCTAATTTATGGATAATGATGAAACGATTTTCCGAGTCATATTCTCTATTTAATGGAGATAACACAACCTTGAAATGTTTTTACTAAATTTCTCTGTAATTTGATCATGTATTTAAAAATAAATATTAAAAAAAGATAGCTAACCAAAATGTAAATACGAATTATTGGTATTTAATTCGTTTATAGTACTATTTCAGGGGATACAAACGAAAACAGTGATTTTTCCGTTTGATTCTGTCTCTCTCACTCCTCGCTATTAATAAGCCTGAGAACTAGCCATTTTTTAACTAAAAAAACTATCCAACTTTAATATCTTTTAAATACTCATAAATAAGTTAATGTAAATCTGTGAAAAAACTTATTCTATTATTCTGTCTATTAAATGGTGAATTTGATCTGAAAAATCGTTTCATCGATGGATAGAAATGGCCAAGAAAAGTGTTAAGTTTTTTAAAAGTTAAATAACATGGATCCTTGTGAGGGCCAATTCCAAAAGAAATAATTTGAAAACAATCGTTATCTTGATTGCGACATTTCGTCAGGATTTTCCCTGACCTCTTCAGGCTTTATTAAAAAAGTGTGCAAAATTAAAATTACAAACAGAAAACTTAGTCAACAATTAAATACACAAACTAAACAAAAGATTTACCTATATCTAATTTCTTGATACTAGTAAGACGTACCAGTAGAGTCGAAGTGGTACAAAACATAATGCCTCGTTTCGCAGAGGTTTATATACTGTCACTAATGTTTACCTTTTTCAAATGCAACTTTCTTAACAGCTTTTTGTATACAATGTATAAATTTTGTGTGTCTTCTATTCTATTGATAGTATTATCGTTTACATTAATATGTAACATTTCAGAAATAATTCGTTTAGCATAATTTTTTTCTCTGTCTAAAATTTGGATGTTGTTCCAATCGATTGTGACACTTTTTTAATAAAGCCTGAAGAAGTCAGGGAAAATCCTGACGAAACGTCGCAATTAAGATAACGATTGTTTTCAAATTATTTCTTTTGGAATGGGCCCTCACAAGGATCCACGTTATTTAACTTTCATTTCAACATGGAGGGTGCCACTCAACACTATGTATTAAGTTTTTGATGATTATTGGGTAAACTAGCTATTTATTAGCTAAATAATGGAATCGATTTCCACCAGGGAGTCGATTTAAACAATTAGATTATTTATGAATAATTTTCTAATTGTAGATTAAAAATATGTCACTTGACATATCACCTGAGCTCTCACCTAAGATTTTTTAACAGATGCATAATCGTATGAAGGTGAGAACAAAAAAATAGAATTCCGCGAACCGCATATAATTATGACAATATTTTAAAAGAAAATATTAAAATATACTGCATCATTTCCTCTACCTCGTACCAAGTAATGTTTCTCTGTCTCGGGCGTGGCCACCCTAGATTTTTTATGGCGGGTGGCGTAAGACGTCGTAAAGTGGATTTTAATGCGGATGTGTATGCGCGAGAGGTTCTCGATTTATCTATTCTTTTTTAGGCGCGTTGAGTAGTGTGTATATGTGTGTAATGAGATAAGGTGCGTCACAGAGGAATCTTTGTCGCGGAGGGTATACACTTTTGCACCTTTGTGCGGGCCTGACAGATGGCACTTTGTTTCGATTTTACAATTTATCTTTTATTAAGAGACCGCGATCTTGTATGTATAATATGGGGATAAAAAAGTTGGATCTTTGTTCCGCGATGAAGAAGGAAGGAATATGATGTGGATGATGCAGTAATTTTTATGCGGATTGGTGCATTGTGAAACGATGTGGATACATTAGGTTGGAAGGGACTCTAAAAAAGTGGACTAGTGGTACAAAGAGATTTTTCCTACAATGCGCCGTTTAACTTTTATCTTAGTAATAAAAAACACGCAATAACTATTTCAAATATGAACTATGACTTTGTGTAATCTGTCAGCTTGAGTTATTGTCTGGATGCGGGTTTCTGCATACTTAGATTATTTTTAATATATATTAGGATGATGGCGCAAACAAAAACGTTGTTTAAAAAAAATTTTTTAAAAACGAGTGTATCGGGTTTAAACAAAAATTTCAAATGATTTCTATTATTAATTTCATCATCTTTATACAAAGGAATATAAATACGTCGTATTCAGTACACTATCTTTGGCCTTACAGCTTAAAAACTAATTTTCCCTTTTACTCATATTTCATAGTAGTCACACACTTCAACCTTATTTTAAAGACGTTAAAAAAACAAAACAAAAAAAAAACTAAACGCCATCCGTATTTTAATTACATTTCTACTTTCTCGGATTCCATCTCCGGCCAACGGACAGCCAACTCGTGTACACAGACACACACACACACACACACACACACTATTTGTCACTCTTAATTTTAGCTCGCAAGTGTGCGTGCGTATACTATATGTGCCTTCGAAAAAAAGGCGAACCGGTAAAAACTGGCGGGCGAGCCGTCACCCAGGGAGTAGAGTTTTCCCCATTACTGCTCATAAAGTCGGGATTTGACGTTCGTCTCTTTTTCCCTCGTGCGCGCGTGTATGTGTATCTCTCTCTCTCTCTCGTTCCTCCCTTTCCCCTCCTGTCATTTCCCGTCCTCTTTTAAATCCCCTGAACATTATGGGCCCGCTATTTCATCTCGTGTGCATGTGCGTCGCGTGTGACAGTTCGACTAACGGTTTGGGCCTTTGAAAAAATTTGAATTTAGAGCAAATATGGACACAAACGCGTGTAATTTATTTTTGCGTTGTTTGCTTGTCAGTGGGGGAATTAGTTAAATTTTGTTTGGCATGGGCTTGCAAACGCATTGAAAGGTTGACTAATTTAAGACATTTTCGTTTATTTATGTATGAATCAGATCGTTCATTTTATTTTTTTTCTTCTCTTTGTGGAACTGCTAAAACGGATAACGAAACATTATAGGTCAGAAATTCGTAACGAAAATACAAAAATATGGTTCTGATTCCGAAAGCCTCTTATATCTTTTAAAACCAAGGCATATAAAATCATTAAAAATAATTCTAATTTTTTTTTTAATATCATAATCGCGTTGACTAAAAGAATATACATATTTTGATTTTTCATAAAAAAAGTTAAAAACGACCGAACCTATTCTAAAACGAAGAAAATTCTTGAAAGCAAATATCAAATAGTCCAGTGAACTATATTCATTACGCTATATATTAATACAAACAGTTAATGGATATGAGCTAAAACATGTTTCCAATTACCATCCCAAACCATATTAATGACCATCAGCACCGTTTCTCCTGATTTATCGCACCAAAAAACCCCCCGGACAACAACGACGCAACAAATCATTACCGCGGACTCGCCGAAATCGCGCGAAACGCAATAAATCAGCCCTCCCCGAACTTTCCACATCATCCCCGCGTGTGATATCTCCACCCCGTGTACGAGCTCCAGCTCACACCCAATTTTCCCTCCACACCCTCTGCATCCTCTTCTCCACTTTTTCAAACTCGATCCCCGGAAGCTCTCTCTCTCTCTCTCTCTCTCTCTCTCTCTCTCTCTCTCTCTCTCTCTCTCTCTCTCTCTCTCTCTCTCTCTCTCTCTCTCTCCAGGGGCAGTGGCTGCGCACGTACACGTATCCTGTTGCACACGTGCGCGCTCGCTCGCACTCTCGCAGTCGCTATAACATATAGCGAGGTTTTCGTCTGTTTCAATCCGGTTATATAGAGGGGGGAAGAGACGGAGAGAGGGAGATTAAACTCACGGGGGTTGCGCGCGCCGGTGAAAACCTATACAAATCATTTTCTACTGCGCCGTTATAATGCGAGAGAGAGATAGAGAGCCCCACTTTATAAGTAGGTCGGCTTACGCGAGAGACAGAGTTCTTTCTTCTTCCTTTTTTTAAGCGCGCATAGTGAGAGCGCGTTCTTTCTTTCCCTCCTCTATTTTCTCTCTCTCTCTCTCTCATCTCGTGTATACGTATATACAGGGTGTGTGCGTGCTCGTCTTCTCGTTGTGTGTCGCGGGCCCACTGTCACTATATACCTGTATAGGGGTTTTATAGCGAGGCGCAGTGCGTATATATACAATTTTGTACGCGCGGCGGCACTCGCTTTTTTGCTAATGCGCGCGAAGGATTTACGGGCTGTGTGTATGCCATTGTGAGCGCACGATGATGATTATGTATATATACACGCGAAAGGTATAACGAGCACGGAGAGGTTTTTAAAATTTTTATGACGCTGCATAAGTAGCCCAGTGAGAAAAAAAAGAGGAATTCGAATCCAAGAGCAGCCTAATATGCAACCTAATATATCTCCACAATAGCCTATATATGTATAGTATATATAGAGGCTCTGCCGTCTACATCCGGGCGACGAGTTTCCCTTATCTATATTAGCGGCGAGTTTTCACGCGCGGATTCCCCGCATATATATATATATATATATATATACACACGCGCGCGAATATAATACCGCGCATTGTCCTGTGCCTGCGTGTACTCTACGATAGGGTGTGTGTGTGTGTGTGTGTGTGTGTGTGTGTGTGTGTGTGTGTATGTGTGTGTGTGTATGTGTGTGTGTGTGTGTGTGTGTGTGTGTGTGTGTGTGTCTGTGTGCGTGTGTGTGTGACACACTTTTTTTTATTGGGGGCGAATGCTTTATTGAAGCCGATTGAATTGACGATGCTTTGATAGCGCGATCTCGGCTCCGATGTATTAGTCGAGCGTGAAATGCTATAAGCCGCGGATTCGGGATTTTTTGGCGTAGAAATTTTCGATGTTGATATAAGGGTTAGAGTGTGGGTGATTGTTGCTGTTGTGATCGTTGATAAGGGGATATTGAGGGGTGATGTGGTTCGGTTAAGCGTTCGTAAGATGCTTATATGTTTAGTTTTATTTATTATATAGTATTGCGGAGTTGCGATAGCTTACGATAAAATTGCAATGTTTTTGTTGCGTACATGTGCTAACCCTTTTTCCAAATTTCATTTGAGATATAAATATAAAAACGCTTATTTTTAAGATAATGGTATGAGTCGAATAATTTGTAAAAATTGGTAATAGCACCCCTGGTGGAAATCGATTTCATTATTTACCTAATAAATAACTAGTTTCCCAAATAATCGTCAAAAACTATACACTTTTCTTGGCCATTTCTATCCATCGATGAAACAATTTTTCCGATGATATTCACCATTTAATAGACCGAATAATAGAAGAAGTTTTTTCACAGATTGACATTAGCTTATTTATGAGTATTTAAGTTGGCCAGTTTTGTTAGTTAAAAAATGGCTAGTAAGAGGCTTATTAATAGCGAGGAGTGAGAGAGACAGAATCAAACGGAAAAATCATTGTTTTCGTTAGCTATCTTTTTTTAATATTTGTTTTTAAACACATGATCAAATTATAGAGAAAATTTAGTAAAAACATTTTAAAGTTGTGTTATCTCCATTAAATAGATAATATGACCAGAAAAATCGTTTCATCACTGTCCAGAAATTAGCTATTTTTACTAGCTATTTATTATTTTCCTATCCATTTCCGATAGAGAAATTTCTACCAGGGACGCGTCATTCTCATATATCTATACAATATAAAAACTACTTTGTAGAATCGATAACAAGTAATTATAATAACTATACTAAATTGGGTAAAACGAAGCGCTTCTGCAATTGCGTGACCTGTCTGTTTAACCCCCGTAGCAGCAGCAGGATAATCGGACAGGTGGCGCGTTGCGGATTTATGTTCTCTACATTGATATTAAAAAAGTTCGTATATACATTAATTTTGTTCTACATATTACGTATAAAGAACATCCACCACTTTTTATAATTTGACGTTTGTATATATAACTTTACGCGCGCACGGTGGCACTTAGTACAGGTGCAACGGTAAAAGACAAAATTGCGTTTCATTAACTTCATTAATATTCATGCATCGCGGTCGTTATAATACCTTTAAGTTATGAATAATTGAGTTGTAAATAACGTTGAGAATGCAATTAAAAAAGCCAACTTATTTTTTCGCCTGTCCAAAAATGAGAAAAGGTCACAATTCGTTCGATAACATTGTAAAGATAATGCGCGTAATAAAGTGCCCCGACTGTACTTAATCTGTTTATTCAACATTGGCAGCATATAATTATCCTGTAATTAAAATTTACGCGAACCTCCCTTATTTTCTCTTATCATCGCTTCCAGCGTCTGAAAACTTCCAAAGTTACTCACACTCCCTACTGCACAACCTACCAACGAAAACCATCCAACCCGCGTATAAGAGAACATCGATCCAACAGTTTACCGCCATTACTACTTACTGTTACTTACAACGGCGCGAACCGAAAGTTCACGACTGCCGTCTTCGCGCGCACATATATGTATACACACTCATCACGCGCGTACTTATATGTATATATATGTGCGACGGGCATATGGCGTCGCGTGGCTGTGTGCGTGCGGGGCCCCTCGGGCCCCTTTTCTCTCTCTCCCCGCATTGTGCACGTCGCGTACACTATATACGCCGCCGCCGCCGCCGCCACCACCCCGAAATGAGAGACGAGCGTGGTGTACATGGAATATAGCGGGAAGGAAGGAAGAAGTCGAAGTTTTTCGGGTGATCAGGGTAGCATGGTGGGCTGTGTTGAGTTTTTGCGTTATTTTTGGTTAATTTGGTAATAGAAGAGGAGTTGGTGTTGGTGGGAGAGTAAAGTTGGTGTAATATGGCGTAACATAATAAAGTTATTACGTAGACGTGTTATCAGGGTTATTACAATATTCTATATAGAAAAGCTGTAGTAGTTATACATAAACTGTATGATTTTGACGCAGATAGGTATCACCAAAACGAAATAAAATTAAAATACCCGACAGTGCAAGTGTACAACTTTTCCGTCACAACTCAATCCCCCCCGACGATATTTACAGATTGCGTATACAAAAGAAACATTCCACTGTTGTGGCTCCCGCTTTTTTTCTTATTTCGGAGCGCGAGCGCATTTTTTGGGGCTTCATCGATCTTTTTATCGATCCATCACAACTCTCACACTCGCGACTCTCAGGAGTTGGCTTTTTTTTCCTCGAAATCAGCCGATACTTCGTACCCTTCGTACGTATCTTTGAGTCATCATCTACAACAGATGTTTCTTCCGAGGACATTTAAAAATTGTCATCGTCGCGACACACATGTATTAAATTTTCTGAGCCTCTATAGCCTTGTTTCCCACTACATCTTCTTCTTCTTTAATCTCCAGAAACTTCCTATACATCCATACATAAAAATACACTGACAATCTACACCAATGTAATCAAATTCTCAGAATTACCTCAACCCCTCGCCCTGTCTCGGCACTAAAACAAAACCACCCCGCATTCTCCCAATCACCCATCCAATTTCAAAATTACTACGATCGGCAATTATTGTTCGTAAATCCACCTTATAGTACAACACCGTTGCCGCCATCCCCGACGTACCTCTATACCATTCCACCTATCCATCCCCAGGGTAGGTAGCTCAGCCACGCTCCCCTACACAAAGCTTCCCCTCCTCTCCCCACATGCATTATCGAAGGGCTGCTGCTGCTGGCTGTTGCTACCGCGCGCGCGGCGCGTGCTCGTCCTCCCCACTCTCTCTCTCTCTTCCTCCGTCACTTCCCCCCCGACTTTATACCGGATCTCTCCCCTCGTCGACGCTCGCTGCGGCGCGCGCGCGCGCCCGAGTACACAAAAAACCGAAAAGGGTCTCTCTCTCTCCCTCCCCTATATATGCGCGCGCGCACGCGACTACTCTCCCTTCTCCTCGCGCGTGCGCACACACGGCGGCACTGAAATTCAAACCATCTATCGAATGTCCCGGACGAGTAGAAAGAGAGAGAGATAGTGAGAGAGAGAGAGAGAGAGAGAGAGAGAGAGAGAAGCACAGTGAACCGGGCGCGCGCCAGCCAGCGAGCGAGCGAACCAGCCGGCGACTCATTCTACGCGGGGCAGGCATGCAGGGCGGCGGCGGCATCAGCACGCGCTTTTCGATTAGCGCAATTCGCTCCCGTCTACCCGTGTGTATACGCTAGTATATATACGTATATAGATATACGCGAGTGTCTGTGTGAAGGAAGAAGTTGCCGTTGGGCCGTCGAAAAACGGTTCTTTTTTTTCGCGGGCACGTTTCTTTTACGCTGCGATTTTTGGAGCTTACGGTCGTTGTTTATTGTTGAGTGTCTATAGATGTGTGCAGTGTAGCCGGGGTGAGCAGTGAGACCAAAGGAGTATAAGATTCGTTACAGAACGGCACTCTGGTGGATTTGATAATTTTCGAAAGTACATAGTGCTCTGGAGTGAAAAGTATAAGCATCGGGCGTACGCAGGAGAGCGACATCAACGAGACGGAAAGTGAATGAGAGAACCGGGAGAAACAGCAGCAGCAGCTCTCGCTCGTTTTATTTATAAGCCCGCCAATTACGAGTGCGCGCATCATCGTCGTCATTCTTCTTTCTCCGGGAGGGACGCGCGCGAAATAAAAAAGCGCCGGCTCCGCGTGCGTATATGTACGCGCAAAAGTGCCTCGAGAGAGAGAGAGAGAGAGAGAGAGAGAGAGAGAGAGAGAGAGAGAGAGACAGTGAGCGAGCCATCAGCAAGTGTGTGCGCTCGCCTTCGTTGATCTCAATTAACTTAAGGTTCCTATGAATCACACAGCTGGGTGGAGTGGATTCCGTGTACTTAGGAGTTGCGCCAAGTTCAAAGTGCCTTGTATTCCGCGAAGCGGGAGAGGGCAAAAAAGCCGATGAAACTGGAGAAAAGTGCCTTGAGACTTACGCGAAATAGGTTAGGTTGATGAAGATCGTCAACTTCTAACCTCCTCGAAACCTACGAACCTAAGGTGCAATAACTCGAAATCAAAACTAGTTTGTAACGGACAACAACACGAAAAAGGCGACATAATGTCGACAATGGGCATAGTCGTCTACAGTAATAACAACAATAACAATGACAGTACAGCCAGTGGCACGACCACTGCCACTGGTATCGAGCGCGAGCAGCTGATGCTGCTGCGTACTCTGCAGGACAACGAGCGGAACATCATCGGCAGTAGCACTCAGCGCACCATCGTGCCCAAGAACAACGTCAGCGTCATTAATGTCAACACGAATGTCGGTCAGCAGCAGCAGCAGCAGCAGCTGCAACAGACACAGCAGAGTAAAACTGAGCAGCAGAGTCAACAATCGCAGAACAGCCAGGTGCTGCCGCCCTACGACCCTTCAAGGCTCAAGAAGCACGGGAAGAACGGACAGCCGCCACCTATCGCCGTCGCCAAGAGGAACGCGAGGGAGAGGAATAGGGTGAAACAGGTGATTGTTATTAAAAATTCATAATGCTCGTGTTCGATTTCAATGTTTAATGGTTATATTATCAAGAATTCGTTAAACTAATAAAAATAAATAATTATAAAAATAGTGTTCGAAATTTTATAGGTTTTGAAAAGAAACGATTTTCAATTTTAAAGCAAATTATTTTTTTTAATCAATTGGTATAGGTTTTCTTGCTTGTGTATTGATCGAGGCGATAAGTGAAATCTTATATGTTGAGAACTTATATTTTTGTGTTTAAAATTGTAATATTAAAGTGTAGCGACTCTTTGTACGTGGGATTTGATAAAACTAATTAGAATGAAACACCGCATCTCTTGACTCATCAATTTCATTTAACTGCAGTTGATGGTTCATAGTGCCACTGACATTAATGGGCTTTAATATGATCCTGTAAACTCAAAATTATGACGATGATCATTGAGATCTTTTATTTGTTCATATAGCCACGATTTGATAAGATCATCGTCGTTATTATGCAAGCATGTATATATTATCTTAAAAAAAAACATTCATAAAAAAAATCAACAAAAACAACAAATTATTCTATCTCTCGCCCTATCTAAACCCAAAACTTCGAAATTCCCTACCAGGTGAACAACGGTTTCGCCACCCTCAGACAGCACATCCCGAACCACGTAGCCCAGGGTTACGGCGACCGGGGTAAGAAGCTCTCCAAGGTCGAGACCCTGCGCATGGCAGTCGAGTACATCCGCGGCCTGCAGAGGCTCGTGGCCGAGGCTGACGGCCTGGATTACGACGCCATCAGCGCGTCAGCTCGAAATCGGGCAAACGACTCCCCCATGATGATACCCTCGCCTACGGGCAGCGTCTATTCGAACAGCACGCACAACGGTTCCGGTGACGTTCTGGGCATGGACGAGCAACAGTCGGTGGACCACGTGGGCTTGGACGACGACGTCGACGGGGACTCGTACCTGGTGGATGAGGACGACGAGGAGGTGGAGGCTGGCGAGAAGAGGGACAGCAAACGTTTCCGGGCGAACGAGAGCGCGCAGAACAGGTAAATTTTTGAGGGGATTTCGATTTGTTCTGCTTTACTTTTTCTGGGGGAGATACAGTTTTTTTTGGTCGGGGAGGGGATTCGATGGGAGGAGGGTCGACAGGATATCTTTGGTGGGCGGATTCGGAGACACAGTGGATGGCTTTGTAATTAAAAGTAGGGTATAGGATGTACTTTTGAGAATGGTTGCGTACGGATGGATGTAATCAGATTATATAGGTACACAAAGGTGGCTGTGTTGTTCAACTCGGTTGGCATTGTGCTTGCATTGCAGATTATCGGAGAACCAGAACCGTCCGGCGCAGCGTCGGCGCCACGACTCTCCCACGACGTACTACGTGTCCCGGCAGTCCAACTCCTTCGGCGACGAGGAGAACATCGAGCCGATCAACAACCTCAACAGCAAGAACAACAACACGATCCTGGCCAATAACAACAATAACCTCCTTGCAACATTCTCGCCTATCCTTCTACAAAGTTCGCCGGCGGGGGACGTCTCGGTGAAACGCGAGATCCGGTTGATCGACGAGGACGACACACAGCGGTCCACGGAGGACGACGCGATGACCACAGCCAGCTCCAACGTCGTTCTGGCCACCTCGTCGCCCTACACCGGCGAGATCCTCATCGAGAATCCTGAGACCGGCCGCCTGGTGCCGCTGAAGCTCGAGGACCACGACAGCAACGCCCAGCTCGTCTACGTGACGACGAGCGCAGAAGGGCTGCCCACTGCCACGTACTACAAGCACGAGGACGGGGCCGTCGGCACCGGGGTCGAGTTCATGGACGTGATGAGCTGGTGGGAGCACGAGCAGACCCGCGTCCATCAGCAGCTACAGTCAGCCAATAATCAGAATCACCTCGTGGTGCAGCACCATCCACAGCCTCACCACGCGCAGCATCATCATCATCACCATCACCAACAGATCGCCACTGCCGGACAGCAGAGGCTCGCCCACGTCTGACGCACCGTTCGAGCGCACTGAGGTGAGTTCGGCTTCTTCTTTCTTTTTCTTTTTGGGAGCTGAGCTGAGGCGACATGTGCGCGGCGGGATGAGAGGAACATGCTCGGGAGTAATGAACAGGAGGAGAGAGCGTAATCTAGCGCCTGGCGGCTGGCGGCGCGTGCCGGGCCATCTGATTCAGGGCTCTCTCTCTCGTTTTTTTTATTCGTTCGTGATTGCTGGGGGATTTAGGAGCTGAGGGTGATTTGGGACTCTGTTTTTTTTTTCAAAGTAGATATTTTATACTGAATATACCATGCGGAATTGATATATTTGAAAACATTCTCAACGGTAATAACGTTAGAAAAAACAAAATTGTATTTTAGTGAGTTATTGGGTAAGAAATACAGTAGCCAGCTGAGAGACGGCGACTAATTATTTATTTTCGAAGAAAAGGGTAGTATATATGTAGTATAGAAAAGAGGTAATTTCGTCGGCCTCTACCTGTTCTCTCTTTCCGATACGACATATGTACGACGGCCTGAACTAGACACATCCGAAAGGACACTCGCCATATGTCAAATTATCCCGCGCATTCCTTCTACTCTCAATGCTATACCGCATATTATTTTCGCATTTTTTCCCACTCCCTGCCCCTTCCCTTATTAATAACCCCAAAAGCTCGACTCTATTTTCCCGGCATTTTCGGCATGAAACTGTCAAACCGTCACGCGCACTTTTTCCCGAAAAAAAAACAGATATCCACTCTTCGCGCACCTCTGAGATACTTAGTCGGGCGGAGCAAAGTGTATATACTCTCGTCACGTGCGTGAGAAAACACTGAAAAAGAATAACATGCACTCGCGGGCGGAGAGAGACGGGAAGCCCGCGCCGGTGGCAGAACGCGAGGAGTAGAAACTCGTGTAGTCGACGCGCGCGCGCACACACGTGCGCGCCTAAAATAGAAGTGTCATTGCTTGGGCGAAGAGGACGCCGACGCCGCGACGACCACTACTACCACTGCAGGGATCGCATATCGGCCACGTGGCCAACGCTTCCGTGCGCAACGTCTGCCGAGTGTGTGTGTATATACTCCACGTAAGTATATAGTTTAGATAGGACGGGCAGGACTAATAACTATATACGCGCGTCTGTTTTCTTTGACAAATTTCGAAGGAGAGCACTGGCGCCTGCTGGATTTGATGCCTGTCGTCTGGACGTCGTCGACGACACTTTCAATTTGTCGGAAGTGCTCGCGCGCCCGCTTCGAAATTAAGCTCGTACAAATTCGTTAAAACAATGCCGCTGCTGCTGCTGAGCGTTACGTCTCCATTCAGGATGTCCGAATTAAACGAATCTATACCTATACTCCCACTTTCTCTGTTTCGTATACTTTACCCATTGTCGCGAGCCCCCCGCGTGCCGCGATCTGCGTACATAATATATGCAAATGCTCCGCGGCCGAAAAACCGAAGCGGAAACGGTGGTCCAGCCGGGGACCGGAAGCACCGGCTCTTTCATCCCGTGTAATATGTACATGTGTATGTATAAAGAGAGAGAGGGGGGGGGGGATATTAGAGGCGGAAGGTTCGCGCGGATACTTGTAGTTTTTTGGGCTCTGCCGCGCGGGGGCGAGGAAGTATATACCTATATGGTTTGTATAATTCGGTGCTGCTGCAACGCGATGGTGACGAAGATAGGGAGCGAGCAGCTGTTTAAACAGCCGTTGACCTCTGTACTAACTGCGCTACATGAATTTTGGGGTTTTCGCATGACAAAAAGAAAAAGAAAAGAAACGCGTCCACCATCGCAGTGTAAATTTCTGCCGCTCTCCAACAGAGCACGCGCTTCCTTAGCTGCACGCACAGTAACCACAGCTCACCACGTCATTGCTCCGTGTAACCAATCCTCGACTACATACCGCTGCCGCGATGATTATCCCTTGCGGGCATCGGCTCCAAACACCGAGGGCAAACACCTCTCTTCTCTCCTAATATATAACACGCGAGCGGACGACCAACGGGTCGTCCAAAAAAAGGAACGAAAATCGGCCCGAGAATTAGGCCGCCGCCTCGCCCCGTGACAGCAGGAGAGCAGCGGCCGCAGTGTGTATATGCGCAACATATGGACGAGGCCCGCGCGAAGAAGCGAAGAAGAAGAAGTTTAAAGTCGGCGGGCTATACCTATACGCATATGTATATACTGTACATCAGGAGCCATATGTTGCTCGCTAGTAGTAGAGTACAGTGTTTTTTTTCAAGGTCGCGCCCGCCTCGGAAGTCCGTGCCGCAGGGGAGAGGAGAGAGGAGGATGCATGGTTCTCGCGTGAGAAACCCGAGGAGCGAATTTGCATGGGGTATAAGAGCTGAGAGGAGGGAGAGAGACGTGTGTGGTTGTCGGAATCGGAATACTGAGGAGGTTGGAGGGTAGTGATGGACAGGAGGAGCGATTCGAAATTTATTGGGGGGGGGGGGGGGGGTGCAGTTAGTGGAAGGTTTGGGGTTGAAAGGTGTTCCTAAAATATTTAAAAGTTATCTATAATAGGTATTTGAGAGGTTGTAAATTAATCGATTCATTTTACATTTTTAAAACTAAAGAATGTTTGTATTGAAGTATTTGGTAAAATGTACACATGTGAGAAGAATAATTGCCAAGTGCATACGTTATAGGAATTATACTAATTTCTTGTACTAAGCTAATATTGATCATTACTATTTTCACAAGAAAAGCATGCGTTTTCAATAACAAGACAAGTTATATAGTTCAGCGTAAGCACTGTTAAAGAAACCTTAAATTAATTTTTGCACTCAATTTTGAAACATTGCCATAATTATTGTCATACGACAACCTATAATACACCGTCAATCAATTATCATCATTCTTCAAATCGCTCGAAGCACAGCCGAAACCCCCAACCGAAAAAAAGAAAAGAAGAAACCGAAACGACGGTTCGTCGCTCGTCCCGCGCTCGACAGGAAAATATCTCTCTCTCTCCTTTTCTACGAGCTCGATAACCCGTTGAGTGGCTCGCGCGCTCGCGCGTTACGACTATATATATACGTATAACGTCATGCTGGCGTGTCGCGCCCGCATGATATCCGCCTTTGTTCCTACGCCACGTATATATATACACGCGTTAGTGTAATCGCGTAAAAAAACCCGTGGCGCCGACGGTTTGGAGTTTAAAGTCCGGGGAATCGTGGAAAAGGGAGCCGGAGGAAGGTCATGGCGAATGTACGTGTATATATATGTGTCTGATGTCGGGAGAGGATGAATGTTTTGTTTTGGAAAGTATTTGTTTTTAGGGGATTCTGAAAAGTTGCTTTTGACTAGTCACAATTTCAGAGGAGGTGTCAATATAAAATGAAAAATTATCAAAACCTGCAGAGTTACGTCCAATTGTTTATAAGAATGTGCGTGTTTTTTACAAACAAAAGGACGTAACTCTGCAGGTCTCGATAATTTTCCATTTTTGATGTTATCAGTGTTTTATTGAATTTTTTTTAGGTGGTGGTGTCTACTTTGATTTTGTTACCAAAAATTGTTTGCGTTACTTAAAGCCCCTGGTAAAAATTTTGACGTGATAAATGATGTGATTAGACACATACTAAAACACGAGCTTTATCACGTGATTTTGCATATATAAAAGCACGTGCTTTTGTACATGCCGAATCACGTATTAAATAATGTGACTAATAACTTGCTTTTTTCGAACCGATTGGGCATGTGTAAAATCACGTGATCTTATACGTGATAAATCATGTGATATAAGAAAATTTGATATGTAATATAAATAAGAAAACTATTATTTTTAATTCTTTTATAAATGATATTAAGGGGATGTGCAACCCTAATTTCAATATTTTTTTAAATTAACATTCAAACATTTATTTGGAAAAAGACGGCTGTCAAGCGCTCCGTACACGCAAACACTATATGCAGATTTTTTTCTGGATAATTCTATTGGTATTTGCGTGAGTTATGCTCGTTTGAAAAGTAGGTCAATTGTAGATTCCTACTTACCGACAGTACGGGTTTTATTTAATTAAATAAATTCTCATCATATTTTTGGAAAAAGACGTCTGTCAAGCGCTCCGTACACGCAAACACTATATGCAGATTGTTTTCTGGATAATTCTATTGGTATTTGCGTGAGTTATGCTCGTTTGAAAAATAACGTCGGTACTCACATCCCCTTAAAATTATGTTGCAAATAATAAAGAGGTGTTTTATAAAAATTGAAAACTGACTTAAAGGCCTTTTTTACTGATATGGCCGAGCGGTCACCCATCCAAGTATTAACCGCGCCGATTGTTGCTTAACTTACATGAACCGACGGCCATGCAGCCAAGAACTCCTCCAACGATGCCTTTGATCTACTGTTTCTATAAAAGCGATATAGTAAAACTATATCATACCAACATTAAATTTGCTTTTTATTAAATAATAGTATTTATTTACAAATAATTTATTAATAATAACAAATTATGTATCATAAATATCCTATATATTATGAATATTTAATTCCTCAGTCCCTGAGGAGGAGCCGGAGCGGGCTCGAAACGTTGGACAATGTGGTGGTGGTGGGCAGTCAGATCGTCCTTTGCTATCAAAGTTTTTTTCCAGGTTTTAATTAAGTTTTTATTTCAGATTCTGCGGGGGTGATTATAAACAAGGGCAATCTGACTACCATAAATATTAATTATTTTAATTTAATTTGTAAGACTGTAAGACCGATAGAAAAATTCTTATCAGTTGATTATGAATATTTAGTTTGAAATGAAATTCGTTGTAATTCTTGTTTTGGATAAAGATAATTTTCTATTATAGTTAGTAAATAAACAATAAATGATAATTTGGTCATGGTACATATTTTAACATTAAAATAAATTTTAAAAAATAGCCAAGGACATTATTATTTAATAAAACACTGTACTACTATTATTTAATAAAAAAAAAATTTTGTGTTGGTATGATATAGTTTTGCTACATCTCTTTTATAGAAGCAGTAGATCAAATACATCGTTGGAGGTGTTCTTGGCTCATGGCCGTCGGTTCACGTAAGTTAAGCAACAATCGGCGCGGTTAATACTTGGATGGGTGACCGCTCGGCCGTATCAGTAAAAAGGCCTTTTTAAGTCAGTTTTCAATTTTTATAAAACACCTCCTTATTATTTGCACCATAATTTTAATATCATTTATGAAAGTATTAAAAATAATAATTTTCTTATTTATATTATATATCAAATTGTCTTATATCACATGATTTATCATGTATAAAATCATGTGATTTTATACATGCCAAATCGGTTCGAAAAAAGCAAGTTATTAGTCACAATATTTAATACGTGATTCGGCATGTGCAAAAGCACGTGCTTTTATACATGCCCAATCACGTGATAAAGCACGTATTTTAGTATGTGTCTAATCACATAATTTATCACGTAAAAATTTTTACCTTGTAGTGCCGTTCTTTTAAGTTATGTGGTTACTTATCTTATACTATGCGAAGTAGTAATTGTAAAAATGTTTATATTAACGTCGATTTCAACTATAGAACCACCTTAAGTATGTTTAGTCTAACTAACGCATATGTTAGCATATACGTATATATTCTATAATCATTTTTCGTTGACAACTAGTGAAATATTTCACCTTATCAAATTCAACCAATTCTATCTCACCGCCGTTCAACGAACATTTTCAAAAATCCCATAACAAACACTATCTCCGAACTCCCCAATACCAACCCGTGAAAAAAATATCATGACGTCTCTCCACCACTCCCAACGCAAAAGGGCGTTAAACGAAGGAAAACAAAGCTCAAAGCGCGCGGCGCGTCAAAAGCCGCTGATGCGCTTGAAAATGCTTATTACCCGAGGGAGGTCTCTCGCTCCGAGGAGGGGTGATCTTATTGAATTAATTCGTCGCGGCGACGCATCTCGTAAACTCGTGCACTGATGATCTCACTCCTGGCAATTGACGCTGTTTAACAGTGCGGCGATGGAGAGTCTTATTATTTTGACGGGCGGCCGAGGAATATGGGTGTATGGCGGTTGTTACGGTTTCATTCAGTTCTTTCGAGAGACAGAGATAGAGTGGTGATGACAATTTTTATTTCTAAAGAGTTCTCAAATAATTATAATTCGTTTTGTCCAATGTTTTTGTTTCTGGTAAATTTTTGCATTTTATAAATAATATTAACTCCCCGCGTTCCTATCTTTAAAAAGTGATGAGCGGAAACTAAAGCCAAAATAAGACGTTTCTGATTCACTAAGTCCGATCAAAATAATGTTGTGATTGGTTGACGCTAACATGACTGGCGTGAGATTGTTGTGCTTAAGAATTGAGCTAAAACTAAACAGTACATAAAACAACCTGTGTCATAGTCTTCTGTAGACAATATATACACCGTGTTTTGTTAGGGTCATATATTCTGTTTCATTGTTATCAAATCCTCTCTTTAAAAAAAGTGATAACCGTGAAGATGATTCGCGATCATTTAAAATATTTAAACTTTGAATTTAAAAAATAAGATAGCATTAAGAAGATATTCCGATATTTTTAGTTTAAAATATAATAATACAGTATATTTTAATCGTTTAAAGTTTCTAACTTCAAAATTTAATATTCTTAAATATTATTGCTGAGGTGAACCCTTTGCTGCCACACTGGGATCCGACCCCATTTGGCAGCTATGGTATATACCTTTGAAAATGCTCTCTGTGTTCCACTAGTAGACCACATGTGGCACGGGGGTGGGGCACGAGTAGCACGTTCTAATGAATAATAATTGGGGTTAAAACTATTTTTAAAACTAAAATTTTTTTAATAAAAATATTTTAAACTATTTTTTAAACTATTTAATTAATCTAACTCACTACTGAAAAGTGGATGAGATCATAGCAATCTTGCTCCGATTTGCAGGTTGCTGAGGTTAGGCTGTCGCTCCGAAATAACAGCTGCCGTCGGCCGGCGCGGTGCTGTGTGCTCCCCGTGCCCCACCGGGGGGGGGGGCCTGGCGTGCCCCATAAACAACGAGTTTTAAAATCATTGGTTTATATTTTGCAAATATCTATCGAGATAAACAACAAGAAATGTGCTTGAAAGTTTAAAACTTAAGCTTTCAAATGCATTTCGTTTCATATTAATCCGAGATATATTCGGTCCTTGTCAGTAAAGCCAAAAATCAAGCAATCGTATTTTCACTGCTTCGATTTTCAATCTTATGAAATTAATTCATATGAGTTTTTGTTTTCGTATGAAACACTCGAATATAAAAACTAGTATAGTTTTTTATGCATTTTTATGAACATTTGTTTTTAAAGAACCCTTTACGGTTTTAATATTAAAATGCCCAACTGATCCGACAGGCCCACCGTGCCCCACCTACCCCTAAGTGTGGCTGTGTGGCAGCTAAGGATTAATATTATGAGTAAATCAAACTATAAGAGTAGATAGATGTAAGGATTCTAATAGCAGCAAAGCTGTAATAAATATAAATCATTTGAATGGCCCAGATGCCAAAATAATAGAGAAAGATAGGAAGTCGGGGAATGAAACAAAAATTCGAGAACATTAAATCGTAATCGTTTTCATCCTTCAAAGTATACGTTCAAAGTATAAGGATGAAATCGATTACGATTTAATGTTCTTGAATTTTTGTTTCCTTCCCCAATTTTCCGGTCTTTCTCCATTATTTCGGCAGCTGGACCATTCAAATCATTTATATTCAAAATATAAGAAGTCAATACTTTTTAATTAATAAATAACTGTTTATAATTCTAAATTTAAATTTCAAACTCCTAGCAAGAAGAAATAAAGCGCGGGTGATCTTTCTAGTATTGGTAAAAACATGAAACAATTTATAACAAGGAAATGTTAACTCAGCCCCGCTCGAACCATTTTCAATTAAACTTTAAATACTCGATTCCGCCGTCATTTTTCACGTTCCATAACGGTTTTCTCACCGAACCATCTACTCTCCGCTCACCTAACGTTCATTTATCCATTCATATCCCAATCGGCTTCGCAAATGACCCATTAAGCGGCTCCCTCCCGCCAAACCACTCCATCAAAACTAACATTAAAAAAACAAAAAGAAAAAAAAACAAACGTCGATCTTCACAATCAACCTCCACCGTCGACCATTAAATTAAAAAACAGTCGCTATACCTACTCTCCGCATGGCCGATTCTCAAGGGTAGGGCTTTTCCCGCGCAAGGGGCTGAGATACATATCTCATCGGCACCCCGCCGGCTTTTCACACTCACTCTTCGCTTCCGTCTCCGACGGCTTTTCCCACGACGGCGCTGCGAAAAACTCTCCTCGAGTCGCAAGATTTTTCACAGGTATAATATATAGAGAGATTTTCCTCGCGTGTGGTGTATGTGTAGGTATACATAAGGGGAGAGACGATCGATCGATCGCTCGCGGACGGTTGGAATCGGTTTCCGAGTTTTCGCTGGGGCGCAGGTAGAGTTACGAAGGTTTGGGATTTCCGTTATGTAGGCGAGCGGGGAATAGCGCAATTCGTTAAGTGTCGGAGTTGGGGAATTTAAAGTCATTTTTATTTGATTATGAAATTCGGGTAAAATAACTAGCACATGTTTTTACATTTGAATAAAATATGCTTGGATTATCTTAATTGTTCTCGTGTGACATAAGACTCGAGTCGTACAATGCAATTTAAAACGACATATGGTTAACGATGGGAAACTCCAGTGTACTAATACTGCGTATGGTGATGGAGATAGCATATTAGATTCCCTTAGATAGTAGTATATGAAATTCAATTCAAAATAGTGCAACGGTATTCTCAAGTCTTAGGCGAGATGATAACTTTTGCATAAACAGTAATTAAAACACGAAAATACTTTCACAGTGTTTATTCTGCGTTATTCTCAATTAACTATATTCAGCTTTACTCCAACGTTACTCTCTATTTACACAAAAATACCTCTAATTAATACCCCAAACAATGAAACCCACTTTCTCCGCACCCATATAGGACACCCGAAAACTAAAAGTTATCTCACTTTCTGATTTCAGTGCATGGCGATTGACGACTACCCAAATACCTGTACAGCGACGGCGAGACAGAGAGAGAGAGAGAGAGAGAAAAAGGCCGTTATACATTATCCGTCGATGCGCGCGACGAGATAAGCTGCTTGCGCGTGCGCGTGTTCGGCGCCAAATGACGCGGCGATGGGGTTGAACACACCGCCGTGGGACCAAAAACACGCAGAGAGCGAAACAATGACAGCCAATGCGAGCGTGACGTACACATGTGCGCATGCAAGCGGCATGCATACTTAATATTAACAAACACGACGCGAGAGTATTTTTTATTATTATTCGGATGTATAGGTTTTGATGTTACGTGTGTGCCTTACGCGAAAGAGAGAGAGAGAGAGAGAGAGAGAGAGAGAGAGAGAGAGAGAGAGAGAGAGAGAGAGAGAGAGAGAGAGAGAGATTGGGGTCAGTGTATCGAGCGGATATGTGTGTATATTGATTAAGGGGATGTGCAACCCTAATTTCAATATTTTTTTAAATTAACATTCAAACATTTATTTGGAAAAAGATGGCTGTCAAGCGCTCCGTACACACAAACACTATATGCAGATTTTTTTCTGGATAATTCTATTGATATTTGCGTGAGTTATGCTCGTTTGAAAAGTAGGTCAATTGTAGATTCCTACTTACCAACAGTACGGTTTTTATTTAATTAAAAAAATTCTCATCATTTTTTTGGAAAAAGACGTCTATCAAGCGCTCCGTACACGCAAACACTATATGCACATTTTTTTCTGGATAATTCTATTGATATTTGCGTGAGTTATGCTCGTTTGAAAAATAACGTCGGTACTCACATCCCCTTAATAAGTTATTTTTTATTATTACTTGCGGGTTATTATGCGTGTAAGGCGTATATATTTATGATTATGTATATTATTTATGGCGCGTGTACAAGAGTGAGTATAGGCGAAATTTTTACGGGTCCGTGATGCATTTTGGGATTCAGCTATATTGTACTTATATTCCTGCCATATTTTTACGATGCTGATGACGAGAGGTTGACGAGTGATTAATGAAGTAGGCCATTTTTGTAAATACTAACGTTGGTAAGAAACAAAAGTAACTATAGCGGTTAATTTTTATCTTATGTGCATATAGTTACTTTTGTTTTAAAGGTAGTATATTTCCATTGGTAATATTTTAGTTTAAGTAAAAGAGATTAGATTAATTTCTAAGGGGAACACGCATGTCTACGACTGGTCAAATGTTTTTAGTGGTTACGATGTTTAGAGACATTACTATATTTCTCTGTCTAATAATCTTCATGTATATTTTATAACCGACAAATTGATGTATAAAATCTGTACATATTATTGTCTTTTTATTGTAATGTTAAGTGAATACATATGATGCAAGAGATGAAGTATGTAATTTTTTATAAGATTTTTCAAAGTAAAGTATATAAATTTTGATAGAAGTTGCGTCGTACCAGCCATTTTACTGTTATAATACTTAATAGACTAGTCCTGCAAGAAATCATGAAATCATCAGGAAACAAAGCGAAATATTTTGTATACGGTTTTTACACAGTTGCACATTGAACTAATACAATGAAGTAATCGTAAAGACTAATGAAACGCACAATTAAAAATGTTAGATATATTGTTGAATGGATAAGAAAAACGTATTTTTATATGCATTTAGCAACCTACGAAGCGACTTTTGAGACATTTATTGATCGACAATAAGTGAAGACTTTCCAATGGTTATCTCATTCTAGAGTAAGTTTTGTATCATATTAGTGCCTTTGAAGAATCAAGAATAAGTTTTTGTATCAAAATATTTTACCATTTGATATTCTATGCGTAAAGAATATTTAAAATAAATTGACACATATTTATAAATAGAAAGTGTTTTATTTTTATATATTTCTCCTCTTAGTAGCCATTTTCCTTAACTCCTAACAAATCTCTGAATTACATAGTACGTATAATGTCATTACTTTGATTGGTGTTACGTAATATTGTCGTAAATAAAGATCTCGGATAAAAACAGAAAAAAAATAAAGCGCATATGCAGTAAAAACATTTGCATCTATATTTGCGACGTATCTTTATAAACCGTGGGAATTCGCAGGTATAAGAAGTTGACGTAATAGCGTATTTTGCCAGCTAAAAGACGTAACTGTCTCACATATTAAAAATCGTCACACAGATTGCATTTTGTGTGCAAATGAAATGATATATTTTGTTTTAGAAACTTTCCCATTGTTATATAAAACAAGAAATTTCCACGAGAATCCTTCTATTATGTCTTATTAAGTTTTTGATATACTTTTAGACTGCAAATACAAATACATCCAAAAAGTACATATTTTCATATTTTCTTTACACCAATTTTACAAAAAAATGAATGAAAAAAAAAAGAAAAAAAAACTGTTAACCACGGCATACACAAATCGCAGCGTCCGATCGATACCATCGTTACCCACCAAAATAATAAATTTAATCAAAAACAGTTGGTTATTCAGTCTACATCGTTCAAGGTTACAATTAACGATAACCATCGCACGCAGACCCCCGCGCGCGCGATTCATGAAATTCAACACACAGGTGAGCGCAGCTTTCACTCTCTCCCCCGCTATAAAATCAATATCTCTCCTCACGCACCCACGGCGTCAAAGTCTTTTCGAAAAGGGGGTTTCGCCGCCCATGGCTCTCCCGATTTCCGTTTACCCTGCAGGGGGGCGCGAAACACACTCGCCCCGTCACTTCCGCCGGACGTTCTGGCCGTTTTCCGCTGTGTCTACATATATGTGTATACTCCCACGCGTATTACACTAATTTATGATGTAGGCATAGCTGGCGTGCGCGCGCGTGTGTTCGTTTGTTTTTTTCGCCTAATTGGGTTGGGATAAGCGCGGTTGTGTTTTTTTTCGCCGCCGTGTAGTCGCATATATAGTTTCGTCCCGTTCCTGATGGAGCTTGGGTTCGATCTGGCCATTAGGTGTACGCGGGTGTGTGTAATGAGGCGATTTTCGGATGATTGTTGGAACGATGGGATTTCGGCAGGTAAGTGTTTGTGAGATCGTTTAACTCATATCTTTCCAAGCGGACATTTTTGTGTCGATTAATTCTTTGCCTAGAAAAGCTAGTTTTTCAACGCTTTAATTTAACAAAAGGTATTATTTTCGAAGTAAAAAACCTTGATCTTTCAAAATCCGTGGTCTTTTTTCGAAAATTTTCAACGGGAAATTCTCAGGCGTCCTGAGAATTGAACAAATTTTGGAACGCAGATATCGACATAAAAATGTCCGTTTGGGAAGATATGGGTTGATGGGGTATTAGAAAACGGGTGGTGGAATTTGTTGTGGAAAGCGAGTTGAAGGTATTGGCTGGAAGAAAAATGAAATTATTGTTTCAAATGTTGTAAATTTGAATAGTTACAGTGATACGGACGATATACATCAAAAAAGTATTATAAATTAGTGTTTCTCTAAGTATTAATATTAATAAATAATTAATTCATATTCTTAAGCAACCGTAATTTAAATTTAACTTTTTTAGTATTATATTCAAATTACAAATCATGTCCGAAAGGGTTACCAAAAAACAGTAAAACATTGGAACCAAAATATCTTTAGAACCTATTATTTAAATCTTTTTCCCTTCAATTAAAAACCCACCCTATTATTTTGCTATCTTCACTGAAAAAAATTTCACGTTGTAAGAACTGAAAGTACGGCTCTGACAACAGTACTGTTCGGCTGATTTTCTTTCTGCTAAATTTTATAGATACAGTAATTGTATTCGTACAGTTGTGAGAGCTGTACAAGATACACTGAAAGCACTAATGTATAGAGTTCTTTTGTCCGAGCATTAAATAGGTTATGATTCGCCATACATACATATTTTCATTAAAATAATCTCGATTGATAAGTACATTGATTACAGATGAAATACGCAAACGCGGATTGCAAACATGCGGTTGATGTGGCCGGTTTCTTGACTTTTTTAGGTTATAACATGAACATCGGCTTCGCGTTGTAGCGTTGTCAACAAATAAATATCGGCGGCAAAACTAAATCGTACGGCTGTCAGAGCTGTACAAGTACATTTCCCGCATCTGACCAATAGTGCCGTTACATTATACAAATAAATAGCTACTTCAGCCGTCTGTAAGGGTAAATGAACACTATAAATAGTGTTAGTACAGCAAATCGAAACTATGGTTTCTACAGCCTAAAATTTTTTTCAGTGTTTCTCGGACATTCACTGTTGCATTAGTTAGATGTAATGTTTGCATCGCTAGTTAAAAGGTTCAAGAGGTAACTAATACGTTCATCAACTTAGCGCAGTCGTGAGAAATGAATCAAGGATAAATTCTTTCCAACTGCATTTCTCGTTTTTTCTTTTAACTCAGTAATCACCGGAATTCGTATACATCAACCGAATCACTGAAATACACCAGTTCAAATAAGCTAAAAAGTCATACAAATACTTTTCCTGTTTATTCTATTCTAGTCTAATTTTGCGGTTTTCAATTGCGAGTTTTTTATGATACTAGGAAAATCAAAACGCGCTGCGGGCGTAGTATTTTGTTTTTTAGGTTATGAATATATAATTTTTTATTATGATTTCATTTTAATTGGTTTAAATGATAGGATAATCAGATCATTTTTCAAAGCATGATAAAATTAATCTTTTTATTCTAATTTGATTTAATTATTTAATTTTAAATAGTTAAGAATAAAAAATTCAAATGTAGCGGAAGTAGAGAATTTTCGCGCCTATTCCTTACAGACCAATCAAAATCACTCTTTAAGTGCTTCCCAACATCCGCCCATCATTTTTTAAAGAGAAGATATTTTTTATAGGTTTAAAATAATTCATGTGAATATTAGCAGAACCACTTTAGCAAGAAAAATTAGAAATTTGTATACGTGCATTAACTCAACTGAAAGCTGATTAGTCATAAATTTACATAGTGCGTCAATATAAGCATAGTAATTTACATTGTTTTTATTTCGAGCTAGCGTTGATCTATATAAATATATATTAATTGATCACAAATTTGCTGTTTAATATTCACGTGATTCTTCATTTTCTACCTTGTTTTAAAACTTGCAGCGAATTATATTACATATAAATTGTATGTCCCATGCAACTTCTTTTGCGAGTATTAATTTTAAAAAAATGATTGCAGATGTATAAAATTACTGCTTCAATAATTCCTGTAATTGGAAAGATTAAATTCACAAGTTTAGAAGTTATTTCAATATGCGTCTTGTGTTCCCAATTTTGTATTTGAATTTTAAAAATGGTCTAATAGAGTAAGGTACAATGAACTACACGTGCGAATCGTAATATCTAGGTAAATTATGCAAAATAATTCATTGAGTAACCAAAAGCATAATTATTCATCAGGGAATCGTGATTCAATTTTGCTTCTAAGCAAGAAAACTGTAAGTTGACTATCTTCGAATATAAATAGTAGCAGAATACTGCACAGAAGAGTTAGTTATTTCTCAAGCTATTTTCTTGGCCATCGAAATTGTTAACAAGATAATTAATCCGAAAGGTGGCCGTACTAGCTACACACGCTAAGTTTTTTTATAGTAGAAGATAGGTTGTATTTTAATGTATGTTTACATACACTTTTTTGTCGATTTTGGCTTGAAAAAAAAAAAAATTAAAAACAACTGTTTGCTTCCTCCTAGAGGAAGCTTTGTAATAGTAAAATTTTAAGTTTCGTTAAATCGCTCTAGAAACACGAATAGAGGTGTTAGAAGATCGAATCACATGATTTTAGAAAATGTCTGTACGGATGTGTGAGCGTGCGTGCACTTGTGTGTGTGTGTGTATGTGTGTGTGTGTGTGCGTGCGTGCGTGTGTGTGTGTGTGTGTGTGTGCGCGCACGCGCGCGCACGCGTATCCCGTTTTATCTCAGGATCTATTCGATAGATTTTAACCGGACAGGTCCCATTTTTTTTGTTTTTTTTTTGTGAATGGGGAAGGAAATTCTCTTTTTGATTCGCCGATGCGTTTTTGTTTTATTTCGAATTTTCGATTTTTGCAAAATTTATTTTTGCGTTTTTTTAATGATAACATTGAAATATTTGAATCGGACAGATGGCATTCGAAAGAGCATAAAAAAACTATATTTTCCAAAAAAAAAAATTACATTAGCTATTCCGGTTCTTTTGTTATTAACAAAAACGTGTTTTTTTCTTAAAGCTTATACCTCCAAAAATAAACGGTCAATTTTTTTGAAAAAAATCATGATAATGCAGAATATAAATGGCTACACTGTTAAAAGGATTTGCATTAAATTTAATGAACATGTGTATGAAGCAAATTTCAAGTACGTAAATTAAAACCAAATTAATGAAATTACCTGAAAATAAATGTGTAAATAACTGAAAATTAATGCAAATCTGCATTACAATTAAGGAAAATCTGCATTACAATTAATGTAAATCAGCATTACAATTTATGCGAATTTGCATTACAATTAATGCAAATCTGCATTAAAATTAATGCAAACCTGCATTACAATTAATGCAAATCTGCATTATAATGTGTGCAAAATTGATGGAAATCTGCATTGTAATTAATGCAAATCCGCATTACAATTAATGCAAATCTGCATTACAATTTATGCAAATCAGTATTTTTTGTTCCAGCAACAATGTTAATTTATGCATATAACTTTTTAATATTATAAATTTTCGCATTTTCATTAAAGAACTTGTCTCTTTAATTAATCGCATTTTTATTATCGCAGAAAAAAACTTACATAAAATTTTCGACCTAACCGAGAATCGAACCCGCAAACCTTGGGTTACTACGCACGCACGCTATCCGTTACGCTATCGCTCGCTTGAAGAAGTTTGACATTTTCATCTACATAAGGTGCATTATCCATATTAATTCAATTGATATTACATTTTGATTATTCAACTAAAATATTAATGGCTTTTAAGAATTATTTATTTCAACAATATTTTAAGTAAACGAGTTCGATTTTATGTAAAGTTAATTAAGGTGATGTGAAATACCGATAATTTTTGAACGTGTACATGTTATGCAAATACTAATAGAATTACCAAAAAATTTTTAGAGTATAGTATTTACATATACTGAGCGCCTGACAATCCTGTTTAAAAAAAAAATACTTAGAAATTATTTAATTAAATAAAAACCGCAATGCCGGTAAGTAGGAATCTGCATTTGTATAATTTTAATCTAGTTTTTAAACGAGCATATCAGATGGAAATGCTAATAAAATCACTCAAAAAAATTTCTGAGCATACCCAGGCGAAAATAAAACTTTACAAATAATTATTAATAACAATATACGACTTTTTATAATTTAAAAAAAAAGTTTATAACTGTTCATAACTGTTTATAAAGATAGGATTTGAGACTATAGTAACAGTTTATAAAAGTTATCAACAGTTTTTTTCTGTTATGAACAGCTAAAAAAAGTTTATAACAGTTATAAACTTGTATTTACTTTTTTGGGCTGCAGTGGATAACCATAAAATCAATCTGTAAAAAGTTATTATCAGTTATAAACTTTTTTTATTTGATAATAATAGTTATTAATAGTTTTAAATAGTTTTGAATGAATTTAAACTTTAAAATCATTCTAAAATTCTTATTATATGAAATCATTATTAATTATAAGTTTAAAATAATTATTTTCAATTATTAAAAATTGATAATAGTTATTAATAGTTATTTACTTTTCTTTACTGATCAAATATTCACATTTTTCGGCAATCCAAAAAACTTAAAAAAGTAAATAACTATTTATAACTATTTATAATAGTTTTAGACTTTTATAAAAGTCTCAAATCCTGACTTTATAATCTGTTAATATCAGTTATAAACTTTTTTTAACTTTTATTATAGAAGATCATTTCCGCCTGGGTAGTATTTACGTATAAGGAGCGCTTGACAAAATTGTTTTATTTTTTTAAATAATAATGAATTTTTAAATCATTGAAAAAACATTTAGAACGAATAAAAATATTTTAGATTTGAAATAGTATTATATACTTGTAGGAGCGATAAATTAAGTTAGAGAAAACTACGTGCCAATCATTGCTCCTAATGAAATTTTATGTTTAAGTTTATTCAATTTTCTTTAGTTCGGCATTAATTTTAATGAACATTGCTATAACGTTGAATACTAACAAGATTTCTACCATACCGGCACCTTTCTGTTTTGATTAAAACCTTTATCTAACAATATTTTTTAAGTGACTCCAAATGTATGTTGCTTGAAATAACATACAATTTAAATAATGCTTAATATTTAAAAAAAAAGTCTCGACTGGATGCCTTAACCGTATGAGCCGCTGCTCCAACTCGTAGATATCGTAGCGAAATCATTTACTTTCATCTTCCCCTTTGGGCTTTGAGTGTATGCATGGTTTCGGTTAGTGTGTTTTGTTTAATTGTACACTTGAAATTCTTGAAACAAATTTAAAGTAGATGCGATAAAAAATTTCTTTTTGATAGTAAAATTTAAGGCACACGTAATTGTAATTCAATGTAAATATTCATTAAATTTAACACATTTACTGTAAAAAGTATATAAATTTTATGTAGATGCATTAAATTTGCCTTGCTTTAACAGTAATCTTTATGCCCTTGCATAGTAATATTTATGAAAATGTTCATAAAATTAAAAGAACAATAACTTAAATGTAATGTTCAGTACTGGAATAGCCTTTCTTGTTATATGTCATGAAATTTCATATAAAATTAATTAAATTTTTAATATCATCACATTAATTTTAATGCACGTGAACTGTATTATTTATGCGGATGGGAAAAAAATTCTATGGATCGTTAGCAAATGTAGTGCTCAGAACTGGAATATCCTTTTTCCTCACACCGGGCCGAAAGTGCCTCATTCCCGCCCGGCTCCAAAACGGAAAATGCCATATTTCCGTTTCGGAGCCGGGCGGGAATGAGGCACTTTCGGCCCGGTGTGAGGAAAAAATGGTATACGCACCACGGGAGTAAAACAGCTCGCCTTCGGCTCGGGTGACAATTTACACGAGATGTGGACTATCCAAGTTTTTTCCTCCCATCGTGCGTAATATACTATTTCGTTTTGTCATAAAATTTCGTATAAAGTTTATTAAATTTTTAATATCATCACTTTAATTTTAATGCACGTGAACTATGTTATTTATGCAGATGTGAATGAAATTCAATGGATCTTTTCTCAAATTTAATGCTCAGTACTGGAAAAGCCTTTTTCGTTTTATGTCATGAAATCTCATATAAAGTTTATTAAATTTTTTCACATTCACGTTAATTTTAATGCACGTGAACTGCATGATTTGTATTTATGTACATGAAGTTTAAAGCAAGGCACTTTAAATTTAATGTGCTTTAGTTGATTTAATTATTCGTATAATGTAATGAAATATTATGAAATGTAATTAAATTTCGTTATCTTCAACATTAATTTTAATGCACGTAAACTGTAATTTTTATCATCATATTCATTAAATTTTGTGCATGAGACATTAATTTTAATTTACACTCGTAATTTTCATGCAATACAGATATTTCATGTACTCGTACAATAATTTCTATGTACAGGTACAATAATTTTAATGTACTTTCATTAATATTGTATGGATTTACATTAATTTTATGGTAGATGTGCATGAAATGATATTTAAGTTACAAATTCATGAAAATTAATGCACGAGTGTACATTAAAGGTGCATTAAATTTAATGATATTTTTAACAGTGTATAATCTGTAAAAATTTGAATCCATTCAGTAGTTTTTGAGAAAAAAATGAAAAAATGCGTTTTGGATGAAGCATGATTACGGGAGTAAAATTGACTTAATCGCTTTGAAATTCCTCGTAGAGGTAGATTTTGGACAGCTCTCGGCTGAGTTCTTTGGGCTAAATGATTGGTCAATAAATTTCGAGAGATATTCGAGGTTAAAATTTTTTTAACCTTTTTTTCAAATCGTAATTTCTCGAGAACGGTTTGATGAATCAACTCCAAATTTATAGACAATTTTGTGTGTGATATAGATAATATATATGCAAATTTTCATCAAGATCGTTCGGTTACTTTTTGAGATATTTGATATTCAAAATTTTTTTATTTTGCAAAGTCTTTTTCTTTGTCGCATGATAACTAGAGAAAAAAATTGGTTTAATCATGTTGAAATTTTATGGAGGTGTAGAGTTTATATGTTTATCGTATAAGTCCTTTAGGTAAAAGAATTGTCTCATAATTTTTAGAGATATTTAAGGTTAAAATTTTTTTACGTATTTTTCAAAATTTTAATTTCTCAATGACGACTTAATGTATCAGTTTGAAATTTATAGACTACTTTGTACGCGATATAGGCAATACCTATGTAAAATTTCATCCAGATTATATGGTTAGTTTTGAGATATTTGATATTTTAAATTTTGGTATTTCTGGAAATGACTTTCTGTTACACAACAACTAGAGTAAAATTTAATTACTTTGAAATTTGATGGAGATGTAGAGTTCGTATATTATTTATTACACGAGTTCTTAGGGTAAAAGAATTAGTTTATAAATTTCAGAGATATTTGAGGTTAAAACTGTTAAAACTGTTTTAGCACTCTTTTCAAATCGTAATTTTCCGGAACAGTTTTATGTATATATTACTAGAAAATGAAAATGACGCGCGATTCGCGCGCTTGTTGTTTACTTGCTTTTTTTGTTTTTTATTGAGGTAAATTTACAGCGAGCTCTGCAGAAACATGAAATTAGTCAGCTACGCTAGTGAATTATTTTGAGTTTGAACTAATTTTTCGAATAATCGCGTTTTGAGAAGTGAATATAGTAAGAATTACCCTCTCTCAATTTTAAGATAAAAATTTTAAAGTTGAACGTTTATGATATTTGTGTTTACATAATATTTTATTTACTTTTTTTTTATGGATGGTCATACTTTATCATTAATCCTGTTTTATCGGCTGAACATGTCAAAATAATTAATATTAAAAATAATTATTTGTGTTTTAAACAAATTAAATAAAAAAGTGTGAAATAAAAAAAAATGTAAATAATAAGAATTGTAGAAAATAAAGAATGATAAAATCAACAATCAATGATATTTTATTGAAAATAAAAGAAGAGGATGACGAAAATTGTAACGGACTATTAAAAAAATCAAAATTAAAAGTATAGTTTTAATTTTTATATTATATACACAATTATTTATAATAAAGATACACAATTATCGAATAATAATATATTTATAATGTAAAAAATGGAGTTATTATACATGATTTTGAAAATGTAAGTAAGTTGATCTTAGGGTAGATAGGAATTTTTTAATTATGCATATTTTAAAAGATTACTTTTTTTAAAATAAAATTAGTGTCAAATAACTTCAATAATAAGAAAAAAACGCGCTTCCAATTCATTGGCACGTAGCTTCCTCAAACTAATTTATCAATTCCTTTTTTTATACTTTTTAAGGTGGTCTTACACCTATAGCTCTTTCTGGCCAAAATTACCTAAAAAAATGATAAAAATTATTATTATAATAAAATAATCAAAATATATTGTAAATATAACTTATTTTGAATAAAATGAGCCAAGGCAGAGGTCCTTAAACTCATGTTATCCTCAGTTATAGCATTTTCAAGAAAAAAAGTTTGTCGTAACTTTTCTCTGAGACCTCATGATAGATTTTCATGAGACAAAGTGCAAATTGTTCCTAATTTATGTAGTTATGGGCGTAAGAGTTGCAATTTTAAGGTTTTTATTTACAAGTATTTTTTCATGGCAAAAACTGATTTTTTTGCAATAATTTTTTGCATTTTTTGAATTTTTAGGGTTTTTGCCATGAAAAAAAAGCAATACTTATACATGAAAACCTTAAAATTACAATTCTTACACCCATAACTACATAAATTAGGAACAATTTGCACTTTGTCTCATGAAAATTCATCGACCGGTCTCAGAGAAAAGTTACGACAAACTTTAAAAAATGACATTTTGAGATATAAGTTTGCAAAGAAAAATACCATTAAACTCAAAAAATAATCAGTCATTTGATCCCATATAAAATAGTTAAAACAGAAGCTCTGGCACCTTGCATACATCCGTTCCATTAAAAGTTATTGCTAAGCTAGCAGCATTCCTTCCATTAAAAGTTACTGCTTAATCTGTCCTTCTTTTGTACTTTTGATTCATCCACTGATGAATCATTTTTTAACACATTGTACTGAATTAGATTATTATTTATAATACTAAGGTAAATGTAGAATATGCGCCAGGTCTTATGAAATATGAAATCCCAATCATCCAAATCGAAACTTAAGAAGCCATCACTGTCATAGACAAAAGTACATAACATAAAAGCCGATAAGCCCATTTTTTCAATGATCACTTGATTACACATATTAAATATTAAATATATCTTGAATTTAAGCCTGTATTCTTGTAAGCAGGCTTGTCGCTTTTATGTGTATAGATACATCTTGACACTTATTGCAATTCACAAATCTTCTGAATTGAATTGTATATCCTATAGTGCGTTAGACTTAATATGTCGATTTCATCTTTCTTAGAAAAAAGATGTATTTATTTTTATGCGATAAAAATTTTTACTGCCTCTTCTTTAAAATACTTAATTCAATCTTGCCAATGCACATGTTTTTCGGTATTAATTTTCATACAGCGTTCCCATCTTGGACTGAAACTACTTTCCAAATTTAAACAAAACTGTCACTGCACGCTTGTATTATAATTACACTTACACTTTTCAGACATATATCTTCACATACACAATGCATTAAATTTTTAGTCCTAAATTCACTTATGAATACAAATAATCAAGCACTAAGAAAAAAATCTTTCTGTATCAGAAAGCAAGAACTCTGCAAAACAAACTGTTGAAATCACATGGTTATGTATCTTGGCTTATTTGAGATTTTGAGCTGTCAGCTGTGCAGCTGTGTTGACACTATGGTATTATAGTTTTATAAGTATATAGGTATACGAAAGGGAGTATTAATATAGTAATTTGCTGTCAAATTTCGTTGACGGAATGGTCACTTTACCAGAACAGAAGTGCAAAATTGTCACAACTTAAAAGACGATTTTTTTTTATTTTTATAATAAATCCCGTATTTAAATTTAATTATTTTTTTATAATTCTTATACTAATAAGTCTTAAATAATGTTTTTTGATATTTTAAAACACAGACAAGTAAACGTGTTCCTATATATATCAGAAACCTGTAGAAAAGGCAAAAAAAAAGGAAAATCAACTTTTCGTCATTTTGAAGATTGTAATCAAGTATGAAAAATTCGTTGAGATAATCTGAAAACTTGATTATATACATACCTACAGACATACATACTGTTACGATCACAGAACACACAATAAGTAGTAACAACAATTTATAAAAACAAGGATGTAATTTATTTAAGATAAATAACACAAAAGGTTAAAATGTGTCATCAAAAAGCTCTCGAATCAACTAACTAAAAACTAAATTGAATCGAGAACAACAAACTAATCGCTTAGCAACGCTTTCGTTCTTTTCATGTTCGATGACAATAGACTAATACATAACAATACATCTCGGAAAACGCTTAAAATGGACTCATTTTGGGTGGAAACTAGTTTTTATGTTGTAAATTTTCAGAATTTGAAGTGTTTCAATTTTCGCCCTGACGAAACTATAAGGCTCTCCCAAGAAGCGGTCGTGCCTAAAAATCATGAGACAATTCTTTCACCTAAAGGACTTATACAATAAATATATAAACTCTACATTTCCATACAATTTCAATATGATTAAACAGATTTTTTTTCCTCTAGTTATCAGGCGACTAAGAAAGAAAGTTTGTAAAATACGAAAATTTTCATTATCAAATATTTCAAAAAGTAATCGTACAATCTTGGTGAAAATTCACACACATATTATCTATATCATATACAAAATTGTCTATAAATTTGGAGCTGATACATATCGAGCCGTTATCGAGAAATTGCGATTTGAAAAAAAAACTTAAAAAATTGTTAACCTCAAATATCTCCGAAATTTATGAACCAATCATTTTGCCCAAAGAAATTGAACGAGAGCTATCCAAAATCTAGCCCTACAAGAAATTTTAAAGCGATCAAGTCAATTTTACTAAAGTAAACGTGCTTCATACAAAATGCATTTTTTAATTTTGTTCTCAAAAACTAGGCGACAGAATGGATTCAAATTTTTACAGATTATAGCTATTTATATTATGCATTATCGTGATTTTTTTCAAAAAAATCGACCGTTTAGTTTGGAAGTTATAAGTTTCGAAAAAAAAACGATTTTTAAATAGTTGAGGACGATCTTTGGAGGCAAAATGAAATGATATTATTTCTTTATGGCAACGTTTCGTTGGCTTAGTACGCCAACCTCATCAGTCGAGAATAACATCTGATCGACGTATGCTATATACGTTTATAATTTCGGCCTGATGAGGTTGGCGTACTAAGCCAACGAAACGTTGCCATAAAGAAATAAGATCATTCCATTTTGCCTCCAAAGATCGTCCTCAACTATTTAATATAAAAATGGATGGCGTTATACATTCAACATTGAAAACACGATTTTGTTAAAAACAAAAGAATCGTGATAGAGAATTTTTTTTTAGAAAATGTAGGTATTTTAATACTCTTTCGAATGCTTCCCATACGATTCAAATATCTCAATGTTATCATTAAAAAAAGTGAAAATTATGTTTTCAAGAAGTGAAAAGTGGATATAAAAAAAAATTATCCAAAAAACTACATAATATTATTTTCCAAATATCTTGATAAAAAAGAAAAATTTTAAGCGCTGTCCGAAAACGATTGGATAAAAATTGAAAAAGTTACAGCGTTACACACACACACACACACACACACACACGCGCGCGCGCGCGCGCACGCACGCACAAACACACACATATATATATTTATATATACATACCGACATTTTTTAAATATCAACTGATGATTTTTGAAATATAGTATATTTTTACTCCAAATAACTCAAAACATCTTTCTAACATATTATCGTTAAAACTTTTTTTCAGCGTCACGAATCTTTCTCTATGAGGAAGCAATATGCAGTTTTTTAAATATTAATGAATTATTAAATCATGGAAAAAAGTATAATGAATAAACATATTTTATATTTAAAATATATACTATACATATAGGAACGATACATTAATTTAGAGGAAGCTACGTGCCAATGAATTGGCAACGGTTTTTGAATTAGATTGACCGAATTGACAACACATGACGAAGCATAGTCAAAACATTCTTTTTACATTTCGGCTTTGTATGAAGTCTATATCACTTCTAGCAAGTCCTTAGATTTTTTCTTCAAAGAAGCTGTGTATTCTATTTTGATGTATGTTTAAAAGTTTTTTCTAAACATACTTGCAGGATCATTTTCTGCTTAAGGTGGATGAACTTAATTGAAATCAGATAATAAAGTTGATCTATTTTTGTACACATTTGAATTTATCAACGAAAAGTTAGCGTGGATATTTATTAAGCAACAAGTGTTCTAAAACAATTTAGAACAAAATTTCATTTTATTCTAACTTCAATTAACTCAAATTAATCGTGCAAAATTTAATTTAAACATTTTTATTCACGGATTCACTAATAAATTTGATGTAATTTAATATACACTAAAAAACTCACTTATCATTTTCAAATTTACCATACATATATGAAATTATAAATTTGAATCAGTTTTAGGCATTATAGTTTTTTAAACATGACTATTTATAGTGACTCTTTTTATTTCCTGCTCTTAATTTAGTACCTTGTGACAAACAAAGAGTTAAATAATTTTACTTTTTAACAATCGTCCGAATGCAGCACTTAAAATGCACGCAAGCATTAACATGTATAGAAACTCACGTCAGACTACCGAGAGGCAGTCTTAAAATGAGTTTCACTCGTTCATAATTCATAAATTAATTAGAAAGTAAAAATAATAATAATTCTGTTGAAATGCATATTATCTTTATATATATAGTACATGAACATTAATTATTTTTATTATAAAATGATAGAAATATTATCTCGACTTTTTTAATTTAGAGGTTTATTTTAACATAAACTCTTCAAATTTTGATAAACTAATGTACTGTTTAATCGTTGTCATTGAAATAATTTTTATAGTAAAAGTCACTTTATTTACCTAAATAATATTTAAGAAAAAGGAAAAAGTCTTTCTCAAAAACAAATGCCAAATAATCTATATTTTTATTCTTTATAAAAAAGGTAATATAGGTAAATAAAAAACTTTCTAAAATCAATGAATATTATTTAAAAATCATAACTTTCAAATCCAAAAAATCTATATAATTAAAATTGAAAAATTCATTTCAGTTATAACAGAAAAGAACATTGAACGATAATAATAATCTTCATAATATAGGTGGAATTAGAAACAAAACAAATAATTTTTGTCTGGCTAATCGACTCATTAGCTAATGAAATATTTGAAGTCTATGATACTTACGATATATGCATACACAGTGAGCCAAAAATATAATAAATTTAATTTTGTCATTGCAATAATTTTTAGATAAGTTTAACTACACAAAAATGATTTTTGTGCTTAAAAAATATAGTACCATTAAGTATTTTACTATGACCCGCGTAAAAATGATTCGTAAAGACTTCTATATACTTATATGTACGTGTATATATATATAGCTCTGTATAAGGATATATAAACATCTATACGTACATATAAGTATATAGAAGTCTTTACGAATCATTTTTACGCGGGTATATATATATAAATTATGTCTCTATGTAACAACGTATAAATAAGGTTGTAGTTATTTATATATAGGGATATACAATTTTCTTCAACACGATGCATAACCATGAATGGTCATATACGACTGAATACAACTTGTTCTGAAAATGTATGCATCTGTAAACATAATCCTGTAGAGCGCAAAATTCTGAGAAAAAAGTTCCTTTACCATTTTTTCATATGACTATAGTACTTTTTTAGTAACTGATGTGTTTAAATTGTTTGTTTTTAATAGAAAATGTATACCTATGTTTATAAGATATCTATAGATATACAATTCCTATTAAAAACAAACAATTTAAACACATCAGTTACTAAAAAAGTATTAGTCATATGAAAAAATGGTAAAGGAACTTTTTTCTTAGAATTTTGCGCTCTACACGATTATGTTTACAGACGCATACATTTTCAGAACAGGTTGTATAATTTTGCATGGGTCTGAGCAACTACACATAATCTTAGGTCAAATTCATGATTATGCATCGTGATACACGTTCATATATCTGTGGCTTCCCGAAATAATGACCTAACCCACTTGTACGTGTTTTCGAGAAATCGACGTTTTAAAATTTCTGTCATGACACTTCATATGTAAGATCGAAATGCGCGAGATGAGTCATAACAATGTAAACATTTACAAAGGTATCGAATATCTTTCGAACCCCACTATCAGCTGCTAGAATACATTTTTATTCTTTGTATAAACAAACAAAACAATGCAGTTAAGTCGTTATTCCGGTAACTGTGCAGTTAAGTGGTTTAGGGAAATTGTTCAAATAAGATAAATAACATAGTTATTTCTACACTTAAAACATAGAATACGAATTCTTTTTTAAATATTCATTCGCACGCATGTGCCTCCCCTTCCAACGGAATATGCGTGAAGTAAACGGAATTCGGCAAACCGAATACCGAACGTTACTCGGTTACTGTTTATGCACACTCGCCCCATCGCCCGGCAATCAAAGCTGTTGTGTTACCTTCTATTATCTATTACCTTTGATCTTTGTTGCTATAAAAATAGGTATGTCATAATCTGTTTATTGCGTAGTATTAACTTCAAAACGGTGCTTTTAATTAAATATAAATATTCAGTTAAGTGGTTTTTCCGGGCACAGGTGCAGTTAAGTGGTTATGCACTTAGCTGATATTTGCTCTTTGAACGCGTTTCAGATTTCCGGACCAAGTCTATATGAAAAAGGGTAGTTAGAAGGTATAAATTCCGGTGCTAACTCAATTTTGACCCCCAAGTGGGTTAGGTCGTTATTCCTGGAAGCCACAGATATTATGGTGTACAATTTTATACATCAATGTACAATTATATGATTAATACAATCACTAAAAGATTTATATACAATACTAAATCATATAAAGCTTTTGTTAATGTTTGACTCAAAATCTTGAAACTTTTTGTACAGAACATTGATTGAGAAAAAGTTTGCAATTTTGTTGTAGAAAGTAGTAGTATTTTTTAGTAAATGAAATTTGCATGTCTCTGATTGGTTGGTTTTTATTATACCTTCATCGAAGAATATTGAGACTGCGCCTTAAAATTTTTTGTTCGACAAAATTTTTTGGAATTCTCCTTTTAAACCTCTTCAAAATGCTTTTTTAATCAAAGTTGGCCAAGTTAATTGAAAAAAGTTATGATTTTTTGAAATATGAAGAAGAACCAATAATTAACATTTTTAATAATATGGTTGATTTAGAAACTTAGATTATTCATACATCTATGTAATGGATCAAATCACTGAATTTTATTAGAGCATTGAATAGAACATGAAATATCTATTTTCAATAATATTAGGCTTGTACAATAAGCCTTATGTAATTATCAGTTATAAATTACATTCATTTTTAATTTTCTGAATATTGGATAAAAGTCACTCTCTTTACTAATACACATTTCATATCTGCTTAAAATTTCATTTGATAATTATAATCTATTATTATGTGTGCATAAATTAGGTGACAGACAGTTTTGCAATGCATATTCCAATACCAAGAGAAATACTGCTTAATTATTTATAAATAAAATATGACTTTCTTGTTAGAACTACGGTTCATACAATTTTTATTATGTACATACTTAACTGTTTGATCTATAATTTAATCTATAAATTATTGAAATCTATAATATATTTACTCTTAATTTCAAGCGAAAAAGGTACCCAAAGGTTTACTGTATTAAAACATACATAAATTATGCAAAATATACAATAATTAAGTTAAACGGTTCGTTGAAACAAAATGTATTACCTGAATACCATGCCTATATGTAACAATATTTTTTTTTTTTTTATTTCAATATCACCGGACACAATTATTTTTTGTTTTATGAATATAATAATTTTTCAATTTAATTTTGGATAGAAGGAGCTCAAGGTATCAGCATATAACTAAATTTAACTAAGATTATGTAAGTAAAAAAAATTGTCATAAATGAGGGTAAATATATAGAATGGCAAAACTTTATTAGTTATTTTTTTAAATTAAGTATATTGAAAAAAAACTCTTTTTATTGATTATTAAAATAAGATATTACACCTTAAGAATACAGAGTTTTACCTCTATAAATTACTTTGTTTAAAAGCTAATATGCATCATAATTATATATGTAACATTTATGTTTACCTTATGAAAAGGATGAGTATCGATAACAAAATAATGTTCCATATAGCCATGGTATTCAGGTAATATATTTTGTTTCAATGAACCATTTAACTTGATTATTGTATATTTTGCATAATTTATTATGTATATTTTAACAAAGTAAACCATTGGATACCTTTTTCGCTTGAAATTAAGAATAAATATATTATAGATTTCAATAATTTATAGATTAAATTATAGATTAAATAGTTAAGTCACACATAATTATAAAATTGAAAAATAATATACCAACCATGTACATGCTTTAAATTTTATTTCATAATTATAATTATCAAATGCAATTTTTAGCAGGTATGAAATGTATATTAGTAAAGAGAGTGGTTATTCAGAAAAATAAAAATGAATGTAATTTATAACTAATAATTACATAAAGGCTTATTGTACAAGCCTAATATTATTAAAAATAGATGTTTCATGTTCTATTCGATACTCTAATAAAATTCAGTGATTTGATCCATTATATAGATGTATGAATAACTTTTTTCGGAGCAAATAGGAATTAAAATACCATTATCAAGACCTTTACGCATGCATTAAGATGTTTCTACACAACTTTTGGATAAACTTTATTTTATACTGTTATACTGTGTGTCAAAACGATAATCCTATTTTGCTTTAAAGCCAATCAACGAGATATTGCTAACTTAGCAATCATTTCCTAGTCAAATTTTTACTGTCAACAAAATTAAACGGTGAATATCAGACTTCGTTATGGCATAAGCGAAGTATTTTTGCGAAACACAGTAGTTCGAGACCAAGCTAAAATTAAAATTGGTCGTGACAGAGAATTATCTTTCTGAAAAGTGTAATTCTAACATCCGAGGGAAGCAAATCATTACAGCATCGAGTCGACAAAGATGATTTGCATATCTACGCAAATTGTTACCACATTGACGCACACTACTGTGGAATTAGCCAGTGTGGAATGATTGAAGAATAACGTTACTCTAACGTTATCCTGGATTATTGATGTACAGTCGATAAATATTTGCAAATACTGTTAATAAGGAAGTTATGACTGGCAATGTAAATGTTGACCTTTATTTATTGTATCAATACTTTTCTCGGTACTCAATAGAAATATAAGTTAAAGTAGTTTAACTAAAAGAACTACTAACTAAAAGATATTCTCATAAATTTTTGTTAAATGAACCGTTTTCAAAATAGACTGTATGCATGATCTTTCTAATCTATGATATAAATAGAGTATGAAAACCAATCCTTTGAAAAATGTTTCAAAATAATAGCTGTTTATTGTGTGGAAAATCATCATGGTTTAATTTTGATAAAGAAACTAAAAAATATTTGGAAGTGTCAAAGGGCGCGGAACCGCTTTGAAGAAAAATATGAATCATTGCTGCAGACAAAGGCGAAAATGAGATTTTAACCGCAGTTAAGTTCAATACTCCCGGTTTATTTACCTCCCCCCCCCCCCCCTTTCGTGCAATTGCACTTTGCATATACTTTAAAATTCGCAATATATCTCTTATATTGCTCGTTGGGCCAAACACTGCCGCAACTTAATTACTATGTATTATTATATATATATCTCAAATAAAGCCATTATCGGCCTAACGATCCAATATATATTAATCATGAAACCCACCACTATTCTCCGGATTGTTCTATTTACATTCCTTCAGCTCCAATCCAAATAACCGCGCTCATCTACCCGAACTAACTTACAATCCAATATATATATATCACACCTCTCGGATCAGCGACTAACATCCCGTGCGGCCGAAATTCACCATCATCCATCGTCGCGGTGGACGTTTGCATCGGTCGCGTCGACGCATATATTTGCGATGCAAAACGTCTAGCGCGTATGCACATGCAGGTGGGTCCGCGCTCCGAGGTCAACGCATAAATTACCCCGCGCGGATATTATGGAATTTTTCGCCAGGCGAATCTTCCGCCCGCTATAAGACTCCCCACCGCCGGGTCGAGTGTCGACAGTTTAGCTGCGACCACGACACCGACTGCAGCGATCGGCATTGCGCGCAGAAGCTACTGATCTTGGTACCAGGACAGAGAGACAAAACAGTGCGTCGATAATAGTTGTGAAATTACTAGACGGAGGTCCGACGGTGTGTGATGTAATGGAGTTTCTAGTGCGATTTGGAATTTTATTAATGGGGCGTATAGTGGCTTTGGGAGATTACCGGTCATGATTGTTAGAAGCAGTGATACTTAAGATAGAAGCATAAGTTTTGTTTTCTATATTGCGGGATTATGGAGAAAAGAAATTAATTACATTATTCGACTGGTTTGCTTATAAGCGTGTTCACCGCGCAGCATTAAGCTCGATGAGACGAACCGGTGATAAGTAGTTGTAGCAGTCATTCATTTGTGGTAGTAACATGAAAAATATTTGCGGCTACTATTTTATTTTTCATTCATTATTTGACGTTCGGCGGGTTTTAGGCCCTTTTACAGTAGCATCTTGAATAGTATTCAAATGAAACATTATTATTTTCTTTTATTATATGTCCAGAAGTGCGGACATTTTTGTAAAATTCACTGTTGTAACAGCCAATTACTTTTTCCCGTACAAAAAATAATAATCTGTAAATCGTTATGAGTTTTACGACGATCTAAAATTCTAAAGAAATTGACTGTTTTGTTAAAATGAAAAGTAGTTATTTTTTCATTGATTGCAACCATTTTTTATTTTTATTTTTTTTTTGCTTCCTCTTAGAGGAAGCTTTGTGATAGTAATTTTTTGAGTTATTGTAAAAACATGTTATAATTGTTTTTGAAGGTGTTAGGAATCAAAATACATGATTTTTGAAAAATGTCTGTATGGATGCATGTGTGTGTGGGTGTGTGTGTGTGTGTGTGTATGTGTGTGTATACGCCTGGATCTCAACTTCTACTCGATCGATTTTGACCGGACAGGTCCCATTTTTTTTGCTTTTTTTGTGTGATGGCGGGTCAAAAATTCGTTTTTTGATTCGCCGATGCGTTTTTGTTTTATTTCGAATTTTCGATTTTTTCAAAATTGATTTTTGCTTTTTTTTAATGATAAGATCAAGATATTTGAATCGAATAGATAGCATTCGAAAGAGCATTAAAATACCTACATTTTCTAAAAAAAATTCTCTAGCTATCACGGTTCTTTTGTTATTAACACAAACGTGTTTTTTTTTTTAAAAGCTTATAACTCCTAAACTAAACGGTCAATTTTCTTGAGAAAAATCATCGTAATGCAGAATATAAATAGCTGTAATCTGTAAAAATTTGAATTCATTTTGTCGACTAGTTTTTGAGAAAAAAATTGAAATGTGAAAAAAATGAGTTTTGTATGTCCAACGATTACAGGAGTAGAATTGACATAATCGCTTTGAAATTCCTTGTAGAGGTAGATTTTTTATAGCTCTCGGTCAAGTTCTTGGGGAAAAATGATTAGTCCAGAAATTTCAGAAATATTTGAGGTTAAAATTTTTTAAACCTTTTTTTCAAATCGTAATTTCTCGAGAACGGTTCCATGTATCAGCTTGAAATTTATAGACGATTTTGTATGTGATACAGATAATATGTGTGCGAACTTTCATCAAGATCGTACGATTACTTTTTGTGATATTTAATTTTGAAAATTTTCGTATTTTACAAAGTTATTTTCTTTGTCGCATGATAACTAGAGGAAACAGAAATTGGTTTAATCATGTTGAAATTTTGTGGAGATGTAGAGTCTATTTATTATCGAACAAGTCTTTTAGGTAAAAGAATTGTCTCATGATTTTTAGAGATATTTAAGGTTAAAATTCTTTTACAGTTTTTTTCAAAATCGTAATTTCTCAATGACGACTTCATGTATCAGCTTGAAATTTATTTTGTATGCAATATAGGCAATACTTGTGTAAAATTTCATCCAGATTATATAGTTATTTTTTGAGATGTTTGATATTTAAAATTTTAGTCTTTTTGAAAGTGACTTTCTTTGTTGTCGCACAATATAACTACATTAAAATTGTTTTAATTTCTTTGAAATCTGGTGGAGATGTATATTATTTATGTATACTACAAAATGGAAATGACATGCGCTATGCGCGGATGCGTGCGTGTTGTATACCTGCTTTTGTTTTGTAATAGCCATTTATTATTTTTAAGGTTAGAACCTTTTTCTTACATCGGAAATTCCAGAAAGAGCACACAAATACGGGCAGGCATACTATTAGAGACAAGTACCCTATATGTGTGATATTTCACAAAGAAAATATAATTTGAAGTAAAGGTTATTTAGGAATTTTAAAAGGTTTTGACGATAATATTACAATCAATTATTTTATTTATTTTTCACACATAATTTAAAAAAAATCATACCTATTATTTTATTCATATTTTATACATAATTTAAAAATTAATAATTTTTAATCTTCATAAATGAATTTAATTATAATTATGTCATAAATTGTTGCAAAAATTATAAATTATGTTATTAAAAATTCATTAAAGGAATAAGCAAATTAAGTTTGAGGAAGCCACGGGCCAATGAATTGGCAGCGGTTTTTTTTGTGAGCATACGTTTTTTAAAGTCTTTACATTCTGCACATCATCGTCATAAATATTACAATCTAAAAGAAACTCCGAAAACAAAAAAAAAATAAAAGTTTTCTTGATATTTGTAGTAATTCTGCTGCAACAGAGCAAGACTTAATATCTTTGGCATTTGAAATCGCTGCCAAAATGGAAGCAGTACCGATTAGCACATCTTATCTTCCCACATTCGTCTTTTGGCCACTCGTCCTAACTATCGCAGCGCTTGGAGCAGCCTACTATTACATCGAGACCTCCCGAATTGTGAGATACGGAAATAAGCTTCCAGGTAAATTTCTTTTAGAGGATTTTAATTATATAAGCCATTTATAACTACATTTTATTTTTGATCAAAGTTTAGTGTTATGGATAGATTTTTATATTCCTTAATTGCTATTAATTGTCTTACAACGAAGAAAACTTTTTATCATTTGCATAAATCTTTACCCAATTTTGTTGAAAAAATATTTTTGGTCTAAGATGTTGAAACTCGAGGATATGTATGACGTTTGCATTGTGTAATAAAATAAGTAATGACTTTAATAACACTTTGTCACTTAAGGCCCAAAAACGGTCCCATTCTTTGGAAATGCTTTGCTGGCTTTTGGGGTGCAGCCAAAAGACGTCTTAGATCAAGTTCTCAAGTATGATGTCTACGGAAATGTTGCTAGAGCATTTATTGGTCCAAAATTGGTTGTCTTTCTTGTAGACCCACGCGACATTGAGATCATCCTCAGCAGTCATGTTCACATTGACAAATCACCTGAATACAGGTAAAATGTGTTCCTTAATCTTCATAATATTACTCAAAGATAAAATCTCATTTAATAAATTATTGACCAGGTACTTTGCTCCTTGGTTGGGTGAAGGTTTGCTCATCAGCACGGGCGAGAAATGGCGCTCGCACCGCAAAATCATTGCCCCCACATTCCATCTCAACGTTCTCAAGTCTTTTGTTCCTCTCTTCTACGAAAACGGTATCGATCTCGTGAACAGGCTGAAAAACGAAATAGGAAAGGAGTTCGACTGTCACGATTACATGTCTACCGTTACTGTTGATGTTCTTCTGGAAACGGCTATGGGTGTGAGGGGCACGCAAAAAGAAAAGAGCAGCTTCGATTATGCAATTGCTGTAATGAAGTAAGTATTGGATTGCGCATCTTATAATTTTTTCTGTAAATTTTTTAATTACGAAATACCGTTCTTACGGCGTTGTTAATTTTATTACGTACTGCGCTAAAAATATTTCACAAATGTCAGCGAATACGTTGCATCTAATATACGAAGACTAGTCGGTATACATCGGATTTCTCACGTGTCGCGTCAATAATTTACAATAGTCCATTGAGCTATCGGCACAGACACACATGATGTTATCACTCTCGTCTACACGCCCGCTTCTCATATCATGTGACACGAGACGATAGTTTCAATAATGTCATATCGTTTTTCTGGCTACTTTTCATAGAATGTGCAACATTATTCATCAGCGACAATACAATTTTATGCTGCGAATGGACGTTTTCTTCCAATTCACGAGTTTTGCCAAGCAGCAGCAAAAATTCCTTGACATCATACATGGACTAACGTCGCGCGTCATTAAGAAACGGAAGGCCGAGTTCCAGGATAAGGTAGATTCGCCGATGATGGCGTCGATTATGAAGGAGCTGAAGAAGGGCTCGAATACTATTAAGAAGGACATGGAGGAGAAGGATGAGACCAAGATGCGCTATGTCAGGGATGATCTAGATGAGATCGACGAAAACGATGTCGGTGAGTCGTTCGGATCTTTCATCAATTATTAAAACATAATTCAAAATACTGGTCATCAAACCACTCACAATGATCAGGAAACATTGTCGAGACATTGAACGCATTCTTCAAATTGATCAATTATTGAAAAATTTGCTTTTGAAAAAATGTAATGGGGAAAGTAGAGCAGAGAACAATGGTGCATTAATTGGAAAATTTAAAATTGAATAAATTTTCATCACTTTTTGCAAAACAACATCGTTGCGTGCAGTTCTATCCCCAAAATATTCATTTTTTTGATATATTAAGCTTAGTCATACTGTTCGTATGTTAGAAAAAATAAAAACTATATTTATAATTAATTAGTGCACGTAAAAAGAAATTATTAAAACAGTTCATAAGTCAGTTTCATTTTAAATTACTAATGATTTTGAAAATGCAAGTCAATTCAATGTTAAATAGGAACTGTGCATAACATTTGTTGCATGACATCAATGTTCACTTGACTTCCAATGTATATACGTATATACTCCGGAATTTTTTAAATATTAATTATTAATAATGAAACACCTGAAGAGCAATTTATGAAAATTTTGAATGTTTATAGTCAGGAATTTCGTATTTCGAACTTAGAAACAAAATCACAAACTTAAATGATTTTTTAATAAGCAATTTGAGTAGAATAAAGATCTTCACGCGAGACATAAGTACCCATTTATGATGCGTAAAATGCGAGCAAATTCAAACTTCATGCAAGTCAAATCGATGTAGACTTTTAATATAATTTTCTGAGGGTATTATTAACATCTTAGATCGTTTCTTTTTGTTATGTTTATACATTTATATTTACGTCTTTTGTTACGTTTATAGTTCATTAAAGATAAAGTATTTTTATTGACTACTATGATTATGAATTCAAAAAATTAGAAATAATTTTTGAAATATGGTTGAAATAATAAAAACGATTATTTAGGAATATTTTACATCGAATGATGTAGTATTTCTAGTTGGATACAATTGAATTATTTTTATCAAGTGAAGTTAAATAAAATAATGTAATATTTTTTTAAATAACTAAGTCTCTTTAATATATTATTTTTTACTCGTGCAGGTGAAAAAAGAAGACTTGCCTTTTTGGACTTGATGTTGGAATTGAGGAAAAACGGCGAAACTCTGACTGATGAAGAAATCAAAGAAGAAGTTGACACTATAATGTTTGAGGTTATTATATTTTATAATTATTTTATTAAATTATAAATAATATCAAAAAAGGAATAAGTTTTATTGAATTTAAGTTCTTTTATTATATTACAAGTTACTTTTATATTTCAGGGTCACGATACCACCGCAGCTGGTTCAAGCTTTGTGCTTTGCGTATTGGGCATTCATCAAGATGTTCAGGTTAGATATAATTTTTTTTATCATTTTATTTTTTATTTCAAAGTTTTTAAATAAGCGATAATATCTTTCCTGTCTTCGGGCTTTTTGACTCCTACAAAAGCCATCTTAGTACCAGGAACAAATTTCTTGGGATTTTTTAGATACTCATCCATAGCTGCATCATCCCACTCAACTTTTTTCGTTTTCATAGCATCAGTAAAACTAAAGCCGTCAGAAGCTAAAATTAAATCTTCATAAGTATTAAATTCAACAATGATTACGAAAATAGAAGTGATACGGCAGTCAAATAAAATTACGAATCAAAGATTAAATGCGTTTGTTTGTATATACATTTTGCCGTCACAATATAAATAGAAACTTCGTTGCTGGGGCGTACATGACTTACATCCACATGTTTTCCCGAAAACACCGAAAAGGTTAGGACCGACTTTTGCTTTCCCTCCTGGCTGTGCTGTATGACACTGGGCACACATCTTCACGAAAAGAGCTTTTCCTTTATCTACATCTCCCATTGCTAATGATCATTAATTTTCATATCAATAATTTTTAATATGACTATTTTTCAATGTTACTTTCTATTTCTAAATGACAATTGCTATATCTATTGATGGCATTCACAGTCTTTTGTTTGCCTCTGAACTTGTAAAGCATTGTTTTATAAATAAGACTGTCTTTACTTTGTTATTTATTGATTCATTATAATGTTGATTTTGATGTAATGATTTAACTTTTGAGAAATTTTACAGAACCGAGTAATGGAAGAATTGAACGAGATTTTTAAGGGTTCTGATAGACCGTGCACCTTCCAAGATACTCTGGAAATGAAATATCTCGAGAGAGTTATTTTGGAAACTTTGAGACTTTTCCCTCCTGTGCCAGCTATTGCAAGAAAACTTAATCAAGATGTGAAATTGGGTAAATAAAATTATACCGATAATTCTTTATGACTCATTACAGTCGCCCATAATATGTTATTTTTAATTATTCTTTAGCTTCTGGTGATTATATCTTACCATCCGGATGTACTGTCGTCATCGCGCCGTTCAAAGTTCATCGACTCCCTGAACATTATCCTAACGCAGAAGTGTTCAATCCTGACAACTTCTTGCCGGACAAAACTCAAAACAGACATTACTACGCTTACATTCCTTTCAGCGCTGGCCCTAGGTAAAGAAAATTAATCTAATATTGCGTCAAAAATTAATTTTAAAATATTTTTGCTTTAATGTTCTTTTTTTTCAATGTAAGGTCTTGCGTCGGACGCAAATACGCCATGCTGAAACTTAAGGTTCTGCTATCGACAATTTTGCGAAACTATCGAGTGACTTCAGATTTGACCGAAGAAGACTTTAAGCTGCAGGTGGACATCATCTTGAAGCGATCCGACGGCTTCAGGATAAAGATCGAGCCACGAAACTAGACTGTCGTCGCGTAATACTTCGCTTCATTCTCACTGTCTATTTGTACATTTGTTTTTTGTAATGTAAATGCTATTCATATAGTGCCTAAGTCTTTCTTCAGAGTCAGTGACTCTGTATGTAGGTAAAGGATTCGCATATCTATTACTTAAGTTAAAGTTATTTAAGTTCTTATATTTTGTAAAAAAAAAAAAAAACGACTGCTGTATAACTTATTATGTAATCAATTATATTATTACAATGTTGCACGATCAACTACGAGTCTCGTATTGCTATCGCTTTCAATTATTCAAGACGTTGTTAATTTGTAGGTTGACAACGAAACATTCACGTAATGAATCAAATATAGCCTTATTTATTTGTGAGTAATAAATATTGATTAAAAAAATAAAATTTAGTATATTTATTTACTTTTCAACGTATGAAAAACTTTCTTTTTTTAACAAATTGCCAATAATAAATAAATTATACGCTATTAACAGATGTAAGATTCACGATTGATATTTATACTATAAAAAAGTCACTAGTATTTCAACACTTAACTTTTTAAAATTCAATTCAACACATTTACATTATTATACAAATATTTGAAAAATACTTTATTTAAAAAAAATTAGAAGTACTCGATTTTATACAGTCTAACATATTTTATAATTTTAAAAGAATTAAGTGCCAATATAGAACGACAAACTCTGTACTATTCTAAATTAACTTTTCTGAAAAAGAACTATACAAATAAGTATTCCGCTAAAAAATTCGGGAAACATAAGTCAACAAGTGAATTCATAACCGCCTTAACTGAATCACTTTTTATATTCATCATTTTTGTTCACCAGTCTTCATTGCACTCATATCACTCATCTGTTCGTCAGTTTTATTTAACACTCTTCGCTTTTCGATTGTTTATCACAATTTCCATCGCCCATGGCACAATAAACAGAGCGTTCATCACTATGAGTACAATTTGGCAGACGAAGAAACTGTCGGTCCAATCTTTTATGAGACCTGTAAAAACACAAAAGTATTTATTCAACAAACGCATTATAAACAATTTTGACCACCCAATAAAATATCGTATACAACTGAAAACTAAAATAATTATAAAAATATAGTAGAATACGTACCGGCAAGAGGTCCGAAGATGACCGAGATGACGCCGCTGACAATCGCGTAGACCCCGTAAGCGGCGGCAAACTGATCGACACTGACGTTCTCCACGACGACTAGCGGCTGGGGCACCAGCAGCCACGAGCGCATCGCGCCGATCGCCGCCACCATTACTATCGTGCCCATGAGCGTGTCCTCGAGGTACAGATAGCCTGCAAGAGTGTGCAATAAGAGTCAGGGAATAAGTATTTCTGGGTCAAGCCGCGAATGCTGGCTTGAATGAGCCGAGAGTGTGAATTACAAAATTGACGCCCTAGCGTATGATATTATTTTATTATTATTTTACTGTTCCAAACAGAGGAATTATTTTGGTATTTCTATGAAGACTCTTATGTTCATGGATAAAGTAGTATATAGAAATTTTTTTAATTGCTTCCTCATAGAGGAAGCTTTGAAACGGCGAAACAAAATTTCGGATTAAGCGTTTAAGCGTTTAATCCGAAAAAAATTTTCGATTTAAGAATTGAGAAAATTCTTTTTCGTGCGTGTGTACGCGCGCGCGCGCGCGCGTGTGTGTGTGTAAGCTCTTTATATCCCGGAAACAAATCGACCGATTTTCGTCGGATAAAGCCTATTCTCTTCGTCTCGCGATAAAATGGGATCCTGACTGATTTGAGGTTTGATCGATTTTCTTTTGTTTTATAACCTAAAAACGATTTTGAATTTTAAGTTTTTTGGATTTGTTTTATGTGTTATACAGTCAATATTAATTAATATAATAAATTTTTATTGAAAAGTATTTAAATTACTTCCATTTTCTTTTTTTTTTATTTAAATTATCTTTACTTTTTCATTTGTTATTAAGGAAAATGTTTTTATATTTCATAAATTACTTTCTCAAAAAATATTTGATTCATCGACTTGAAATTTTAACCACTTATTACACTTATTGAAGACTATATTTGTTTAAAATTTTCCGATATTTTATTCATTTGTTTTTTAAAAAACAATTATTTTGGAAAAAATGTACGTTTTCGTTGTTTCCCGATAACAAGAGTAAAAATAAACCAATCGTCCGGAAATTTGATAGATATAGCTTATATCTTCAACCTGAGTTCGTTGCCCAAAAAAATTGGTCAATTATATCTTTATTTGTTGATAGTGATAAAATAATTTTTGCACGAAGACGATTTCCAAAACAGCTTCCAAGAATGTTAGATATAAGACTTTCCGCATTGGTTCAAAGTTAGACGATGATATTTAGCGATAGATATAAATCTCTTTATTTAATTACTAATAAAAAAAAAGAATAAAAGTTTTATTATGGAAATTCATTAGCAATTTTTTTTTTTGAAAAGTTTAATTGGGAAATTTTAATTTAATAAATAGAATCGAAAATTAGTTTGAGGAAGCCAAATGCCGATGAATTGGCAGCGATTTTTATTTGTTGTTACCAAGTTATATATGTTTGTAAATAAGAATTATGATATTTTTAAATACTGTTTTTCCTTTTAATAGAAAATGATGATATTGTAAGTGAAATTATTCATAATGTAATTGGCTGAGTTTGATCGCAATATCAGATAAATAATAATCTAAAAGTAACGCCAAGCTCATAATATTGTTCACTACATATACGTACGTAATGATACATATAATAAAATGGCTCAATTTTAGGGCCGCCTATTAAAAAGAAGCAATTTTAAGTGCACGTTAAAAAGGGTTATTAACCCTTAGCTGCCACACCTCTCTGGTATAATACAGTTGCGAAGTGGCGCCGGACCCCAGTGTGACAGCCGCAAGGGTTATACTACATAAAAATTTCTGTTTAATTAATGTAATTTAAAAATTTATCATCTACGACATAATACATTTTCTGACGGCTATTGCAATTTCCGATAAATCTTTTTTTAATATTTGTCTAAAAGTAATAATGTTATGCTTAATACTAATTATATATCAAACGTACCAAGTTTAGCTACAGTCATCCCAATCATGGCCGCGAAGAACATCATCTTCGGCCTGACGTCGACGAACACCGTAAAGATAGCCAGACAAATTCGCGAAACGAGTTCGGCACTCGCCGAAGTGGTTATGGCCAGTGCGGCGTCCGCCATAGTAAATCCCTTACTGGCCATCATCATCGGCATGAACGCGCCGAAGGTGAAATCGCTGGTGAACACGAAACTTATTCCTATGCACATGTTGAGGAAGGAGCGGTCCTTAAGTAGAGAAAAGTCAATGAGCTTGTCGAGGATTCGACGACTCCTATACAAAGCAAGAAATGATTTTCGACTGAATATTATGGGCATTTGTTGCGTATATCTTTCGTTCTTTTGAGTTAGCTTTTTAGATCGTCATAATGTCGAGGGAACTCACCTGACCCTGAGAACTTTTGAAGTCCTTTTATTCTTTACGTCGATGACGATGCCATTACCATCTTCCTCTTCATCGTCGATTATAGCTTTGGGCACGCGCATCTGCAGCACTGCATTGTTAAGTGATTCCGTACCCGGCTGCACCCTCAGATTCGTCAGACTCGAAGAGGTGAAGCCTGCTAGTAAAGCATTCTTGCGAGACTTTGACCAGTCGGGCCATCCCGTTACCAACATTGACTTGCTGCGTTCGCGGGTCATGCCCTTTTCCACTTCTGAGACTGAAGTCACCCGGCCCTCGGGACACTGGGAAAAAATTACGATAGCAGCTAATATTATTTATTCATATTCATGAAGCGCGCATAAAATAAAAAGTTCAAACAACTACCAGTTCTACATTCTGATTCGTATCTGCTTCCTGCAAGCTTCTGCAACTAATCCATTTTTCATTTTTTTTTATAGTTTGTAGCTCACGCGGCTCCGGTAGGGATTTTTGAGCTACCAGGGGCTTTTTACTTTCGTCCGATGGATCGTCGTCCTTGCTCGGCTTTCTGACGCGGAATTTAGCTTTCCAGTACGCGGGTGGCCTCATCAAAGCCATTCCCGCAATGCAATGCAAACTAAGTGCTCCCGTAATTGCCGCCGTACCTAAAATACGAATTTCATTTTCTTCAAATTATTTATGTACTACAAAAGTATCCAACAGTTCTATATTGTGCTTTGTTGGTATTTCCATGCTACACATTTCGCTTTTAAAACGTATACAAAACAGTCTGTATCGGTTAATATCAAGAATTTTTATCTCTATAAAGATAAATCGTCAACGCGGAAAAGGTAGATGACTACTTCTGCCTTAAAAATAAAATGCATGAAGTGTGTTATCAATGCGCAAGATATGCGTGCAGTCGCGCATTGGCAACGTGTTCCGTGACGGTGCTACTACATTCAATATTTTTAAAAGCCAGTCATAGTGCTCTCCTCGATAAATCTTTGTATTGTGACAAGATAAATCCCGGTAGCTGTTTGCACATATTGCACAAGACTGCTAATTAGACATATAAGTGTGACTCATACAAAAGAAAATTTCTGGTGAAATCGTACCTCTAAAGCCATACTCTTCCATCATCTTCTCGATAAGGATTGGATAAATGATGCCACCCATGCCTACGATGACTTGTGATATACCCATTACCTAAAAAAAAATATAGTTACTTTTATACATCAATAATAGTATGTAATTATAGTTTCAATCGTGCATGACTTGTTTGTGAATGAAACAATTTCTATTCATTAACAGCAATTATCTCAAACTAACAATAAGCTCGTTCAAGGTACCTTTTCGTGTAATGAATTTCAAATGTTTATACATCGTACTGATAAACAATACTTGTTTGCCGTTCAGATTTTTCAATTCCGGCAGAAAAGTGCGATGAATGAATGATAAGCAAAGCAGGTAAGAGTGGAAAGCAGCATAATGGGAAGCTTTTATGAGTATTTACTATTCACGTAGTACCATCGACCTCTTCTTATCAAAGTAGGCATTGAAGTTGGTGTTGCATATCGTAAATATTAGTCCGAGGCCAATTCCTTCCAGAAAGAAAATCACAGCCATTTCAAATACATGGTCGATGTACGCTATTATGACGTTTGGCACCGAAAATAGAATGGCACCGACCACGCCGACAGTCCTCATGGAGAAATGCTTCAATAGAGGATCTGTGATTAAGCCTAAACACATATTTGTAGATAATGTAATTTTATTTAAATTTTCTTTTTATATCGAATGAATGTAAAAATTTTAAAAAGCTATCATGATTGTTAAAAATTTCCAAACACGGTGTTTGATAAAACAGTATTTGATGAATTTGACGCATTAAATATTGATTAATTTATTAAAAATCGTATAAAATCACAAATCACAAAAACGTTTATAATTATTACAATTCGAATGTAAAGAAGACAAATAAACGTCTATTTCAGTAATTTTCAACTGTTATCAGTGAAAACAAAATTTCGGTCACAGAAACATCTAAGTTAGTAATAAATATGCGTATCGAGAAAGTTTTCCCAAATTACTTTATATCAAGATAGCATTTTGCCCATCTGTTCAAAATCTGTTATTGGCATAACGATAGCACATTTGATTAGCATAAAGCCGTTTTAATTTACATTGAAGGCGCCACTCGTTTATTTTTGCTCACTATGTTTAGGAAATTACATTAACTGTTTATGGACATGTGAAAATAAAAAACCTTAAATTAATATAATACAATTCTAAAATCGTTTGTCGCTGAATAAGGCTTGGACGCATTAGTTTATGATTTTACAGTCTTATGTACTTAATCTTTGACAAATTGACTTCTGAAATATTTGAATATTCCCTCAGTTAACAATATAATTTATACATTAGAAAAAAAAAGATCGACAATTTAATTGGAAGAGCGACTTATCTTAAAAGTAGTATGGTAATTCACATTTGCACTGTAAATATTGGATGTGCTTATTAGAATTATCTAGCTCGTAGGAAAGGTAAATGTAATATCACGCGCCTGACGGCAAAGTGTTATGACTTAATGAGATATTCCTCAAACAGTGAAAAATTGCGGTAGCTTATATACCATTTGTCGTATGAAATCTTTGGTAAATAATGCACGAATTCCCGGGTTGACTGTCGCGACACTGTTCAGCGTTTACCACGGAAACTTTTATTTGATCATTTCTAAAAATGATCTATTATATAAATACGACGTAAATATTGTGTCGAATCAACTGGAATTTCAGGAAATTTTGAGAAATCAACGAAACGTACCTGCTAACGAATAACTTATATTAAAAATTGAATTTAATATTGTTGTGACGGACCCGGCTTGGCCAGTTGCTTCTAAAAAATCTCCAAAAACAATGGTAAAGGAAGAGTTTGGGCCCATGGTCGTTACCTGTACAGATGTAAATATTCACAAGTTTTTCATAAAGTTTTCAGATAAACTTATAAGTTATAATTAGAATTTTAAAACGAATCATCAATTTTTGAAATATAGAGCATATTTTTCATTTTCTTCAATATGATTAAACATCGCCGTGAAAACCTTAAAACTAAATAGAACATAAGTGAATGTAAGTGGGTGTAGCTTATCAAAGCTCAGCAATAAATGCTATGTGGAAAATTATTATTTAAAACGTATCAAGTCATACTTTTTCATTCATACAAAAATTGTATATAGGAAAATCCTCAATACTTTTAACTATAGGCGAGTATTATTTTTCAAGTAATTTATTGCTGCTATGACAAAACTGTCTAAAAAGGTCTACTTTTGGAAAGAGAGAAAGAGTTAAAAAGTAGACTTTTTTGGGCAGTTTTCTACATCCCCAGGCTGCGCCCTGCGTCGCACACTAATACGAATACAGGACTTATTTTCTAGTTTACATTGAAGATTTTCCTTCCAGACTAGTTTCTGTGCTCCGCAGGGCAAGCTCATAGCAGCAATAAATTTCTTGAAAAAAAACTCGCCTATAGTTAAAAGTATTGTGGATTCTTCCATATGCTTTCAATAAATATAAATATAAATATCAATGATCCAAGGTTTACTGAGCAATGCTTCAAAGGTCAAGACAATATTCACAATATTATCTAATCCATGATCTAATCTATACTAGACATGGAGCATCAATGCTATTTCCACAGCTTCCGTGAACTGTGTAGTGCTTATAAGTTTTGTTATCACTACTTATAATTGTAATCATTTATCGGTACTACCTACTAAAATTCACGTTTCTGTAAACACAGTAAATAGTATAACTGCTTGTAGAATGATACATTAAGGTGATGTGATACCTACACTATTACTCAATTCTGGGTTCCCGATTTTCTCCTTCAATTTTAAACTTAAAAAAAAACTCTAACACGTTTTAAGTTTAATAAAGAACTACAACGTATCAAAGAGTTTTTTTCTTAAAAATAAAAATTGAATGAGAAAAACGGGAACCCAATTTTGAGTAATAGCATGAGTATCGCATCAGCAGATTTAGAATTGATAATTTTATTTGCTGTGACGCTACTGTAGACAGAAAACAAATTTTGTTTTATGGCTAGGATTGGCAAGGTATAAAAAATTTGTTGGAGGTCTGACGTCGTCTCCGTTATATTACATCAACAATATAGGTATATTCTCAAAGATTAGCAGATATGAAGGAGACAGCACTTCTGAATCGTGAAATAAACTAATTCGCATTGCCATAGTCAGAAATAAAATCAAAGTTTATCTTAAAGAATGCCAAGGCTATACCTTATTTCTACTTAACGTCTACAATATTTTATTATATTAATGATAATGATTATAAAAAGTGATGCTAAATGGCCAAGCTTTAAATATAAACTTGTGTACCTTTTTTTGTTACAATAAGATTAATCAATTATCTGAATCTTCAGTATTTAAAAATTTTCCTTCTTTTATTCTTATTAATAATATTTATGTTACATTAATAAATATTTGGAGATTTTATAATCTTGCATACATTTTAACGAATTCAAACATCAATTAACTAAATAAATGACGAAAACAATTAATAATCTTTTTACGGAAATATATATTATTAAACAGTTAAAAATTTTATATTAATTGTTTTCCACGGTTACCATTTTTTGCTATTAATTTTATTAAAGGTTTTCAGTTACAGGGAAACGGAAAGTAATAATTATTTAAAGTAAAAAGGGGATGCAACTGTTTCGCGATAGTAAATAAATTTTTTCTCAAAAATTTCCAGATTATCTGAAAAATGAAGATTCTCTTTTTCTACTTTTCCAAAATTATCGAAGAGAGAAAAGTGTATTTATCTTTCTATTAACTAGATATTTACTACATTAAAAATAATGTAAATAAGGGTTGAAAAAAATCGCAGAATCTGATTCAGAATATTATCTACGTTATATTGGTAGAGCTTTGAGTAGGGGGGGGGGTCCAAAGTTTAGACGACTCACTTGAAAATTGAAGTCAACTATAGACGTGCTCGGTTTCGATACAAGCTACTGCAGATTGTGCAAAATTTCGAAATTCTAAATTACGAAAATCCTATTTTCGAATCTAACAATTCACCTACTGTCCAAAACATCGAATTTCATCAATACGATTTCAAAGCAAATATAACTTGTTTCTAATGATTTATTTCGAAATATGTTTATTGTATCCATATTAAAATTCTATTAATGAAATTCGATGTTTTGGATAGTAGATGAATTTTTACATTCGAAAATATGATTTTCGTAATTTAGAATTTCGAAATTTTGCACAATCTGCAGTAGTTTATATCGAAACCGAGCACGTCTATAGTTGACTTCAATTTTCAAGTGATTCGTCTAAACTTTGGACCCCCCCCCCCCCCTCCCGTAAAGTACTTCCATTTGGGTTGGAATTCACTAGGCGAATGTTACTTCTAAAGTTCTAAGGAATAACTTCTACCCGTTTTGGTCTAAATTTGCAGGGAGAAATAATAGACCTCAGGAATCAAAGTCAATCATTTCTCCTTAGACTTTCGTTTTCCAGATCAAATCAACTTGCAATAACCAACAACCGCCTTTCCCACACTTTCTGCATAAACCGCCCTCACAGCATAACCACAACGACACGTGTATAATATATTTACTCACAAAAACGGCAATAAGGCCGATGGTGACCATCCATCCCCATCCGCCATCGGGCGCCTCGTACTCGCTGCCCTCGGTGCTGGCTGCCTCCTCGTCCACATCGGCGAGCCGGTTGTTGTCCGTTGTCGTCGCCGCCGCCACCGCCGTCGTCGTGGCCGCTGCGGCCGCCTCGAGCCTGCTCCTCTCGTCGCTCTCCTTGTCGCCGAGTTTGAAGCCATTCTTCAGACTTTTCTGCAGCACCATCGCACCGGCCGCATCAATGAGCGCCTGCCAGCTGTCAACCTGTTCTTTTTACGCTGCAGCAAGTGGGTAGAAGAATAAAAAAAGTTGGAGTAGAGTGGTAATACTGGTTGTTTATTGAAGATTTATTGATAGCAATGAGTTGGTAGATGTGTGTGAGGGGACGAGGTGTAGGTGTACGGAATCAGATTAAAGAGTTTCATTCACATGAATTTTAATGAATTTATAATAAATCTCACAAAACTCAGGATAATCGACTTTATCTGTGGAAATGCCAGTCTTAATTGATTTTGACCACATTTATCTTTCTCAAATTTTCCTTACTAATGGTAAATTAAGTTTAGGTAGACTTCAGTTTTCATGAAATGGAAAATCTAGGAAAAAGTCTAGACTAGTAGTTATAGAATTTAATAGACTTTAAAAAATTGAGAGTAGTGAGAGCTTTTACATACTTATTATTGAAGATCTTCGAAACCCTTTACAAAATATTTTTCTGTAGCTAATTTTATGTTCTAATTTTATGCAACTACTTTAAAAGGAACAATCTTGGAAGTATTTACAAGGAAGAGCACTTTGAGACAACAGTACATTGAGTTGCGGGCCTTTTTGACGTGGCGTTGAATGTAACGCCATTACAATGGATTGAATGATTGCCCGTGTGATCATCATTACTCTACTTTGACTAAGAGAAACAAATGTTTTGATTGTTATAATCACATGACTGGCATCCTAGGCTATTTTTACACATCAATGATTCATCCCGAAAAATCCCAGTCTTTAAATAGTAAACAATCAAGAGAGCTCTATGACCTCCACTAATGTTTGTCTCCTTCGTTTGATATGAAATATAAGTGAAATCTGAAGAATTCTGTTTTTTTTCGTATAAATAAACGCCTAATGAGAATGAACTACTTGCTGTGATCGTTTTATTGTTACGTATTCAAACGTAGAATTTCGTAAGCAACTCACATGTTCAAAAACCTTATATGAGTGATAAAGATTGAATTATCTGATGATAATTGAATTCGCATCTTCCAAAACTAGTGTCATTAAAAACAAGTTCTATACCTGACCACACCGGTTGTCACATTACAGTAGCTTTCCAGATAACAAAAAAAAATTAAATACTTGTATTATAATCATAGAACACAAAGTTTCTGCATCAATGGATTTTGCAACAAGTTATTCGGAATAAAAAACCACTTTGTCATTGTCATATATGTGTAAAGCTCTTTTTTCACAAAATCCCCTGCAATCAACCTCAATAACTCGAAATAAAAAAAACTTGGTGGCCGCGTAATCAGCGTACAATCGTCTAAACTCAAATTGACATAGCTGAACCAATATTTACCACATTATATACACCACTTAAAGAATTTCCCCGAAAATTCCCCCAAAAAACCCCTCTCATTTATCCCCCTGCTCAATCACTCTCATCAATGCTTCCGCGCTCCACTCGGCTCCATCCACACACATTCACGCATACATCCAGCAAACAGAAACAGAATTACCGATCCTTCCGGTGGCCAATTGTGCCGGACTTCTCTCTCCCTCTTTCTATCTCTCGCTCTTTCTCCCCTCCTCTCTGGGCCTGGTCAGTCACTCTCGCGCGCGCACATAAACGCGCGCGCATGCGGTGTCTCTTCACCACCTCGGCTCTCTCCTCCTCGCGACCATCCACATAGTCGTGTCCAGTCGTCGGCACTCAGCACCCGCGACGCACACCCTCTCTCTCTATCTCTCTCTCTCTCTCTCTCTCTCTCTCTTTATACTTTGCGCAGAAAGCAGCTCCGGAAGACAGTGGAAGGATCCCGGGGCGGTTACGCACGCGAACTGAATGTCGGGCAGATCGGCATAATAGCCTCCCTGCGGGAGCCCGTCGTCGTCGTCTTTCAATCCCCCGCTCTCTGCGCTCTCTTCAACTCCTTCTTCTTCGACTTTTTCTTTCGTTCGCGGAAAACTGACGATAATACAATTGCCGAATTCGTTGTTATAACAGCTGCGCTCGCGTCTACACGTCTCTATATACGTACGTATGTGTGTGTGTGTGTATATGTATGTAATACCTGCGACGATGATGACGAGGACGATGGTCTATATGTGCGCGACGCGCTGATGACGACGGCGATGGGCTTATTGTCGGCGCGCGCGCGCGCCCCGCTGCATTTAGTCGCTCTCGGGAGCGCGCGGGGGCCGCGAGCGTCGACGCGGTCTCGTATATCAGCGACGAGGCGCGATCGTCCGCCTCTCTTCCTCCTTCGTCGCTTTCGTAAATCATGATAAAAAGACGCGAGCCGATCTCGCAGCAGCAGCAACAGTAGTAGCAGGTTCTCTCACCTCGGGCGCGAGACGAATTTTTTTTTTCTTTCTAGACAGTGGATCGTGGATGTTTTTCACCCGCGGCGTGCGCGAGTCTTGTTATCTATGTGGTGACGCGGCGCGACGCTTAGGAAAAGTCCGGGTTTGGGGAACGAATCGCGCAAGCCGTAGAGAGATATTGGTTAATTATAGGAAGATATGAATAGGTGATTAAGGATTTCGGAGGTGGTGGTGGTGGAGGAGAGGAGGTTGGAATGAGAGAGAGAAGTGGAGTGCGTGATGCAGTTAAGGATGTTCAATGGTGTCATGCTGCGGGGCGAAGCGAGGGACGCCCCTCTCTCCCCGCGGGTGCTCCCCGCTCACCGCGCACCTCCTCGCGCAGCCGACGAACTCGGTGTTTTGTTTACGTTTTCACCTACTTCTTTCCCAAATGCCCTGTAAGCGGTCAAGATCCCTCTAAGTTTTTATTCTTTGATTATTTTTCTATTCAAATACAGGTCTTTTAACCTAATCTCTTAACTTTTTATAAGAGATTTTTATGTTCAAAGGTCACATAACCTCACTCTCCCATAAGAGCCTATGTTAAAAACTCGATTTTCAAGAATTTTTTTCTCAAAAAAATGCTCAGTATAAAATATTGAAAAAATTCAAGCTGCTTTTATTTTATCTAAGTAATGATATATTAAAATTTCAAAGACTTCTGTTAACTTTGCTGTAACCATTGAACATCCTTAATAGTGGCTATCTTGCATCTGCATGACACTGTTGTTATATATGCATGTAAAATATCAAAATTGATATGAATTATTTTTGTTTATTTGTATTTTTGCAAGGCAAATTATTGTATTTAGTGTCGATTATATAGTAATTTATTATATATACACTTTTTATTTATATATATAATGTGTAATCATCAAATAATAAAGTAATATGTTAATTTATGTTTTGCTTCCTCAAAGAGGAAGCTTTGTAACGGTGAAAAAAATTTTTGAAACAAAAAATGTTCAAAAACATGTTTTAAGACTTTTGGCGCTAAAATCCGTTGTTTTTGATAAAAAAAATGTTCGTGTCTGTGTGTGTGTGTGTGTGTGTGTGTGTGTGTGTATACAGACGATAACTTTTGAACCGATCGACTGATTTACATCGGAAAAGGCTTATTCTCTTCGTTTCGGAGGAGAATAGAGATAGAATAACCTACTTTTTGATTTTATAGATTTTTCTTTTTTTTATAACCAAAAAACGATTTTGAATTTTTCGTTTTTTTGATTTTTTAATTTGTTTCAGCCAGTATTACTTAATAAACTAAATTGTTATTAAAAGGTCTTTAAATTACCTACAATTTCATTTTTAAAAATTTAAATTATCTTTAGCCTGTCATTTGTTATTAATGAAAATGTGGTTTATAATTCTTTAATTAATATCTCAAAAACTTTTGCATTTACCCACTCAAAATTTTTATCACTTACTACACTTGTCGAGTACAACATTGCGTTAAAATTTGAAGAGGTTATGTTGATTTGTTTCCGAGAAAAAAATTATTTTTGAAAAAATGTACGTTTTCATTTCTGTACGATAAAAGAAGTAAAAGTCAATGAATCGTTTTGAAATTTGACAGAGAATTAGCTTTTTTATACCTAATGATTCAGTTCTTTGCCCAAAAAAATCTGACTGTTGTGACCAAAGATATTTGAGGTTAAAATTTTTTTATAAATTTCTTATATTTGCATTTTTAAAAAGAATATTTGATTGATTGACTCAAAATTGTTACCACTTATTACACTTATCGAGTACAACATTGTGTTAAAATTTGAAGAGGTTATGTTGATTTGTTTCCGAGAAAAAAATTATATTTTATAACAATTGCTTTTTCTTTCCTTTACGATAACAGTAGTAAAAGTCAATGAATCGTTTTGAAATTTGGCAGAGAATTAGTTTTTTTTTTATTTAAGGATTCAGTTCTTTACAAAAAAAAAATTGACTGTTGTGACCATAGATATTTCACATTTTTATGAAATTCATGGAATGTATTCATATTTTGAAGGTGAATTTTTTCTTTTTATTTTTAATTTTAGGTAAGTAGCCACTATATATAGGTATACCTTAGCCATAGCCAACATGGTGCAGACAAGCCAGTTCTATAATACAGCGTTAAAGCCTGGCCAACGATAGTTCACCTCGCCACCACGAGGGTAGCATGAAAGATGTAAAATAAAAAAAAGCAATAAAGGATGGTACACGGAAAAAAATTTGAAACTAAAACGTTACCAAAAATTTGGATTTTGGAATTACCATAAAATGCTGGATTAAAATACTACCTTAAGTGAAACGCCTTAATTTCAAATTCGCGATATATGCTTCTCAATTTTTCCAGAAACTAAATATTTTCAATATAAAAACAAATCATACTTAATATGGTGATATAAATTAACCAACATTCATTGAGTTACTCTGATACTTGATTGGTGCTACCGCGTCTCGCTGTTGAGCACGAATCGCTCTCAACTCCGGAAGCGCTCATGCCGCCGGTTCATGGAAACATCGCGTGCGTGTTTTGAGTATCGCTAGTGCCCGTGGTGGAGTGGTTGTGGTTTTTTACTTTTTTTAATATTAAAAATCTATATAGTTAAAGCCATATATATAATATATCTATTAACAGTATATTAATACAATATATTATAATATATGCATATTTTGATTTCGACTACTTCTCATATAATTGACATAATGCTAAGCACATGGGGGTATTAAGCATTATTTTTGAATATCTATATAATGTTGTAGTTGCGCGCGCTTACATAAATTATTATATATCATATATCTATTAACAGTATATTAATATATTATAATATATTAATATATTAACATTAAATGTATAAACTCGTTAAAGTGTAAAAAATCTTAAATAATAAACTAAAATAACGAAAAATAAATTTAAAAAAAACGCTGCCAATTCATTGACCCGTGGCTTTCTCAAACTTAATTTGCTGATTCCTTTAATTAATTTTTAATAACAAAATTGATAACTTTTGCAAAAATATTAATTTTTAGATTATGTATAAAATATGAATAAAATAATAGGTATGATTTATTTTTAAATTATATGTCAAAAATAAGTATAATAATTGATTGTAATATTATAGTTAAAACCTTTTAAAATTCCTAAATAACTTTTACTTAATAGTATATTACGCCCCTAGGGAGCAAAAGTAAAGAATGTCGCAGAAGGCGGGGGTGACAAAAATGCGATCTGAGGCATTCTTTATTTGCTCCCGTGGTGCGTATACGATTTTTTTGCCTGGCGAGGCCGAAAATACAACCTTCACGATCGGGCGCCGGGAGAAAAAGTGGCACTTTCGGCCCGCTAGGCAAAAAAATTATATTTTCTTTGTGAAATTTTACACATAGGGTACTTGTCCCTAGTAGTGCGCCTGTCCGTATTTTTGTGCTCTTTTTGGAATTTCCGATGTAAGAAAAAGGTTTTAACTTTATTAAAAATAATAAATGGCTATTACAAGAAACAGTTAAAAGACGATTTATCCCATAAATTACTCAGTTGGATGTATTATTATTTGTTAATAATAATTGTTAGTTAAAAAGTGTCACTAATACGGACTGTTGTCTGCTTTAAGAGCACACTAATAATTTACCCTATATTGCCTATACCACCCATAAAATTGTCTATAAATTTCATTTTTATACGTAAAGCCGTTCCCGAATTAATTATGATTTGAAACAGTTTTAACATCAGATATCTCTAAAATTCATAAACGAATTCTTTTACCATAAGAACTAGTATAATAAATAATATACAAACTCTACATTTCTACAAAATTTTAAAGAAATTAAAACAATTTTACTCTAGTTATTGTGCGACAAAAGTAATTTTCAAATATACCACAATTTTCAATATCAAATATCTCAAAAAGTAACCATATGATCTTGATAAAATTTTAGACAGATATTGCCTATATCGCTAAGAAAGTAGTCTATAAATATCGCATAGCGCGATTCTTTTACCTAAGGAACTTATACGATAAATATACAAAATCTACATTTCCACAAAATTTCAACATGATGAAAACAATTTTTTTTCACTAATTATGCGACGAAAAAATTGACTTTGTAAAATAAAAAAATTTTTAATATCAAATATCTCAAAAAGTAATTGTTCGATCTTGATGAAAATTAGCACCCATATTATCTATATCACATACGAAATTGTCTATAAATTTAGAACTGATATATATCGACGCCTCGTATACGAAGAAAAGCACTGCTCCTGGAGCTGGACGAAGACTAGCACAGTTCAAAATCACGAATGAAGAAAAGCACAACTCGGGGCGCGCGGACGAAGAAAAGCACAACTCGCGGCCCCCCGACGAAGAAAAGCACGACTCAGACGAAAAGACTAGCACTATTTATTGCATTATTATAAATAGTACACCTTACGAATAGGAAAAATAAAGCTGCTGCAAAGAGCATTAGCAGGTTGCTTTTCCGAAGAGAATCCATACTCAAATAATTTTATTTTATTCATTATAGCATTTAAATAAATCTAATAAAAGACCGATTGAGTTGTGCTTTTTTTCGCCCGGACGCCGCGAGTTGTGCTTTTCTTCGTCCGTGCGCACCGAGTTGTGCTTTTCTTCGTCTGTGCGCCGCGAGCTGTACTTTTTTTCGTCCGAGATTTTGAGCTGTGTTATACTTTTCACCCGGACGCCGTGAGTCGTACTTTTTTTCGTCCACGCACCGCGAGTTGTGCTAGTGTTCGTAACGGTTTGAATTATGCTTTTCTTCGTACGGGGCGTCGATATAGAGCCGTTCTCGAAGAATTAGGTATAATTTTGAAAAAAAATTAACAAAATTTTAAACTTAAATATCTCGGAAATTTATGGACCCATCATTTTGTCCAAAGAACTCGGCCGAGAGCTATCCAGAATAGTAACCTAACCTCCTTTCCTTTGTATCTTTTGAACATAAAATCTCTTAATATTATATACAAATTAATTACCTTGAATATGAATTAATTACCTTGAAAATATGTAGAATGTAGTAGCTGCGATGATGGCCCGTGTCTCTGGTCACTTCTATTCGTATACTTCGTTACAAAACGACGCCGCTTTCAGCTGCAAATCCTCGTTGCACATGAAGTCGCGAGTACGCGAATATTTCAAATCTAATAATCGTTTGACTTTGGCACTACACGATATATTCCACCGCATGGTGCGCTGCTGTGGCGGGAAAGCATATTATTTTTGAATATCTATAATTTATGTATGCGCACGCAACTATACAATTGTATATTTATCGTATAAGTCCTTTAGATAAAAGAATCGTCTATTTATGGTTAACATTTTTTTTCCGGTTTATTTTAAAATCGTGACTTTGAAAAATCACATTTCATATATCAGGTTGAAATTTATAGAATATTTTGTTTGCGATATAGGAAATATCTGTCTAAAATTTGATCAAGATCATATATGGTTACTTTTTGAGATATTTTAATATTTAAAATTGTGGTATTTTTGAAAATGACTTTTTTATCGCACAATAACTAGAGTAAAATTGTTTTAATTTCTTTAAAATTTTGTAGAGATGTAGAGTTTGTATATTATTTATTATACTAGTTCTTATGGTAAAAGAATTCGTTTATGAATTTCAGAGATATTTGAGATTAAAACTGTTTCAAATCATAATTAATTCGGGAACGGCTTTACGTATAAAAATGAAATTTATAGACAATTTTATGGGTGGTATAGGCAATATAGGGTATAAGTTATTAGTGTGTTCTTAAATCAGACAACAGTCCGTATTAGTGACACTTTTTAACTAACGATTATTATTAACAAATAATAATACATCAAATCGAGTAATTTATGGGATAAATCGTCTTTTTACTGTTTCTTGTAATAGCCATTTATTATTTTTAAAGTTAAAACTTTTTTCTTACATGAACGGAATTTCCAAAAAGAGGACAAAAATACAGACAGGTACACTACTAGGGATAACTAACTTCAAGCCGTGCAATAATGGGCCACTTAAGGCACATGTATCGTAATGTACTATTTTCACACATAATTTAAAAAATAAATCATGATCGAAAAATTAATATTTTTGAATCTTCATAAATGAATTTAATTATAATTATGTCATAAATTGTTGCAAAAGTTATCAATTTTGTTATTAAAAATTAATTAAAGGAATCAGCAAATTAAGTTTGAGAAAGCCACGGGTCAATGAATTGGCAGCGTTTTTTTTAAATTTATTTTTCGTTATTTTAGTTTATTATTTAAGATTTTTTACACTTTAACGAGTTTATACATTTAATGTTAATATATTAATATATTATAATATATTAATATACTGTTAATAGATATATTATATATAATAATTTATGTAAGCGTGCGCAACTACAACATTATATAGATATTCAAAAATAGTGCTTAATACCCCCATGTGCTTAGCATTATGTCAATTATATATGAGAAGTAGTCGAAATCAAAATATGCATATATTATAATATATTGTATTAATATACTGTTAATAGATATATTATATATATGGCTTTAACTATATAGATTTTTAATATTAAAAAAAGTAAAAAACCACAACCACTCCACCACGGGCACTAGCAATACTCAAAACGCGCACGCGATGTTTCCATGAACCGGCGGCATGAGCGCTTCCGGAGTTGAGAGCGATTCGTGCTCAACAGCGAGCCGCGGTAGCACCGACCAAGTATCATAGTGATCCAATGAAATTCGGTTCTGTCTCATAACCAAGTCGGGTAAACATAAAGCGAATTTTCGGCATATGGCGAGTCATATAACTATTGGAACAAAGTGTTTCAATCTCTGACACATTTGATTACATTAATGGTGAGGAAAAGTCACCATTTAATGGGAATTTATTGTCCACTAATTTTAATGAGACATTTTAGTTTCAAATTTTTTTCCGTGTACTCAGTGGAAGGATTTTTTTTGTATTAAGTAAAGTTGTTTAACAAACACCAAAGAATAACAAAGAAGACAGTTTTATTTATTAATAAAGTTTCGTTGTTAAAAATTTAATTTTGTTTTTAAAATTTAAAAAATGGAATCGATAAATTAGTTTGAGGAAGCATCTTGCCAATGAATTGGCAGCGGTTTTTTTTACAGCCAAATTTTTATTTTTGAGAAGATAAGATTTGCAGAGATTTATGTAGTAATTAAGAAAAGCATGGTAAATATTCTTTTGGAAAATAAATTCTCGTTAAAAAATGGAAATCTTTAAGTTTTATTATTGTTAACACCAATTAAAAACTTCCCATACAAACGAGGGAATCACCAATTTCCAGAAGACTGGAAAATCAGAAATTTTGACATCCACATGTTTCTGTATGACTATCACAGTAAGGAGAAAATCGTGTCATAATTTTTCTGCCTTTTTTTTATCTACCTGAAAGTAAATACAAGATGAGAGAAAAGAACAAACAATAAATGATACGCAAATCGTATATAATCTTTTTAGCACAATGTAATACGAGGGAAAGTACAATCTGAATGACTGATTCTCATGAAAGATCTACATTCCATATCTTCCTCACTCATTCGATACAATTGATAAACTAATGCATTACTGATAACCAATAAAAACGCATAATCCAGCAACAAGTAAGGCGCCACATAATCAGCGATCAAATAAACCGACTGACACGTTATTTATTTTCTTCAATGTCCATCGACACCGCGCACGTGTCTGTTTACAATGCAACTCTCACCGAAGAAATAAAAAGAATTCTCGGCGCTGTTTACGCCTCGCGATTTTGACTTTGGTCACGGATGCATTTAGCTTTTTAATAGAGTAATATAGAGCAATTGGAGTGGGCAGCGCGGCGGAGCGCACGCGGGTGAGAATATTACCGCTCTTTGCTTGATGCTCTCGACACAACAAACCCGATGCAGATCTAACCAGTGTCGCGGCGATAAAACTGGTGCCGCGCTCTCCGCACATTTTCTTAATCCTAATTGAATTTATATTGTTCGGCACGTGAGGACGGAGAGTCACAACCGCGCTGAATTACATCTCATCTAATTTATTTACATTATTCTATTACGGCCTCGCGCTGCTCTGAAAAGTGTCGTGACAGATGTTTTTTTCTCCTTATCTTTGACGTCTTTATATTGTTCTTCTTGCTCGATAGCGTTATGGCGAACTAGAGTATTTTTCGATTTGTGGAAAAAGCTTTCCCCTTCGACTTATCGGTGTATTATAATTTGACGATGTATTCTATATCTTTGTGATTTTATTGCAATTAACCGTGTGTTTGCAACTTCTAATTGAATTTTTCTAATTATAGCGAGATGATACGCAGGCACACATGGATAAGAAAAATTTATTGCCGAAAGATACTATACTTATTTTGACAACTGTGCAAATAAGATGAAACAGTTTTTACTACCGTCACGCTAAAAATAAGATTCATAGACCCATTTGAATGCAGACAATGTTAGAAATCTTCGTGGATTTTATAAAAATCGTTACAAGCATTAACATTGTATTTATACTAAGTACTTTATAATATATCACAAGAACATTCGTAGGCTATCTAATCTAAGTCTTTATCAATGAAGAAGCATTAATATTATTTCTATTTTTGTGCATAATTATAGTGATGTTGAATCACAGTGCAACTTTAATTGTTACTTCTATAACTAATTTAAAGTAAAACAGTATGTGTCAACTGCTCAAGAATTATATCAGCACTTTTTACTGATAAGTGATTTTTCATTAAATTAGCCACATCTTAACTGATAATTGCGAAGATATATCATTTTTAAAATATCTTACATTACAGTTTTCTACTTAATTTTAATTGACTCGGCATAATACGCCTTAATTTATGACCGAATGTAGAAAACATTCATATAAGTTCAGACTCCTTTAATCATCTTGTTTTGAAGAACTTTTCATTCACATTTTGATTATGCATAGTAGACTCGATGTGAAGCACCAATAGTAATACTACAACTTAAAATAAATATTATTGAAGATTTTTTAAAAACATATTATAACAAAAAAATGCCCAATTACATTATTACGATTAACACTCAATGAAAAACTGCACGCACATATGACTTAGTATCTAACCAACGTAGTTATTGACAAATGTAATATAGGCATTCGATGACTAACACTCGATAAATTATTAAAAATCTAATATCTTTATTCTATCAACCAATCAGCTTTCCAACCTTGATATTGGCAAACATCTAGGCGATTAGATGGCAGGAGAGATTTAGCGATGGAGCTTCTTAAGAATGCTCGTCATTCGATTAGCACTTCCAGTCGATTGGTGAAAACCGTCGGTCGAGCTAGCAAAATTTAGTTTAATTCTGCGATTACCGGACTTTTTGTGAATGAGTAATTTATTACTTTTTATAAGAGCACCAGTATGTTAAGTGATTGCAGAAAATGTTTATGGATTAGACATTAGATGAGAATAGTGAAGAAGTTGCCTCTTGATAATTGTGTGAAGTTACGAAATCTGACTGTGATAAAGTTTACTTAAGATTAGTGCAATCGCGTCGCGCATATCGTCACACGTGTGTTAATTAAGTTTTTGTAACGTACGTATTCTAATGATGTGTATCAAATTATGAAATTCAAATTGAGCAATAATTTTTGAAATGTCTTTACTTAAGCAGATTCCTATGATTAATTAAAATCAGCTATTGTTGTCGTTTAATTAATTTTGAATGAGACAATTAACAATTAATAACAATATTCGTATATTCGTAATAATAACTTAAGTAGGCTGACTAGACCAGTATTGGAATAGTCACCAGTTAACGAACATTTTCTTTATATATATGAAAATATCAAGCTTTCTATGTATTGTTTATCTAACATGACGATAATTTTCGAATCCTTGAAAATTTTTATTTCATTTTATATAAAGATTCTACATAAAAGAAATTATCTTGTTAAGAATAAAATCATAAAATCGCCGCTATTAAGTGTTTCTTCTAAGATTGCGTGTTCCTTTACTGGTTTTTAGGAGATATTTACAGATTTTCATTAAATAAAATTTTTACTTTGATTCTTTATTCAAAATTTGCTCACCGACGTAAAGTTTGAATATTTTAGAATATAAATTTCAAAAGGGTTTTACTTTAAATCCATTTTTAAACCACTTAAAAGTTACAATTTCCTTGTTCGTTCCTTCACTGGTGAACTCACCCTATAGATTCAATTTTACAATGAAATTGCCAAACATACTTATTATCGGTCAAATGTATGTGATTTTATTCAATGCGCCATTTTTCCGTAGTTGTAATGCGACTACGTCGAAATTGTCGATATCTCTAGAAGTACTTTTTGTGACAATTATACTTTTGTTATAGTCATGAACGGTGCGCAAGTTTACTCTTGCGCTGAGGTTATAAAGATTGAGAGGAGGAAACGCTAGGCTTATTCTTAGAAAAACATGAGCAAAACCAAGTACATTGCTCCCGACGGAGGATGGGGTTGGGTGATCGTCGTGGCTTTTGCCCTAAACAATGTAAGTGTTATTTGAATATCATTAAAATTGAGAATGAGTGTTGTTGATTGAAACAATGTTAATAATAACGATGTTTAGTTAAGAAATACTTTATTATGGTTTATAAAGACCTACGAAGTGTCCGCGTATTTTTAAAAATAAAAATGACTAACTCATCTTGTTTTTCAAAGTCAATGCAATTACGAGTTCGTTCAAATACGATACTCATTTCATTTTGATTTGTTTCATCTCTATACTTATATGTTGCATTTTCAAATGTTTTTTTTAATTAATAGAATGATAATAAGAAAATTGCACATTTTTGTGATAATTTATAGATGTCAAACAGGAATGATTATAACTCGATTTATTCTTTTTTACTCGTAAAAAATGAATTCGTAACTTTTATGTATGCAGTTTTCATGATAGAAAGTGACATAAAATAAAAAAAAAAAAAAAACGATGCAAGTGATCGATTTGATATCGCAATCATGAAGGCTAACGATAATAATTGTTAAGAACCGTTAAAAGAATGTTATCTATGATTACGTGTAGATGATAATACCTTTCGACGAGTTTTAATTTATAATGCATATAATATTATTGACAATTTTCATTACTTTATTGATAGTTTTGAATAGCTTTTAATTAAAACTATTTGCAGACTTATGTAACAATGCCTACATGTGTAGAAGCATGTAAAGTTTTTTTTTTTTGCAAAGCCACGATAAGATCTATTATGCAAAATAAAAATCTGAAAATCAATATTCATGTTGCAATGTAAAATCGTTCATGCAGTTTTTTTCTCTTGGTTAATTTGCCTCTTTATTGACTTGTTATTCAATACCATTAAATTGAATTTTCCTGACATAATCAAACAAAATATTTATTTCCTCGATTTTTAAAAATAAACCGATTAAAAAGAATTCATCAAAGGCCTTATATAAACCCCGGCGAAAAACACATAACAAACTTTTACTTCCATCGGCCGGCAAGAATCAATGATCACAATAACCCAGCTCCAAACTTGTCTCCCGCAGATCGTAACGATACCGATTTTGCAAGGCTTCGGCATGGTTTACGGCGGCACGTTCAAGCAGCTCGGCATATCGGCCACCCAGTCCAGCATCATCATAAACATCAACCAAGCCTTCGGCATGATACTGGGCATGATGAACGGCCCATTGTTGCGCGCCCTCGGTTATAGAAAAATGGCGATCGTGGGCGCGCTACTCTACTCGCTTGGCATCATATCGACATCCTTCGCCAGCAGCTTCGCGCAATTTGTCATCGCTTACGGGATGATGGCCTGTACGTATTGTATTATTTTTACGTTTGATGTACGACGGGAGCATTAGGCATTCATTTGAGTTGAGCGTGTGCGTGTGATAAAGTGGGCGCTCTCATGAGTAGTTAAGTGCTTTGTTATTTTCCCAGTTTATGTCGTTTGGTGAGTGATAAAAATGGAAATAGTTGCAGATCATTAACATATGTTGCTTCATGGATGTACTTTTTTATATAGATAGATAGATTGTATTTAGGAGTGTATTACATATTATTACGTGATTCGCAGCACTCGGCATGAGCATAGCAATATCCTCCTCTTCGCTTGCAGTAAATACGTACTTCAAAGAGAAAAGAGGTCGAGCTATGGGATGGGCCATGACAATTACAGGATTAGGACCAATTTTTGTGCCGCAGTTAACGTCCCTCTTGCTATCAGATTATCAGAGTGACGTAGGTGTTAAATAACTGTAATGATTTTGTTTGTGGCTTTCTTTTCTTAACTTTGTTAGCTGTAATATATCATAAATGATAACAATGTCCTTTACCTCGTGATGTAAGAACACTTCTGAAGTTGTAACAGGGTACTATGCTCATACTAGGAGGTATGAGTTTACATGCAGTCGTTGGCGCACTTTTACTACAACCGATAAAATGGCATGCAAAGCCAGTCAAAGAAGATGTTCAAAATGATACACGTAATAAAGGTAAACTAATAGCTGCAATACTTCTTATGAACAGGAAGCAATCGTATACAAAGTTGTATTTAAACGAAAATTTTGTTTTCTACAGTCGATTGTGAAAATGAAACTACTAAAGAAGGTATTAGCCAAGAAACAGCGTCGTTACTTGACGGTTCAAATGAAAAAGTAATTAGTGACGTAGAAATTGGGAATAAGAAAGGTATACAGAAAATGAGTCGGACAATTAATAATGCAAGTGACGATGTAGAAGATGACAATATCAGTATTTATGGATTTGAAACTCCAATATCAGTGCGAAATGGCTCTCTCTTAGATTTACGAGGAGGTAGGGCATATACGGGCCATTAATTACCTATTTATCTAAAATTTAAAAAGTGATTTTGAACATTTTTTGAATATAATTATTATTCAACGAGTAGATTGGAATGCAGATAATCAAGATTCAAACTTAGAGTCTAAAACAAATGGAGAAAATAAAAAGTGTCCAAGTAACTTATCCTCAGAAGCACTTGACGATTTTGAGTATAAACGAAGTGATAGTTTGGACTTTAAACGCAGCAATAGCTGCGAACCGAGACCACGAAGATTAAGTATCACCTCTGCAAAATATACAGAACTTGCTTTATCAAGAAACGTTCTTTTCGAATGCCTGGAGGAAGACGGTGAAGATGCCAAAAGTAGCAACGATGAAAAATCGGAAAAAGATGAAAAAAATAATTTGTAAGTACAAGGGAAAATCGTATTGCAACATAATGAATTATTGATAGGTTTGTAATAATTGAAAGAAATATAGTTACAATCTTGTAATTTAAAAAGTTTTACAATAGTCATAAATTGCCAAATAAGAAAAATAATAACTATAAATTAAATAAATTAAAATGGAAGTACTTTAACTCTTAGCTGTAACAAGTTCAAGGTTAATTCGAAAAGAAAGTTTACTGCGATGCGACTTCATCGAAGTATCATCTAAATCTTTCGCTATCCCAATATCTTTTTGATATTTATGTTCCTCTTTACGATCGCTCCGTAAACGTTTGACATACATCCCCACATATTAAACATATTTCTCTTGCCATTAATGTATGCTATCTTTTCTTGCTGAAAGTTCTCATTTAATGAGAAATAAAAAAATACAAAGTTTCATGTCATTCTTTCTCTATTTTTGTATGTACAAGTATACACATATTCTTCTAAGAAGAGCATTAAGCAGAAAAATAAATAATTATATTACTGACAAACAAAATATGAAATAGGTTTATTCTCCCGAAAAATATTATACAAATCATTTCAGCTATCATTACTGAATAAAACTTATATAACAACCAAAAATCATTTCACATAACTCGTTATTCATTCAATTAGCTTTCTAACCAAGTTTAACAAAATTCTATAAATCTTTGAAACTTTTTTCCAGACCCAATCCACAACCGACGGAACCAGCAACCGAACCAGAAGACCTGGAGGTCCCAAATCCGCCATCCTCCTTTATGAAGCGTCTGTTCACCCGCATCGTCCTCTTCTTCGATTTGGACCTGCTACGCGACTCGATCTACGTGAACATAATGCTGGGCATGTCCATCGCCATATTCGCCGAGTTTAACTTCTCCGTGCTCACACCCTTCATCCTCCAAGACATGCGTCTCGAAACTGAAGGCATCGCCATGGTGATGAGCGTCATCGCGACGTCGGACCTGATACTGCGCGCCGCCGCGCCCTACATCGGCGAGTGGCTGCGCAAATCGCCCAGGGTCATGTACCTCGTCAGCCTGGTCATGCTCATCCTCACGAGATCGGGTAATTAGACGAGCACGAGCGTTTTCTAGGGTAAGGGACGGAAAAACGGTGTAATTGATAGGTGGTAGATGGCGGGAGGGAGATTATTCGGTGTAGGTGAAAAGGGAATCCAGGTTACGCGTGTATAAACGTGCATGGTCTAACACGAAGTGGGTGAAAATTGATAGTTGGCGAATTTGGTGTTGGGATTTTTTTTGCGCTACTTTATAGCGAGAGTAGTGATCGCCGTCTGGGCTGATAGTTGTGGGTCGGTGTAAGTGATTTTCGTATACCTCGGTGAAGAGATTCGACGAGTGAAAAGAAAGTTGTTTTGAGAAACGATTTCGTTTCTTACACTGGTTTTTGAAACGAAATTGTTAGTTGAATTGATTGATAAGTGAGATTTATAATTTATTAATTAAGTTTTTTTTTATTCACATTCAAATGTTTTACATAATAGAAAATTGTATAGTTTATTTTAATATACAGAAAAAGATTTTATTGCAAACATTATAACAATTCGCTATAATTTTGGATTGCATTCAGAGTTTTAGAAAAATTATCTCAACTTGCAAGAACTTTTATGAAAATTACAAAAATTTCTATGGAAATAGTGATTTTCTTTACTTTAAATTATAGCAATTTTAGTGAAAAGTTTAAGGGGTCTAGTTGTCAACACCTTTTACTTTTAAATTGTACATATTTTTATCCCACTTCAAGTGCATTCATAATACATATTCAATATTAGCTTTGAAATATAAAAAGATGGAGAAATAAAATATTCCAAAATTCGAAAAATCCCTATAAAAACAGATGAAAATCAAAGTCAAAATAGAAATGCTTTTCCGTATGCGTAAGCGAAACCAAAAACAATAAGCCCTATCTGGTCAAAATCGGTCTAACACACACACGCATGCACATACCCATACAGACATTTTATAAAAATAGCGCATTTCGATTGCAAATGTTCTATAAAACATATTTTTTTTTGTTGAAAATTATTTTTACTGACAAGGAGAGTGCATAACCTTTGTTAAGGGGATCTTAATTAGACTTTGAGAATCGATTTTTCGTGCCTAAAAATGCATTTTTAAGATTAGGTAACCCATATTTCAAGAAAAAGCTTACTCTATAAGAGGAAGTAATAACAATTATTCCATAAGTTTCCTTTGATTTATCTTCAATTTGTTTTCCTTCTTTTATTACAGCTCTATTATTTACTAAAACTTATTACTCCATAATGTTAGTTGCGTTTGGTTTGGGAATAGCCAAAGGTGTCAGAACAGTATACATGACATTAGTCATTCCCAGCTACGTACCTTTGGAGAGACTTCCCAATGCCAGCAGTATTCAGTCATTGGTTAACGGAACTCTTTTAATGATCGCTGGTCCAATTTTGGGTAACTAACTTGCATATACTTCGTTCATTCTAAACAGTTAATTTAGATCCTCAGTTTGATACGATAATATATTTTTGCAGGTTTATTGAGAGATGTTACTGGAAGCTACGCTTCCTGCGTTGTTTTTATAAATTTCGTGACAGCAATTACTGTAATGATGTGGCTTACAGAATTCGCAATTCTACGTATCAAGAAGCGAAGAAAGCTTCAAACGACAGGAGCATTGGATGAAGACTTGAAAAAGGCAGAATCTCGATGACTGTTGTTGGTTAATTTAAATTAAATGAAATTTAAGTTATTAAGTAAGTTATTACAATCGTTCCACCATTATGTTTTCTCGATACAATATATTTAAGTATAGTATGTATGTATAATGATTAAATGAAAACGGCTGTGAAACGTTTTAAAGATGACTGTATATGATGCTCTATGACGCTCTATGAAAGTATGAATAGTACATTAAGGATTTATAATAATAGGAAGTTGTTTCCAAAAATTCCTATGTAGAAACGCAATTTCATTTATCCACGTTAATAAAGAAATTTTAATCAAAATATGAAAAAGAGCAAATATTAGATATTTAAATTCATTGCCTGAATTTTATTGACAGAAAATTCATACAATTATATTAATTAAAGTTCCTGAATTTATAATAAATTTATTAATCCTACAAATTCACATTATTATAATGCAAAAAAAATATGTTTCGCATACGTGCGAAAACCAAACATGTATAAACGGTAAGCTATTTCTATGTATATATTTAATTAATCAATCTTTGTTACATTGAATTAAACAACCGATTCCAATACAATGAAAGTAGGTCAAAAACTATCGTAGAGAATTTCAGTTTCGCATGTCATAAAATCAATGTTTTCCTATATTATCGACTGCAAAATAACTTCTCAATCTAACGCTCCACATCCACGCTAAACAATCATCACTTTCCAAAAAATCTTCATCCTAACCTCCCGCGAAATCCCTCCCTTCCCCACTGGCCCACTCATTAAGCCCGCGTCCTTGTTCTCCCTTTCCTATACACACTATACACTCCCCAAACGTATATCTCTCTCGGCGATCTAATTACGTACCGACGGCGCGTGCGCCTCGTTAGAAGTTTCACGCCGAGAGCGAAAAAAAGACGCGCGCGCGCGCACAATGGGCACGCGTTTCTCACGTAACCTTTCCGACCCGGGCGCCTTCCCACGCCAAAGTGCATCGTCTCAATCGCCGAACAGAAGTAGCGCGCCGGCGCCGCGGGCGTTGCCGTTGTTGCGGATACTGAAGAGGTTGCGGGCGTCACGATCGCTGAGGTTCTATGCATAGGAGGGGTTTTGTTTTGGAGGTGGTGTGTATATGTTTGCGTGATGGTGGAGTTGAGATGGTGGAGGCGGTCGAGCAGAAAATGTAACGGAATTGTGAAATCGGTTCGGTTCAGCAGCCGATCATTTTGCGGAATTCGATGGGTATTTATGATTATTTAAGGCATTGCAAGAAATGTTGGTCCTTTATTTTCTGTTGTAAGATATTAGCTAAATCGACGGAATGGTTATTATTATTGCAAATATCTTTAGAAATAGTAGTTTGAAAATTTTCAAATAATTTAAAGATGAAAAGAACATTGTAAGAAATGTGTTCAGTATTGGACAATAATTTAAGTATTTGCTTTATTATGTAATATTTCACGGAAAATACGAGATTTGCATTTACTTTTCAAATTAAGCAGGGATTTACATTCAAGTAAGCAAATGCAAATAGACCGAGAGACGTAAGTTTTCTCATTAAATGGCAGCACAAAAATGAAAGTTGAAGAAAAAATGCTGACCCCCTTTCCTGATTGTCGTGGGATGTGAAAATGGTAATGTTAATATATAATATATATTAAAAGAAAACCACTCGAGATATATCTCGTGTTTACAGCCCACCTATTTAAGTTTACACACTTTTACCCCGATTTTTCAATAGAAGCTATGTTGGATGAGCAATAATAGTGTTTTGTGTCATTAGACAAATAAAAACTTCTCTGACAATTTGCGTTAATATATTTATATATATAATAAACAATATCTTTATACATAGGAATACAAAAGTATAACATACAATTCTCCATCGTTAATAATCATTGGTACATAGAACGTTTATTGTGATTTTCCATATTTTATAAAAAAAAAAGAATAGAGTAAAACAAAAGGGATTCGTAGTCGTTAATATACCTATTACGTGGACGATTAGAGTCAACCTCGGCGAAATAAATAAAGAAGCGCTTCATTCACACAAACGCGTTTATAAAGATAATCGTTAACAGCCCATCGCGATTAATACACATGTATATATTATAGCGTGCGTTATGCATTATAAACACAGGCACTTTACGCTTATTACAATTATCATACATTTCATGGCGCGCCTAATTGTTATTACAAAATACATATCAATCGCTCGCCTTACGTCAATAAAGTTACTTCGTTTTAAATTGGATCTTTATCAGCTCGCGCGGAATCGGCTCTGGATTACTTCTTATATTGATCGTGTGACAAACGCTTTTAAACGTTTGCAGCTGCGCATTATGTACTCATGCACCGCGTCGTAAAATTAATTTCAATTATACCTATAGAGCGCTATGAATAATCATCAGCCCATTTCGCGCGAACTTTCAGCCGCAGAAGAAACTAAAATATCATATATATGTACAAATATCTTCCTACCCACACACACGTATATAAATTCGCATTACTGCAATCACTTATACACATACACACGCACACACACACATACACGACACAGGGAGAATAACTGGCGCGTAAAAAAGGCAATAAGGATCGAGTAGTTGCAGAGCCGCGAGGTTCATTATACAAACGCCGTGACTCGTCTTCTTCCTCGGCTGCCGGCGCTCTATGAAAATGAATTATCGCCGGCGGGAGGGGGGGAGAAGCCCTCCTTATAACTCGGTCACGTACAAACGGCGCGTCTCTCTCTCGTCTCCTCCTCGCGGCGCTTTCTCGTTTCTCGCGCCTATCTGTACCTACATACATACACACGTATATACGTACGGGCAGATTCTCCCGTCCTCTTTTCTCCCCGATCCTTTCGTCGCGCGTGCGAGTTTCACACTTCGTTTTCCCCTCTCGCAATTAGGATTTTTCTGCGCGCCGAGGAGCTGATATTTATTTATGGGCTACACTTTTCTTCGCGTTGCATATGGAGGATGCGTATAGTTGAATGGAATACATATATGTATATATAAGCGTACGCGTATGAGTGAGTTTCTTTTTCGTTTGAAAGCGAGAGACACCCTTGCCGGAAGTCGAGTTCGGTAAAATTGTAGTTGGAGAGAAATTAATACTATGCTTAACGGGTCACCGATGGTAATTGCCGCAGTTGGGTTTGCTTATTTGTGCGTGTGTGAACTAAAGAATAATATGATATAAGAATAATATGTTATTGAAGGATGACTGACGATATATTGACGAACCTTTTGGTCTACGTTAGAAGTTATTATATAAACGAAACTTGAAAGTTTAATATTAAGTGATTTTGCATACTTGATTGTATTGTGAAAAGATTTAGAGAAAGCTGCAGTGTGGGGTATACATACTGTAATTGCTGGTTAATCCAAAAGAAATACAACGAATTTAATAATAATAGTCGTTCGCACTATCGATCACTTAATATCTAAGCATATTGGAATAAAAATTTATTATATAAGAATCCTTCTTAAAAAAAACGAACCCATTCGTACACACACACAGATATTGACCCTGTAACTCTCCCCTAATCTCACCGCTCTACCACCGGCATCTCTGTAACCAACAATCTCCTCAGCTCCGCATCTCTCTCTCTCCCTCATCAAACGCATGCGCACGTTTCTCGATCAACATCTCCAGCTCCTAACGACGCATCCGCTCGTTCGACTGTAACAGTCGCGGCTCTAATGCCTCGACTGGGTTATTCTCCCGCTCGATATAACGAGCGCGTTCGCGATTCACGCCACGACCCAATTATCGCCACCCCGTCAGCGCCGAAGGAATTTACGAGGATATAAAGCGAAATGGCGCAATATTTATACGCGGGACGTGGTTTCTTTTTTTTCTGTTAGAGTGGACGTTGTGTAAATCGAGTTACGTTGGGTTATGGGGCGCGGAGATTCCGGGGAACAAGGGCAGGGTATACAAAGTGTATAGCTGTAGTGGGTTACAAAGAAAACGGCCGAGTGAAATAGAATAAGGCGAGGAAACTGGGCTCGCGCGTAAATATTACGCCGGAGTACTTTGATCTAAGCCTTCGATCGAGTTAAAAAAAAATGCTTTTCCTTTGCGTTCCGTTACTATACGTATCGCCAACCGCGATTCGAATACAACGTGTCATCATCCCATTTCGAACGGCGGCTCCGCTCGTGCCTCCTCTGCGTGTCCAGTGTATATAGCTCCTCGCACGGCTACCGGATTTCTCTGCTCCTCTTTCTTCACTCCGCGAATCGAAGTTCAAGTCGAAACCTTGACGCCGGGCGATCGATCCATCATCTCGCGCGCGACACCGAAAACACACCATCATTTCTTGCTCTTCTTTGCATGCGCGCGTCTTTAATAATAACGAAGCCATAGCCGCACGCGAAAGTAAAATTGACGGGTCGCGTGATAGTGATGAGTTTTCCCCTGTGCGTGTAGATATGTATGCGCTTATTGAAACGAGACAGAGGCGCGTGCGCGTGAGCGACGTCGTTAATTTAATCGTTTCCGCGATCAGGAGATTATCGTGTGCGGGTGATGTTAATTTCGCGCGGATTAAGGTAACCGGGGGGAATTTCACTTTTTCTCTTCGTAAGTCGCGGGGTTTAATGATGACGGAGATGGTTATGAGGGGGTAATGGTGCATCGACGTGGTTTCCCTTTCGCGATGAGTGAAAGGCGGGTACGGGATGAGAGCGGTTAATTGGTAATTGAAATGTTTAATTGTGACGACATGGTTCGACAAGTGTTAAAATCGGCTGTTTTCTTAAGGTGCGATAAAGAAGCGATTCGAAGCGTAATTTGAATTATTACACGTGTTATTAATTAGTCGTGTCAAGGTGGATTAATATTTACTCGAAAACTCCGACATGCGGTGAATGTTATTTTAGAATCATGTATTATCGCGCTCAATTGAAATCTGCTCTGCGATACTTCGCGAAACGTTTCAACTGTAATTTTAAAATATTACCTCATCCGTTGTTTAATACGTACTTTGCAACTTATATTCGCAGTTATACCTTTACAATAGAGACTATAAAATGTATTTCTTAGCTTAAAAATTGATGAAATGAAAATTGTTTCGAGATACTTTTAACATGAACTTGACGAGATCAATCATGTTGTTTTGTTTAAAACGAGTTATAGACACTTGCATTTTCGAAAATGTTGAAATTTATTACACAGGCCCACAAAAAGAAAAAAGTGGTATCTGCCAAAGACTACACTGAGAAAAGGATTTGTTTACTGTTAACATAGCATTGTAATTGTTAACATTCATATGTTTAAATATGACCAAATATAGGCATTGAAACAGTTATAATGCCATGTTAACAGTTAAGTTACCATGTTCTCATAAACAATTTCAATATGTTACCTGAGAACATTTATATTGTAATAGTTACAATATGCTTATTATAGTAGTTTTTTAATCTAATGGCCAATTTTTTACCAGGATGATGTTGCTTTATAACAAAAAAGTCTGAAATAAAAACATCATTTATTTTTTACTCCAACGTTTCGGATATTTTTATTGTTTATCGTGATGAGGGACATAAACAATAGAAATGTCCGAAACGTTGGAGTAAAAAACTAAATGGAGTTTTTATTTCAAACCCTTTTGTTGTATAACAACATCATCCTGATAGAAAGTTGGATATTAGATTAAAAAACTACAATTTACAAGAACTTCTACCATCAGCTACTTTCAAATCTGAATATGTTATTAGTTAATATAGATATTGTAACTATTACAATATCACATTTTATCCTTAAACATGTCAAATAATTGTATTTCAAATAGATAAATATGTTAACAGTAACAATATTCTTCTCTCAGTAATAACTATCGTATCTCCCCGTATTTTGGCCCCTTAAACATAATTCCAAGTTCAGAATTTGCCACCAAGTCTGAATTTTGTGATACCTAGCCTAAAAGATTTTTAAGATATCTTAAAAAATTAATAAAAAAAGAAAATTTTTCACTTTGTTTTTTAAGACATCTCAAAAATTTTATATGTTAGATATCTCGAAATCCAAACGTGGTGGACCAATCCTTGGAATCATATTTAGGGGGTTAAAATACACCTTTTTGTGGGCCTGTGAATTATTTACCGATACTTTTCAACCATTTAAAATAACAATAAAATTTTTCGCCAATCTTATTAAACTTCTACGCTCTCAATTCGCAAAGGAAGATCTCCCTTCTTAAAATTAAACCCTTACCTTCGAATGTCCAGTATACAGAATCGGCGTGGACGCAGGTTCGGGCAGCGCGTCGGATTCGCTCCTCCACCTGGGCTGATCGACACCGGTGGCGAACTCCTCGTGCTCCATGATGCCCCAGAGCGCAGGCGCCGCGGACTCCGGGGCTGCGGACAGCACCGCCAGGTTGTTAACCGCCTGCGGCAGCACCTGGTACGCGTGTTCCTGGTGCTTCGGTTTCCGCGCGCGGGAAGACTTTTCCGAGGACAGGTCCTCGAGGGAATTGGGATTGGGTACCGGTGTCACGACGTACACGCGTTCCGAGGAGGAGGCGGTGAGGTTGGAGTCTTTCAGCGGATACCCGGATTTCTTCGGCTTCTTTGGGTAGGTTGCGTTGACTATTTTCACTTTGGCGGTTGACTCGGATGAAGTAGCCTTTGAAAGAAAGGTTTTCAAGGTCAGAGCGGTTGGTTGGAGTGGTAATTAACGTTTATTTGAGGTGAGATCTCAGCTAGAATCTCGTGTAAAAATTTGGAATACATTTTTATGGGCGGACTCCGAAGTAAGAAATCGAATCGAGGAAATATGTTTTGTTTTTATACCGTTTTGAAGAAATCGATAATATATTTTGATGAATGATCTTTTTTTTTGGAATATTGATATATGAATTCCCAAATTATGTGTGATTTTGACATGAGATCGCATCTGAGATTGTTTAGTATGTGGGAATGATGAGATTATGTACATTTCATGCATTTGAGTTAGTGCAATAAAACTATTGGTTAATTCAGTACAATGTTAATAATAAATATTCAATATTAATAATCAAAACAAAATTATTATCATTACTAATTTACGACTAAGTTCTATTTTACTACAATAATTTACATAATTTACATTATTGTACGTCGTTAGTTCACGTTTATAAATAATGCAATGCTGTATGCTTATCGTTTTATGAATTTTATGAAATCAAGTTAATGAAGCTAAAAAATAAAAATGGTGTCTTCAATTGAAACTGCCTTTTCGGTGGCCAATCAGCGAATGAAAATTTTTGATATTTGAATGAGAGGATACGGTTAATTGGAACTAATGGATGGTGATGAAAACACATGATTATGAAACGAAACCTCTGATCTGTTCGTCCCTCGGTGCAATTCCGTTTCGTTACTAAAATCATAATACTCGCTACTCTCTTCGAGTTCCTTAGCCGACAGTAAATACTCATCCGGTATTTGTTTGGATGACAGCCAGCGTGGATAAGTCGAATTAGGATTATTCGAGACTGACGTCGTAGCTTTCGAATATTCCTAAAATTTTATAATTTCATTTCTGTGAATAACTTTCTGTTAGATGTAGCTTATTCCCCTTATTAATACTTTTAAAAAGAACTTGTCGGTTGAATTATTTTTTCGCTGTAATTAAACGTTTTCAAAAAGCAATACCAAACTAATAAGTAGAAATTACTGTCCGAGTTAAGTAAATAATTTGGTACAATTTATTTACAGAACGCAAACAATAATGTAACGGATTATTTAAGTAATGAAAAATATGAACTCGACCACGAATGATTAGTATTTCAGACATTAAATAAGAGAAACGATTGGATGTTTGAACGTACGCCTCGATACTCAATGCATCGAATATTGTCTTTTTATTGTATTGTAATGAACATATGTAATATTTATTTTTGAATGACTGCCTTTGTAATTTATCAAAAGCCACTGGTAATTAACGTTCAGGCATACTGACGTTTCTCTTATACACACAAATGACAACACAAAACCGAACATAGAAGATGAAAGTTCCTCGTAAAAGGCGATCTATATGTTTTTAACTAACCTTTGAAAATTGCTCTAAATAGCCTAATTTGTAAGTAAGTAGAAAGCATCAGAAAAAGAACTCTCCACAAAACAATTAATAATACGACTACGGGCAACACACAATCCAGCGGCTAATCAATTAACCGTCCGAAAAGAAACGTCCGGCGTTCCCCTTTTCACTTTCTCCAGCGACAGCTGGCTCACGCCCCGCGTTATGCAATGACCCCCAAAACAAGCATCAACACCTTTTTAATACTCCTAACGCGTCTCGACTAAATACTTTGTCTCCTTTCTCTAACGCCGCCACTCGGCGACCGCCCACCTGAATCGTCCAGTTATCGATGTTCTTCTGCAGTCTGTGCACGTCGATCGCGTTGCCCATTTTGCCGACCATCGCCAATTCCGTCTTGTTGCCGTTGCGCAATTTCCCGGGCGCGCTTTGCACAACTGACACGCGTTGCGATTCCTCGCTTACGACGTTGTCTTCGTCACTGGCGTCCTGGTGCTTGGGGGGTACGGTTTTGACAGGATGATGGGAAGGTGCGGATGCAGAGGTTTCCTCGTGGCGGGCGTGGCCGTTGATGGCATGGGTCGGATGGAACGGGCTCGGCGTGTATTGCGACGTGTATGGGATGATTATCTGTATGATCTTGAAAAATCGTAGGGTGACAAAGCGTTAGATTTATTAATTGATGGCTTTGATTTGCGTTGATTTCGTTTAATTAATTGATTGGTTGTTTGATATTCGATTGAAATTGATCACTAAAATAAGCGCTACAAAAATTATTATATTAGTAATTAGTATTAGAATTTGTGGAACGTAACATTTTTTAAAAATAATAAAAGAATTTTTTATATCTACTTTGATTTTGAATTAAAATGCCATCTTATATAATTAAGCCTTCATTGTTTAATCAATTTAATGTTAAAAAATTATGTAAATAAAATTACATTGATATTTCGTATGCAATTGAATTTTGCTTTAATTAATTATTTCGTTACACTACATTGATAGAAATATTAAAATCATTTAAAATTCAATAAAATTTCAACAGTTTTCGATGCCTACTTGTCATACAGTTATTTTTAAATAAACTTTCATAATTAAAAAGCCATAAACAACCCACCTTCTTTCCATTATCAACCTTATTCGGTCCCACAATTTCCTTGCTCGCGCTGAAATCATCCGTCTCGTTGAACACCCTACCACCAGGCTTGTCCTCCTTCATCCCCGTCACGTTTCTGTTCTTAAAGAACTCATACGAGTGGACTAGAGTCTCTAGCATCGCCTCCTGCCTCCTCTGATCCTCTGGTACGACCACCGTCGTCGTCTTCGTCGTTGTCGACTTTGTAGTCGTTACGCTCTGCGGCACGTTCCTTTCGCGCTGCTGTTGCGGTGGCGGCCTAGTTTCCTTTTCCGTCTCGCTCGAGCCGAACGCCGGACTGGACACGATGTAATCGATCACGCTGGCTGCAAGCGGCTCTTTCCCTTTCGACGCCGGCGGCTCGGTTGGCTGCCGCTCCGGAAACCGGTTGAGTGTACTTGCGGTAGTGGTACTGGTCGTAATGGTGGAAGTCGTAGTGGTAGAGGTCGAAGATGAAGATTCGCCAGCGACACTGAGGTCGATAAGGGGCGAGCGCTGGAAGTGCACGATCGTGTTGACGTTCTGAGGTGGGAATTGGGGATTTTGAGGATTGTAAGGGCGATTAGGTTCACTTGTTGACGTGGCACTGTTCACATATACTGGCCGGGACTCTGCGTGGTCGGGTTCGTGGTTATGACTCGCGTCGCTGTGGTCCAGGTCCGATGGAAGTTCTGTCACTACGTCGACTATTTGGCTGGGTTGGTGGTGCTGCTCGATGTTGGATGAGGGATGCGAATCGTCGTAGTTCGATGACGGCTGGTTATCGTAGTTAGGGGATTGGTAATCGTAATTTGACGAAGGTGCGTGCTCGTATTCTGGTGGGGGATGGTCCTCGAAACTTTGGGAGGGATGCTGCTCGAAATTCGGTGGAGGATGATCTGAGTTGGGTGGAGATTGGTAGTTGAAGTTTGGAGATGGGTTATAGTTTTGGGGTAAACCATTGTTGAAGTTAGGAGGTTGATGATCGAGGTTAGATGGCGCAGAGTGATCGAAACTTGATTGCGGGGGATGGTCCTCGAAACTTTGGGAGGGATGCTGCTCGAAATTCAGTGGAGGATGATCTGAGTTGGGTGGAGATTGGTAGTTGAAGTTTGGAGATGGGTTATAGTTTTGGGGTAAACCATTGTTGAAGTTAGGAGGTTGATGATCGAGGTTAGATGGCGCAGAGTGATCGAAACTTGATTGCGATGGATGATCGGAGTTCGATGGTGCTGGGTGATCGAAATTCGATGATGCTGAGTGGTCAAAGTTCGATTGCGGTGGGCGAGCGAAGTTCGATGGCGCTGAGTGATCAAAGTTCGATTGCGGTGGGTGATCGAAGTTCGATGGCGGTGGATGATCGAAGTTTGACGGTGATGGATGATCAAAGTTCGATGGCGCTGGTGGTTGACCGTAACTTGACAGGCCCTGGCCGAAATTCAGTGGAGGCTGGTGATCAGAACCCGTCGACACTTGATGATCAAACTGCGGCGGAGGTTGAGGATCCAAATTCAACGTCGGCTGATGATCGAAGTTCGATGGTCTCTGGTGGTTGAAATTCGGTGGTGGCGGTTGTTCCACTTCCGGCGGTCCATATCCACCCGGCACGTCATTAAACGGCTTAGCCTTGAACAACGGAGGCACCGCGCCGGCGTAAAGATGGGGATTTGGTATGGGGAACTTCTGTTGGTTTTCGTGATGCGGTGCTGCTGCTACGGCTGGATGTACAAAATCCGGTGTTTGCACTTCCTGGGGTGGTGGCGGTGCTAAGTAACCCTCGTGTCCAGCACTGGGAGCGTATTGGCTTAGGGACGAGTGCGAGCTGTCACTAAGAACCGGGATCCAAGGAATCTGGTTGCATGGATTACAGGGCTTGCCGTTCATCCAAGCCACTAGATTTGAGTAACCACCGCTACCTTGCAGGTTTGCCGGGTGCGGCGGTGGTTGGTACTGTGCAGTTACAGCACCGTATCTGTAAAATAATGCCAATGAATTTGAATAGTATAATTCAACGAGGTTTTCTCTATACGCAATTGCTTATAATTCGATGAAAATCCATTTTCGCAAAATCAATGACGCTTTGTTAACAAATCACTATAAAAATACCATCCACAATTCAAAACCGCGCTCATTCGAACTTTATACTTTTCAGCAGAAAAACACTCGCGCATTAAGCGACTTCAATTTCTCTTTCCCCGCACACGATTCGAGGAAAAAGTCAATTTAGCCGCGGCGCGCACGTATACACGTCGAGCAATCAATTTTCGCGCATCATAAATCGCGAAATCGAGACCGCTGATATAACGCATAAATCATCGTCCACACACGCTTCGCAAGCCTATACAGCACATCATCTTATTTACCGTCGGAGAACCTTATCAACTTTCTACGAGCGCGCAATTGCGGCTAATTAATAACCCTTAAGCGACCAACCGGCGGCTTTCATGCGCTCTTTTCTACGACAAACAAACATACACACGCACGCACGCACACATACACAGAGGTAGAGCGAAAGTACAGGACGTTATATATGTACTCACGGCATTTGCGGCGCGTACTGCTGGTGCTGCTGGTAATTCGAGGCGCCCTGGCTGTGGCTGTCCTTCGCCACTGCCTCGCCGTTATTGTTATTGTTGTTACCGTTGCCGAACGGGTTCAGCCAGCTCATGAGCTTCGAAAAGTACCCGGGCCCGTTGTTACTGTTGCTGCCCGGTCCGCCCTGCTGGTTCACGTATCTGCCGTTCCTCGCGTGCTTCGTCTGCTGGGGCGGTGGCGGTGGCGGCGGTAGCGGCGGTTGGTTATGGTTGCCGGGGTTCTTCGGGTGCTGCTGAATGTTCGGTGGGTGAGGACCACGGGGGGCACGGAAGTTGGCCGGGACCGGAGGTGGCAGCAGGAACTCGCTGAGACCGCGGGTCTGACGATGAGGTACCTGTCGGTGCGGTCGATGGTGCACGTGGTGCTGCTGGTGCTGCGATGGAGCTGGCGGGGGAGGGGGATGAGCGGCACGTGGCGGGGCATTGGTCGGGCCATCTCTGGAGGTCTTCGAACAGGCGATGACCGCGTGGGCCAGCAAGAGCAGCAGCGACAGACCCTAAAGAGAATGAATAGGGATCATGGTTTTTTTATTCGGAAATGAGTGTATACTGATAAATTTTATATCTGTTAGTCAAGTATGTGGTATTATTGAATTTTTAATTATGTGAATTGATATTAGAAAATTTCTTTGGATTAATTTATTATTCAATGTATAGTGACAGTACCTATATTGTTTTTTTCAGGTAACTAATTGTAAGATATATGTATTTCCACAAAAAGCTGGATTTTGGATAATTTTATTTATGTTGAAGTAACTTTTTTTCATAAATGATTAAAAAAGTAATTTTAATATTATCTTCAATTAAAAAATTGGGAAAAAGTAAATATCAAACTCGAATATTTACGCAGTTTCACTTAAATTCACTGAATGAAGAAATTCGAATTAAAAAACCATACAAAATGTCCATGAAAAAAAATCACGACTGCGCGCTCACCACCGAGAAGTAACGTCGAATTACTTTCCACGTCTATTCTCTTTCATCTTCAATCAACTCAAAGGCGATATTTTTTAAGTAGATCAAGCCGGCAATAAAATTCAATAACGCACAAACTAAGCCGCTCGCTTATACACTCCGTGCACGCTATTCATCCTCTCTGTACCCCGAGTGCCATAAATTCTTTAATAAAGACACCCGCGACGGCGGGAAAATAAAGCCTTTCTCGCATCGCATTTTGAATCTCGAACGAATTGACTTATTACATCTGCTCCTCGCCTGCGAAAGGTACAATTAAAAACTCTCGAGACGCAGTTCAAAAAAAAAATCCTCCTTGTCGTCGTCGTCGTCGTCCGGAATAATATTTCACTGTCGCCGCGGCGGCGGTAGCGGCGTCGTCGCTTTTCTGCTCCTCTTTTCTGCATACAATAAGTGTTACGGACCTTTTCCGCATGAAGCCATTTCGCCGACGACTACGTGCACCTCGGCGAGAAAGAGATGCATGTCTCTCTCTCTCTCTTTCTCTCTCCCGCAAGCGCTCGCCATGGTGATAATGTAGGTAAGTGGGCTGCCTATGCGCCTCATTTAGCACGTGGCCGTTACGAAATTGCTAGATGCGATGGTCGCATGAGTGTCGTGTGTACGTATGTGTGTAGAAGAAAGGTAAATAGACAGTGTGGTTACGGTACTTGGACGAGTGATTTTTCGATAAAACCGAAAGTACGGCTGTGTACAAGTGAGAGCGAGATGGTTTTTTTTCTGTTCTCTTTTGCTCGGAGTGGTGGCAGGAAGTTTCAGAATGGGTGTATTGTACATTAACGAAGCTACTATATTTTTGAATAACACAGGGTACGTAAATTACACGCTTAATCGTCGCGACGAAAGCCAGTTTAAATTTCATTTCTGACATTTATACCGCGACGAGAATCGGAACAAAACTTTGGATCTCCATTTCACTTTGAATATACGTACACGCTTTTAGGTATAAATGAAATTACAGCCTGTCGGATCGTTCATTAGCCTTAACCAGCCACTTACCGATGATACCAGCCTATTAGAGCTATGCCATTACGCGGAAACAAGGAATCCTTGATTTTTTTTTTCTTCTCAGATCGTCGACGTAATTCATAACTAACCGCTAAACTGCGATGAGTGGTCAAGGAGACCGCATTCTTCGAATGCAAATATTGCTTGTGATGATGTAAGAGTCTTTAAACTCTCAATGCAAATGAAATAAGAAAGTAAAATTCCTAGAATGAAAAATACATGGACTATTTTCCTTTTACATGCAAAGACCAGATTTCTGGATGTACAATTTTTTTTTCGAAAACTGTTGAAAACAAAAAACGTACAGTATATATGTTATCTAAAATGACAACTCTTTGACTAACTCGCAAAAACAACAACGACGGAGCTCTTCATTTTTCCCCCTCGTAAAGAAAAATATAAATCCATGTCAAGATTCTCCAAAGAATGATACACCAAGCCGACCAACGTCACCTTATACACCTCTACTTTGCTCACCAAACATCCTCGCCACCATCGCGCTCTTCCCCAAACACCACACCGGCCACTTATTCCACAAGCCAAACGTTCTGCGCATTATACCTCGCCTCTTTCTCTCTCTTTCACTCGCGTTCTAAAACAACGAATGGCACATAAATATATACATACGCGACTCCCACGGGCGCTCGCTCTCTCCGCTTTTCTTCTCTCACGTCCTTGCAGTCGCTTCCGCACAATGGAAAAGCCCATATCTCGGCTCGCGCGCGTAGTAGTGTAGCGCCCGGACGCGCGGACCGTTAGCCGACCCAGCTTACATTACACTCTAGCCCTTCGTTCCTCTCCCTCTCGATGCGGCGCGCGCACGAGTGTATATTATACACCCGATTACAAAGTCGTGAGAATATCGCACAGCAGGCGATCGAGAAAGCGATAATGATGGTGGAGCAGATCGCGGGGCTTTTTTCACCGATAGGTGAACATTTTCTTTTTTTGGTTTCGTTTGTCGGAGGCGAGGTGAGACGGATGGACGGGTGCGGAACGTGGAATCGATCGGAGAGTGTTTCCCGCAGCGACGCATCACGAGCGATTTGTACAATGTATATATATACACGCATGCATTATATAGCGTGCACGGGTGAAAGTCGGATGAATGTACACGTATTGGGTGGTTTCATTTGTCGGATTGAATTGGAGATGCAAGTTGCGATTAGAGGTTAGAGAGAGAGAGAGAGAGAGACGGTAATTGGTAGTTGTCGGGAGATGGGTTGTTGTTTTGGCAAATGTTACGAGATAGATTAGAATGATAGCTTGTTCGAGATAACGAGTGATACGAATGCCGATGCGCGTTTAGATTTCCAATGCGCGCTTGGCTGTAAAGGATATGGTTCCTGATCGGCAGGAAGTTTCTAATCATTTTTAATGTCGCTAATTGGCATCTTGCATTCATTTGTGGGAAAATTCAAATTTTTAAATGTGAAAATATTACGTTTCCAGTGCCATGTGTATAATTTATATTTTACATATATATATATAGTAATAATTAAGAATTTCATTAAGATTAAACTTTTTTTAAGAATTAAAAAATTTGTAGAGTCAAAAAATAGATGAATGTCATGTAATCACGAAAGCACTATTTCGCATTGAAAATTGCGTTTTAGGTAATTAATAATTCTCATATACATTTGATAAGTAAATTAAGCTACGAATTTTTTAGTACACTACATCTACTACTTAAAACAGCAATACATCGTACCATCATCTAATTATTCAAAATTTCATAGAACCCAAACAACTTTACCAACACCGGCAAAATGAACTTTGACACTGCCTTGATTTCGGTCAGTAGAGCACTCGCGTGCGCGCGCAACATTGTCGTGAACCAAGAACGATTATAATTCCGCGGAATTTTGACAGGCTGATTGTTGCCGCGTTATTTTAGTGGCCATAATATGACAAGATTCGAGCGCCGTGGAGATGAACCTAGACTCCCATATACACGTATGCCTCGGACATGCGCAGTCGAGCGGAATAACAAGTGTCACAGAGGCGTTTCCTATATAACAGTATGTCGTGAGATCCGTTGGGGATTTCGTACAACATGTCATTAACGTAAGTGGTATTGTATTTACATTGCGATTTCTCTCGAAAAATAATTGTTTTTTTATCATTGTAAGATATACAGTAATTGCGCTCGAATTTCGTTCGTCTAATAAAACTGTTTGTACAATGGACTGTCCGGCTAAAATGTAACGGTTTTCAAACAAAGATGCGATTACTGGATCCGAGTCATTACCGGGTAAAGCAATTTTCATATAAAATTTCTCTTTGTAGAGTGGATAGCAGTCCGTATGAATTTTCGCTTTTACATGGATATAAAGAGGCGAATGGGATGGTTTTATGACAGTTATTAAGACGGAAGATGCATTTCGGAGAAAAATAAGGAATATTGTACTAGGGTCTGACTAATTTGTTGTGATGAATATGCAGTTGATTATAGAACATTTAAATATCTGCAGTTCTTCATCTATAAAAGTATGTTTTTTATTAGCTATAAGATTTTGTGCGATTCATCTGACTTCGTGCAATTAAATAATCAAAGGCACTTTGAACAACGTTTGTTATTACAAGTTTTTATTAGAAAGAGAAATGAAGTTTTCGCAAAATACGCGGTTTCTCTTTAATTCATTAAATATTCATCGCTGATTACTTACGAGTCGAATGTCCATCGCCGCTTGTCTTAGATCACTCCTAGCTCTCAGCCTTCCTATCCTCTCTCATATCACCACCTTTTGCACTCGACACTATCGACGATCTTCCCCACTGCTCGACAATCTCAATCCTCCGGCTACAAAAACCCTACAAACTACAAACCTATACAACTCAACCTTCACCCACTATACCTCGTATTCGCGTATTAGCATACAACCGAGATCCCCTCGCACCAGAAGAAACCTCTCAATCTTTACGATCCTCGGGCGAAAAAAAATTGCGAACTAGGTGACCAAGATCACACAGCCAAGGACGCGCGTGCGCGTGGCACTGTATATGACACGCATATATACACGCGACAGTCGCTGAGAGAAGAGCAAAAAGCGCGCGCGTGCCGCGGAAGCGGAAGACGCGAGCGAACTAAGCCTCGCTCTGTGGCTCGACGAGGGATGCGGTGTAGAAGAAAGGCGCACGAGGCGCCGGGTCAAAGAGAGTCTCTTCTCTCTCTCTCTTTCTCTCTCTTTCTTGCTCCCATGCCGCACACGCGAGCGATTCGCCTAGAAAACGCGCGCGCGCTCGGAGAGAGAAAAGTGTCCGGGCGCACGGCAGCTCCACCTCCACTTTCTTCCCTCCTCTTCATATAGCGTCGCGTGTGCATTCGCAGGTGTGTGTTTGTGCTGTGGTTTGGGGATACGGTCGCACTCTCTCTTTCTCTGTTCTTCAGGGGATTCAAGAGGAAGGTGTATGGGTAAATGGGGATGGTGTGTAGTGGTGGTAGATGACGAGAAGCTTGGCACGAGACCAGTGTTGGGATGGCTGAAAATAAAAATGTTGAAAAGGATTGAGTTGGGAGTTTTGGTGAATAAAGGTATTGTTGAGTGTGAAGTGATCCTACTTTGGTATTTTCAAGTGCATTTGTAAAAAGTATAATAAACGAAAATATTTATATAATTTGATGCAATCTGACTATAAGAATATAGTATACAGGAAACTGTAATATAATGATGACAAGGTAAACAACACTGTTAAAAATTTTCTGAAATCTAAGATAAATTCTGTAATAAAACTTCAAAATTTTTATTAAATTTCAGTGAAATTCAACTAAAACTTTAAAAGTTTTATTAAGTTTAACTAAAATTTAACAAAAATATCTTCAACATTTTTAACAGTGAACATTACTAGTAAGAAAAAAAAGTATATTAACTTTTGTAAAATACTATCTTTGCGGTTACCTATTTTCTGCGAATGTTTTCACTCATCAAAATTATCTAGCTTGCATTAATTTCGATAGAAGTCTTATATTTGCTTCATTAAAAGGGAAACTTTCAGACATTTATAACAATTTTTTAGACAAAACATGTAATCTATATATACAATCTTTTTATACTTCATGGAAAAAACAAAATTTTCAAATTTTAGTTTTTTGATCTTTTGACATGCTAAAAGAAAGATTTTATACTTTTGTAAAATATGATACTTCATGGACGAAACAAAGTTATCAAATTTCAGTTTTTTTGATATGCTAAAACCAATATTTTCTACTTCTGTAAAATATGATGACTGCATTTTGGCTAAAATCTATTATAGAATTCTATATGTGAGCCTTAGTAGATTCCTGCTTCAATTCCTAATAGGAATATAATAGAAGTTTTGCTATACTTATTACTGCACTCGGTATGTTTTATGTACTCGATATACTCTAGTTATGATATTCTGGCTGCATGCATATTCTGTGATATATTTTATTGATATTCTAATGACACTTTTAATTGTACAGTTGCCGTCATATTGTAATACCTACATTTTCAATAGTCTGTAGTTCCTATGTAAATATCTTTTAATCCTTCATCGTATTCAAGACGGTAAATAGTATCTAGCTATATATGTACACTTCAGTTACAACGTCCTATATATTAAAAGACAAGCCACAGCAGCTCCCACACCTAATCTAGCTTCTTTTGATTTCAAGGAAAAACAAAATCAAAAAGCAAGCGTCGACAAGTTATCAGATATCATAGAGACATTTCATCTGATACAATACTCGAATTGTACAAACCGAAGATGTTCAAGATAAATTGTTAACCTCCGGATCGAGTGAAATTGACTGCTGCACCCACGAAGAGATCTCTCACATTTTGAACTCTGCAGCTGCTGATCTCAGATTAAGATGCAACGACCCAGAAAACAGTGTCTTACCCAGATTCACGCTAATTGGAGTGAAGTTAATACAGAAGCCGCTATTGAAAAGCCTTGAGAAACTTTCTTTTTTCAAAGCCTTCGGAAGTACTCACCAGCATGTCTAATACGCTTCCCATATAAATGATGAATCCATAGGCAGCACACTTCTCCTCACCTATTGATCATTAGTACGGAATTCCACTTTTACGGTGTTCCGATAATCTAAAAAAAAAAAATTAGAAAAAAGTAGGAAAATGTGTATCTTTTGCTACGTTTGTTTATTTTACGTTATTTTCTTGTGAAATCAGAAATGTGAAGATGTCAACTTATGTTTCTGCCATTATTTTTAGATTTTTATTAACTTATTTGTTATTTTATGTGAAAAACAATTTAAATTAAAAAAAAATTGTAAATTTTACTATACACTGAAAAAAATTTCACGTTATAAGAACTGAAAGTACGGCTCTGACAACAGTACTGTTCGGCTGATTTTCTTTCTGCTAAATTTTATAGATACAGTAATTGTATTCGTACAGTTGTGAGAGCTGTACAAGATACACTGAAGCACTAATGTATAGAGTTCTTTTGTCGGACCATTAAATAGGTTATGATTCGCCATACATACATATTTTTCATTAAAATAATCTCGATTGATAAGTACACTGATTACAGATGAAATACGCAAACGCGGATTGCAAACATGCGGTTGATGTGGCCGGTTTCTTGACTTTTTTAGGTTATAACATGAACATCGGCTTCGCGTTGTAGCGTTGTGAACAAACAAATATCGGCGGCAAAACTAAATCGTACGGCTGTCAGAGCTGTACAAGTACATTTCCCGCATCTGACCAATAGTGCCGTTACATTATACAAATGAATAGCTACTTCAGCCGTCTGTAAGGGTAAATGAACACTATAAATAGTGTTAGTACAGCAAATCGAAACTATGGTTTCTACAGCCTGAAATTTTTTTCAGTGTAACATTCTTTCTATATATACTCAAATTATAAACATTCTTTCTCGTAAAAAAGATAATCACTCAAATCTACATTTATTTTAGAAAAGTGTGTTTTGCATCGATCGTATTTTGCGTCAATTTATAAAATAATACAGTAACCCTTTTTCGCCTACATTAATTCTTATGTTGGAGGCAAGTATTCTCTCTAAAGTTGAATTAGTGAAAATTTCTCCACCATTTCAATTACTAGAAAAAACTTCTAATTTATTAGTGAATATTCACTATTTCATTTAGTAGTTTATTAAAACTACTATTTTGATTAGTAGTTTTTACTAATTTAATTAGTAGTTTTTAAAAAACCACTAATGAAATAGTGAATATTCACTAATAAATTAGTAGTTTTTTCTACTAATTGAAATGGTGGAGCAATTTTCACTAATTCAACTTTAGAGAGTTCATATTACAATTCTTAAATGATTCGTACAATAAAAATTTGTTAAATATGTAATAATTAACTTTGTCTTTCGTCTTTCATGTATTTATTTATACCTGCAAATGCATCACAATTAAACGTAAAATTTTTTCGAAATAAACATTTTTCATTTGCACACATATTTTACAGTCGTTTTTATTTACTTCCTGAACGGCACTGTCTCAGGCAACACCATTTCTATGAAATCATTCGACAATGACCCTGAAAGAATAGATCGGTAAAAGAGTGCGCTATCTTGATACTTTTTCTTTCTCCTCATCGCCACTACTTCCTCGTTTCCTTTTCCTCTTATTCACGCACGTCTTTTTCGCGTTCGCAGTTTTTATTCCGCGAGCTCATTGTCTCCACCTTCTTATTTTTCTCCCATTGTTGCACGAGACACGTTCCACCTTCTTCGTGTCTCGTGCTTACGTGCGCGCGTGTGCATTTCTCTCGTTCCCGCTACTTATTCTCGCATTCCCTTTCTTCGATCGTCCCATAAATCGTTTCTTTCTATATTTCCCGGCCCCACTCGATATCCCCAAATATTTACGATTCTCTATTGACCGGAAATTTTTTTCCACAAACGACCTATAAGTGTAAGACCGCGGCTTACAAACCCAATGCGCGAGTTTGCGTAGAAACCGGCGACACTAAAAACTTCCAGCCGCTACTATTCCCTTTATCTGTTCACACCTCTCGAGGCATTTTTCTTCTCCTCCAAACACAGGCGCACTCACACATGTGTGGGTACGGAAACCCGAGGATAGATTTTTATCTACGAACCGCTGAATGGGCTTTGGATCCTAGAAAGCTACGGAAGTTTGCGCGAGTTTCAGTAAGAAGCGCGCGCTCGCGCGGGTATTAGCTTAGCATAGTTCTTGTGAGAAAGTGTGTTTATACAAAACTTCCGGATCCCCCGCGTTTAATTGAATGGTATTACGAGACTTTTAATTAACGGTGGGTATGGAAATGAGGCTCGAAAAAAAATATTAACTGGTTGAGCGCCGTGCGCGCCGAGTTGGGGGTGCGCGTGCTCCGGTTTCTGACCTCGGAAAATCGAGTAGTCGCGAATTTGCATGACAATATAATATCGTTAATTAGAATGTATTTTATAGGTTGTGTATAAATAAAGTCTTTAAAGTTTATAGGCATACTATGTTTAACATTTCAGGGTGCTGTTTTATGCTGAGCGTTTACTCGGAATAATCCTCATAACATGAAATTTACAAATGATTTTAATGCGTCAAATTTGAGTGAAAGTAGGATAGGTTATTATGTTTATGAATATAAATTTAGAAAATTTAAATAACGCGTTATCTGTAATTTCTGCAAATTGGTTAAGTTCATACCTGCACCATGATTCTTGAGCAATAAATTCGCTTTCGATCATTTTATTCATGAGTGATATCAATCGTGTCTATGGAAAGTTCTTGAACGTATATTTCCATATTTTGACTTGAAACTTAATGGTTAATTGTAAGAATGTAAGAATGTTTTATTATAACCAAGGATTGACGTCCCATGTGGTCCAGAAAAAATGTACGTAGAGGCGATGATACAATGAATTACATAATTTTACAACAAAACGAGAAAAATAAATAAATAGAAGATATAAATCGATGTGATGTAATAATATAAAAAGAGTAAAATATATATATTTATAAATATATTTACAAAAATATGTCCGCCGTCGTAAAAATACAAACAATGTTTAGTAGTAGTCAGTGTGACAATCGCGATATTAGTCCTTTGTTAAAAGAGCATAGATAATGTGCTTAGATAAAACAGGATTAACTAAGAAAATATGACTTAAAAAAGATATCGCATAAAAACATAAAAAACGGAAAAATAAAATGTCAATAAAACTATTCATTTGTCGAAAAAGCATATGTATAAATGTTTTTTGAAAAAAGACCTGTGGTAACTAACTCTAATATCTTGGGGGTACGCTGTTCCATAATCGTGCAGCTTCTATTCTAAAAATGGCAGGTACGGTCAAATCTTATTTCCAAGCCTAACTCAGAGCTGCGCGTAGAGAACGACATTGTATTCAGAGTACCTCAAATAACATTGTGTAACCTGTAGATGGTTAAATAAAATTTCAAACACCGCAGGAGAAAACACAAAATTGCAAAATTTTCCAACATCATTCAGACATATCGTAATGCATCGTTATTTCGTAACAACACGTTTAGTAAAACAAATTTCCCCCAATAAATTCATCACATTCTCCCGACATTTTCAGCGAGACTACAACCACAGCTGTCACCCGCGAAATAAGAGAGAAAAAAGACGAAGCAACCTCATCCTCTACTTTCGTCACATCGATTTTATCTGTTTCCTATACAAGTAAAAGCTTTGCTAAATCGCCCGTAGTAAATCCGAGAAATCGACGAGCCAATCCGAATTCCTTGTCTGTCCATCGCCACACACACGCGTTGCATACGTGCCGCGAGAAACTCGCGCGCGCGCGACGAATACTAGATCGTTACTTTGACTTTTCCCTCTCTCTCTCTCTCTTGCTGAAAAAATCGCAGGATGTCATGAATGCGCGCGCACGTACGCGCGTAAAATGTCCGTATAGAACGAAAGTTTTTAGCACATTGTCGCTATGATAATGAGACGCGATTTCGAGTCAAAGATGAGGTGCAATTTTTTTCGAAGATGACAAACTCTCGGAGAGAGGACAAAGTTTCAGTTCCGCGTTAGTGTATTTTTTTCGCGAGGCGCGTACGTACAAAAAGTCGAGTGTAATAAATGCAGTTTCACGTTCGATGCTTTTTTGGTATTCGGGCCCACTCTTGCTTTCTTTTGAAATGCGTTCACTGCTTTTGTTTTTACCGCACGTGTGCTTTTTCGTGCTGGCCGTAAGGTTCCGCCCACGCGTTACGTCGGTAATGGGATTCACTGCTTTTTTGGTCACGATTCTTCGACTTCCTCTTTTAATTACCCTCGATTGTCGAGTGAAACTGAAAGTGACGCGTAAATACCACAGCGGTTTTAAGCGTATAGAATTTTATTTGATTAATTACGGCGGAGTTCGCATTCCTGCGAGAATCGTATGAAAAAAAAAATTCAGCTCGCGGAATTTATTCATCGTTTTGTTTTAATCGCGAAATTTTTGTATAATTGGCGCTGAACTTGAAATTTTTAAATTGGAGAAACCTCCGTAGCTTCAGGAATGTTATTATTCAATTTCACTCGTAATGGCCCGTCATTACCGTATGCTTACTTACAAAAATTAACGTTTTCACGAACGTCTCGAAATTCTTAGCTTCATTATTTCAATAATAATACACAACCTCCGCTTCACCAACTATTCGCTCGATCTCCCATACCAGATTCACAATATGTTTATAATTAGCACACAGGTCCGTTTCTAATTCCCGCGTCATACAACACCATCCGACCTAGTCCAATCAACAACTTCATCCAATCAATTAGCCCCCAACTAATCAACAATATATCGCATATCCTCGTGCACCCACCGCAGAAACCGACGATCTAGAAACTCCAACCGCACATCAGACGCGCGCGCGCGCGTACGACAGGTGCGCGCGCGCTCGCTTTTCGAAATTTCGCGCGTATAGGATCTCCGTACGTCCCCCCGCATGCGCGGAATACGAAATCCGCTGAAAGCGAGCATAGAAAGCGCGAGCGCGCGCTAACGCCGTGATATTGCGAATTTCCGCGCGCGAGCGGATTTCCAATAAGAACGAACGGCCTTTTTATTGCGCTCCGCGCCCGACTAGCAGCTGCCACGCGCGCGCGCGTTGTGCGTGTGTATATGTTATATGCGTAGCGGCATGGCGCGGTGTGTATGCGCGCGCGCGGGTTTTCTCCTCGCGGAGCGCGAAGCGAAGACACAATGTAAAATGTTTATTAGCTACGCGCGTCTGGCATAAATTGCCCGCGAGATTTCTTCTTGCGAGAGAGTGTCCGCGCAGTTTAATGGAGGATTAACGGCTCGAGATATGGTGGGGGCTTGAGGTCCCGGAACTGGGAGGTGGGATGGGGTGAACAAAAGTTTAGAGGGGGGTTTATTGGCGCGGGAAATGTGCGAAACGTGCGGGTTTGAGGATCTGTACGTGGAGTTTTTGTTGACGAGCGATTGGTTATGGATTTGTGTGTAGATGGTACAGAGAAATTATAACTGTAAATGTTTCTTAGTTATATAGATTTATGGGAAATTTTACAAAGGTGTGAATTTCTCTGATTTTCTAGTGTTGAATTGATATTATTCGTTTGAATGAATTGCAGTTTCTTTCTAATAATGTTAATTTGTTATTATCGACGGTCGATATTTTTTCAAAACTATATAATAATGAAAAGTTAACAGATGCTATTATTTAAAGATGTGGAAGGAAGTGGACCTGCCAATTTCCTTTCACATCTTTAAGCTACATTCAGCTTTCATTCACTTCAAGATACCATTATTGTAATTTGTAAAATAAACAAGAAAAACGCCACCAATTCATTTTTGCTTTGTTTTCTCAAGCTTAGTTTATTTATGACTCAAGTTTAAATTTTAATAGTGAACATTCTCATACTGAAATTCGTCTAGGGAGATCCGTTGTAAAACTGTTCGTGTCACTTTCACTATCCGTTTTTCTTTCATATTTACGCAGGCTATTTTTAACTGTGCGTGGCAAATCCGAGCACAGTCTTTTAATGACGGTGACCCATGACGACAACCCTGTTAGTGCGAGCTTCCCGGTAGAGGGAGCGGCCGCACTCAAGCGCGCGAGCGTCCGAGTCAGAACCGATCCGGATCGCGTGACGACTAGACATAAGACTTTCCTCGGTGCAATTGTCTGAGTATTAGATAAAAGAAAAACCGTCTCGATATCTCGCAAGGGTTCGCGTGCGACATGCGTGAGGAACTTATTGCCAATTCCCGGATGACTCGTGGACGACCCATCGGTCGCAGGAAGGCTTTGCGGCAACTTTAGTCCAGCCAACCTGGGAGACTCATTTGCGGCAGGTCATACTGACTACCCAGCTCGTGCTCGAGGTGTGGAGAGACCCCTGCCGAGACGTCGGACACCGTCGAGACGAGCATGTTGAAAGGCGAGTTCTCTTCCACCAGTCCCTGCGGCGGCCGCGGGCTTGCGAACGACTGAGTCGGTTGGCGTGCGATTTCCTAGTATTAAGGTAAGAGAGACAGATTAATGTAGGCATAGGTATCTTCTGAAAATACCGGATCAAAGTTTGTAATGCGAAACAACTTGTATTTATATCATAAATTAAACAGTTCATTTATAATTCATTGTCACTTTTTCCCCACTTGCAACTGGGGTTTTTTAATGCCTTTGAAATAAATCTCTTTATTATTAACTGTTTTTTTATCTTGTATTTATTCACAATTACAAATAATTATCCATTTCCTACGTCCTCACCCATAAATAACCGAAGAGTGGTAAAATACAAAACACTGTTATTGATACAAGTTATAAATCTCTACCCATCACACTAAAAAAAAGGCTAAGTTATCTTAAGGATGTTCAATGGTGTCATGTTGCGGGGCGAGGCTAGGGACTTCCCCTCTCTCCGCGCAGCCTACGAACTCGGTGTTTTGTTTACGTTTCCACCAACTTCTTTTCCAAATACCTTGTAAGCGATCAAGATCCCTCTGCGTTTTTATTCTTTGATCATTTTTCCATTAAAATAAAGGTCTTTTAAATTTATCTCTTAACTTTTTATGAGAGATTTTTAAGCTCAAAGGTCACATAATCTCACTCCTCCATAAGAGCCTATGTTAATAACTCGATTTTCAACAATTTTTTTCTCGAAAAAATGCTCAGTATAAAATATTGAAAAAATTTAAGATGCTTTTATTTTATATCTAAGTACTGATATATTTAAATTTCAAAAACTTCTGTTAAGTTTGTTGTAACCATTGAACATCCTTAAGTCTTTAGGAATCCGAGGAGAACGGACTGGGACTCCTATAGGGTTTCCCTTGGGAACAAGTCTGAAACTTTAGGCCAGACTTTAACACAACCGAGAAGTTAGAGTAATGGACGAAGGAGTTTGGAAAGGCTATATATTGACGTCTCATTTCAGAAGAGGTGTCCGATGACCAAACCAAGGGGGACCGGACGGACCCCGGGGAGTATGCAGCTTCGGAGGAGGTTTGCTTACGGCTACTCCTTGAAGTAAACTTTCCGGACTTTCATCTGAACACTGAGTCTCAGGCTAGACCTCACGGGCTCCCGGCACCGTGAAGAGCAGCCTGGGATCTGGCCGCTCGCATAGTCACATCAGAGAGAACTAGGTAGACCGTCGGCAATTTCAAGCCCTTCAAGGCTCTGGGAGCTGATGGGATGCTTCCGGTCTTCCTGCAGGAGGGGATGGAGGTAATCATTGGACACCTGGTCAAAGTCTTTAGAACTAGTATTGCCTTAGCACACGTATCACGCGCATGGAAACTGTCCAGAATTGTCTTTATTCCGAAAGCAGCGAAACCTAGCCACACATTCGTTAAGGATTTCATGCCGGTCAGTCTGACTTCGTTCGTCTTTAAGGCGTTGGAGAGGTTGGTGGAAGGTACCTGCAGGATGGAGTGTTGACAATTAGGCCTTTGCATCCCAATCAGCACACTAATAGTGTTACTCACTATAGTGGACACTCAACGGAGACTGCCCTGCACTCGACGGTTTATCCGCCCTTTCCACATCCAAAAATGCTTCTACATAATTTTCCTTTTCCGACTCCTCCTCAGGGACTGAAATGAAACCCGCGATACATTTCGCGGTTTCATTTCAGTCCCTGAGGAGGAGCCGGAGCGGGCTCGAAACGTTGGGCAATTTGGTGGTGGGTGGCAGTCAGATCGTCCTTTGCTAACAACGTTTTTTCCAGGTTTTAATTAGGTTTTTGTTTCAGATTCTGCGGGGGTGATTATAAACAAGCGCAATCTGACTGCCATAAATATTAATTATTTTAATTTAATTTGTAAAACTGTAAGACCGATGGAAAAATTCTTATCAGTTGATAGTAAATTGCAGTCGACATAAGTAATATTTTTAATGATATTATAATTTTTTATTAAAAATGTTCAATTGAATAAGAATAGCTTTATTTACTTGTAACTTACTTATTTATGTTCAACTAAATAAATTGGTTGACTTATAAATATCATATATGAGTCGATGAATGAGAATATCAAAATTAAAATATTTTTTTTTCGTCGTGAGTCATACGTATATCCAACTAAGTATTAAAAGCAGAAGTGATATGTGTATACAGCTTCTTATAAAAACGAAAACCACTTATTTCATTAAAAATGTTATAGGAAGAATTATTTTTCCTTTTTTATTTATATTATTAGTTTTATTTTGTTTTAAATTAGTCTAAATTTATAGTAGCAGTATTTAAATATTAATGAAATTGCAAGTCTAAATTATATAAATTATATTTATAATTTTTTCGACTAATTTTAAAAATACATTAATGTTAATTTATTGGTTACACTTACATTCTTTTTTAATATTCAACGATATTTTGATAATATTTAATGCTTTTTGGAATCAAGATATTGCAAATACAAACTCATTATTTCGTAAAACTCTATAAAAGTCCTGCAATGAACTACTTTTTAAAACTAAAATATGTGTATATATTTTATTGGTAATTAACAATCATAATATATATTTATGTTCAAGCGAAATAAATAGGTAATAATTTAAATGGTATGTCAATGAAACGAGCTAATGTGAAAAAAGAACATTGCAATTTATGAGGCCTAACGCAGACTTATACGATATCGTTTCGTAGGACTATTTCACCGAATACTTGGAATTGCTCACAAAAACGTGGGACTATATTTCTAATCAGTAGCTGTAGACAGAGTTTATATGAGGTAAAAAAAGAGTTATTTGAACATGTTGAAATAGCTCATTGAATAGATAAAATTCATGTTTTCGATTAAATTTGTAATTGTGCAACGAATAAGTTATTCGATGAATCAATGTAATTATTATATATTTTTGTAGATTTTTCACTTCTACAGTTATTTCAATTTAAATGTTATAATTATGTGTACAAAAATAAACGGGTTAATTGACAAAAATAATATAATATAATTATGGAACTTTAACGTTATTGCATACTGTTTATAGCACCGAAATTGGGAAACTTTTGTATGATTTCGTAAAAGAGGTTTAATTTTATTACATTGGCATATACGGCCAAACACAGAGTAAAATAATTCTGTTACTCTTTAAATCGGGTCAATACTCCAAAGGCTAAATATACGAGTATAAAAAATTACGTAATTGTTTCATCATCCCATACAATACCATATCAAGATGAAGTTACCGAATTAACGTCCGATATCGAATGTTCAGTTACAGAACTTTTTCACAATTTTGTTTAAAAATTTAGGTATATTTAATATTTACAAAAAATGTTATAATTGTATATAAGCACAAATGTATTAGCGTAAGTTAACCGATACTGAACATAATTTATATACCGCTAAATTACTGCATACTGTGTTTGAAAGTAGAACCATTTGTGAAGTTAGCATGATTGTAATTATTGACTTCATAAACTCTTTATTTTACGTCTTCGCTAATTAAAACAATTATCTGAGAAAGTCTGGCGCAATAATTAATGAAGATGAAAACATTCAAAGCCATAACTTTGCTACAGTATTTAACGGTAGCATTTTAGGCTTGTTCTGTACGCAGCCTTGAAGAAGTGAAAGAGTGCTTTTAAATCAGTAAATAATAGAATTAATGTTTTAAATTTGGAAAATAAAAATGTTTTAGTATATAATAAAATATTGTTTTACATAAATAACATGTAAGAACACAGTAGGTCTAAGAAAAATATTTGGTTGGTAATACGCGGAGCAGTAGCGATAGGCTCCTGTACTTTCTGCATGCCATTTTTGCGCTTTGACTTGAAGTATATTCATTAAATTTTTAAAGGTTACTATTAGTAACCATGTAGAGAAATTAGGCCGTTCTCGAGGCCGTTGCGTTGCACATTATATCAAATATAAAATTTTGCATTTCTAAATAAGGTGCCTGGGTAACTTCTAATAATTTTCTTAATAAACTAATATTTTTAAAATAAGATGATCAAGGATTTTTATAATTAAACTTTTAATGATATTACTCTTTTGTTAATTTTCCATCAAGAGTATTTGTGGTTACACCAACTTTTTTTCTTACTGAATTTTAAAATTGTGCTTTTATCCCATAACTCTAATGCTGAGAAGAACTCTCAAAATTTGGAGTTGCTGAACTACAAGATGATTTTTAATAATGTATTTCGTGGACAGTTTGACAAAATTCTTACTATAATCTCTTGAGCCACGTTTTTTTATTTATTTTGAGGGCGTTTTGTTCACTTAAATTGTCAGGTAAAATACTAAAATTAAAAATTGTACAGCATTATAATACCTAATTAATAAAAATTGCCAATAAACAATCGATAATACTACTAACAATCACTGTAAACAATTTATTCAACATTATATCGCGTATCATCTCATCTTACTCTCCTAAACCCACATAAACCAAAAGCGACTACCGCACCTGTCATCGGCCAAGAAAATATACGACTCTCAACCTGCGCGCTTAGTAGCGCAACTTCACCGTCACTCGCTGCTCATTCTAAAAAAAGCCACGAAGAAACGGACGACACACATTCGGCTCTCCTTTTCTCGCTGCACAGCAAAAAAGAGCCACATAGACATACCGGCGCATGCACACGCGTATACGCACTTATGTACCTGCTACACGCAACGGAACGACCGGTTATACGCCGCTATATACCACCACGTGTGTATAAATCTCCGGGAATCGGCGAGCATGCGCTCGCGCGCGCAACCGCGAAAAGTGAAGGTAAATACATGTGTGTGTGTGTGTGTGCAGCGCGCGCCCGGCAATTTGAAACCGGTGCGCGCCATTCTTCCGCGCCGCACGTCTAAAATGCAATGACCTTCGACGGCAGCGCCGTCTCTCTCCTGGCCAATGTTTAGTGAAAGTGCGGGAGAGCATATAGGGGGTCCGATGCACTTGCTAAAAGCCGAGCTTTTTTTCTTCCTACTCTCCTCCGACTGGCGCGGTGGTGGTGGTGGTGGTGTGGCGTATAGTTTCGCCGGGCGATTTTTCATATGCCGCCGCGGCGTCGACTCGACGGGAAGAGTCCGAAATCGCGCGCGTGCGAGAGCCAAGAGGGAGAGAGTGATTTATGCCACCACCGGCCTTTTGTGGCGCATTGCGAGATTTTTGGAAAGTATAGTTAACAGTGCGCGATTTATCGCGATCGCGAGGTTTGCCTATTGTTTGGAGGTGAGTCTTTTGTGTGTATGTGGTAGTAGAGAGAAGAGACAATGTGGTTGATTTTCGTGTGCTGCGTGGTCGGGCTGGCTGTGCTGAAGACCGTCGTCGATTCGAGGAGGGATAAGATGAACAATTATCCGCCAGGTTAGACCATTTGACTTTTAATCAAAATAAACAGCTATCATTGTAAATCAAGTATGAATATGCGATTGCATTCAATTGGTTACATATGAATTTTTTTTTTAATTTCGCGTATTGGATAGTACATGTAGGTAACAAAAGTATACAATTAGAGTGTAAAATAGAACACGTTTACTGTGTAACTCCATCAGATTTGTGCTTAAAGTGAATTCATTAATTATCGGTGAAATCGATTGTGTAATTAATAATAATTACATTTTCCCACGCGAATACTTCCTGCTTATATAAAAATTGTGTAATACGATCAGTTTTTAACATTGCAAATGTTTACGCAAAAAAAAGGAACTCGTTTTTAAAATGCAAACTAAAATATAACGCACTCTAAAAGCCAGGATGTATTAATTAAGCTAATGATTACATCACGATTCATCTAACTTGAAGTAAACATGCGATCCGCTACCTTGCTTACTCTGGCATTTACAATTTCACTTTTCAATAAGAAAGTTGATGAAGTCAACGATTCAAAAAAAGAAGGTTAAAATTAATCTCTCTAATAACGTCACCTGCACACATTCTAATTCATCAAACTACACACGCAGCCACTTATAATACTTTCAAAACCCACAACTACAACCGCAAACCGCAATCCTGAACCTCCCTCGTTCATCTCACCATTATATACACTAAAACTACCCGGTCTGCCCGGAAAAGGACCCAGAGGCCTGCCTCTGATCGGCAACCTGTTACAAGTGAGCCGACTCATCCGGAAGACGGGTTTCCACTGGGGCGCCTGGCGCCAGCTCTCCGCGATCTACGGCCCGGTGCTCAAGCTCCGTCTGGGTCTGGCTCAACCGCTGATCGTCGTGTCGGGACGAGCGGCTATTGTCGAGTTCCTCAACAGGCGCGAGTTCGACGGCCGGCCCGACACTTTCGAGATCCGGCACCGGTGCGCCGGCAAGAAGCGCGGCATCATCCTCAACGACGGATCCGACTGGGTCGAACAGAAAAGGTGACATCGCCGAGGTGTGCGGGATACACGGAGTTGTTGCTTCTTTCTTTCTTTTTTTTGTTGGTTACGACCTTCGGCTGTGTGAGCGACAGCGGCGGGGTATATATCATTTCGGGCTGCACGGAAAGGTCATTGTCACGAGTGGCGGTGTACAGGATATGAGAAAATTGTGAAAGGTCGGTGTATGTTGATATGCCGAGGCAAGTGCGTTTGGCAAGGAGGCCGATTGGGTTTTGGATTATTATTTTGAAGCAGCAAGTGGTGAAGTTTCTTAAGGTTGTATTGGCTATATGATCCACGTCAAAAGTTAATCCATTACTTAAAATATCAATAATTTACTATGAACAGTGTTTTACTTATTTTCGAGTTGACAGCTTTTTCAAGGTACATCAGACAAAGAGTTTAAGCCCTCAAAACCGAAAATCGGACGAAAATTTTTGAAATTTTTGAAATTTTTGCATCTTCGAATTTTATTAAATTATTATTTTTTTGGTCTTATATTGTTCGGAGAAGAATTCCTAACAGATCGCGGAAAACTTCTGTTTTAAATAAATAAACATTTTTTTTCAATAGTACAGTCAACTTAAAAAGTGAGCTCATTTTTGGAAAACCTAAGTTTAGTAATTAGTCAAGACATATTTTTTATTTCTGAGTTCCGCGATCTGTTAGGAATTATTCTCCGAACAATATAAGACCAAAAAATAAGAATTGAATAATATTTGAAGATGCGGCATCATTTTGAAAGAAATAAAAAAATGTATTAAGCTAGACATATGATTTTTAAAAGTCGAAATACTTCAAAAAAATTTTTGTCTGATTTTCGATTTTGAGCACTTAAACTATTTATCAAGTGTATTTTTATAAACATATTAAACAAAAAGTTATAAATACGGTTTGATAATTAATTATTGATAATCATTAATATTACTAACACACGACTTGGATCGTATAGCCAATACAACTTTAAAGTGACGAAGTATTTTGGCGAATATTGTATGGAATTGTATTATTCATAACGGTTTATTAGTGTTTTAATTTAGAAATACATATGCTGTAACTTCCGATTAAATTATTATAAAAATCAAAAATAGGAAATAAATTATAACAGCATAACATTAGCGCTGCGAGACTGTTATGATTACGATATCCAGAGCAAGTTTTTAGTTGATTAGTAAGCATGACGTTACGCGTGGGGTACTCCGCTCTGCTAAAATTCAAGGTTTTTGTGTGCGAGTCAGTCATGCGTAAAATTGAACTCTCTACGGGCGTTCGATAAATTTATGAAATAACACACATTTTTACATAATTCAATTACAGTGTGTATCTTGCATTACTTTACATATTAGCGTTTTATTTCGGCCGTTAGCTATTACGTACTTCTATTTTTCTCACATTCATCATCAAGATTGTAATTAGAATTGTTAATTCTTTTAGATTCTTACTGAAAGTGCTAAAAGATTTTGGATTTGGAAAACAGAGTATGGAGGATTTAGTGTTAGAAGACGCCGTTATGCTCTGCAAGATAATAGACGACAAAATGCTCGACAAGGAAATTGACGTTCACGATTTTTGCGAGGTGACCGCCATCGCAGTTGTCAGCAGCTTATGGAATTTAATAGCCGGCAGGAGGTATTCGGGCTAATTCTTCTATGCACTTTACATTTTATGTTATAATAATTTTAACGCGCGCTAAAGTATACGTATTTACTTTCACTGAAAGGTGCGATCCGTCCGAAGAGGAGAAAGGAATGTTAGAAATTTTGCGCATCCTCAAGGAATCCTTTCGCAACGGGAGTGCAGTCGGCTCACTCTGGCAGCACATTCCGCTTCTGCGCTTCGTTATACCAAAGTACTCGGGATTCTCCGATCAAGAGCGGAGAGTTTCCACGATGTCGAATTACTTTTTGGTAAATAATTATTCAATTTTCTTTGTTGCTGAAAAGGAGAAGTACAATGTATTCATGTTTTATATGTCAGATTTTACCCATAGGATGAAGTAGCTAGACATAAAAAAGTCAGAGATCAGGCCGAATCGAAGGATTTGATTGACAAGTACTTGGAGGAAATTGAGTCTCGTAACAATAATACCTCATCGTATGACGGTAAAATTCACTTTTGCACAAATAATTTAGTGCACAAATACTTTTGCACAAATACTTAACGGTTAATTTCGTACTTTGGTTTACAGAATTGCAACTAGTGATATTGTTGAAAGATCTTTTTTCTGCTGGAATCGAGACAACGTCGAACACCATAGGCTTTGCTATTGCATATCTGTCAAAGTATCCTGATGTGCAAACCAAAATACAAAATGAGTTAGATCAAATAATTGGAAGTGCTGGATATCCAAAATTAATTTACAAAAACTCGTAAGCTCCATTCATTTTACGTTCAAGAAAACGTAGTAGAAATCTAGCCACATGTTACTTAACTTATTTTATTTTGATTCCCAGTCCTGGGAAGTATTTTACTCCGGCAATTTTTGTTTTGAAAAAATTACGAATACAACACTGTAGTACAAAGCGCCACAGCTACATTGCAGAGATACTTTACGTCAAATTTAACATCACACAAAAATACGTTAATCCATCAAAAGATCCATTCGAATGTACGAATACTTTCACCCGTTTCCAGACTACCATACCTAAACGCAACAATTGCCGAAGTTTCGAGGTTAGCGAACGTCGCACCGACAACAATGGCTCATCGCGCGCTCGCCGATTGTTCGATATTGGGTTACACTGTGAGGAAAAATTGGTCCGTAATTGGAAATCTGCGCAGCGTTCACATGGATCCGGATCACTGGGTTGACGCCGAGGCCTTCCGACCCGAGCGCTTCATCGACGCCAATGGGAAATTCGTCGACGATCCGTGGCTCATGTCATTTGGTTTTGGTGAGTTATTTGTTCTTAATATTACGCTAAAAAATGTAATTAATCCTAAAGATGTTCATCAATTAAGTCGAAAAACGTAGCAAGAAATAAATTAAGGTGGCTCCCGCGAAATAGAGAGGTCAATAAATAAGGAAAAAGAAAAATACCTACTGAAATTACGAATTTTAAGTTTTTTACTGGTATTTTTTTCAAGTAAGGTCACCGAACTACAGAGTAGACAACGTTTGAAAATTCAATTTTTAACATAAGCTCTTATGGAGAAAAAAGCAGTTTTCCTCGTTATTTCATGAAAATCGATAATTTGTTCATAAAACCACCTAGCATTTCACCGAAAGCAAAAAACCGAAAATCATGCTTTTTACACGCATATCTATCGAATGCATTGCGGTTATTTTGATGTATCATAACATACAATAGGTCCATATATGTAGTACATGGTATATTGTACTACTATATAAATAAAAATTTACTCATGGTCATTTGACGAAAAAAATATTGGTGCTCCGCCGGGGCCATTCATAGATACGGCCCAGCAAGCCGGAGCCACCTTAAGGACGTTCTCCGGGTCGAAACAGCAATTTTAGTTTTTAGATTTTTATATAATGTTTTATTAATTTGATAATCCAAGAGTAAGTACATGTAACAAATATATACTTGAAAGAACATAAGACAATTTTTTTCAGACAAATTCAGGCAATAGTCACTATGCTATTGTTACAATTAAAGACAGAAACTTCAATAAGTTCTTTAAATTTTTTTATTTTTTATCTGATCTTAATGAAATAAAGCTTATTTTGTTCGTTAAGAAATTTCAGGGGGAGTATCGATGGGAAAATTTATGATACGAGTTACCAGTACGGCGCCATATCAATTTATTTAAGAAAAGCAAGTCAAGTTTTCATCAAAACTTTCTTAAACAAATTGATATGGCGCCGTACTGGTAACTCGTATCATAAATTTTCCCATCGATACTCCCCCTGAAATTTCTTAACGAACAAAATAAGCTTTATTTCATTAAGATCAGATAAAAAATAAAAAAATTTAAAGAACTTATTGAAGTTTCTGTCTTTAATTGTAACAATAGCATAGTGACTATTGCCTGAATTTGTCTGAAAAAAATTGTCTTATGTTCTTTCAAGTATATATTTGTTACATGTACTTACTCTTGGATTATCAAATTAATAAAACATTATTTAAAAATATAAAAACTAAGATTGCTGTTTCGACTCAGAGAACGTCCTTAAGTTGGTTTCTTAGTTTCTAGCTGAAGCTTTGGCCCTCAAACGATTTATACAATATAATGTTTTCTGTAATGAAACGATAATGACACATATATTTTCCAACAATATTGAACAGTTTGTTTTTAAATTAATGTGTAGTTCAATTTTTTAAAAATGCATAATGTAATAATAATTTTCAATCCATCAGTTCAAAGTCAGAAATTTTGTAATCAATTCTTTCCATGTAGCACTCGATTTTTACTGAATATTGTGACAATATTATTTTACAAAACTGTCAAGATTTAACAATATTGTACAAGTTTTACAAAATGTTGATACAGTATTGAAAACATATTGTCATAATATTGTACAATATTGCTCACCAAAAATCAAATATGACAGACGAAATTTAATAAACTGAGAAAACACAGAGATCCATATATAGATATCGACATTTAGTCAATATTATTTTAATATTGTCCCAATATTGAGTAAAGGTTGATATCTATATATGGATCTCTGGGGTTTCTCAGTTTTATTCAATTTTGGCTGTCATATTTGATTTTTGGTGAAACATTTTGGAAATTTCACCTCAAATCTTAAAAAAATTAACATCATTCACCGTATAATATATCATTTTTCTATACAGAAAAGGGGGGAAGGTATTTTATCAGAATGGTAAAATGTTAGATGGGTATTTTTTCAGAAAATATACTATCGTTTAAATTATTTTTCGAATCCGATACTGTTGATTCCGAACAGGAGTTATTCAGAATACACAAGAAATTATTTTCGAAAAGAAAATATCAGAAAAATTTGTGTCTATAAAAATTGAAAACAGATTGCATGAAATTATAAAAATACTTTTTACTAGAAAAATAAAATTCCGAAAAATCTCAAACGTTCATTCCTATACGATTTTCAGCTCATTTGTCGACATTTTAGCTTTTCTGAATCACTGCATTTTCTACAATTTAATCGTTAGGTAGAAATGGCATTCGAAAAATTGACATGACATATCATATAAAAATAATTTAATGAAGATATTATGGCCTTCTTGCCAAATTTTTTCGAATTTTTATATATTATACATTTTTAAACATTCGGAAAATTTACCCTTCTATCATAAGATATTCTAATTTGTTTTTTTACCTTTCTGAGAAAATATCCATCTAACATTTTACCATTCTGATAAAACACCTCCCCCCACAGAAAAGTAATACGCTACAAAATGTTTTCCTATCTTCAAATAAATTAACTAACAATTTAAAAAAACACCAGCTTATTTTCCAAATGATATCTTTCTCCTTCCGAGTCAATCATATACCATGTTCCATTCAACTGCACACTTACCGAAATGAATATTTATAATCTCCACCGCCACGTACGAAGAAACTCTCGCGGACAAGTTTCACACGCGCGCCCGCGCACGCATTCCAATTATTTCATTTTGATGCAAATCGCGTCTCTTCTCTTTTCGCACTTTTCAGGACGCAGGAAGTGCCTGGGTGAAAACTTGGCAAAGATCAGTCTCTTTCTCTTCCTCGCCAGTCTGCTGCAGAAGTTCAGATTCGACCTGGCTGCCAATGAGCTGGCGCCCTGTCTCCTCGGCGTGAACGGTTTCACCGTGTCGCCGCCACACATCGACATCGTCATAAAGTCGCGACGCTGCCGTGACGAGGCATAAATTATATCCGCTAGACAACGCATACTGCTATACTTACCACGCGGTGGCGTGTGCCGCGCTTCATTGGTAAAAATGATTTATCGTGATTGGCGGGGGCTTTGTCGTTAAACTTAGACGGGGAATTTCATCGGCGTTGTTTCTACTGTTTTTTTTTTATTTCCATTTCTTATCGAAGAGAGTTAATAAGTTACTGGAAAGTGTTTTGTAAATTGAATACGTTTATTTATAGAAATGGTCGTCGAGCGAAAAAGAATGATCTTGATTCGCTTCAAGCAATTTAATCATAAATCAAAATTTGAGATTTTTCTAAATGTAAATGATAAAAGAAAAAAAGTTTTTCGTTTAGGGAAATCTGTAGATGTACAAACATTTATAAAAGTATTGTCAATAAAGACTAATTCTAGTTTTAAATACAGTTGTAATTTTTTTTTTTAATTCAATTCAATCAGAAAGCAAATGCAACAATGATTAATTTAATAATAAATATCTACGTCATTTATTATGTTATAAATTACATGTTTAATGTTATTATTTGCATACTGCTTTGAGTAAATTCAATCAAATCACATCTAAAGAAAAATACATTGAAATACTTTTGTCATATTTCCGGCAGTCATTTTACGAATATTATTATGTACCGTCTGATAACAAAATGTCAATCTAGCTTCAGCTAGATCCCACCAGGTGGCGCTGGGAATACCTTCAACCGATCCACGCTCCTCCGTCGATTCAACCTAGATCTTCACCACCCGTCGGTAACGCAGTTTTCCCCCATTTGCCCCATCGTCGAACCCGATGACAGTATTGTCGCGACCACACACCACAGTGGCGAAAAAGAAACAAAACAAAACTATTAAGGGTATAGAGAAACCCCTTTCACGCGGCTTTATTTATAATCCTGCAGTGCTTATATATAACCGTTAAAAATAAATTTGACCGCGGGCACGGCCGCGAGCCGTGCATGCCAGGCTTCTCTCTCTCTCTCTCTCTCTCTCTCTCTCTCTCTCTCTCTCTCTCTCTCTCTCTCTCTCTCTCTCTCTCTCTCTCTCTCTCTCTCTTTTCGCGTTTCTCCGTGAAAACGAGCATACCGCCGAGCGGCGCACACACACGCGAGCTCGTCGGTAAATAAATGACAAAATATTACGAAACTGCACGAAGTAGAAATGTATACTCGATCTCTCTCAAATGTGGAAAAAAAGAGAAAAAATCCGCCACGTTCCAGTATTTTTTAGCCGGCTTCTTCCGCGAATGTATGTCTCTCCTCTCTTTGAGAAAGAACCGGCCGCGGTGGCCTGTCGGCCAACGGTTTTTCGGGAAACTCTTAAAAATCGATGAGCGTTAGAGGCGCTGTGTTGGGGCAATAAGTTTAGAATGCTCATGCATTTCTGTAGTCAAACAATAAGTTTAGAAGAATCGAGTAGATTTATTTTTAAAAATTTATATAAGAGAGAATTTAGAATAAACGCTACTATTATTACTGTACCCTCAATACTCACTGTACCTTTCTCTTATACTTTGATATGAAGAAAAAATTAGTTTCTGGAATCGTATCCGAATGTTATAAAAATATTGTATAATTAATTCCATCCAAAAAAAATTATTTTTCATTATCTCATGTCATTTATTTAGAACGACACAGTAATTTTAGCACTATAATAGCCTAATGTTTATCGAAACAATGTTGAAATAATAGAATAAAATAGTTCATTTACATAGACACTAATCAATGTCAATCTTTATGAAGTGTTGATGAGTTCTGAAGTTCACGTAAATTGTTATAGCTACACTTTACATAAATCGTTTCGCAACACGAACTCAAACGAGAGGATCTCAGCTTACCTTGTAATACATTCTTTAACATAATTGTATGAATTTTTGGACAAATACGCCTTATTTTAATTTTGCAAACAAAGCCCATATTGAAACACACTGGAGAAATAAAGTTTCTCGTTTAGGAAAGCATGCTTATTTGAGGTCTCGATGGATGTTTGGAATGCTGCTCAAAACTTTGTGGTTTTTTGATGTATATTATATTTTTGAACTTTGTTTTACTTAATGCGCTTTTATCGTACAAACTGAATATTTTATGAGAATAATATTATTACATTTTGGAATAAGTATATCGTATAAAGCAATTTTTACCAAAAGAATATGTATATTGTTTTTCATTTTATATTATACTTTATACTATTATTTCAAACCTATATTTATCAGTATTTCACCCGTAAAACTATCGATACCAACTTATATATTCCCTTTCTCGCATGCAATATATACACGGATAATTAACGACTTCAGTCGACGTTTATAAGCAATTTCTTCACTTCACCGTAACTTAACATGAAGCGCTCGTACACACGCGCAATTATAACAAAAAACCTCTATCGCTGCCACTGCTGCTGCTGCTGCTGCCACCGCAACATTGCTAGTGAAGTCATAAATCCTATACTTTGCACGTATGTGTGTGCGTGCGTGTGTATGTCAGCCTCTTTCGTATCAGCAGCACCTCGAAACTCTTTTTTCCAACGTCGCTCGCGCGTGTTTGTATATGTACCAGTGAAAGGTCGTTGAGGCCGAGAGAAGTGTTAATATCAATGTAGAGGCGAGATAGAGAGAGAGAGAGAGAGAGAGAGAAAGCGAAAGAGAGAGAGAGAGAGAGAGAGAGAGAGAGAGAGAGAGAGAGAGAAAGAGAGAGAGAGAGAGATGAGGTCATGGGAGAGGCGGAAGAAAGGGTACGGGGACGCGGAACTCGATAGATTGGGTGGATCACGTGGGAGTTGATGGATGCACGTTTACAGTGCTCTCCCTCGTGGAATAATAGACTCGAGTTGAATTTTTATGTGTAAAGAGTAAAAGAATGTCCATAGGGTTTTAAGTCCGTTGAAGTGAATTTATCGTCTGTATTGGTGAATATTCGGATGAAATAAATATTTTTAACCCGATGAGCTTACGAACAAAGCGGCACTATTGTCTTTCTTTACTTCGTTTGATATGTTTTTGTTAAAGCATTATAAAACATTCCGTATTTAAAGGATTTACTTCTCTTTCAAGCAGAACTTTTATTTTCTGCTTTTATGTTTATTAGTGTTTTAGTACAGAAACTAATAATCTAACGTTCATTTAAAATGTATGACATGCATATCGGTATTTCAGCCTCTTGGTTATTGTAAGAATTTGCAAATAATCATATAAATAAATATTTTACATTTAATATACGTGGTAAAAGTTATAAAAAGCTTTTTACCAAGTTTCTTCCTCAAACATTTATTTAACATTTAAACTTGATAAATTTTATTTTGTCTAGTCGAAAAATAAATATTTCCTGAAAAATAAAGTAAATAACTGAATTTTGTGATATTTTAGATCAATAGTGACTAATCCACATGAGTAATACGTGTAGTTTCCCAAGTAAAAAGGAAATCATTCTTTTTTGTCTGTTTTCTGACATGATGCAGCTAATCACTCATTCGTACTACTATCCATTAATTTATCTATGCAGATGAGGTGAATTAGTAAGTAGATTTTTAGTGAGTGATGAATTTTTAATTTTTTTACAGTTGAAATTTCTGCGAAACGTGCAAAATTATTATAGAATTTCTGAAAAAGAATGATAAAATAATACAAAAGAGTAACATGATGCCGTGATAAAAAATATGCACCTGAATCGCTTTGTCTTTTATAGCGGATGAATTAATACTTAATATCACATTACGTTGTTTAATGAAACAGTGAAGACAAAGTTGTCAGACCGAGTAATCATCTACAAATGATATTGCATATGCGTTATTATAAAGCACAGCTGTCCTGAGTTGATTTATATTGGTTACTTCATTAATTCTAGCAGAGAACGACTTTGACTTTAATCTTGTAACTTTCTAGAAACTTATTTTTTCCATTAGTTTGCAACACATAATCAAGGCATAAGATATGTGTGATAGAGAAAAGAAACAATTTATCTATACACTTTTATATTTTCATATCGTTCGCGTCCTTCGTAACTATTTTCAAGGATGAACGTTTTTTTTTACCAATGTTAGCATATCTACATTTTTTTGGAGCTACTTCTGAAAAAATAATAATAATAATTTCATATCACGTATATGAATATGTTTTATTTGAATAGTAAATTAGATTGCCGTCATTTTGTATAATAAAAGATAAAGAAAAAAATTTAAACATAAATTAAAAGATAATTATGCAAAGAGGAAAGCAGTAGGTATATTATGTTGATATATAAGCGTATAGTAAGGCTGAGGTATTGGTTTCCATATGAACATATGCAGAAACGCTGTTTGTTTGTCGATGTTACGACAGGCTAATCTCGTATTTTAACTTAAGTATAAGTAATTATACACCATCAATAGGTTCGCTATTTGTCATCTCGAATTAGCGCGAATAACATTATGGCTTGTGAAACCAAACTTTCATTCTTTATCCGTTAAAATTTTTACAAAACCATTCAAAATTTTGAAATGTATCTTACTTTGCAAAACGTAAGTATATATTATATCAAATAGATATAAATATATATGGAACAAGAAATACCAAAAAGTGTCATACCAAAAATAAATGCACAGAACGCATGACACGAAGGAAGTGACCGAGAAATCATTCTAAATGCCAGTGAAAGATGCAGAGAGGGAGTCGCGGGCGAGAATGAGAAAATAGATTCTCTCTCTCTCTCTCTCTCTCTCTCTCTCTGTCTCTCGAGAAATTGGGCGGCTGCACCGAATCGCCTGCGTATTATACATATACCTACGCAGCGCTGCAAATATCATTTCTCCTTTTTCTCCTCTCCACACACATACACGTGCAATTTCTTACAACCATCACCAACATCATCACACAAAAGACTCTTTTTCGCGAAAACGAACTGCCGCAGGTGAGTATTCTGCGAAAAAGTCGGCCGATTTTTCTTATTAATATCCCCGGCCGAAATAGCGTGCCCACTCATATACTGCAAAGAGAGAGAGAGAGACGAACGCTGATCTATACTAGCGTGCAATGGATAAAGAGCCAACACGAGGATCGAGTTTTTCGGCGGCGCTCGCATCGCCTAACCGTCCTCGGCCGTTACTACTGCTGCTTGTGAGAGAAAGAGAGAGAGGATCCAGGCCTCGTTTTTTCACGCGCGAGCGGAATAAGGACGGAGAGCGAGAGGAGGAGAACTGACGTCGAGGCTATTATTGCGCGCGAGAGCGAGCGAGCAAGCGTGTGTGGAAAGAGAGAGAGAGAAAGATACGGGTTAAGCGCTCAATTATACGCGTAAAAACGCGCCTGTGTGTTATACGCGGCTTACATACATATACGTATGTTCGTGAGCTGCGATAAAGCGCACGTGTATCATTGCAAAAGGAACATTCAAACACATCGATATGACATATATTATACATACGCACACACGCATACGCGGGTAGAGCAGCTGTCACATGTACCTATATATATACCTACGCGTGCGCGCACGCGAATCTCAGCCGCCCGCACGCATGCAAACATACATACACTGCCATACTGCAGGCAACCTCCGTAGTCCGCCAACACTTATACACACACGAAATATATATATATGTAATTCGCACACGGAGAAAGGCGCGCGAGAGGAGCGAGTGACTCCGGCGAAGCAGACGACTCTGCATCACACACTTATACACACACCCGACACCAACTTCTTCTTCTTGTCTCTCTCGCTCGCTCGGCCGTACTGATCGGATCTCGATTTCCGCGGGTATATACTCGGGGGCCGCGTGGCGCGCGCGTGTGTGTGTGTGTGTGTGTGTGTGTGTGTGTGTGTGTGTGTGTGTGTGTGTGTGTGTGTGTGTGTGTGTGTGTATATATATATATATATATATATATATATATATATATATATATATATATATATATATATATAAGGCAGCGCGCGCGGGCGCCGTCGTCGTCGTCGTCGTAGTCGCGTCATCCGCGCCGCGCGGGCCGCCGCGCGCGAGCCGCATCATATACACCACCACCGCCGTGCGGTTAGTCGCTCGTGGTCTTTTCTCGTCGGCGCGTCTCTCTCTCTCTCTCTCTCTCTCTCTTTCTCTCTCTCACACACTCACTGACTCGCTTCTCTCTTTTTCTTCGAGAAGAGTCTCGAGGTGCTGTATAATAGCAAGTGTCTGTCTGTATATATCGTCTATGCATTGGAAGTAGGAGAAAAAGTAGAGTAGAGAGTGCACGCGTATATGTGTGTAAGTGCATGATTAGCGAAGTAGAGGAGAAGGAGTAGTTGTCCTCTCTGTCTCGCTCTCTTTCGGTGTGTGGGTGTATAAGCGTGCACCACGTGTGCGCCATGGCTACTGGCCCCACTAGCGCTACTGCACCAGTCTTCTAGTTAACTCACGACGGTAAGTATATATTACATATACGTATACACATTTCCATCCCCCCCTGCAATATACGTGAAGTGTATTTTTCCCCCTGAAGCAACGCCTTGACTGTATTGTACACGCCGACGATGAGGCTTCGGTATCGGACCGCGCCAGTGCGATTTTCAGGTTATCGCGTGCTGCGAGCGAGCTATATAGCGCCGAATGTGAATCACGAACCGCAGGTTCGTTTGTTACATTACCGCAGCAGCAGACGATCCGGCGCGCCGATCGGGGCCATTTTTCTGTCATCGTTCGAAACGCGCGCGTGTGTATATATATATATGTATATACTACCGGCGTTTCGGTATACATCATGCGTGTGGGTAAGTGGCACAGTATAGTGGAGTTATTGTGCCGCAATGGGATGCTTGCGATTGCTAGCACAATTATTGTGGTTGCGGAGAGGTTGGCTTATGAGGATATTGTTGTATGAAAAGTGGGGTGTTCCGGAGCGGTGGTTTGTTGGAGATAATGTAGAGACAAAAATATTTCGGAGTTCGAGCGTTTTGCAATGAAAAGTGTAGAGAATTTGACATAACTATTGCAGCAAAATCGTTGCAGAATTGTAGAAATGCTTAGACTATAGCAAAAAAGAAAGAAGTACTAAGGTATACGTAAATAATATATAAAAATGTATGAAAACACGAGAAAACGTTCGAACATCGTATACTTACGTCTTCATATTTCACCTACAACTCACTCATATTGACGGGGTTTATTTTTCGAAGCCATACTCAATACCAGAATTCATTCAATTCCCGCGACACTTTAAACAAGTTCTTCATGCAAAAAAACCTTTCCACAAAAGAAGCGATCTAACAAGTTCGAAACTACCTACAGATACCGCAACCACGCGAGCTCCATTCACCGATCCGTCTTTCAAACTCCCCGGCCTCACGCGATTTTCCATAAATTATTTAACAAAAAACCTCGCGCTCTTACAAAGGCGTTAAAATACCTTCCACACATACACACATACCTATCTCTCTTTCTCTCTCCCGCACGTGATTCACGCGCGCGCTATAGGTATATCGCTGCGAGTCTAACGAGCGCGCGCGTAATTTTCATTCACCTACGTACGTGCACGCGCATGACCGTCACGTAAGTCCGCGGCGGTATTATTTGTATACCTATATATACGTCAGGTGATCGCGCGATAAACGTCTTCGTCGCTGAAGTCTTTCGCGCGATGATAAGCCAGGCCAGATTTTTTTCTCCTTATTGTGTATATCGATTTTTGTTTTTCCGACGATAAGAGAGATCCGAGCGGGTTTTTTTTAATTGACTACGAGGAAAACGCGAAATAAAATTGAATCGTGAGTCGCAGCCGTGAAATAATCGAAAGATAAGGGGAAGGAAAACAGCGCGCCGCCATAAATCTCACCGTTTTAATAATTCGCGCGCAAGCTCGTGAAATACGAGCCAATAAAAAGCCCCGTAAACCCCGTCTATTAGTCATCATAAACGAACCGTAAAAATTAACATTGAGAACCCCCTTGTACACCATAAAATCCATAGGCATCTGCACCATTCGAATTGCAAAACCGCGCGCACTCTCTCTCTCTCTCTCCCTCTTTCTCTCACTTCGATGCAGTTTATCAAAATTCGCTTTGTTGCCCATCGGTATATATAGCTCCGAATAATCCAGCTCGCCGCTATTAATAGTCCCTGCGATCGCCGCCGGCGCGCGCATGCAGACGCCGCCGCTGTGTACTTCATTAATAAACTCGCGCGCTCGTCAAAGTTCGAAGATTGATATTTGCGAATCCGTTTTTGAGAAGAAACGGTAAAAATTTTGAAGAAAAAAAAATTGTGGGCGTGCACCGACGAACCGTTAAGGCGGAGGCGAGGAACACGACGCGCCGGAAGAATTACGTTATGCGTGTGTAGTATATACGTCAGTATGCGTGTTGCGTGAGAGAGTGTAGATCGTGACATAGTCGCGCAGGCGCGAAAAAAGGTTCTTGAAAAACCGGAATCTTTCGAAGATCCATTGACAACGTGAGTAAATGGAAACGTCGATTTTCGTAGTGTATAATAATAAAATGCTAAAGTTATGGCTATCTTTGTTACTCGTGTGTGAAGCAGTGAAGCGTTTTTATGCAGCGAGTGAATCATATGTAAAGAGAATTGATCAAATGAAGTAACATTAACTTGTTTCGTTATATTCCGACGACGAAAAGTTCAGGCGTATCAAACGAGGAGACGCATAACTAACTTATACAACTTTACGCGTGCATATCATAGAAGTTTACACGCACACTACTCCATACGTGCGCGAATTTAGTTAAAGATACGCGGGAAACAAAGAACATCGGTAAAACGGAGCTGGCCGCCGAGAACGCAAGAAGATGGAAAAAAAATCACGGCGAGTGGAGGGGGAGTGATCAAAAAGCGCTCGCGGATAAAGTGACAGATTGCCGGGCGTAAATACCGGATATTTATTGCGGCAATAACTTTCATAATAAAAGTGTTTATCGCACATGTATATAAATACATGCGTGGATATAGCTCGCGCGCGCCCGCGTTGCATTGCTTATGCGAGCGCATTAAGCGTACACGCGGTGTATAAATATTTTGACACAGCTGTAATTCATGTTTTCTGCATTAATTCTCTGATCATATATCGATCGATTATTAAAGCGCGTTCGTGCGTTCGCGGGAAAGGAAAATGGATTTTTGAAAATAGTCTTGTACCTACCACACACATATATATACATTGCCCCGACGAAATTTCTCCGACGAGCATTACAAAACAGTGCATCAATTGTTCGTACTTTCCATTAGATACGTTAATCCGGGGATGCACGCGCGCTGTCGGCCTCTAATTGCCCCCGAAATTGAGCTAAGAGATAGAGATTAAGACGCTTAGAAATGTGAGACAGTCCGGCCGGCTTAAGTGACACTCTTCCTGTCCCTGCGCACGCTATCTCTCTTTCTCTCGGAATCCCTTTGATGATGTGCGTTTGTATCGCGCGTCGTCGTCGCTTCCTTACACAATTTCACCTCATTAAGCGCGTAATTGGCCCCCAGTCGAATCGTACTAATACCTACACATACACGCATCGCTGCAATTTTGTTGTAGGGAGTAGATCCCGAGCCTCTGACGTTTTCTAAGTATTTTCAAAGCATATATATTATTGGATTGATTCGGCTTGACAACCTTAACAGGTTGTTTAATGTTCCAATTATAGATTGAATAATTATGCAATGTATGTAATTTTTAATCTCACAATCTATTATCTAACATTTTTTTATAAGCTTCAGTATATTTTTTATATTTTAAGCTTATATTCATTTTAAGGACGTATCCGGTTTTTTATATAAAGGTTTAGATAATAAAAAAATTTTTTTAAAGAATTTTTTTTATGACAAACATGATCGATCGATTAAAATGGTACATACAACAAAAACTAACCTTTCGAACTAACATTACAGCCTCACTGCCTTTATAATTTATAATACCTATATTAATAGTTTAATGGAGAGTGAAAAATCAAGTAATTTATTCATGCGAATAAGAAAATCATTACCTCACTTAATATGTAAGAGTCACTTTAAAAAAAAAAATCAGACTGGTTCTTTCCGATTCCCCAAAACCTTATAACTGATGCTTCATAATCGATCAATACTAAAAACTCATTTTCGCAGACCCGCAAGATATTTAAAACCAGAATAACAGCATACAACCTGAAACGCTCCATGATTCAATACAACCGCGACCTTACGCCAACGGTCCGCCACCTACCTGCCAACAGAACAGGGACTTTCCCCATAATATACACATCCGCACGCGCGGAAAAATTCCCGTACAATCTATACTCATATACAATCGACCACAGTCACGTTATAATGCAAAGCGCTCTGTGTACGTGTGGGGGGAACCCAAGTATATGTCTATATATCAAGCGTGTTATTATGCGCCGCGCGTGTATATACGCACGAGCCCACGGGCCGTGCGATTATGTGCGCACTTTACACGTGTTCCCTCGTTACGTTTCGCGTTCACTGTTTGGGACCGAGGAGGTGAATTTCACGTGGGCTTAGAAGTATGCGAGGAGGAATTTTTCGCTGACGCTGCCGTAGTTTGTTGGTTGGTAAAGTGAAGTATGGTCCTTATCGTTAGTACGTATAGTTATTTTGAAAATCGCGAAAAATTACCAAAAATGAGCGATTTTCCCTGAATCCACCCACGTAATTTAACCATTTTTGGTAATTTTTCGCGATTTTCAAATGCACGTAACTTTGGGCAGAACCGATCGATTTTACCGATCTTTAGCTTAAATTAAAGCTCTTTTCTTCTACTTTAACCGATTTTTTGTGGAATATTTGTTGGTACATTTAAAAGCTTACTATTGGCTTATCATCAGTGACTACTTTACGTCCATTTTCCCATGTTAAATTTCCATAAGAAAATGGATTTTTTTTCTAAAACGGTGTCACAAGACCGTTTTCTAATGTTCACGAGTTTTTTCGTATATTTTATGACCTATAGAACGAGAAGAAACTGGTCGCGAAGGTGTGCCTTCAAATTTTTTTTTTTAATGTTTTGAACCCTCTAAGTGTGGACAAATAAAAAATATCCTCATATACGTAAAGTCACAAAATATACTCCTTATTATCTTCAATGGTAGATCGTGTTATAAAAAAGTAAATGTTTGAGAAAAGTCAGCGATGAGCTTAAAATACAAGTGCTTTGTTAAAAATTTCATTGCCCTTCGACAATGGAAACTTCTTCTCATCCATATATATGAACTCGTGATGCTAATATTAGTCCATTTTGATATGCACTTGACGCGGAAAACAACAATTGATTGTGGATGACTAATTTTACAAAATTGTCTTTACTACTCGGCATTGCGAGATAAGTCAATAAAATAACTATTGCATGTATACTGCGGCAATTGTCTCGTATCAGTTTTCCCCGCTATAAATTCGCTAAATAACGCGAGCTGTTTCGCTATAACCACATGACAATAATTCTATAACAAATTTTTTTCTCCGCGTATACGACTCATGACACACGCACACGTATATAGGAACACCTACACACTTTGTATAAAAAAAAATCTGACGAACAGACGTGTCAGCGGCAGCATTGTAGCTCTCTCGTGTCGAGAAACAATAAGCTGGAGTACTTTGCACTTTCTTGCTCACGGAGTTAATGTACGACCGGTGCATGTTAACCCCTCGTTTACACGCGAGAATTCGCACGCTAACGAGTGGCGAATTAACGCCCATTATCGCGTCTTTATTTCTAACGACGCTAACGCGACTGTCGAACCTGCGTGCACAATTAGCGATATGGGAGAGTGAAAAGCGATCGCTGCTATGTCAAATTGACCCATCTTTCGAAAGCGAAACTAAAAGCTCTCGCCCACTGAGCTGCTTTCGGCGAATTAATTTTATATGGAAAATCAATTAACTCAGGACAGGGTATTAGTCAGTTGTTTTTTGTATTGTTTTATTTGACGGTTTATTTCGTGTGCTTATACGTGAACTTGAATTTTTAATATAATAATTTATTTAATGGCCGTTGCGCAATCGAACCCGCCATGCGCAGTGAAACTGTGTTTACGTTGAATCTCATTTAATTAATCTTCAGACGTAGATAAGATATCCGTTTTTTCTCATTACACATGTAATTCCAAATTGTAATTAGTGTCAAACTTGCGCAATTATCGTGGAAAAATTTTTTTTTGGTACAAGACAAATAAGATCAATCAATTCGCGAATATATGCAGTGTATAAAACCAAAAATCATTAATTATTCCGTTATACTACCGTTTCTTAAAAATTCCGTTACCTTCGCCGCTAACGAGTCGCGACGTAAAAATACGACCCCCTAAATTTCTCAAAGCCCTCAAAAGCCTCTTTCCGATAAGACCGAAAATTACGACGCGTCTTTAATTGCCCCTCGGGAAAAAAAAACCTGCCACAGCTCCACCCAGCCGAAGTTTACCCACCTTGAATCTCGAGCGGGCGTAAATCTCTTTTGAAGGGGACATCGAAAAATGGGTCACCATTTTTACGGTATCACGCGTGTGGTAACACAGAAAACGTCGCGGAACAACAAACAATCTTCGCGCGGAATCGCGCGATAAGATCCAAGTCGGCCGATAAGCGATGAATCTCTCGCATGAGCAGCTTTTATATCGAAGTCTAGTTATTCGTTTCATTTTTTTTTTTTTGAGGGAAAATGTGATAACCCAGTGACAGTGGCGTCCTTGAATCCGAGAGGAGGATCGGTGACCATCGATATGTCGACGGAGATCGGGAGTGTAGATTGTTGCGGAGAGGTATTTGCATTCTCGCTTGATGGCGACGTGGTATTAAGCAGTAATTTTCGCACTTTTTTGCGTGAGCTTTTAAGAAATTCATTCGCATTGGTGCAGGTATTTGTTGTTTGCCGTGCAACGGAACTACTTCTGTCAGTTTTCTTACTACTCAGTCAGAGATTGCACTGTTTTCAAGTGTATACGATGACAAGTTCCTAATCATGACCTAAAATTAGTACGAGAACCATTAAAAGTCGATTAAGAATTAAAAATGTTGTTTTCAAAATCATTTTTAGAATTTATGTCATTGTAGATTTTTAATTTTCACGAACTTTACGTCGAATGGGTACTGATTTTCCGCGAAGCTTTGTTTCTCTCGCAACCGCTGTAATTACGAGCTAGTTGCACAGACATTTTTGAAAAATTAAAACAGAGATAGCTATTTTTTACTCCTAAACGCGAGAAAATCACCGGAAAAAGCGTTTTGCTGAATGAGTCTGAAGTTTTACATCATTAGAGTGCGATAAAATTTTATTTTTATTTCAATGTTACATTGATTTTTCCTACGTAGATTTTCTACATAGATTTTACTGTATAAAATTACATCAAAGTATAAGATTTTATTGCAATTTACGTATTTTCAGTAAGTTTATTATAATGCAGACTCAGTTAATTGTTGTTCAACTTTTTCCATAACTCAAAAGTGAAAACAATTCTCTATTAGTTTAGGACAATTAACATAAATAATTCCTCGATTCAACTTCCATAATTTACATCAACTTCACTACATCCTCCATTTTCTCCACCTAGACCACACACACACGTACTCTATACTCTCCACTAAATCCTCCATCACCTCACTTCGCACTACAGCCGGTCTCCCCATCAACCATAACACATAATCGGCCGCATATCGATGAGGTATCGATGCCCGCCGATGATGACTCAGGCCTATCTTTGTATCTCTCTCTCGCGCGCGCGCAGTTTGCTCAACTTTGCGTTTATCGCCAATTTGCGCTCGCCTTATAAACACACGGCGTTGGGTTCGCGTCGCGCCGCGCCGCCTCGTCATCTCCGTCAATTAAGACAAATAGATCAATTCATTATGTAATTTGTGCAGGCGCGATGAGAAGAAGCGCCGACGCCGCAGCAGAAGTGTTATAACACTGTATAAAGGATAGGTTTTATCGATGAGGCGTGTGTCTGTATATTATCGTGTGTAATTTTGTGTGGAATTATTGTCTTCGAAGCTGTCGGTGTTTTATTTATGACTGTTTAATGTTTGTTGCTCTTGCAGTAGTGTGTTTGTTTACACGCGAATTCGTATAGTGGAGAGATAAAGGTGATAAATGTTCTGGGGAATTCTCGGGCGATGTATAGTATACTGACGTGGAGAGCTTTTTGCGATTGCTGACGTCATTTTCGAGTTTGCAAAAATTTTTTTTTACCGATTTGCATTTTTAAAAGCGAGAGGAAAATTTTTGAAAAAAAAGCTCACTCTAACAATTATAAAAATTTTACAATGCAGTATAATAAACTCCTTTTCTCATATTCAGAAAAATTTTTTTAAATATCTTGATATTTTGAGTGTTCACAGTCTGTGGTAGCTTCATTATAGACTCGTGTGCTAATTTTTACTTATTAACTGTTTTGTCAGTGTACTGACCGACCAAACTAATGAATGAAATAATAAATTAATTTTAGACGAACAAGAATAACTATAAATAAGTTACAAGTAAATTTTCATATTTTCAATACAAAAATAATTTTTAGTAATAATGTATATTTGTCTTGACATACTGAGCTTGTCCTACTTAAATAACGAAAGTATGGATACTTCCTTGCGAGCTAAAAATAAACACTGAGAACCAGATTAAGATTTATTTTTATAGAACATCATACGTAAATACGCCTGATATATTTATCAGTTACTAACTGTTTGAAGAATCAATCATGACTGGTATCGTATTTTTTTATAACAATTCCATAGAAGTTCCGCGGTTCACACGCGGTTCACATGCATGCACGTAAACCGTAACAAATTATTTCGTAATCTTCTGTCCTTGCTGTGCCTCAATTATGGCGCTGTATTTTGTCACATATATTTTTTACTTACTATTATTGAACAACAAATATTACTGCAGAAGAACATTTTCAACTAAACAATGCTCACAGTTCACGGAACTTTTACTCATTCATAAAAAAACTTCCAAAGTAAATCGTCGCCATTTAGAGTGCAAATAAGTGCATCATATACAAATCGTATCGAATTTTCTCAACGAGGAAATAAGCAGTGCTGAATTTGTATTTAAAAATTGATTCTCAGCAAACTAGTACGAAACAGCTGCGTATAGTAAGAAATTCGATTTCTTCAAACTTTGCGAAAGTGTATCTCACTCTTCCTGCCAAACATCACAACAGCTTTTTTCACAAGAAAAAAAGAATACAACCGTCATCTATACTTATCACTTCCCTTCAAATTCCAGGTGCCGACGCGTCATGTTATTATGGAGCCCGCGACCCCGCCACACGAGCCCGACAAGCCGGTAACGAAGAGTCCGGACGTCGTCGTCGTCGGCCCGGCCGACGTCGGGCCGACGTCGCCGCCGCCCTCGCCGCCTCGCTCCTCGCCCCCAATCGTACCCCCCAAGCCATCCAGCAAAAGCCTCGCCGTGAACGGCGTGCCCAAAGCTCAAAATGTCCAGCAGCCCGCGGCGGTGCACCACGTGCCGCCGAGAATTGTGGCACCAGCGCCGGTGGCCAAGCCCAACAGCCACCAGAGGAAGATGAGCACGATGATCGAGGAGGACAGCTCGGATGACCTGGACAACGATGGTCCGAACAGGTAGGAGGACGCTGACGTTATGCAATGCAATGCGCGTGCGTATATGTATACTGCTGCGGAAGCACGTTGTGACGATGCGGTCACTACGGTCACGATACCGGAATTTTTATCGCGCGCGGCTCTAGCGTATAGTTCTCTACGCTGAAATGGAGTGAGATGATAATGTCAGGCCAAGGTCAGGCCGTATCAGTGCGCCGGCGAACGCGAGCGAGCCGATTGCTTGTTGGTAAACGCTGCGCGCGTGTGAACTGATTTATCGCGATTGAAATGCGCGCTCGTGATGATCGGTGAAGAAAAAAAAAATTGAGGGTTTGTTTTGGATAATGAATTGGTTAACGGTTATGGTTATGCTTTTATATAGTGGTTTTGACGATGACTTTGAAAGCGGGAGACAAACTCTAAAATAATGAAGTTTTTTAGTAGATTAAATGTTTTACCAATTTTCTTAACGATTGTATATTGTGAGAAATTTAAATCAGAATAAAAAATATCAATTACATTATTAGTAAAGTTAAAATAGAGGATACTTTGAAAACGCATGAATTTCTAAGTAATAATTATTACGCTCTGGTGACACATGTGGCGAACATTTCTTAAAAGTGAGTCAATTATTTCAGCAAATAAAAATTCTTATCATACATTTCTATTTTAGTCGAATACGTTGATGTTAAAACTTAAAGAGCTTAATAACTTAAGAGTTTAATGTCTTCATCAAGCACGCGTAAAAAAGTTTTCGCAGATTTTAATCGTATATGCTATAACGGAAAATACATAAACGATCAATATTTTCATTGAAAAAAATAATTAATTGGTGAAAGCTGGGAAGCATTGTTCCTTTTTTTTTAGAATTGTTGTTATTAGATTGTCAAAGAACAGAGTTAAGCATATGCTGTCGATTGGGTTTCAAGTTTGATGACATAATATTTTTATTGGTACAAGATAAAAACTTTTTAAACACAGGAAATGGCGAAAATTCATCTTAAACATCGTGTAGCTAAATCTTTAGGTTTCAAACGCGTTCAAATTACTTAAAAATTGTCCAATTAGTATAATTTCAAAGGATATATTTACAAACATAATTCTTATTCCAACATATTATCTTAAAATCTTACTAACAAAACCAGTATACACATATAGAAAACAATACACGGAGAGAAATTTTAGAGTAAAAATTACCAAGGTGCCTTGGTAGCGCATGGACAGACTGTCAAAAGCCGTGTTATTCCCAGGTTTCTAATACAATTTATAAGTTTCCCAAGAAAAACTACCATAACCACTTAAAAAAAATACCAAATTATCTGAATAAAAATTACCAGAAACACTGGTAAAAATTGAGATCTAGTCATTTTTACAAGGTAACCTAAGAATTTTTACTAAGAAAACTGATAAATTTTACCAAATAACCTGGTATTTGTGTACTCGCGCATGCGCACTGCGCATTATTGTGTTTCAGAAGATTGATACTAGAGGCGTGCGCGACGTTAAAATGAAAACAATACACATATTTTCAGTAAGTAATAACGGCGATTCAAATGACTGTTGGTAACAGCTTCTGTGGCGCAGTCGGTAGAACGTCGGACTCTCAACCCAAAGATCGTCGGATCGAATCCCGCTTCCGTAAAAATTTTTTTCAGTTTAATGTTTTTTCATCATTGTTTCTGTTTCTATTTCTATATTAAAATACTATATATCCATCAATATGGATAAAAAAAGTTAATTTTTTTAATTTAAATTAACTAAAAAAAAATTTTACCAAGGCACTTTGGTAAAAACTTTGAAATTGTCAGTCTGTCCATCCATTACCATAGAAACTGGTAATTTTGTCTCGAATATTTGTAATTTTCACTACAAAATTTCTCTCCGTGTAAAACAAAAGTTACTAACATTGTCGATAAATTAATCTAACTAATGCTAGTTACTACAACCGACTCACAAAAATACCTATACAACTCCTTTATCCTACACTGTTAAAAATTTTCTGAAATTTACGATAAATTCTGTAATAAAACTTGAAAATTTATCTTAAATTTCAGAAACTTCTTAACAGTGTAAGCAATTACAACCTTACATAAAAAAAATTCCCTTCAAATCATCCCGAAAACCTAATCATTTCTCTTTCTCACAACAATCCAATCTGCTTCTCACATTCTCCATAATAAATTCACCAAAAGAAAAGAAAACCTCACCCACCCTACATCTAGCGCCCTCAGCGTCGCCAGCAGCCACGCGGAGGACTCGGACTCGACGACCTACGAGGAACGTGGTCGTCTCCTCTCGGCGGACTCGATCTCCACCTCGCCATCAGGCACCCGTTCCTCGGCCCTCCGTCGTGGCAGCAGCAGCTGCAGCCGGCGCAACAGTCCGCTCGCGTCAAAGCGCAGCGCCGGCAGCAGCCTGCACAACAGCACCGACAGCTTCCACGAGAAGTCGCCTCTGACTGGCGTTATCCAACCGTCCGTCCCTCACCGCAGCGCGGCCACCTCGCGGAGGCCCTTGGACGCAGCGCATAATCATCATCATCAGCAGCGTGCGTCAAGTCGTGCAGTCACCGCCGCGGAGCAGCAGCAGCAGCAGCAGCAGCCAGCGAGCGCCGGCGCGTCGAGGCACTGCAGCCGACACCCCAGCATGCGCTCGCTCAAGTCCAGCTCGGCTAGCGACGAGCACCACTGCTACCCGGTACGGAGAGAAAACTCGCGCGAGCGAGTCTGCCACCGACCGCCGACTGGCGCGCGTGCGTGAGCGATTGATATATTGGGACCCGCTGACAGGAGGAAGAACAAGAGGTTCGGGGATTCGAGGGCGATTCTTTTGCGATGTTTATGCGCGTGGGAACGATATGTAGTAGTGTAGTAGTATTGTCATTATTATCGGCTTGTTTGTTTTTTTGCGAGCGGTTTCGCTGTTCGGCGGCATTATCGGCGGATCGTTATTATCGGGATTTTTCAGTGATAATGGATCGCCACGGCGAGTCTGATTTTTTGTTCGCGCGAATTAATAGCGATAGAAGTAGCTCAGTCGTCGAGTAGAATGAACGTCCGAGCGGTCGAGCCGGTCGCGAAGCACGTGAAATTCCGTGAGAACGATGTCGCCGAGGTATAATGGTGGCGCGGTTTGAATTTGCCGCCGCGATCTCGCATCTTCTTTTTTCTGTTGTTCGGCTTTTGTCGGTGCGCCGCTTTGACAGACAGCTGGAGTGACGCGCGTGTGTGCGCGTGATTACGGCTCCGAATACATTCGCGCGACTCTCGTGATCTTCGCGCGCTCTCCCGGTGCACGGAGAGGTCGAAATGTCGCGGTGGAAGAGTGCAAATGTGCCTTGGTTTGAATGACAAGCAGACGTTATTGTGTGGATTTCTTTTTGCGAGTGGGGGAACAGTGGGTGTAAGTCATGGCGTCGGGTTGGCAGTGAATTTTAGAGCTTCGTGAGATACGTGAGTGATAATTCAGCGAACACCTGTTGATATCGTCGCACTGAAATCAAAGCATTCGCGAAGACATAACAGCGGGGGAAATAGTTAAATCACGATTTTTATTTTTGTAAACGAAAATGGTTCGCTAAAATTTTAGTGGAATTCCTCACTTATCGTAATTCAACTCGCGAACAGTCATATGATGCGTCATATTTTAGGTTTCTAATGTATCATAAAATAATGATTCAATATTTGCTTAGACTTATGTATTTCACACTTGGCATTAAACTAAGCTGTTAAAAAGAAAAATTGTAAATTTCTAAGATAAAGGTAAGCTTATGCTGTGACGATTAGTAACAAACGTGAAGTGCACTTGAGAACATCGTGTTAAAGTGATCCAATCTTTTCGACTTTTGTATAAAAGTTAGCGCGTTTGAAAAATCGTGTAAAATATCAAACAGGTGTAGTGAATGTTCAGTGAAAATGATATCTGATAAAGCTAGTGTTGAAAAAAATATGCCACTTGTTGTCATTACGTCATAATGTTATGTAGTGGTTATTTCAAACTAAGGTACATCTCCACATCGCTAAAACTCTGCCGACGTGTGAAAAAAGAAAATAGAATATATTATTTTGAAATTAGTTGCACATTTGCGAATCGAAATTTTCCTTTCTTTTTTTAATTTACTTTTCAAATATTAGGTTATCGTAACTTTAAAATAGTCTGAGCGATTAGTACATTGTTAACATTGAACTAGAAACTTACCTTAATTATTAGTTCGATATATATGCAATTGTTTTTATACACGGAAGAAAGTAAATAACTAATACTACTCTTCACAGAGTTGATTAAAGGTTAGAATGCAAGCTGCATTTTATTTATAAAAATGTCGGTAAAACGTCATTAAAGAAAAGTATAGAATCTTCCTTTTGTTAAAGAGTATTGGCATTACATTCAATATATTGTAACAGCTTTACGATAAATGGCGGGTTTCTCCTTTTTGTACTATTGAACTATTTGAACAGATACTATTTGAACAGAATACTATTTGAACAGATGCTCCTTTTTAACAAGGAGATTCTCCATTTTTTCAGTGAAATTTTAACTTTTTAAACGCAGTAAAAACTACATAGAAATATAATTTCATTTCCACTACCAAAAAAAGTTAATTTTTACTTATTTTACAATGCCATTTCAGCTTTTCTCGAAATCAGTTGATTTAGCTGATACGAAACGGTTTGACACGGCCACATATCGGTATTTCATAATTTAATTTGAACGTAAACTACAAAGAGAATTTTTTCGACTGCATTAAAACCTTTATTATTTCTTTCTCAAAATCAAATTATAATACAGTATCAATTATAGATTTCCTTATTATAAGATTACTCACTCTACAACTAAAACAACCCAACCATTCCTATTCCATAAACCTACCCAAATAAAAATGACTCTTTCAACAACTTTGTCGCTCAGACTATACCTTCAAAAAGGCGACAGCCACCGCGTATAACCGTTGTGACAATCTTGACCATAGCACCAGCTGCAGCTCCAGCAGCTGTACCCGCCTAACGCGTGCAACAACAGCTGGGGCTCGATCCTGTTCCCGGAGAACGGCCAAGGGATGGCCGGTCGGTCCTATCATCCCCCGGACTCCGTCTCCATACGCTCACTCGCCTCGATCGGCATGGGCTCGTCGGACGGCAGGAAGCTGACGATACGCAGGGTGCCCACCTCACCGTCCGAGCTTCTCAACATGGTACACCCACCCACGTGAGTGCTGTTTTATCGTGATTATCGTTGTTATGCTTTCGCGAAGAAGAAGAGCGGGGAGACACGTTTAAAACGTGAGAAAGAAAATTCAGTTTATGAGTGAATGATCCGTAATAATATTGGAAATTTTTACATGAAGAAGGACTGTACAAATTTATTCTTTGATCTATCTACTCAACAGCCTCAGCAATTGATCGATGGTCAAAATTCATTGGCAGTAGGATTGAAAACCAACCATCGGATGAAATTAATCCGAATTGTGAAGATATGTTTTGAGAAATTTCCCTATACATGTAGGAAATGCATTTCGAATAACAGGGAAAAAATTGACTAGCATTTACATTTGAAAGATTGATAAAAATTTAATAAAATGTTAATAAAATAATTGAAAATATATCCTAAATGTGTAGGACATTTTAAACTAATCCAAACTTTCTATGTCTCGTATTGCCGATTATTCATTCATAAAATAAATTATCACCTAACTTTGAAAGGTTTCTTGTCGCCTCAACGTCAGTTTGAATCAACCTCAAAATTAGGTTCTAAAATAGATGTAATAGAGCAAATCAATTTTATTTTTGAAGATTAGGAAATGATTGAGTGCCGAGTTAGGCGTTAGATATATGCATGCGTCATCGATGCTTATATTTTCAGGGTGTAGGCGACGCTCTTAATGTTTATTTTAACAATGCCAACGATTCCCAGAACCATTCTTTTAACGAAAATCATCGCGATTCTAATAACACCCACGATTTTCCGCGGAAAAATATCCTGTTTTGTATTTTCACGGTTTATTAGACCCTCGCTTTACTATATCAGTGATGCTAATCCATTGCGCAACAGCGCGCATCTTCCCTCAAAACATCGATCTGGTGGCAAACAATTTGTAACGCTCAAACTCACTTCCATAAATCCTCGCCGGCGCAAGATTCATCTAATTGAAAACACACCGCACAAAAGTCGGAAACGAGAACAGCAGCGCGTGTTTCGTAACTCTCCGGGTCCCGATAGTTTATGCGACACTTATATTTTCTTTTTTCCAAGTATAAGAGTGATTTGCCAGCTGCCGCTTCCTGATCTCACTCGCGCCCGTTCCTCTTTGTTCTTTTGCATCAACTATAACGTCGTTTAATTTTCGTCAATTGTTATACACACCGCACCCAACGAATTCGTTTCCTCTGAAGAAAAAAGCCAAAAAATCATCCCAGTTTCTCGTCGATCTCTCTCTCGAAGAAAAAATCACACCAATCAAGCCGACCCCGCGGCTTATCCTCTTCCGCCGTCTCTATATACCGCCGCGGCTATTGACTCTCGAGAATCGAGCGCGCGCACGTGACCATACATCGCGCACAACACAATTTCCACGTTTCTTCCTCTCTTTTTCTCTTACCCACACAGAGACATACTCGAGCTCAACGAACTAAACGACGATTTATCCACGAGCCGACGTGTTTGTGCTCCAGATCTTACGTGATTCCATTCGGACGCGGGTCAGTGTCCGCGCGCGCACGCGGGACGCGAATAAAGCGTTTTTCCCCTCTCCGACTTTTTTCTCTCTCTCTGTCTGTCTCTCCGTCGGTTGGACGGACGGTTATGCGTCTCCCGCGGGCGTGCGAAGCCGTCCGGTGGGATGCGCGAGTAGTTCTTCTGCTGCTGCACGTTTTCTTTTTTCGGGAGAGTGAGGGCCTTCGCACGCTTAAAGAATAGCGATATGGAATAAGAAATAGCATTGAAAATATATCTATATATATGAGGAATAAGAAACTTATTCCTCTTATTCTTCATATTTATTTCCATATCATTATTCTTTTAGCGTGTGAAGGCCCTAAGAGGTGAAGGAACTTTGTCGGCATGCTGCGACCTTGGGGGACGTTCGATTGGCATTTCGAGTATGTGGGCGTGGATGAGGTGAGATCGCCGAGGAAAGAGAAAGAGAGATGATTTGTTTCTCAAATTCGCGATGAATGGGAGATCGAGCCGATTGAAAGAAGTAGTAGTTTTTTTTATACGATTGTATCGGGTGATGGATGGATGTATTTTAGAGATGTAAACAGGAGAAAAATGTAAACGTATTATAAAAAACAAAGTGTAATGCGATTTACACAATTCCACTATTTTAAATCTTCTTGGTGGAAAAGCCATTCTTTTATGAGATAAATAAACCTTTATACATTGCTATACAAATATTGGCATACTCTAATTGAAACACCACTAATCGTTATGAAACATATCTCTCCTCTTCATAAATTAACACCCGAATACTTGTGACGGCAGCACGATCCGCATTGGCCGTAAAAACTGCATTGAACGAACCATTTGCCAACTCCGATAAATTACATTATCCCTCTCTCTCCCCCGTTTTCGCAAATTATATCTGTTATCGCGCGTGCCTTATTTCCGCGTATAAATATCCCGCTGGCCGGCCACCAATGTTTTGATGTAAAACTATACATATAATATATTCCTTCAGGTCCGGTCGAATAAGACTTCCCCCTTGATAAAAAAAAAAATAATACACATTTGCGAAAATAGCTAACGTACATATTATACACACGCGAAAATAAAAAATATGCAGAAGAATATGCGCACCGCGAAAATTTTATTCGGACGAAATTTCGACATCTTTTATCTCTTGGCGCCGCGATCCCGCGGGAAAATCTCGAGCGCGGTGCAGCAACAGCTGTTCGCGATCGCTCTGCGTCCAAGAGGCCATTATAGTCTAGAGAAAAAAGTGAACCGTCCGACTGTCGCGACGCGCGGAATTCTTTTGACATTCTTCTTCTTTGCGCACGTGGCGGCGGCGCATTTTGTGGCCTTCGAAACTGATGGCAATTCGTTGCAACAAGTAAGGATGGTATAATTGAAGGGGCAGAGGGAAGGGGTGTACTAGTTTAGCGTGGGCTTGCGAGTTCCCGTTTTAGCGCACGTATTTACGGGAGATAATATTTGTAAGCTTTTTGTGTGTACTTAGTTCGTTATTTTGTTGAATGATTTATTTTAGGAGCAAGCTATAACCATCTTTTGCGCGATAGTCGTCGTAAAAAATTACGTCGTTAAAACGCGACGAAATAATTTTTCACGATTATAACGAAATCATTTTTTCTCAGTAATATTGTACGCTAAGAAACTTGATAATTCAATTAATTTTACATTCGTTCATCTCTATTTCTCTGTCACATTTACACCGCTAAATATCCAAATCTTGAACCTCATCACAATACATCCGCAAAATATTTATTCATTAACGCGATTAAACCGCTTCCCTCAACAACCCCGCTAATCTCGAAATTTATATCTGTTTACTCTCGGTATTTTCAAACCGTCGCGCCACCTCGCGCGACTCTCGTCTTTTCGAAACGACCCAGTATATATTATATACACAGACCGATAATTCCTAGCGCACATTGCACCGAAATCGCGCCGGTCATTGTTTGGCTTTTCCGTCATCCCGCGATCTTTTTTTACGCCTTGCTAACCGCGATCGCACACACCGCCGCGCCTCTATTTCGTCTCTTCTGTGACGCACGGCGCTAGTAAATCTCGTTATTTTCCGCTCCGCGGTTGGTCTTGTTTTCGGTTTCTTTTTCTTTGCCCCCGTGCGTGAGATTGTTTCGCTTTAAAGGTGGGAATGTGGACCGCAGCGAGGTAGTCGTACATAGGCGGCGCGAGTGTGGACGAGTGCGGCGCGTCGAAAGCGGAGGCTGTGGCCTAGTTCCCGACAATCGGGAGCGGCATTGTATTTTTAAAGTTCTTCAAAAAGCTGAAAAATCAGCGAGTCTCGCCCCCCGGCTATAATTACCGCCACGCGAGACATTGTCTTCCTGTGCATCTGCAAGTGCCAACGAAAACCCGACGACAAAAAAAGCAAAACATCGACGGCCAAATTCCCCGAGACCTGTGCTCTCTTCCGCGTAGGATGTTCTAACCGTGCTACACTCTCCCACACGAATACATATATATACATACACGCGGAGATGAAGAACGGCGAAGTCCTTGGCACGCGCTTCCTCATTCGCGCGCCACCGATCCAGAGATCCAGCGCCGCGGCGTAAGTGTCTCTTTCTCTCTCTCTCTCTCTCTCCATCTAGTGTTATAGTGTCTCTGTCACTCTCTCGTATGTTTGGTATTAGTCAGCCGCGCGCGTAATTGCGAGACGCGAAATCCAGCGCAGGATGGAGCCGTTTCTCGCGGTGTCCAATTCGCAAGAGAGCTTCCGGCTTGTCGTCGGCTGATCGTCGTCGCGACGAGCGTTGATTTCGCGAGGGTTCTGAGGTGATTCTTAAGAGGAGTAGTATAGTATGTGTGTGTGCGTTAGAGCTAATGAGATGTGAGACTGATTCATCCGGTTTAATTGGCCGAGGCACGTAGATATATACGTGAGGGGCAAAAAAGTCATTGGAGATTGATTGAGTGTTTAATGCATGGAGATCCGAGTGATTGGATTATGATTGCGTATAGTGAATTGCGTCGATGTGTACAGTGAAATTTATTTATAACTGGATACTAAAATCAATGATAAAATGAATGCTATTAGTGTGTGTGTGTGTGTGTGTGTGTATGTGTGTGTGGTGAATGAAGTGTTATCAATGGCATCGTTTGAATACGAGGAATAGTTTATGTGTATAGATAGTCTTGAACGAAGTTAATTGAATAATGTGTGAAATAGTATAGCAATCTTTTAGTATTTTATCAGTATAACAGGACTGTTAAGAAAGGTTTAATGGTTTTCAAAAAAACTTCAAATTGAAGCTCTTACAATTCCTTATCAGTGTGCACAGTTTTATATAAAGTAAAGTGTCAATCTTAATGTTGAAAAGAAATCGTAGTCAAATTTCTTTTTTACGATGTCTTATAACAGTTTAAAACATTATTTACATGCAATTACATATTTAGATGATTATTTATTAAAAACATTTTTTATTTAAATACTAAAAAGAGTAACGGAAAACAAAAATAATACTATTAATTAAAATATCATCAAAAAAATTTATAAATATTGGAAATGCGTCAGGTCATTGCACATAAGAGTTTTATTACAATCAGTAAATCATTATTCTATTTGTTTTTTCTTTTTTTTTAACAATTTATACTTCTTCATTCGTTTGAAAAATCACACTGCAATTAACCCCCAAACCCCCAATAACCCAGACCTAACGAACAACACACTCTCGCATCCGCAGTCCCGTAGAGGACGACCTGTCGACGTGCACGAGCTTCGACGACGGGGACGGGGAGGACCCGGGCGATTACCGTCAGCCCCGTCGGCCCCACTGGGAGAACAAGGTGCAGTTCGTCCTCGCCTGCATCGGCTACTCCGTCGGACTCGGCAACGTCTGGAGGTTTCCTTATCTGTGTTACAAGAGCGGTGGAGGTGAGTAGTCAATTATTTCTGCCTCTCTTTTTTACGAATTTCGGAGGTTGAGTGCTCGCGCTCGAGGTCAGCGGTGTGGCGAACGAGCGAATGAATGAATATTTATGGAACGTGGATGTGGGTGGTTGGCCTTTGGAAGTAAAGTTGAATTGGTCGCCGAAGGAAAGATTTATTATTTTGAAAACGTGATGTTTTTTTTTCAATTGGGTGATATTTATAAATTTTATTAAAAGATACGATAATTGGCAAAAATTACATGGCTATACTTTATTATTTATTGGTTCTTTACATAGGCAGCGATACATGCCGCATAATACACAAACACTTTTCCATTCGAAATATTCCGTAAGATACATACCTTCAGCGAGCCACTGTGATACGAACGCGACGCAATGCGAAATCGTAAAGACGGTGATAAAGGTTTGCGTCGAAGCCGAACTATTCCGCTCGATAACTACCGCCGGCTCCGCTTGCGTCAAGAACAAAAAACTATTAAAGTTTAATACATTTACACGCGTATATTTAGCCGCATAAATTTCAGATATCGTGGGCTGTCGAAATGGTAGGAAGTTGGATGTTTGAATAAGTGAAATTTGCCGAACGGCTTTTGGAATAAGTAGAAAAATTACGTTAAATTAAAAATAAGTTCGTAGAGGTACTTATTATGCAAGATTATAACTTTATGGCCAAGAATTATAAAAGTTTTTAAATAAGTTAAACATATGGTCTAGTAATTTTTGTATCTTATCCATGAATATGAAAAGCGCATTCGCCTAAATTTACTTTCCTCTTCGCTATCAAAATGCTGCGCATGCCTCACATTTCCAATAAAACGCTGAAGAATCTCGCTGATTAAAACTTCGTCGTATTGGCCTGCACAAGGAAACGGACGATTATATGAAAAGTAATGTCGTGACGCAAATAATCGTATGCACGCAAGAACTCTTCAATATTATTACAGATGAAATCACAGAATTTGCATATTGAAAATGAGGAATTCGAGACATTTCGTCACTGAAAGCCATCGTGGTTTTGTTTTCGGAGCGAATGTTTGTCATACCTTTTGATATTAATTCATTTTTTCAATTTATTTTCATAGACAGGAACGCTGAGATGAATTTCCTGAAAAAATTTCCATAGGTCAAAAGTACCATGATTTATAGTGAAAATTGCCGAGAAATTTAGCCATCGTACAGTTAGTTTCGCAAAAAATTAGAATATGCAACAGATAAGTCTCGGATGTTCCTAAAATATGACAAGCATATAGACAACCTTACAAACTAAAATAACCTTGCAACTTACCTATACACAAATTTATACCGAACTCCAGCAAGCCTCTCATGTTCCCCTGATTAGCATCCTAAATCATCCTAACAGTACCCACCAGCTCATCAATTCAAAACCACACACGCGCACACACACATCAGCACTAGTCGATTCGAAAACCGTTCGCCGAAACGATATGGTAATCGCAGGCGACTTTGCGAGCGTTCGAGCGAGCTAACCAAGGACAATTCGGGGATGTGTGTTTAACGCTCGCTCGCTCGCACGCGCGAAGGATCGTTTAATTTCGCCCCCGGGCACCGAGGACAGGTGATGATGATCATCATCTGGCTTAATGGCTTTTGCATTTGCACGCGAGCGAACAGCGCGGAAATTCCAGTGCGAGCTGGTCCACGGTTGCTGGAAAGCAACTGTTGTGTTGAAGTTGGCTTTTGAGGACAGTAATTTTTTCACGATTTCTTTAGTTCCAAAGAATAAAGTGGTAGATGAGTTGGTACGCAGAAATCAGAAGCTCGTTAATCAATTTCCAAATTAAAACGTATTCTTTTATTTGTCGGTTTATGAGAAAAAATGATGTGTCTGAATGATAACGCGCGATTACACCGTTCGTAATTACTTTAGCTTCCTTGTAGCGGAAGTCTATTTTTGTTATTAAAAGCGCGAACTCGACATGATTTCGGTTAAACGTAAACTTAAATGTAAAAAAAAAACATATAATTTCAAGCACTTTTAAAACAAACCATTTATTTTTCAAATCGCGAGTTACGAAAAAAATCTTCATCTTGTTTCTTAATTTTTCTAATAATACAAATAATACAAATAATCTCAAAGACATAATTAAGGTTTTTCCGTTGTTACTCAAATCACCGCCCGTTTAACATACACCGCGCACAAACCCATCTGTCCACCGGCGCTGTTTCAACCGCATTATCTCGCTCTCCTCCGCGGCTCGTAGAGAGAGAGAACAATTGGCCGGGGCAGACTGCGGGCGGACTCACCGCGCGGGCTCTATACTCTGCTACGGCAGATTTCATTACCCGTCTGGACAGGAGGAATAATTGATAAATTCAAATTTCCGGCGGGCGATTATACAACGATATACACAGTTCCTCGCGCTCGCGCGCAGTAATTCGATCAGACAAGTTACCCGCGCATTACGCAACCTTTAATGGGGGGATATCTTGCGAACAAAGTGGCATAATGTCGCGCGGGAGTTGCGAAGACGATGCGATAGGGCGGCTGATGAGTGTGTGTATGTTGTTGAGTGTGGATTGTTGGGTTTTTATTTGGGGTACTATATATTGACGCTGCTTAATTTAATTGATACTTATAGATGAATGATGTAATTTAAAAAATAGTAAAATGAATTAGTTTTTAAAGTCTCGTCCGTAATTGCAAAGTTTACGTACGTGGTAGCCGTTGTTCAATCATTGAGAATGACGTGATTTTCCATGTGAACCGCTTGCACGCCAAACTGACCTTTGCAAAAATAATTTGTTATTGAGAAAATTGATATGGCGGATAACGACTGTCATTGAAAAGCTGAAAACTTAAATTCATTTTCCTGTCGTTACATCGAATCAGCGCTCGGCACTCTTTTAGAATCCGCCACGAGGATCTGATTGAATTACCCGGTCTAATAAAACTGCGTGGAAACTCAATTGAGTAAACAACCGCAAATCACGCGCATTTGTCTTCTAATTGAGCGTATGAAGAAAAATTATAAGCATTGAAAGATGCGTGGAAATGTAGCATTGAGCGAAGTATATGATTTCATTCAATTTCGCTAATTTATTGATTTTATATATGATAAACCCTTTAGTTCCGAATCTCTAATTTAAAATGCACATCTCATTAATCCTGATAAAAATGTATGTCACTTGATTTATGTAACCAAGTAAATTACAATCTATAAAAATTGATATACATAAGTATAAATTCTGTAGAGACGGTAGTTCCTTCTTTTTCACATGTCCCGTCGTTCTATACAAAATGTAACTCGCACTGCATTCGCAGTTGCCGCGTCTTTTCTGTGCCCCCGTAAACCTTACATTATTTTCATGACAATGAAAAAACCTACGAAACAATCCCATCCTCCACAATCCAAAACCGGAGATCCAACAACGCGAAAATCCACCACAAAAAAAAATCACAGCGCTCTCAATCAACCTCATCTCCCATCCGATTACGTCAAACCTTTGCGCTCGCGCTTTGCCGAACTTCCCGCGCGCTCGCGCAATCGGATACCCCGCGCGGGAAACTCAGGCGAGTAATCGGCGATTTTTCATACAGCAGCAGCCGCCGCGCGAGCGCTGCTAATCCGGATTCCGCCGAGCGTTGCACACCACGGCGGAAGGCCGCGCCAGGGTCATGTATCAAGTTCCCAAGTGCAGCGGCGGGGGGGGGGGGGGTAACTCGATTCGCGCACGCGCGCCGCCGGCGCAGGCCTTTTTCACGTGGAGGTGGCGTATAGCGGAGGAATAATGGGATTTTAATGGGAGCGCGTTCGCGTCTGGGCTGATAATTGCTCGGTGGTGTGGGTGGGAGGCGGAGGTGGCTGGAGGGATGGATGGAATGGAGATTGGGTGAGTGATTACAGTTACCGAGGGAATGATTGAAATTTAACGGGAAATTAATGCTGAGGTATGAGGAGGTAAAGATCTTTTATTTTTTTTAGCTGTTGTAAAGGTTGAGTTTTTTCTTCTTAAACTCTGAAATTTTGGTATGAAAGGTAAAAGATCTTTGAAGTACTTTACATAATAATTATGACGTAAGGATAATTAGTTTTAGGACAAATTAAATTGGATTTAGAATTTACAGAAACAGGGGCTCTCTTTATACTGATAATTTGAGGAATATTTTGTGATAATACTCTCTAAAAATGAATAAGTGAAAAGTCGTTCAGTTGAGAGATAATGAAAAAATCTACTAATAATTTAGTGAATATTTACCGTTTGAAGCCGTAGCATATAAAATGTTCACTGGGTATAAGTGAATATTCACTAAAGAATTTTTTACTTGCTCGCACCAATCAGCGACTTTTCACTTATTCATGTTTAGAGAGTAGCTACATCTTACGAAAATAAGAGATTTCAAGATATACCTAATCATTCACTGTAAGAATTTGTTAATTTATAGAACATTATTATTGCCGCAAATACCATATTTAAATAAAAAAGTAAATATATAAATATGTAAAATATAAACAAAACCAATCAACAATTTTACAACGCAAAATTGTATAAGCGCATCTCAAAATTAGATTAAAACATTCAGCGAATGCAGCCAACCACAATACGCGTAAAATCTTTTGTCACATCCTAAACCCAATAATGTCGTAACACTTCTTCCCCTCCCTCTCTCACGTGCCTTTAATTACGTTTATCCAAGCCACATTAATTACCCTACACACCCGTGCTAAACAAAAATAAGGCTGTACAAATATGCAGCGCGCCTCGAAGCGATCTTGAACGGTGTCCCTCTCAACAAAGCATCAGCGAGTCGCAAAGAACCGCCATAAATTCACGCGCCTCGTAAGTATGTTTATATTATAGACGTTGACGAGGGATGCGAAGATGATGATGATGATGACATTATGCCCAAGTGTGCCGGTTATGACGGCACACTGGCAAACAGACCTTCTTATCGCTGTCGCTCTATAACAGAAAAAAAGTAAGAGAGACACTTTGTGACGTAGCCAAATATTTGGATTGCGACGACGGGCGTCTCTCGGCGACGACTTTATCGGCCGCTTTTTACCGCGTGTATTGTATGCTTGTATGCTTGTGAACAAAGGAGATGACGATTTTGACAGTGGTTCGATTGGATTATCGTTAATTTTAACGTTGCTTTGTTCTTCTTTTTTTTCAGGTGTATTCCTGATACCTTACTTCTTAATACTCATCGTGTGCGGGGTGCCGCTGCTGTACATGGAGCTTAGCATCGGTCAGTTCACGCGCCGCGGACCGATCGGCGCGATCGGCCAGATATGTCCTTTGTTCAAAGGTAAGAAAAAAAAGAAGAAGAAATCGTTTTCCAAGTTTAAAGAGCGTTAAAATCTTTTTCAACATTCTCGCGTGCCAAATAAACGAATCCGCTCGTAATTCATCGCAAATAAATCCTCTGCTCCCATGTTTATCTCGTCGACGATAACTTGGTTGATTTATGAATCAATAATTCTTCAACCACCGCGTATATAGGCGTTGATGCATCCTCGTACGCTGGAAAAAAGAAGGAAGAATGAAACACGGAACGGCGATATTGTTTCGTTTTCAATGCTCGCGTTACAATGTGTGGTACCTATAGATAACGCGATAGAAATATTCATTACGCGCAGTGCTCAATGCCATCGCCACGCGAATTCCCCGCTAAAAGCGGTAATTGAAAAAGTAGAGCTGACCTTTCGCCGCTCGACGCGGCGCGCCGGCGTCATATTCAACGTATCCTGTTATATACGCTATACACGCAGCCTGCGGAATGGCAGCCGCGCAATGTGCACACCTGGGTCGGATAAATTTTGTTTCTTTGTTTATGTTGTGTAGGGGCTGGCCTGTCGTCGGTGGTCATATCGTTCCTGATGTCCACCTACCACAACGTCATAATAGCCTACGCGATATACTACTTCTTCGCGGGCTGCAGGCCCGTACAGCCCTGGTCCAGGTGTAGGAACAAGTGGAACTCGCCGGACTGCTGGTCGACCGACGTCATGACCAATAACACGAGGCCGAAGCATCCGAAAATACCGGCCGCCGAGTTTTTCGAGTAATTTCTTTATTGAATCATATGTTCGGCGTTGTGATTTTTTTTTCGTCGATTGATGTTATACTAGTGTGGTTTGCCGGCGATGAATGTGTCTTTAGATTGTTGTCTAATTTACTCGGCAATTTTTTGTCAAAAAGTGAGGCGATTCTTAAGATCCATTCTCGGTTAGTGAGCAACGATGTGTTTAGTCATGTTTGAACGTATATAATTCTAGATAATAATTATTAAATCGATTCGTGGAATGCATAATCTTGCATAATAAATGAGACAAGAAATTAAGGTTCGGGTTATTTAGACTTGATTTGTTTCGACTGCCGATCGATATAGATCAAGAAGTATACTTCTTCTGGATCTGGGAAATTGTTTTTGACGCTATACTTGTACTTCTTTTATTCGTTTAAAGTGTCAGCTACATTAGCTTGTCAAATCGAAGTAGTTTTCTGACTTATACATACAAATTTTGTACAATGGTTACTTCACATATTATAAATTGAGAAACAATATAATATGAAGAAAGGGTTCTTGAAGTAACAAAAGAAAAGTTTTTTTTCATTTTCATCCAATTTTAATTTCAAAGGACTCATTTTGTTCCTTGTACAATTACATGTGGTGTTACCGATATGAAAATTGAAAAATTATTGAAACCTGCAAAGTTACATTCAATTATTTATAAAATGCATGCACGAATCAGATGCAACGAAATAAACAAGTGATGAAACTTTGCAGGTTTTAATAATTTTTCAATTTTCATATCGGTAACACCACATGTACAAGGAACAAAATGAGTCCTTTGAAGTTAAAATCGAATGAAAAATGAAAAAAATTAATGGGTTTTGCTGAATTTTTGTTTAATAATTGGCAATATCTTTTTTATAGCCATATTGAAATTTCTTTGAAAAAATTTTTTTTGTTACTTCAAAAACAATTTTTTTCATATTATATTTTTTCTCAAATTATAATATGAGAAGTAAGAATCGTAAAAAATTTGTGAATATAAGTAAAAAAAAATGCTGGAGCCACCTTAACAAGTTCAGTGCTACATGGTACGTATTTGTACCATGAAGTTTCACGAATCTATTAACATGTAGAATCTTTGTAAAATTAAAATTAAACTAAACTAAATCAATAGGAAATTTTTTCAAACCATATGATTTCACGTGATAGACACCCAATTTTCATGAAACGTTTAGAATTTCAATCAATTTTATTAAATATGATTAGAATAGGTTTAGCACTGAACCTGTTAAAACCAACAGCCAATCCTATAACTTTTAACAAACGCAAAGCTAATTTCACCCTCGTCTCTCGCTTTTCAGCAACAAAGTGCTGCAGATAAGCTCTGGCATCGAGGAGCCGGGCATGCTGAGATGGGAGCTCGCCGCCTGTCTGATCAGCGCCTGGGTGATCGTCTACTTCTCCATCTGGAAGTCGATAAAGTCGTCGGCGCGCGTCAGGTACCTCACGGCCACACTCCCATTCCTATTAATATTCATCTTTCTCACGCGGTCCCTCACCCTCGAAGGTGCTGACAAGGGACTGCAGTTCTTCTTCCGGCCCGATTGGGAGCTGCTCAAAGATGCGAAGGTGAATATTAACGCAACTGGGAGGCTGGATGATGAGATTGCTCTTAAGTATTGTTGCGAGGGTGAATGATAATGTATAGTGTGTGACGGTTATTGAAAGGAAACGACGGATAATTTGTGTGATGATAATTTAGCGTTCTATTTGATCTTAAGAAAATTTCCTATTTTTCTTACGTTTACGAGAGTATTATTTTTACGATTCTTGGATATTGTGATGACAAATAATAAGGAAACGGTTTGACCAATAAGAATGACGGTTGATTTGTACCAGGGGTCTGTCGATTTTATTACGGATGTGATTTGGGCTATTAAACAAATTAAGTTACAAATACCTAATTACAATACAAATTAAATTCATGTCAACGACACGATCATGCAGATCAATAACGGTTATTAGCACCAATCATCAATTTATATAAACATAAAAAAATACTTAATATCTATTGAAACACCAGCGGCGCGTAATCGCGCTATTTACTCAACGATACAGCATCGCTCTTATAAAATCAGGAAGGAAATTCAATTTCCTCGATCGAATCGACGCTCAATCACCACCAATACCCTAACAAAATAATGCTAAAACAATTTCCCCCGGCTCTGTCGCGTCTATCCTATACACACCACGCGTATACACACATACACACGCGCCTGCATAGTATGTATCACGCTCTGGGCGCGCGGAAAGCACGCAGTCGCTGATTTGCGACGCGCCATTATCTCGTTAAAACTCCGCACGATATTCCTGCGCGATCTCAAACTGCGCGCGCCCGAATGGAGGTCGTGCTGTGCGCGACGCATGCACACACACATAACCCACTGAAAGTACAAATTGCGCGTAATTATATTCGTTTTTCGATTTAATCGATCTAATGAGCAGAAAGCGTGCAATTTGTTAGGAGCTGCTGCTGCTACGGCTGCCCGCTATGTTTTTTTTCTCTGTCTCTATGGCACTCCGGACGCTTTTTCAATTCACGCGACGCGCAGTGGGAAGTCAGTGATTATGCTTGGTCGTATGGAGAGGAATAACGTGGCGATATATAAACAATGAATTGAAAAATGCGAAATTTTGCAATTCAATCTGGTATTAGAGGCGGGCAAAAAGTGACGCGAAAATTAGTGTACAAAGTTTCTGGTAGGCGTAAACAAATGAGATCAAAAAGTGGTGAAAAATGGAGGTTCGCGGTATAGTAGAGGATTTTTTTTTTGCCTCAGCTATTTGCACGTGATATAGCGGTCATGTCAGTTGCATTATTCAAATTGAATTTCAATGTCTAGCGTAATTATCAATGAATTTATACCGGCCGGTTATGAAGTTCAGTCAATCTTTCTCGATTTGTTTATTGATGTTACCTCTGGTCCCAGCAATGTTGCATTGAAACACATATTTAGTAAAAATTATAAACTTTTGTAAAATTTTCCATATTATTGTAAGAAGTAACCACGAATTATGAAACTCTAAAAATATATTATATTTCATAAGAAATTAAAAAAGAAAAAGTATGTAGATAATTTTATTATAATATTTTCCCATAAAGTATGGTAACTTTTCTAGGGTTTTCCAAATTATTTGACGTATCGTCTCAATCTCTCATTTTATGGTTTTGAACGGAGTGTAGCAATTGCAAGTATTAAGTAATAACCAAGAAAATTCAACCAAAATAAATAAGAAAAAGACAATTTAATTTTTTCTACTACTTATTGTTTACCATTCCTCAACCCGACCAATCAACTAATTATTCTCATCGTTTCAGGTCTGGGTGAACGCAGCCGCGCAGATCTTCAACTCAGTGGGCATAGCCTTCGGCTCGATGATCTGCTTCGCCAGCTATAACAAGTTTCACAACAACATCCTCATCGACACGGTGGCAGTGTCGCTGATCAACGCGTGCAGCTGCCTGCTCGTCGGCATATTCGCGTTCGCCACGATCGGCAACATTGCCGTCGAGCAGAACATGACCGTCCCGGAAGTCCTTAGTGACGGTACGTTTCGAATCGGATGCACACCTATGCCATTTTGTTTTTTTTTTTTTTTTTATTCTATCTACCTACCTGTCACTCGCAGCGAATTATAGAGTCATGCGATCGATCGACCGTTGTGTAATTATTATAGAACGAAAATACAAAAAAAGAAAGATAATGACGAGCTAGTGTATTGTTGCGTTCGAATTGTTGAGTAAGATATATGCACGGGAGAACAAAAAATTGTATTTTCTTGTAAAAAAAAAAGTGGAAAAAAATTGTAGCAGTAACATTTTTTTTTCAATTTTGAGTCGCGCAAGCGTTAAGTATGAAAAAGCGCGCGTCTGCAATGGCAACAGCGATGCTCATCGAGTTTTATCGATGTTATCCACAGATCTGCTCTCTGTCCCCGTTGCCTTTATAGATAACCGTATAACTTCCGTTTAAGGACCCGGTCTGGTCTTCGTGGTATATCCACAGGCTCTGGCGAAAATGCCATGGCCCCAGTTGTGGGCAATGCTCTTCTTCTTTATGCTGGTCTGCTTGTCCCTCAACAGTCAGGTTGGTAGAAACAAACACAAAATTTCATCACATCTCTCTCTCTCTGTCTCATGCTTCGTACTTGAGAAACTCGCCGAATACCGATCCCCATCTCTGTTTGCCGTTTCAGTTTGCGATCGTCGAGGTGGTTGTGACGTCCATACAGGATGGCTTTCCTAACTGGGTGAAGAAACACCTGCTCTGCCACGAAATGTTAGTTCTTCTAGTGTGTATAATTTCCTTTTTGTTCGGCTTGCCGAACGTAACACAGGTACTTGGATTTGTAACAAGAACATTAACCGCGTGCGATGATATATGCTTTATTGTTAAGCGGCTTGATGAAAGATTATGTTGAGAATAAAGTTATCGAGATTATATATATATGTTGATTGAATTTAAAGTTAAATTTGTTGAGAACTTCTTTTTTTTGCAATGTAATTTTGAATGCGATAACATATATGCGACATACTAGTTCTCATTTATACCACGCAGCATTTTAAAATACTGTGTAACAGAATGCGATACTCAAGCTGGTTGTTTTACTTTTTTTCAGGGTGGTATTTACTTTTTCCAATTGATAGATCATTATGCCGCCTCGATATCCATAATGTTCCTGGCGTTCTTCGAAGTCATCGCCATCTCGTGGTTTTACGGCGTGCGTCGATTATGCAGTAACGTGAAAGAAATGACGGGGCGCGTGCCGTCGATATATTTTCGCTTCTGCTGGCAGTTCGCCGCTCCTCTACTGATAATGGTACGTAACTGGTAACTAAAAAGAAGAACGGTGCGCTCGCATCCATATGAAAATATATAAAAAAAAATTCGACTAAATTTTATTACAAGAAATCTTTTAATGGAATGGTACTGTAAAAATTTGTAAATCCACCATGGCGATAATGAAACGATTTTTTATGGTCCTTTATATTTATTCTTAGCTAACTTTGCTAATCGTTTTGAAAAATGGTAGATAAAGGAAATCAGTTTCCATCAAAGCACATATATTTAAAAAATTTTTCCATATCATTCCACTATGAAATCTAATTCCATATAAAACCAACTCATTATCATTCCAATCGAAACCTCTGCTAAAAATTGATAACCCTCTAATCCATCCACATGCCCACATACATCATTCGAATCTTCATTCACCCGCAAGCCACTTTCGAAACTACATAAGCATTGCCCGGTAAAATTTCGATAAGACCGTACACACATACACGCGTGGTACAAAGGTTACAAAGCAATCACTTCTCGCGCGGGCCCTATAATTAGTTCCTGATTTACGATATAAAGCTCACTCAATCTCTTTCTCTCGGCATTGCACAATGCCCGGGCGCTAATTAAACGTGTCGCGACGTGCTAAACGCACTCTACACACGGCGCGCTGACGTAACGGCATCCAGGACGCGCAATTACAATCTCCTATCGGCGGCACGACGTTTTAGTATGGTCGCCCGGTGTCTGCGGGTGTCTTTCTCTGTAGTCGATGACCGCACGCGATGGGAATAATAATTCGTTATTAATGAACGCACCAAGCCGTTGGCAAGCGCGGACTCGAAGGAGACGAGGATTTTGTGCGTTGTCGAGGTATTTTTGGTAAGATTGCCGGGGATGAATTTTGAATTAGGATTGGTAAAGTAACGTTGGGGATTTACAAAAAATTATTTGGAAGTCTTGGAGTCGTTGGTTTAAAGTTCGGTTGCATACCGTGAAACTTAAAATATGACAAATGATTTTCCACTGCTGTATGTCATTACTTATCGTTAGACATTTTCGTACGATTGAGAAAAATAGAGCAGTTTGACTAAATCCATGATAAACGATTTATTTGCCCATTGTTAATTTATATTTATGAAGTAGTTTCTGAAAATAAATAAAAACCATTCAATACCGCAAAAAAAAAACCGCTGCCAATTCTTTGGCACTTAGCTTCCTCAAACTAATTCATAGTTTCCTAATTAAAAATTGAAATTCTAAAAATACATTTTTCATAAAAAGGAATGCTAAAGAATTTCAATAATACTTTGAACCGATGCGTCTTATACCAGTTTCTTGCAAAATAGTATATTACGTACCTATTTTAAAAAAAGCTTTGACAGACCACCAAGTTTAAAAAAAATTGAGATTAAAAAGAGATAAAAAAAGGGGGCTAAAAATGTGCACTATTAATACGTTTTGATATTTTAATTTACTACATTATATAAAAATATTAAAATGATAGTTCTCGAAAATAAATGTAGATAATCACTTAAAATTACAACACAATATTGCCACCAACAAGTGTAATAAGTAACAGTTAAAATTTCAAGTCGATAAATCAATATAATTATCGGTCATTAATTGCAAATAAAATATAGACTAAAACAAGATTTATTGAAATCACGAAGGGTATAGATTTTTTTTCAATAAATTTTATATAATTATCAGTGAAATATAAACTGTAACTAAATGTGAAAAACGAATTAACGAAATTGGAAATTCAACGAAAACGCAAATTTTATCAAAAATAATTTTTTTCTAAAAAACAAATGAAGATAATCTCTTTAAATTTTAACCAAATATAGTCTTCTATAAGCTTAATAAGTGGTTAAAGTTTTAAGTCAATAAATCAAGTATTCTCCGAAAAAATGCGATTCAAAAATTTAAACAAAAAATTTTTAATCTCAAATATCTTTTTTCGTAATGGACCGATTTTTTTGGGCAACGAACTCGATCAGCAGATATATAAAAGCTACATCTGTGCCAAATTTCAGGACGATTGGATAATTTTTGCTCTTGTTATCGTGCGACAACGAAAACGCAAATTTTTTCAAAAATAATTTTTTTCTAAAAAACAAATGAAGATAATCTCTTTAAATTTTAACCACATATAGCCTCCAATTAGTGCAATAACTAGTTAAAATTTCAAGTCGATAAATAAATTATTTTTTGAGATATTAATTTTTTAAATATAAAAAAGTTTTCATTAATAACAAATGACAGAGTGAAGATATTTTAAATTTTAAAAAAGGAAAATATAGGTAATTTAAATACCTTTCAAGAAAATTTTATTATATTATTCAATGATGGCTATAAAATGTGAAAAAATCGGAAAAACTAAAAATTCAAAATTGTTTTTTGGTTATAAAACAAAAGAAAATCAATAAAATCCCAAATCCATCAGGGTACTTTCCTTTTGCCGCAAGACGAAGGGAATAAGCTTTCTTTACCCGACGAAGATCGGTTGATTAGTTTCGGAGATATTAAGAGTTGAAATACACACACACACACACATACATACATCCACGAAATCAAAAATCATCAAAATCAAATAATATACACATATACCACCATAAAACATCTTTATGAAGACTTTTTTTTCGAAAATTTTTTTCACCGTTACAAAGCTTCCTCTTTGAAGAAGCAAAATTCTTATAATGGTTTTAAGAAAATATATTAAGCACTTTATATCTACAAATACTTCAATAAATCCATCTATTAAAAGATTTACACAAAGATTACTTTGAAACCACATCAACTACCATAAAAAACCTTACCTTTAAAAAATTCTGCCCATAATTGATAAAAATCCATATTGGCAATTGATTTGCGACGCAACGCATCAACCGCTTTGTCCCATCCGCGCGCGCGCGCCATTTACCTCACTCCTCCGTCCAAACCTCCTATACCACCACCACGCAACGGCGAATCCATTCAACGAGTTAATCACCGCTATCGCATTCCGCATCTCTCTCCCGACAAAAGAATGGAAAATCGAATAACCCACCGCGACGTAGAAAAGAGAAGAGCCGCGCTAATGATTATTATCAATTCTGCGCGTAGGCGGTGTGGGTGTTCAGCCTGATCGACTACGAGCCGCCGCATTACACCAGGACCGATGGCAAGTACAAGTATCCCTGGTGGGCGGAGGCCGTCGGTTGGGGCATCGCATCGCTATCCATCATCTGCATTCCCGCGTTCGCCATCTACGTGTTCGTACAGGCAGAAGGAACCACGTTCACCGAGGTAATTAACCGATTTTAATATGATATTGAGTAATAAGGTGATGGAAAATTTGTTCGTCTGTGGAAACGATTGTTTTTCAAATTTGTGTCTTTTATATGCTTGGGCCTCTGTTTTGTAAATACTGTCACCTTTTTACGTATAATTACAAATATTTAAAGTTCCGAAACGTTTTGAATTAAAATCAGTTACGAACAACCGGGGGAACCAATTTTTCATTTCTAATTCTATTTAAAAATATCGACCCTGATCGGCTACTGAATTAAAACGGTCTCTAGTAGGATACACTTAGAAATAAACTCTCAATCTATAAAAAATAAAAAAAAAAATAAATAAATAGAAATATTATTATATCAATATATTTATCGGTACCATTAACGTGTGAATCTAGCACTAATGATCTTTCATTAAGAGTTGATAGAAAAAAAAGCTACAAAACTAAAATTCAACGTCTGAATAATGTACAATATTTTTAGTACAATATTTAAAATTAGCAAACAAAAGTGTTAAGAAAAAACAAGAAAGTATTGTACAAACAAAGCTTCACTATCACTTTGACGCAAGTATTACTTTCAATGGGAGGTTTAATTAATTACCGTCTTACAAGCTGAAATCAATCTGCGCAGAGTAGATAATTCCGAGGTGTGTAAGACAACACCTATTGCAGAACCCTAAGCCCCGGATTTTCTCCGACTAATAGGATTCCAAAATTATATCGGGAGGAAAAAAATCTTCTTTATCATTTACATAATAGCGCTAGAAAGTTCAAAAGACCTATCTTTTCAACCAAAACTTTTGCTCTTGCCTGTACCTGCCTACCCACCTTTCCCCTAAATTATTTATTGACAAAACTGAGCATCTCATCGACTGCTACATAACAATCTCCGCGTTGCCGTTCGACCGGTCAATTATGAAACGCGCATCCTACACCTATACGCTGAATTGTATAATCGGCAACATTTTTCGTTTACAGAAACTACGAAACTCCATAAGGCCGGACTTCGAGGCGTGCGAGGTCTGCGGTCAGGAGTACTGCACGGAGCCGTCCCACAGCAACGACGACGACGTGCTCAAGGAGCCGCTCCACGAGATGAACAGCGTCATTCAGGTGATTGTTGTTGAGGGCTAGAAATTTCATTGCGAAGTTGGATGGAGAAATATTAAAAAAAGTATATTACGTTGCTTACGAACACTCACTACTGCGCTGTTTTTTTTTTTTTTTTAATCAACAAAGATACCTGTTCAAGTGTTTAGTCATATTTGATCTCTTAATGTAAAATTGAGTAAAATTCACTACTTCGGTAGTCGTAAGGAATTTATTGCTGAAGCATAGTTGATATCGGATATTTGGGTAGTGCATATTCACTCTCTAAAACAGCGAAGTTGAATTTTCGCTATTAAATAGTGAATATGCTTTACTGGAATTATAGGTTTTTACTATTGCAATATAGTGTAAGTGTATCTTCTGTAAGTACTGAAACAGTGAGTTTTCACTATTTACGATTTAGAGAGTAAATATATCTTAATTACATGAACGCATTTACGAATTGGAAGAGTTGATATGTTTTCCTTACATAAAATTTATACGATCGTCACTAATTTTTCATCTTACCGACAGTTTTTTTAAGCAACATAAATTAGATTCTGTATGAGTTTTAAGTTTCGATTCGCTTGCAATTTCCGTAACAAAAATATTGCATGCGAATCGTTCGTTCAAAGTGACACGAATTCACGGAAAAATACGATATCTGCATCATCACGCAAAATCGCAAGATTATTTCCTCGATCGTTTTCCGCCTTTTCATTCATTAAGAATTACTCAATAAACGATGCAACGACACGCACACATATACGCACAGCTCAAATTGCAATCCCTAACTATATTACTTACTTTCCAGGTGGTGCAGAGTTACCAGCCGCAAAAAGCGCAGTCATGAGAGCCACTTCGCCATAGCGATTGGCCGCTGATTCTCTCGGTCTCTCTTTCTCTCTCTCTCTCTCTCTCTCTCTCTCTCTCTAATTCGACGACGAGTCGCGCTGCACCCACGGACATTCGTCCATCGTATAGTAGAGATCATCATTCACAGCTGTCCTGATAGGACGGCGATACAAAGTGGAGATCATCCCCGCGGAGCTGATATTAAGTTATGAAAAATTCTCCTTTATTCCTTAGACATTCCGATTGTCAGCTCTGCGTCGAGGAAACAGTGAGCAACGACGCAGTGTGAAGAAAAGGCGCGCGCGTGCCGACGCTCCACAAGATATAAGTAATTTAGGTCTGGAAAGGATGAGAGCGAGCGTATGCGCGTGCGCGTGAGCACAGGACTCATGTGCGCCTTTGTTTAACGAAATACTTAGTTGTTTTTTTCTCTTGTGAATAAAGCAAAGTTTTTTCTAAATTGAGAGTAACCGCTGAGTGGTGCTGTTCTTGATTTTCTTTTACCCTTTCTGACTTGACTTTTTTACAATTTGTACATGTATATTTGTAATTATGAAAATCATTGAAAACTTGTAATAACATACTTCTCTGGAATAAGTACTAAAAATTTGTTACGGGAAATTTAATCCTGAAAGTTTTTTTTTCGTGATAGTCGCGTGTATGCTTTATAGACATTGCTACAAGAGTTTTGGCAAAGACTTTTTTTTCAATTTTTGAAATTTTTTAAACTTTTCTTACAGTATAGAATAACTTTCCATTCGACTTGTTGGATTTTCTTGATTTTTAATTGGATTTATGGAATTTTAATAAAAACGGAAAATTTTTTGCCTTCTGTAAAGTACGCCAAAACGATCAAGATAATGAAGTATTGAATCATTTGTGTCTTTATAAACGCAAGCAGCTTTAATAAACTGTTACCGTAGCGACGAGCACATTAAATAGAGAAGCTATTGAGATGATTTTTAATTTAGATAGTAAAAATAATTATTATCGCAAAATTTTGACGACTATCTATAATCATAAATTACCAACGGAATAATGAACTATTACTTATATTATATAACCCTTAAATTAAAACCTCCGATAATTTTCCGCCTACGAAATTTTCATCGCTATTACCGAACCCAGGAATCTCCCCTTCGTTCCTCACCATGGAAAACAAAAATGACTTTCCCTCAACGAAAATTAATTGGAAATTTAAGAATGTCAAAGGTTCATCATCAGTATAACCCGTGAACATCTCCGTAAATGGAAAGTCGCGAAAACTCGCGAAGGAGTCCTCGAGGAGAAAGAGATTTGCATAACTCAGGCGGCGCGTGTTTGCCGCCGCCGTTGTCGTTGCTGCTACTACTAGGAGGTTCATGCGAGAAGTAAGCGATAAATCAATGCCACTTGGGATGCAACGTTTTATTTCATATGTGTACAATGGTAATATCATGCGCTGGGTCACAGAGTACATGTGTATGTTTGTGTAAATATATTTATATATAGCTGTATAGAAGAAAAAAAAAAGAAATGTAAGCTACCGCTGGTTACGCGCCTGTCTTTTTTTACGGATTTTCTTTTCGTCGTCTGTGTCATCTCGCTCGCGTCGAGCGACGAATACATTACAGTATCGACGCGCTATCTATTGGTATACATGGTCGCGTCGATATCTCTTTGAGAACAATGCACAATGATACATATTTATATATGCGTATAGTTGTATAGTATACGATACAAAATATATGTAATATACAAAATATATATATATTAATTATAGTAAAGGTACATCTTTATATATATAATTAGGTAGAATAAATATGTACAAAATTGGAAAGGGAGAAAAGCTGAGAGTCAACAGTAGTTGTATGTGGTTAATGTGAGTTCTGGCGTATAATCTGTACTGTTGACGAGCACTAGTAAAGTGAGAATTCCGTCGCGTTATGTCGTATAAGTGATTTTTAGTTTCCTTTCATCTCGCTGCTTTTTCATGAATTTTCGAGAAAAATTACACTTGGGATATTAGTTTGTCGTGTTAATAGATTTTTCGTTTGCTCTTTTCCAAGTGATTGCACAGCAAAGTGATTCCATAATGGTTATTAATAGAATCTGTTGAATGTGTTAGGTATCTTTTACGTGTCGTGCACTGTAGACTGATCATTATGAAATCACTTTGGTGGATATATTTTTTTTTATTTTTATTTTTTCTCATATCTTTGGAGAGACCTGCACTGCGCGAACCATTTAATTTAGCTATAGTGCTAAATTTCCATTTTATAGTGGAAAATTGAAACTAGATTCATTTGAGTATTATATTTTATTTTTGCAACCTTATAAAATCGTATTATATTTTTAACAATAATTTTGTACATTTTGAATTAGCCCAAAAAAAAAACATCTTTATTTTATTTTCACTGTCCTTTTCGTACATCTCGCACTTCCCGACGCTTTTGGCACTGTAGCGCACTCCAAAAACATGAAAAGCGCTACTGCTCTTCGTAACGCTGTCGATAAAACAAAAAAAAAATGATAACAAAAGAGAGGAAAAAGCATGACTGTGAGATCGGGCTAGCGAGTACGTCAACATACATAACTCCGTGATGCGTATAATGCAATTAACATATTGCAAGCGAGCGAACCTCTTCCCCCCTGACCCTCAGCTCAATTGTTAAACGTGATGGGTGTCAGGGTCGGAAAATTCGCGCGATCGACCAAAAAGAGCATCGACTGATTTCACAATATATATTATACATATCATCCTCACACCATATGTATTACATATGTATATTATCGTCACTTAGTTCTTCTCCTCGGGCTCGGGATGGGCGGCGTTCCACTCGAGCGCCCTCTGGATGGCCTCAGGGATCGGCGGTGGGGTCGGCAAGTGTGCGCCCTGAGGTTGGAAGCCGTTCTCGTCGGCGATGTAGGTGAGGGCGATGTCGACGCCGTCGTCGCCCTTGTAGCTGTACGCGCCCTGTGCCTGCATCGCCTCGGCCTCGCCGCCGGCGTTCTTCACCTGGCCTTCCTCGTTGGCTTTGATGCCGTTGCCCGACTCGTACGCCCACTTGTAAGAGCCGTCCGGGTTCGGGCCCTCTTGCGTCTGGCTGACGATCGGGATTACTTGGGGGTCGGCTGGCGCGGCGCATGCGCACGCCGCGAACAGGACCACGGATATCTGTGGACAGAGGTGGTAAGGGGTTGGTCAGGTCAGTGGGTGGTGGCAACTTTCAAGTGAGAGAATTATGAAGATTCACAGTTTGTTGGCTTGGTAAAAGATGGCAGGGACTTGAGATTGATAGCGAAAAGTACCAAGATAAGATTAGATATTTTTAATCAAACTTGTGAGTGTAAAAATGGACCTCAGATTCATAAAGCAGAGGGTTTAAAAATAATTTACAAAATATACGGTCATATATTCTCTGTGAAAGAATATGTAACCATATTAAAAAAAAATGTATTCGAAATGACTGCTTAAAATTGAATAAAAAAGATTTACGTGTGAAATGGTACCATTTCGAAGCGGACTCCGAGTTGATACTTTCTTTTATCAAGCCGATGAGTTGATGTCTTCAAAAGTTGATATCAAATCGAAACTTTGAATGTCAAAGATAATTGGTTCAATTAAGCATTGAAAAAAAAATTCTTAATTTCCTTTATTTTTTCTTTATAAAAGACAACAAACATTTATTAACTTTGAAGCTTGGAAGACTTCGAAACTTCAAAGTATTTAAAATCTTACAATTTATCTTTCAAAGCTTCCAAAATTTTAAATTCCTTAGAAGTATCGGCCCCCAATATACCTAAATGTGCAAATTGTATTTACAACGGTTCTTTTAGAAGGTTCTACATTAATTTCCCTTTATTACACAGATAATATAAAATAGTAAACCGTGCAACTATTTACCTTAGATAAATTTTATGGAGAAGTAACATTAATCAGAACTTAGTACTATTCCTTTTAATGAGTTTTTTGATAAGTTTAAAATTCGATGAAATGTATTTTAAACTTTTAACAAGGTTCGATAAATATTGCGTCTTTTACGAAGAATAATGAAAGCAATCTTTATAGAAGAAAATGAATTGTCCTTTGAATTCACCCTAATTGTATGTCTTCATCAAACAAATTATCCCGAAATCATTCACTATTTTCATATCCCATTCTAATGACCTTTAATTGCGTCAAATAGCGTATCATTATCGCGTAATATATTTTCAAATCGTGTAACGTAATCATGATCCTTGAAAGAGTAAATAATGTAATTAGTTGAAAATTAAGAAACTATACTTAATCATGTCGTTAACATTGAAACTTCTAGGGATATTAAATTATTCTTCTTATTATATTACAGAAAATAATTCTTTGCAATGAGACGTAATTTGATGATCACTTCTTGATGATGAACTTAGTTGTCAAAATAGGATCCTATGTTAACTTTTACAAAACAGTTAAAAGCTTTTTCTCAGCACTTATTATGAAAAATTCAAAAAATTCTACTTAACAAGATACACTAGGTATTCAGTGATTTTTTACCTATAGTACTGCTGGTTTTAGTCCTTTTGCTAAAAGATAATCGATCGTTAGAAAGAATCGTTAGAAAAATGATCTTTTAAATTTATCATTGAAAGGAGGATTTCTATCAAAATATCTTCTATATTTGAGCAGGATTTTGTTATCGCTTCAGTAAAGTCTAGAGAAGTATAGTTAGAGCCTAGCCAAATTCAGGTCGAACCTATCGACATTTTCAGAAGAATCCCTACCTAATAATAAAATATAAGGTTAAAATATCAAATGAATCAACATATCCATAAGCAACACTTAATAAGAATCTCAATATTTCCCTCGACCACCAAACGATTGATTTCACATTTTATGCCAGTTCCTTGCCATTGTACCAAATTGGCTATAAGCGACAAGAAACAAATACGCGTAAAATCGTTCCAAAGCCAAACAAAGCTCGTGGTTTCTACCAGAATAACCAACGAAACCAGAAAAAAAGCGCAACCTGATCAATAAATCAACAGAACAACAACATCCTCTGCCAAAAATATCTCAGCCTCGCCTGATCCTGAACACTTGATATAATACACTCGCGTTAAAATCGCCCGCACTTCATTCCCACGGCTCACACAAATCCATCTTCACCCCCTCAAACGACTGATCGCAGCAAAGAAAGTCCTTCTCGGCGTGTCTCGCTTACCAGTACTGCGTTCATCCTCGCTAACTGTGTCGGCTCACTAACTTCACACTTCTTTGTCGAACTTAAGTTACTCCGCACCGCTTTTCTCGCACAATCGAAGCCCAGCAGCAGCGTGCCGCCTTATATATACGCGAACGTGCGCGCGCCCGAGAGAGAGATGCTCCTTCCCCGCAGCATATACATACACACACACGTCTCTCTCTCTCTCCCTCTCTACGGAGATCTCGCGGGGGAGAGAAGAGATTTCAGGAGGCGCCTTAGTCGTCTATATGCACTCTTTGATGCGCCGTGGCTGCATTCGCGCGCTGACAAAGAGGAGAGGACGGCGCCGAAGCCTTTATAGAATACCAGTTATATAAATTGCTTAATTTCAAAGAGGAGGACTTTTGCGGCTTTTACGGCACCGATGTCGACGTTGCCGCCTGGCTACCGTTGTATTATATGTGCCGCTTGGTGTCTATTGCTGTATATTAGTTGCAGAAGGCGATTACGAGATTAGCGGCAGCATTGTGGTGATCAAGCGGCTGTAAAAGGGGCGATCGATGGATAAAGGTGACTTTTGCGATTATTGATGAGTTAACTATTGATTCGTTGATTGGGATTGGAAATGATTATTTTTAATTTGTAATGTTAGTCGGCATGGTTTTGCATTATGACGCTGCGAGATGGTTCTTGGATTAAGTATTTTTACAATTCGTCAAGGTAATTTGTTGTCTGCTTGTTGTTTGTGATAATTTATTGCATGAATGATGGATAGACAAGCAGAGTTTATAAACAAAATGAAACGTTGATTTTTATTTTTTTTAAACCCCTAATGTGATATTCTCTTCATGGAGAAAAAAAAATATTTTAAATGTATAATTTAATTACAATTATTATTCGACTTAATTAATTTTTGCAAAAAGCATCGTAGCAAAATTTGTTGTTTCTTTGTATATATATATTATTTAAACATCGCGGAGACAAATACTATCGGCATTTTTTCGTAAAATAAATTAGAATATAAATGTAGTAAAATCTTTTTTACTAGAAAACTACTAAAAATACAATAATTTTTCTTCGGTGGTTTCTCTCTGTATAATATTCCGCTGCCATTTTTTATATAAAAATATTTACGTATTTACAATTTATAAATGTTTACAAAATAAAATTAAAATTAACGTTGCCGTTCAAATCTCCAACTTTTACATAAAAATAATAATTATAATCTAATAACATGGAACAATGTGTAATTATGAAATAACTAATTTAAACTTTGATTGCCTGTTAGGATCCTTCAAGGTACCAAACGCAATACTTTTTTATGGCTGGGTAAATGAGGCGATTAATTTGGAATTAGAAAACAATTTTATCTTTCGTGGATCGAATTATTAGAAAAAAAGTGTTGCAACGTCAAATTTTATTGTGGGAGAGTTGAAAGGGCATTTCTCAAACGAATTTCAATGTGGTGTAAAATTTGATTACTAATAATTTCGGTGTAAAAATATTCGTACAGCATTAAACGTAATAAGAAACTTTTTCGAATCACGCACGCATAGTACGTACAAATAAATATTACCTCCGTAGAAAAATAAAAAGACTTCATACGTTGTCACGTTAATGGCGCAGAGTGCAAAAATTCTCATGGGGAAAAAAGTTTTATATTTTACATCCAGACAAGTAACATCGCGCCTTTCTTTCGCGGTTCTCTGTTTATTGATTTTTCATTGATTTATTAATTTACTAATTAGCCTTCACGACAGTTATTATACTGCGTATGTTATTGCCCATTCGATCCTGGCAAAATTACATAATATCCCGGTAATCTGAAAGTAACGAGGTAATCAGTTACGCTCATTCGATTTATTCGACGCCGAGGAGTCATATTCAGAAATAGTCATTTTTTTTATATATGAAAATCGATAAATCCTGTCAACAGGCTTATTTGCAAGAACAATTTCTTCTGTTGTTGAGCCTCGTAGCAGTGCAAGTAATTAAATTAAAAACATGAAAATCTACAAAGCAGAATTTTATAAGCTAAAAGTAAGAAATAGATTTAAAAAATTTAAACTTGACGAAAGTTTAGGCAATTTTTAAAAAAATTTCGAAATTTGGCATGTTAAACCTTTGCTCAAAAATTTTATATACTGGTCCTATTTATCATAAAATATTAATGACATCTTTCGTTCTTCCATTCTAATAATTTAAATAATTATAAAAATTGCCATATTATCAAAGATAAGTTAATATCTTCTTGACAACATTTCACACTGCACTCTTTTTAGTGTAAATATTTAGTATAAATATTTTTAGTATAAATACACGCTTGATACATTTTCACCTACAAATACTATTTGCAAAAAGGCATTATTTTACGAATTTTTTCTGAAATTTAAAAAGTTTTCCATTAAAGTGGCTCCAGCGACTTTACTTAAAATTATGGATTAACATGAACTTTTATAGTTGAAAGATATAGTTGAAACCTTCAACTTTCGATTGCCGTAAAGAAAAAGTGGGGTCAATATCCAAATTAACAAGAAAATTGCATCGCAAAATGTTCATTTTGAACATGCAGCTTATGGGAATTTGATCGAGAATGAAAGTTAAATCGCGTATTCAAAGTAATAAAAAATCTGTTTTCAGTAAAAAAGTATGTGGTTATAGGATTTGAAACAGAGGTTCTGACGGTATAAAAAAATTGTAGGTCAACATGCAATTTAGAGAGTAAATAACTGTCAAAGTACGTAATTTTATTTTTTGGGGGCGCTTCTTATGGGGCAAAAATGAACCTTTTCATTCTGTTTTATTATTGGTGATACTTTTTTTTCAAGTTATATGCGTATAAATCATTTGCAGTTATATAGGAGTAAATGTAAAGCTTTAATTTTGGGAAAAACTGTAAATGTTAACTGAGGCGCCCGCGGGGCCCCCGCTTGATACGATACCCAACGTTGGAGCGACCTTAATGCGTTTGACAATTATACTTGAAAACTTCACAGGTATATTACAGTTCTCCATTAAACTAAAAAATTCCGTTGTTAATCTTATCGAAAAATCACCCCTTATCTCGCTCACTCGTAACTGGCTATAGGAACGAAAACTCCATTTAGGTTGTGATACCTATAACAATACCAAACAATCAAATCATACATTAATCTTTCTAATTTAATTATAAATTTCCAAACTTAATGAATCCGTTCTCCCGATAATTCAGTCTCCCACAGACATACCTCCTCTCCTCTTGTGAATTCTCCCGAAAAGAGCCGAATAAATAAACCCGCCCGCATAGTCTCCGCTCTCCTTCCACTCCCCTCCCCCTCCGCAATCCACCTACACCCGTACGTGTCGATTGCTCAATCCTCCTCCTCTCCCTCTGCGAAAAAAAGAAAAAGGAGCAAAAAGCTTCTCTGTCTCTCAGTGCACACAACCGCTCCCCCGTTCGGTGAAATGCATTCGATAACGGCGCGCGCGAGAGGCACGGGTGAGTTATGACGATCGCCACGAGAGTGCAAAGGTAACGTGGCTGCGCGGTGCGCGAGTAAGCGCACCTACTACACATACCTCCGTGCCCAGGCGTTGCCTCTCGCGATCCTTTCCCGATGTATACACCATACGTGTCTGTGTGTGTAACACATGCGCGAGAGTTGTGCAGTGCGCGAGGAGAGGAGAGATGTATGTTTTTCAGCGCGCGGTTGTCGTCGTATAGTCGTCGCTGCTATATGGGTTGGTTCGGTTCGCCGAGAGGTTGGGCTGTTTTTCAGCGGGTTATTGTTGATGGAGATTTACGGCGCGAATGGCTTTCGAGGTAAGAGGGGCCCGCGGTGATGACGATGATGGCTTAAGTAGTGCGAGTGTAGGGCGTGTTCTCGGTAGGACAAGGAGGTTTATCGTCGTGGTACGATGGATTGTACATTTTCAAAGGGGGTAAGTTGAGAGGAGATAAATCGCGAGGCGAGTCGACGAGGAGAGTTGGTAACTTAATGAGAATTACAAATTAAATAGTCGGTAAATAATGTGGGGATATTGGGGGTCGAATGGTGGAGCTTGATAAAGCCGTCTATGTGATTTGTGAGGGATACTTAATTGAGTATAAAATTATGAGGTTTTTCGTTATAGGTATCGGGGCATTTATCGTTTTGTTATTTGAAAAAGAAAATGAAAGATAGATTTGAAGAAGCAGTCCTTTATTGGTTACATAAAAGTATGTGAAATTTCATTTGATTTTCCTGAAAAAGTTTTCACTATTTCTCTACACCCTCAAAAGTTTCTTAAAAGTTCGAAAATCCCAAACGAAATCTCCGAAGCGCTCAAACTGCTTGATTGGAATTTTCGACACCTTTGTATAAGTCATAAACCACGGGCAAAAGTCAGAACACACGAATTTTCAGAAAGTGTAAAGTCATAAACGCACGCATATAAAGATAAAATTCTTAGAGCGATTTTCCTGCCAACGTAATGCGACTAGCGCGTCCTGTATTTTAAAGAAATTGCGCAAGCCAGAGACACCAGCTCGGAGGTGAAGAATCTTAAGTTTCGTTTGAATTTTGCGCGCGCGCGCGCTCATCGCCTAAAAGCACGCGTCCTTTCAAATTTCGGTGAACGCACGGTGTATAACACGTTGGCGCGAGCGTTGCGCAAGGTTTGGATAGGACGCGTGCAAGGACGTTGAAGGTAAAGAAAATCTCGGGTTTCGATGGTATTATATGAGCAATTCTCTAGAATTTTTAACTTTTACAGTACTGTAACATATCTTATGGTTCTCAGATATTTAGCTATCTAAGTCAAGCAAATATTTATAAAATCCACTTCCAGTAACATGTTCCACTATATAACTCACTTTTAAACAAGGACAAGCTCAATGGGCAATCGGAAAAGGCCTAAATTTAGAGGTTTTTCCTGCGTACCTTAGGAAATTTTCATCCTTATTACATCGTTAAAAAGAAAAACTTTTATAAATGCTTTGCCAACCTTTTTAGGCTATTATCCCTTGTTTAGTATTCGAAAATATGTTGTCAGATTGAATGTGCCTACCTTTAAAAAAAAGTGTTTAAAAAGTAAAACTTTTTACCTTTAAAAAGTTTTTTTAAAAAAAGCATTATCTCTGCGACGCTGTATTTTGGTAAAAATAAAAAATAAACTTTATTTGTCGATTAAAAAAAAAAAAAAAACTTTTGTGTTTTTTTTTCAACTTTCTGGGACTTAAATTACTCGTCTTGGAAAGACAAACAAAATATAACTTTGGTTATAAGTGTGCCTCTTATGGAAAGTGAATTATGAGCTACTAAAGTACACGATGTCGATGCGTCCCTCGCCTAAAAAATTATCATTTTTTGGTGGCACACATAAATAACGGTAAATAGGCCTAATTTGAGTATTGCTCTTTTTTCTACATATATTTTCTTGAACTAATTCACGGGGTGTCTAACGAAATTCGGATTTATTTTTAAAAAAATAAAAAAAAAAAGTGATTGTAAGGCAGTTTTACATGCATTCACTCACCCTTATTCGTACGTGCATAAGCATACAATATTAAAAAATTATGTTTAAAAATTAGGAACACACCCTTTTTATTGTTATTTGAGGTACCTAGAACAGAAAAAAACGAGTTTTGTGAATGTGCCTCATCATTAAATTTTGACATTTCTATTTAGGTAAAAGTTAAAAGTTCCAGATAAATACTCATATAGGCTTCGTTCGGATGTAATAAGTAATGTTTAAATTAATTTTACGAGGTATATTTAACGGTTGCTATTGTAACAGTCTAGCAAACAATAATAAACGTACGATCAATCGAAGCGTCGAGCAATTCATTGCTTTTTACGTGTGTTTCCAAAACCGAGAAGTTCTATCGTTTGCATAATTCTTTTTTTTTATTATTTTATGAAAGAAAATATGATGTGCTAATCCTGATTTAATGGCCGTACTTATACATGTTCATAAAAAAGGCATTACACTATGTGCCCCAAAGGTATCGCCGTACCTGTCAAGCAAAAGTTAGCGCAATTATTACTCTCCCTAAATCGCGTCTCATTGTTTGAATGTCACACGAGAAAACGTTTCCAAAATCATAAATTCAGTTCGAAAATTTTTATTAATCTTAACATCCAAGCAATAATAATATACAAAAAATAAAAAAAAAAAATATATATATATATACATATAATATGAAAGTGAAAAAATTACGGTCGCGATATATATATATATATATATGCGCGCACGAGTGCTGCAACGAGCCCACACACGCACATATAAAAATTTCTTGTTTCATCACGTTTTTTTCGTCTCGAAAATCATATAGAACGACGGCATTTTAGAGCCTTTAACGACCCGCAGCAGTGTAATGGGTGTACACGAATATATATTTATATCCTCGACGACGATTATTTCGCGAGTCTCCGAGGATCATTTGATTTCATCTTAGAGGCCCCTTAAATAGGTACTTACATAACCGTTTTTTTCGTAAATATTATAGGCTATATATGCCAGCAATAAAAGTATAATAGTGTTTGTTATCACTCTCTTCATACATACAGACGTACACATATACGCGTACTTTTATTTTTACTCAAGACCCATTTTGTGTTTCAAATGTAATCGTTGTGCCATCGCCGTTATATTATATCCATGGCAACTTGTAGCGCTGAGTTTAATTTCACGGAGAGCACAGCGCGCTCGCACGCGTTTCTTTGTATGTAAATTCGTCGATTTTTCGCAGTTTCGCAGCAAAGGTGTACAATTTACCGTTATTTGAAAAATGTGGTTTAGGATCGGCTTGGCAAAAACTACATATTTCACGACTGAAATCACACTATAATTGCCTGTACAGTGAATACTTTATCCAATGCTTAAATTAAGCCACCGAAGGTATCTTATTTTCAGCAAACCAGAAACACACGAAAGAAAATAAATCCCCTTGAAATTGGCTGCTCTCGGCAACATCCGCGTGAGCAAAACAACGCGCGCCGCTCTTCTCAATGACAATGCAAACCCGAAGCCTTCAATCTACCTCCGCTAACAATCCCAATTAATTAATTGCCCATTTAACTTATCACCCGGCATTCCTCTCTCGCACGATAGAGAGTCGCGCGCATTCGCACCTCCTCTAACGCTGCTGCTGCTGCATCTTTGATTTTAACGACTCGTCTAATTGCGCAATGCGTCGTCGCGGCTCTTTTTCCGCGCTTACGCAATCGCTAGTTCATGCGCAAAGAAAAGTGCATATTATAGATATGCGCACAATTGCGACAATCGATCCCAACTGATAATATAGCGGAGAGACACACGCGGCCTTGTCGAAGATGAGGATCCGGAATCTGGCGTATAATTGGTGATTTGTGATTGTGCAGATGGTTTCTTTTTACTTTGATGAGGCGGAGAAAAAGAGGTGTTTGAAATTTCGAACGTTCATAGTGAATGAAAGATTTTTGCCATTTTCAAATTTAGCCGAATTTGGCTACTTAATACATTTAAAATTGGATAATAACTGTATTTCTTCACTTCTCACTCTTGCAGTCACCAGTAAACCACATTCCAGAGAATTCTAACCAGAATTAGAAACTTTAAGTTAATATTTCGTTCATTATGAACGTTCGGAATTTCAAACACGTAGAAAAAGGTTCGAACCGAGATTTCTATTATTCGTAATAACTTGGATAATTACTATTTTCCTGCAGTAAATTATAGTGATTCTGCTTTCATCATTATACAAATGTTTACCATTACTTTTCAAAAGTTTCGAAAAATGTATGTAAGTAAAAATTCATTTTCCCAAAAATTATTTTAACATAATTTAGTATGCTCTACAAAAGTCCATAAAACACCGGTACTATCTCTGCCATTTCAAACCGTTTCAGCTGCATAGCACACTGTTAAAAATAGTTGTATGAAATTTCAGATAAATGTAACGGAAGCTAACTTCCAAATCGTATATAAAAACGATTTCATGACATAACTAAAATATCAATTAGTTTCTTAAATTTAATGTATATATTTATGAATTTTCATATACGTTAAAAGTTATGTAATTTAATAAATTAATTTAAAATTTAGCAACGGAAATGTTAAGATTCTGTCACATGTTGATTAAATTCCATTACTGTATAGAAATTTTAATAATATGTGACTGAAGTTAACGAATTAATTTTTTTAATTTAATGTACCTGTTCATAAAATTTGGTATACTTTGTGTATTGTATAATTTTATACCGAAACTGAAAATTCAGTTGTAAAAATCTTAAATTTATTGCATATGTTGCTTTAAAATCAAGACTAAAATTGTATTTAAAATTTAACGCAGTTTGTATTAAAATGTGCATTTTTGTGCGGTTTGTTTTTAGGGCCAGGATAAAGATGGATAGCCTCAAAAACGCGGCAAGGGCAGAACCTTGTACAGTTGTACCCCATTGGTGTCGAAATATAACAGGAAATAGATTTATTTCAACTGAGTCCTTTATTCACCTGGTAAACATAGTCGTCTAGGCGCAAAGTACCTTTTCGTGGCCGATTGATGGACACACCTTCGAGTAGTTGTTTTTAATGTATTTTTTTTTCGCTGAACACGAATCTTCAACTCAGAAGTCCGAAAAGTGGTCAGAAAAAAAGTTATTAACAATTTAATTGTTTAAAAATTCATAAAAAAGTAAGTGAACATAATATTATTACTTGCGAGATGTCAAATTGTTCATATTTTAATAAAAAAAAATAAGACCGTTTTTGCGGAATTAAAAAAAATAATTAGAAGAAAAGTTATGGCAAAAAGAGTACGAATAACCTTACTTTTCACCATTTTCGCGTATTGTTTTTAAGATATCTCCGGTTCTAATAATCATATCGAGGTCTACCAGGTCGCATTTTAAAGAAGAAGTTATGTAGAATCGAATGGTATCTAAATTTTTTTTGGAAAACATCGATTTAGATATCAGGAAAACAACGAAAAACAAAAAATTATGGCAAAAAATATCAACATAACGCTGCCATATGAGTCGATCGGTAACCTTTCGGCCTGGATGGGCAGGCTTATGAAACATGTTAAACACCGTTTCACGAAGGGACTCAGGGATGTATGGGCAAATGGCTTCACCAGTGATCTCGCAGAAAATGGTAGTGTGTGCAGGGCCCCATTGAATGCGTTTTAATGATAACGGGTAGTCCGGTGACTCGCGAAGGGCCTTGAGCTGCTCATCGGCTTCCTGTTTTTCAGTAACCACGTTCACGAGGGACACATATACGGACAAAAAGTGTGTCATAGAGCGAGTACAGATCACCCCCGAGCCATTCGCACGAAAAAGTTTACTCAAAACGACAGTGGATTTGTTCACCGATCTTCCCTGACGAAAGCCCGACCCCATAGTACCGGAAACCCCCTCGGACTTTCGTCAGGGAAGATCGGTGAACAAATCCACTGTCGTTTTGAGTAAACTTTTTCGTGCTAATAGCTCGAGGGCAATCTGTACTCACTCTATGATACATTTTTTGACCGTATATATGTGTCCCTGGTGTAGTTGACAGTCCGTTTATGAGAGTGCACTCCTATACCTGGATCGAGGTACGAGAGCGCAGACCGTATATACGCTCGACTGTAAGTAAGAAGTTTTCGAGCCACGCGTGTAAGTTGCGGGTATATGTGTACCTAATGTAGTTGACAGTCCGTTTATGAGGGTGCACTCTTATAGCTGGATCGAGGTACGAGAGCGCAGACTGTATATGAGGCGTTTCACGTCAGCTTTCCAGGCGCGGCGCGCGAGCAAGAAATCATGCTGTTTTCAGCTTGATAGGGGCTTTTTGATTTTTTCGAGATATTATTCAAGAAATACAAGGCGCTCCGCCAGCCGCCGCGCTAATAGCACCATCGGAAAGCTGAGGAAAAAATACATCGAAATCACTTGGGGATTATTTTTTTTAGATACATCTTAGCCCTTCAAACACAAGCTGAAAACAGCATGATTTCGCGCTCGCGCGCCGCGCCTGGAGAGCTGACGTGAAACGCCTCATATACGCTCGACTGCGTCAATTCAAAACTCCCGCCCCTGGCGCCTATACCGACCGACAGCAGGCGGCGCTACTTTGGCGCGGCGCAAGTGTCGCGCGCTCTCTAACCTCGCGGCCGCTTACCCGCGCTCTTCTCCGCAGAGGCGTGATTGCTGTTCGCGAGTACGGACGTCACGTGTCCCGTTTTCTCCGCAGAGGCGCCATTGTTATAATGTGACGTTACGCGCGCGCTCTCGCATCTCGCCGCCGTTTTGCCGCCATTTTATCCGCGGAAGTGGCCTTCCTTCTTCGACGGTACAGTAAGAAAAGTGCAGTGAAGTGCAGTGCGGTGTTTGAAACATTAAAAAATGTCGAGCCCGATACTCGCGAAGTTCGAGGCGCTAACTAGCCCCAAGAAGGCTAGCCGTCCCACGACGCCCGGAGATCACAAGAGGAAGAAATCAGCTGCCGGGGCTACGTTGTCGAAAGCGGGCACGATCCTGCCGGCGCAGAAGCTTTCGCGGTCGCTCGAGCACATGAAGAGCGCTAGCCGCCCCGCGACGCCCGCGGATTCGGCCGAGGCCACGTGCGCGGAACCGTAAAGGGGGAAGGCGTATGGGTATAAGGGAACGAGCCTGGCGTATACGCAGCCAAGCGCTCCTAAGCGCCTCGTTTTGTACTTGAAGAAGAGAGCGTCCCTTGGCGCGGACAAGGGCTCTGAAAAAGCTGAAAAGAAGGCGTGCCCCGAAAAGGCTAGGAAAGTGCACGTTTCCTCCGACGAGTTCAAGCCTCATGACTCGACGCATACCAGTAAAAAGGGGAAGCTAGTCGACAAGGGCTCTGAAAAAGCTGAAAAGAAGGCGTGCCCCGAAATGGCTAGGAAAGTGCACGTTTCAGTAAGTAGGTAATTTGAATTCGATATCTCGTAATTCTTGAAGAGTAACTTTTATACCCGCAAGAAATCCATATTGAATGACTCGAAATGAAACCACGATAATTATCGTTAATTAACTTAAAATTAAAATTTTGATACATTTCATTTACATATATGTGACCAGTATAATAACCAACGAACGTCAGCCTGTTTTCAAAACGTTCTAAAGAATCTGATCCTATGCATTTACAATTACCTTTTTTATCTAGTCAGATTCTAGTAGTAATAATCTCGAGTTGCAAATTATTACAATATTTATTTATTTATTTAATAATTTGACGGGCAAATTGCCCTTTACAAGATTATAATCAAACACGCAGAGAAAAGTTCTTTGGTAGCAAATGGAATTCTTTTGATCCAAGATGAAAATAATCTTGTTTTGATTGCCAAAATTAATTCCTTTTGCCACAAGAGAAAAATCCTTTTCTGCCAAATTATTCTTATACGAAAAGGATTCCTCTTCAAGGGAATAGAAGGTCTGGTTGATCAATAGGAAAATCCTCTCTAACCAAAATCGTTTTGTATGAAGAAGAAACCTCTTGCCCCCTGAGAAAAAAGTTTAAACGTATTTTCCATTTAAATTAAAAAAAATGTTACTTCTATTAATTTTATTTATTTTAACTTTTATTTTATTATTTATATTTTTTATGTATTTTATTTTATTATTTATATTTTTTATGTATTTTATTTTATTATTTATATTTTTTATGTATTTTATTTTATTATTTATATTTTTTATGTATTTTATTTTATTATTTATATTTTTTATGTATTTTATTTTATTATTTATATTTTTTATGTATTTTATTTTATTTATATATTTTTTTATTTTAATAATTAATTAATATTGGTTAACTTCGTGAAAAAATCGAAGAAAAAATGTTTTCGAGGATAGTTCTGGAAGTGCAGTGACTGGGAATCGAACCCTCGACCTTTGCATTGGGAAGCCAGTACCTTAACCACACGACTAACTAAGCTGCTGACGAGTAGTGTTAAAATAGGAAATATATATTTCAGAAAAATTGGATAATTTTAAAAAATTCATATCTCGACAGTTGCTTAACTTGAAGAGATAATTCTTCTTTTAAAATCCAATTCTGTATTCATACTTTCCATAAGAATAACTAATAGTTGATTGTATTGTAATTAATTATATGACTAATTATTTATAGTAATTACCCTTTTTCCTTTTGTGACAAAAGGAAAATCATTTTGTAGTAAAAACTTAATGAAGTTGGTTCTCATTTACTCATGTAACGAGATGAAGTTATTTTGCCTATAACGGATGCAATTTGCGGAAATAAAGAAAAGGGTTTTGATGCAATAAAAATATAATCTTGAAGCACAAAATGAATTTTTTGCTTTAAGAATAATACGTTAGATTAAAAACGATAATCATTTTACAGAAAGCGGATTTTCACAAAAAGATTTTCCTCTTGCTAATAATAGATCATTTTTCCGCGTGAAGTAATTATTATATAATTTAGCGTTAATTGGAGTGCTATGCACACAAATGTTTATTTATTTATTTTTTGTTTTCAATAATTTATTTCGCAATCGATTGATATAATCTTATATCGTACTATTTTATGAAAAAAAAGGATTAACGATCATCAAAAACATGACAGCGCACTGCTTGGCAATGTATATAAGAAATTGAAAAGGAAGTGAGCGGGGTCGCAAAGCACCCTTTATACTTTATTCTATCAATTCTTTGATCGGGCTAGAAAGATTCATGCACGCTTCACGCGCCAATGTTTCTCTTGCCAAATGCTTTCAAATTAGAAATAAAATTATAAGCCCCCTTTTTTTGAGAGGGTCTAAGATTTGATATTTTTGCCATTCGCAATAATTTCCTAATATAATCTGTTGCAGATTTATTATATATATTTAATACATTTGGATTCCTTTATGAATTTCTTCAATTCTCGTAAATCCAAGTAAAATTAAAATTTTCTTCAGACGAACTAGTCCTTACGGCTTGTCTTTTTTATAATGGTTAACGTTAACTGGCGCGCTACGCACACCTGTGTTTGTCTTTTCCTCGAGAATTTTATTCGATTGCTTACATGGTCGATAAGACGATAGTTCAAGAATAGGATTTTTATATTTCTATATATTTTTATATATTAAGAATATACTTTAAAATATAACACTCCAATGGCGCAGCATTAAGGTTAAACTTCATGACCATTCAGTACATGAGTTATATAGCACTAGCTGCATCTGCCTATCTTTGGTATTCAGCGAGACAAACAGTGGATCGAGAACTGTGTATTGCTGTAAAATCGATCCTGATTTGGGAAAAGAACCTGCTCTCTCTGGTGCAGGGACTTTTTTCCTCCTATCGCCCTTATGTATCTCGCTTGAGATGGTTCTCGGCCTCTTACTCACTGAGGAAATTAGGAGGAAGATTATATTCCTTTAATCGTACATTCGGGCATAGCCATCTAAGTGCGCTTCAGCGAAAAAACCGTCGAAATGTTCGGCAGTTTCTTCCTTGAATAAGTTGGCAGTGTAATGGCATAAAACCGATAGTCTTACTCAATGAAAAAAGCTTATCATTTATTTTTACTCATTATAAATGAGATAAGGAAAATTTATCGGTAACTAAATTCCGAGCATTTCCTTGTTTTTCTGAAAATTGATGTCTTTTCAGACTCTGTCTCTACCAGATTCTTGTAAGCATAAGCTGCATTATCGTTGCGAGATTGTGATTCTTTTTTACCTCGCCGCCATCTATCAACTCACTTGCGAATCTGGAAGAGCAATATGCAGATCTAGGTTATGTGCTCTAGTCAAATTATACAGTTTGTCTCACCTCTCGTGTGAGCTCACTTCCAACAAAGGATCATGTAGTCATGATAATACAGGTTATGTACAGTTTGTCTCACCTCTTGTGTGAGCTCACTGCCAAACAAAGGATCATGTAGTCATGATAATACAGGTTATGTCAAACATACGACCTGTCTCACCTCTCGTGTGAGCTCGCCGTAAAACAAAGACTACAACCTAAACCGTCTAACGGCTTTGAAAGAACACAATAAAGATCTATAGTTTATGCAGTCTATAAGAGAAGTATATTTTTTCTTTTCTCTTACACATGCATAACTACAGTCCATTGAGATTTGGGCGGCATGTCTATAACTTCTCGTGTTAACACGCCGCCGCACAAAAACGTCCTGGAACGTATACTTATTAATCCAAATAACGACGATTCTGAACCTGAGACATCGTTCGAAAGGTTAAGCACTATTTATCTGCTCCACAGTTGAATACGGCGGTCGGGAAATCTTCATCAATAATCCTTCCGTAAAGGAAGAAAAACGAAGGCTTCTCTTCTACCGCCACGTAGCTAAAGCGTGGCACACTCTAAGCGGGGAACACCATTGTCAAAACACATCGTGGTGAATGACGAGCCGCCGAATACCGTACAGCGTCATTATAAGCCGAGCGGTGAAACGAAGTATTGTTTCGTGTTACCATGGATACCGCCTTCTCCAGAAGGTTACCAGATAATCACCGGTAAACCTAGTACCAACCCTGGATATAATGATTGGTTAGGTCGTAAAATCCAGAATCGCGTTCTAGTAACAATAGCACGATTGAAAGGACATAAATTGTACACGTGGAAGAAGGGAACTAGAAAGATATGTAAATGGTCACAAAACATCCGAGACAGAAGTGTCTCTCTTCCATCTAACCTGAACGACCTCAGTGATTATCTCTTTGTAGTACCGTACGAAACCTGCAGTGAAGACGATCTTCTGAGAAAAAAGGAGATATCAAAAATCGAAAAAAGATTCATAAATATGCCATATGTTGAAGTACTGGTGAGTATTGAGGTGCCTACGTTTTATACGTTTGTGTGTGTATATATACCGGGTGTCCCATTTTAAAACCACCAGGCAAATATCTCGAAAACTAAGGGAGATGGAAAAAAACTTTTAATACAAAAGTTGTAGGGTTCAGAGGGACCCAACTGATCGTGACCTTGGTTATGACCTTGAGGTCAATGATCAAGGTCATTTGAAGGTCAAATCGATTTTTTCAAATAGGAACCCCCACTTTTGACCTCGTAAATGGAAAAAGCGGAAAATTTTACGTTCCGATATGTCCTTGAGTCAAGGTCATGGTCATGGTCATGGTCATGTTTAAAATCAAAATCAATCAATGCATCAAAACATTCCCATAATTAGGCATACGAGACAAATTGTTAAATACAAAAGTTGTAGGGTTCAGAGGGGCCCAACTGATCGTAACCTTGGTTATGACCTTGTGGTCAATGATCAAGGTCATTTGAAGGTCAAATCGATTTTTTCAAATAGGAACCCCCATTTTTGACCTCGTAAATGGAAAGAGCGGAAAATTTTACGTTCAGATATGTCCTTGAGTCAAGGCCATGGTCATGGTCATGGTCATGTTTAAAATCAAAATCAATCAACGCATCCAAACATTCCCATAATTACGCATACGAGTGTTAAATACAGAAGTTGTAGGGTTTGGAGCGGCCCAACTGATTGTGACCTTGGTTATGACCTTGAGATCAATGATCAAGGTCATTTGAAGGTCAAATCGATTTTTTCAAATGGGAACCCCTATTTTTGACCTCGTAAATGGAAAGAGCGGAAAATTTTACTATTTTTACTATTATCAATATTTACCAGGGTTAACCACTTATATCAAATAATAACAAAAGTTAATAAGTGTTGACCACCTGTATCCAATAGTGACCGGTAGTATTCAGCATTGATCGGTAATAGTCAATAATTATTACTGTTTACATCAAATTGTTTTCAAATTGAGCACACTTATATTGGCACAGAAAATTAAACTTTTTCGTTTTAAAATATTGTATAGTATAATAACATATTATTTCTTTTGTGGTGTGTTTTGATAAATAATTGCATTTACAACTAAAAAAGAATGCCTGACTATTCTGCTAATGAAATAGTTGACATTCTTCTTATTTTAGGAGAATGTCGACGAAACTATCGAGAGGCAAGCAGATTGTATCGTGCTCGGTTCCCTCAACGACAACATCCTGATCATACGGTAATACGTGACATTGAACTGAGCGGTCGACAAGGAAACTTCGTTCGAAGAAGGAGGACACTGAATGAACACGATTATGAAAATAATCCTCGCTTTCTTGCTGTTCTAGCCATGGTACATTTAAATGTTCATGTCAGTTTACGCGAAATCGAGTTAACAATGGGTATTCCAAGATCTACGGCCAGTAGATATTTACGATATGCGCGTTACCATCCTTACCACATTACTCTAAATCAAGCTTTAACTGTGGAAGATTATCGACGGAGAATAACATTTTGCCAATGGGCAACACAACAAATTACTGATGATGAAAATTTCTTTAACAATGTTCTTTTTAGCGACGAGGCTACATTTCAGAGTACTGGTATGTTGAATCGCCATAATTGCCACTACTGGTCTCCTGTTAATCCTCATTGGATGCGAGAAGTTGATCATCAGCATCGCTGGAATGTAACGGTATGGTGTGATATTATTAACGGATGTCTGATTGGACCTTATTTTTTTGAAGGTCACGTAACTCATCATACTTATTTACAGTTGCTGAGAGACGAGCTGCCACTCTTTCTAGAAAACGTTGATCTTCATACAAGGGCCAGAATGTGGCTACAAGATGGTGCTCCTCCACATTATGCCAGAATTGTCAGAGATTTTCTTAATGAAAGGTTTAACGGTCGATGGATTGGTAGAGGAGGTCCCGTAGCATGGCCACCAAGATCTCTAGATCTGACATCTCCAGATTTTTATTTATGGGGCTTCCTAAAAAATACAGTCTACCGCAACAGGCCAACTACAAGAGATGACATGATTCAAAGGATTACACAAATCTGCTTAAGTATTCCACGTCAAGTATTATTAAATACTGTTAGAAACTTTAAAAGGAGAATAGAATGTTGTCAACAAGTAAATGGTGCAACTTTTGAGCATCTTCTTCAGTAAATGGTGACCGAAACACTTGGATCCTATGACTAAATACACA